>CAVLGL010000084.1:23286667-24486667 GCA_963668995.1 Parnassius mnemosyne
AGACATTAATTATTTAAACTTTTAACTTTTTTAATATGAAAACTTCGCTTTCTATCAGGTGAACTGTGTGCTTTTTTATTATCGTTACTTGTAATTAAAACAATATTTTAATATGCCTGTTTTTTTTTTAAATTAAAAACTGGCTAACACTGGTCCAGCAATGAGTCTTATGATAATACTATGATCTTATTATCTATTCAAAAAGAATAAACTTTTTTTTATACAGTATAAGCTTTGGTTGTGGCATCAAGACGAATGATCAAGGTTAAAGTAAAAATTGAAGTTACCTTTTTCTTATATTCGAATCACATACAACACAGCCACTCTCACAGAACTGTTACGAGAGTTACGAGAGTACTATTTAATCGTCTGTAGTAGATGGAGATCTTACAAAAATGTTATCATTATAACGCGATATTGAAATAAGGAGTGTTTAATTTTGCAACACCACGTAAAGAAATTAACGTAGCGCATGCACACCATCCTGTCTCCTTCCTCCTGAATAGTCAAGTTTGCTATTTTACGCGTCTTTGGCTGTCAGGTGCGATACGCCTTTGTAGTCAAATTTCAAAATAATACATACAACTTGAAATTAATTTTTATTGAAGTGTAATGATAGTATGCTCATACTTTTACAATAAACCATTACTATTAAAGTAGTAAAGTGACGAATGTGCCACTTAGAGCTCTTTACGTAGGATCCATTGATTAAAGTTTTGGTGGAAAATGTATATTTTCAAATGCATACTAGCTGAAGACTTTACCCGGCAGGATATCTCCCTTTTTCCTTCTATGGCCTAAATAGATTTCAAAGTAATTGGAAACTTCTTGAGGAGCTCGAAATTGATCTGAGTACATCAAAACTTGACTTCCTAAAAGCTTCTTTTTATCTTTCAATGAAATTACAACGATTTGAGGACAAACGTTATTTATTTGATTCTTATCCTTTGATCAAGATAACTTTTATTTACTTAAAAAACATAGCAAACCAAAGTGGAGTTGGTTTATGTGACACATAAAATACAACGTAAATATTTACTTTTATATTGGCATCATCAACCAATTTCATTATGTTTTGTATGGCAAATGTGTCATTCGAAACTTTATTATTGACTATCCAAGCTATAAAGATAAATTTTATGTCTGAGATGCTTTCTTTACGATTGTGTTTGAATTTTCTAGAATATACGTTGCGTAAAAGCATTTTAACAATTTTCATTATCGTCACAGTAGTTATTAACATCATTCTATCTTTTTATTAATA
This sequence comes from Parnassius mnemosyne, assembly GCA_963668995.1. Lineage (NCBI taxonomy): Eukaryota > Metazoa > Arthropoda > Insecta > Lepidoptera > Papilionidae > Parnassius > Parnassius mnemosyne. The sequence continues at coordinate 23,287,932 of CAVLGL010000084.1, forward strand.
AAAGTCAAATTTAGTCATGCGAAATGTAAGTGCTGGCTATCTTCAGGCTGTCTTACCCTTCGGACTAAAAACAGCTGTGGATGTAATGCTGCTTGACTATCTCAAGTCTCTTACTATTCAATAGATACCATAATATTACAGAGGCTCAGCCTTTGTAATATAATGGTGTCCATTGTATGTGTATACTACATACGTATAAATGTGATATTTGTGAAAGCTTAATTTTGGTCACGGGTAGTGAATTGAATGTAATAGCTACCTACAGTATCTATGTATATAAACCACATCATTCTACTAAACTCTATTATTTTATTAAATTAAACTTTATAAATTTTGTAGTTTGAACTGAACTCTCTTAAAATTCGTAATAAACAACTAATCTTAACATGACAGGTAAAAATAACTAATAGTCGGGTCTGCTTAAAGAGAGGCTTGAGTTTCTTACATCGTGACTCGAGCAGATTCAAGCTAAGTGAAGTTGCGGAATAAAAAGTTGAGTGCTGTCAAGAGCGACACTAGAGCCGCATATTGCTCTTTTCTCTCCTCATAAAATAGCAGAATATTACTTGTTATTAACCCGTCGAATACAAGACGGGATGCAATGGCATACTGTATGATAATCTCTAAATTTTAATATAATATTCTTAACCCTTAAAGGCTACTACGGTGTTTTTACACCCGAGTGACTTAATTTTGTACCTGTATCTTTTTTCAGTTTTAACGCAGCGCCTTGAGATTTCGTGTATTCTCGTATATCGACAGTAGCCCTCGAGGACGCGGGGAGAGTGGTTGTGCGCGAGCGCCCGTCCCGAGATACACTAGTGACCCGGTGTTTTTTCACCCATAGTAGTCATAGTGGGTTACAACTTAGGTAATTAACTTTTTTTGTTTTATTTTTAGTACGTGTGTACTAGTGTATAGAATATGATATTCGTGTGTGTATTATTATGTGTATTGTATTTATTATTTTTATTTGATGTGTTATTGTATTTAGATGTATATTATGATATTTTTATCTCAGATTATGCAGCAACTGAGGGAACAAGAAATAGAAGATGCACTGCTGGCATCGGATGAAGAGTCGGCAGAAGAGGAGGACTCTGTAGAAATGGATATTCATGAAGAAGATGCACAAAGTGTCCACGATGACACTACTTCTAATATATCAGAAGCTCAGTTGGAGATGGAAGTTGATGAGTCTCCTTCTCCACTGGATGGAAGACAAGTAAAATTAGGTAATACACATTTTACTTGTATTGGAAACATGTTGTTACCCCAAAAAAAAGTTTTGAAGGGCAAGGAAAAGCGAGGATACCCTACCTACAAATGGAGTACTAAGCCACCGCCTCCTCATCGAACTCCTGGTAGCAATATAGTCCCATATTTACCAGGTCCTGTGGGTGTTGCCAAAGAAGTGACTACAGAACTGGATGCGTTTGAATTGTATTTCAATAAAAAAATTATTGATACTATTCTTGTTCATTCTAACCAGGAAATCGCTAAACAAAAAGCAAATTATGGCCCGCAAACTTCATATACAAAAGATGTTGACATCTCAGAGCTGAAAGCCTTTTTTGGCCTTTTGTATCTGACTGCAGTAAAGAAAGATAACAGAGTATCAACTAATGTTTTGTGGGGCATCTCTGGCAGTGAAATTTACTCAGCCATCATGTCAAAAGAGCGTTACAAATTTCTAACCAATTGTTTACGGTTTGATGACCGTATGACCAGGGACATCAGAAAAAGTACAGATGAATTTGCACATATCCGTGATATTTGGGAACTGTTTATGAAAAATTGCGCTGATCTGTATTGTCCATCCGTAAATTGTACTATTGATGAACAACTTGTGGGTTTCAGAGGACGATGCAAATTTAGAATCTATATTCCTAGCAAACCAGATAAGTATGGTTTGAAACTGGTCCTCATGTGTGATTCTTATGATCGGTACGTGATATCTGGAATGCCCTATCTAGGAAAAGGGACGCCAAATGGAAGCAAACCTCTTGCAGAGTATTATGTTGAAAATTTGACTAAATCTGTTCATAGTACAAATATAAACATTACCTGTGACAACTGGTTCACATCTGTACCTATGGCAAATAATATGCAAAATAAATACAAACTAACAACGGTTGGTACCATGCGCAAGAACAAAGTAGAGATACCGCAAGACACCATCGTAACGAAGAATCGTCCCATAGGAAGTTCAGTGTTTCTATACAATACACATGATAAACTTCAACTCTCTACGTATTGTCCAAAAAAAAATAAGATTGTGATACTTTTGTCGAATATGCACCATGAATCAGCAATATCAGAAACAAGCGGGAAGCCAGAGGTTATTGAATACTATAATTCTACTAAAGCAGGAGTGGATGCTGTTGATCAGATGTGTCATAGCTACAGTTGTTCGAGACGAACAAAAAGATGGCCGTTGGCTATTTTTTACAACATGTTGGATGTAGCAGGAATAAATTCTCACACGATTCTCAATAACAACAATAATAGGAATGGCAAAAGCCAGGAATCTCGAGCCGAATTCCTATACAAGTTGTCACTGGATCTAATGTTACCATACATAAAAGACAGACTCAAAATTCCAAACTTACGGCACAAGATTAGAGACAAAATCGAAAGCGTAATCAGTGAACACCGAAAGCTACACTCTGATAATCAAGGTACTCTGTCGGGTACCAGCATTCGAAGAGTTGATAATACAGAGTCCTTGAGAGATTCACGAATTGATAATGAAGAAGGTTCACAAGAGAGGGCCACGAAAGCTAAACAAGGCAGATGCGGAATTTGTAAACCGAAAGGAGATAAAAAGTTCACAGCTAAATGCTCTAATTGTTCAGTATTTATTTGTAAACTACACCGTAGTTTGGTGTGCGTTAACTGTAGTAGTAATATTTTGTTAACCAAAGAATAACGCAATTTAGAAGTAATTGTTAGTTTTCATTATTTTTGTTTATAATTAGTAAAAAGAAGGTTACATTATATTTATTTTGTGTTACAAGCATTTAAAACAAAAATTATCTAGTTATCATTTTGATTTGAAAATTTCATATGTTTTATTTTATATACTAGGATAAATAATATACCAAATTCAAGGCTTATTTATGATAATTAAAAATATAAAAACTGATTAAAAACTCGTACTAGTTTTCTTTTTTTTTTCAATTATTTTTCAAACCCCTTCGAAATTACTATGTTTTTGGGAAGATTTTTTGAACATGCAATTTAAATTGTTGTTATTTAAAAAAAATAAACCTATGAATGAATAAATCCAAGAACATTATCCATAATTTAAGAATATTAAAAAAAACAATAATATATTTATTCATTCATATAATTTTTTCTAATAAATAAATCCGGGTGTTTTTACACCCATTGTAGTCTTAGCAGTATACAAATTCATTGTAGTCTTTAAGGGTTAAAATAACCTTCCAATGAAATTGTAATTTTTGTTCCAAGATTATTTAGACAATAAAAAGTAAGTATATCGTATAGCGTAAGTATAGCTAAATATTACTCAAAAACAATGCAATAGGTTTTTAGACCTGCTAATAACTTCAAGCCATAATTTTTTTATAATTGGTTGAAAATACTTTTGTCCTCTTTTGCGAAACAGCTATTAGATGAGCCGTTTCTGCTAACTGCCTAATTATTTGTGAAGTTTAAAAAGTATAATAAAATAATAACATACACCTTCTCTGTTAGACCTTCTGTTGACCTCTCATCCGGACGGATATCAGGTTTCCGTTGATGCCGCTGTCGGCTCTTCGGACCATTGTCTGATCCGGAGTGTGGTGCCACTCTCGCTATCCTCGCGGTTGCGTTCTGTAGGTTGACGCCGTGTTTGGCATTACAGGTCAGCGGGTAGGGACGAAATGCGGTTTTTATTTGCATCCTACTCATGGGGACGGGTTTGCTTCCGCTAGATGATCCCATCGCTGTTGCTGACTGTGTCACCGACGTGGTGTTTCAGGGAATGGAACTATTTATTCCATCATCTGTGGTACCCATCGGTGGCAGATCTCAGCCTTGGTTTGGTCGCTCCTGTAAGACTGCATTACGCAGTAAGCAGGAGTGTTATCAGGTTTCGGCGGCTCGGAATGTAAACACCAGAATGCTTCAAAAGAGTTATTGCCAAGGCAAAGTCAGAGCACATAGGCAGAATTGGCGAGAAAATAGTTCGCCTTCCTGCGGGAACCCGTGCATTCTGGTCTCTCGCCAAGGCTATCCAAGGGAATTTACGTATGCCATCACTACCATCTCTGCACAAGGAGAATGACTCACTGGCTCACGCTGCAAAAGATAAAGCCGACCTTTTTGGCGCCCTTTTTTCATCCAAATCCACTCTTGATGACGGGGGGAACACACTGCCGACCATCCCGCAGTGTGTGAGTTTTCTAGGCCTGATGTGCGATTCACACAGTGCTCAATCCTCACTCCTCTTCCTGGACATCCACAAGTCGAGTGAATCCGACGAAATCCCGCCACTTGTACTGAGGATGTGCACTCCAGAGTTGGCACCATTTCTAACGCATTTTTTTCGGTATTCCTACTCCCTAGGCGTTGTCCCAAAATCATGGAAGATAGCTTTCCTGCATCCAATCCCTAAAAATGGTAACTGCTCAGGTCCGTCCAATTACAGGCCTACATCACCTCCTTGTTCTCGAAAATAGTGGAGTCTATTATTAACTGCCAGCTCCTGCGGTAACTTGAGGAGCACTAGCTGATTAGTGACTGCCAGTACGGTTTCCGTCGGTGTCGCGCAGGCGATCGAGTCCAAAAGGGAGGCATTGGCCGTTAGTTTGGACATAGCGAAAGCCTTCCATCGGGTCTGGCACAAAGCGCTTCTTTCGAAGCCTCCTTCCCATGGGCTCCCGGGATATTGTGCAATTGGATCACCAGTTTTATGGCAGATCGGAGCATCAAGGTCGTAGTAGACATTGCGTGCTCCGATTACAAGCCTATTAACGCTGGTGTTCCACAAGGCTGCGTGCTATCACCAACGTTGTTTCTTCTGCAAATCAATGATATGTTGCAAACCGGTAACATACACTGCTATGCAGATGACAGCACTGGTGATGCTCAATACACAGGCCGTGCCAGCGTTTCTCGGGAAAACGTCGCCGAGTACCGGAACAAACTTGTGTCTGAAGTCGAGTCTTTGCTGAACAAAATCTCGGATTGGGGGCGACTAAATCAAGTCCAGTTCAATCCCCAGAAGACACAAATTTGCGCGTTTACCGGTAAAAAGAACCCCTTTGTCGTATCTCTTCACTTTCAAGGCACTCTCCTTGTTGTCTCAGCCAGTATCGGAATCCTCGGCGTCGACATATCGAGTGACGTGCAGTTTCGTGGTCACTTGGAAGAGAAGACCAAATGAGGAGTAACGGAACAAAACATGATAATTCGACTTTTTGTAAAAAAAAGTTAGCAATGCCATTCGACAGAATACTACGTCAACGTAATTTATGGTATTCTACGTAACGTCAGCGTTACGTCTGGTGTGGTTCAAATTGCGCTTATTCCTGTAGTAAATAGCCTCTGAAGTTAAAATTTTGAAGCAAATCATGACATTTCCATGTTTAAAAATATTAATAAACAAAATCGGAACAAAACGTGATACATTTCATACATTTCGGGTATGCCGATTGAAAGTTGGTACAAAATAGGGTATTTCCTTGTAAAAATAACTTATCGACTTTTGAACGCTTTATTTGCTTAAATCTTAGGGTGCTGAAGCCGTATAAAAATAAATTATTTGTCTATGGTTACGCTGTTTGGTTGACATATGTCACATGACTACAGATTTAAGCAAGGAGGTTATAATATAATCTCATTGGATTTAAGTCAATGTCAAAATATTGACATAATATTTCCAAACAGTTTGGTACAAATCATGATATTTTCGTCAGATCTGATAAGAACATGATACTTCCATTTTTTACATAAGAATAGATAAACAATTTAAAATAAAAAAAAATAATAAAAACATACTTAATAAGCTTTTACAGTTATTCATTAATTAGAGCCTATATTTTTTTAATTGCACAAAGGCAAAGTAGTTGCCGGTTTTTGACCTTTTGTGAAAAATTAGACATCATGGAATTATCATGTTTTGTTCTGTCACTCCTCAAATTGGCCTCTAAAAAGTTAAGCGTACTCAGCAGAGTGGGACAGTATTTCATGCGGACACTTCGCCTACAAATTTACAAGGCGCAGGTTCGGCATCACATGGAATACTGTTTCCATCTCTGGGCAGGGACTCCCCAGTGCCAGCTCCTTCCACTTGATCGCATCCAGCGCAGAGCGGTGCGAAACGTCAACGACCGAGTTCTTTCTGATCGGCTTGACTCACTGGCACTGCGTAGAGATCTTGCATCTCTTTGTGTATTTTATCGTATGTAACACGGGGAGTGCTCTGAAGAATTGTTCAGACTAATTCCAGCCACTCAATTTCACCATAGCACATCGCGACAAAACTCGCAATGCCATCCATGCCATCTGCTGCCTGCTAAAATGCTGCTGCTGCATGCCATCAAAAATAGCTGCTTAACGCTGCTGTGTTTCGTAAAGTGAGTGTATCTTAGTCGTCACGCGTAAAAACGCATTTGCATTTTGATTTGTACTCTAGGTCACGGCAACCATTTACAATTTGGTGGACTGACTCTCCGGTCGTATCGGGTTATCGTGGGATATCACGAAAGGAATCCTGCAAAATTACTATATAAAATACTTAATACTAAATAAAAATTACAATCACAATATATTAATGAAATTTGCATGTTAATTTTTTAAGTCATCATCATTCTCATTATCATTACAGCCCTTCACAAGTCCACTACTGAACATAGGCCTCCCAAAGGAATGCTACAAAGCACGGTCCTGAGCCACCTGCATCCAACGACTTCCTGCATATCTTACCACGTCATCACTCCATCTAGTGGGGGGACGCCCTACACTTCGCCTGCCAGTACGAGGCTGTCACTCGAGAACCTTTTTCCCCATCGGTTGTCAGTCTTCAAGCTATATGGCCGGCTCATTGCCACTTCAGCTTACTAATCCGTTGGGCTATGTCGTTCACTCTGGTTCGACTGTGGATATCCTCATTTCTAAGTTTATCGCACAGAGAAACTCCGAGCATAGCCCTCTCCATAGCTCGCTGAGCAACCTTGAGCTTCCTCATCCGGCTAGCAGTGAAGGACCACGTCTCAGTTCATCACTGGCAACACGCACTGGTTGTACAGTCTCGTTTTCAAGTTTTGAGGTATACCTGACGAGAAGATTTGCCGTAATTTCCCGAACGCTGCCCAACTGAGTTGAATCCGTCGATTAACCTCTCGGTCGAAGTTGGACTTACCTAGTCGGACTATTTGTCCCAGGTAAACATACTCGTCGACAACTTCGAACTTAGTGCTTCTAACAACTACCGGCATAGGTGTGACATGGATATTAAACATGATTTTTGTTTTTTCCATGTTCATCTTAAGACCTATCCCTTGGGAAAAAGTATTAAGTGATATAATATATTCCCGAAATCGACGTTATTTACTTACATACCAGACAAAATACAACTACCAAAAATTGCCTTGAAAACCTTTATTTTTGTACTATCGACCCGCCACAGCTTCACCTAGATGGAATCTATGAATGTGGCGTTATTTATATTTAATTTAATCATAAGAACATTAATTTATTTTATAAATTTTCCTTTATCAAAAGAAATTATAATTTTCGAAATAAATATAGACTAGATCCCTTCTGCAATTGCTTTCTATCTGTTCTTAGATTTTCATCACTATCGTACGTCTGTGCGTGCGTACGTGCGTGCGTGCGAGTGTGTGTGTGTGTGTGTGTGTGTGTGTGTGTGTTTTGTGTTACATACACACAAACTCCTTACAACTGTAGAATGGCTTGACCGATCGAAACGCAGTTCACAGCATTCAAAAAATTCTATTTCCATCAGATTTCATGTGAATTTGAATAAATTGGTCTGGGTAGATTATGAGATATCTCTAAAATTAAATTTTCAAAAAAAAAGTTTATTTGAGATAACATTTAAACTAATATATATATATAGGTATATCGATTCCAAAATCTAATCAGCTCATAACATCAATAAACAATATCATTGCCGTTGTGGCGGCGCTGTCGTCGCGACACAAGCGAAACACATCGAAGCCTAAATCGCGCTTACAAAGTTCCGAAGTTAAAGCAATATATATAGGGCAGAACACCTTGCCCGGCGGGAGATCTCTCCTTTTCCTTCCACCCGCTACACCGTAAACATCATTAAAATCAATTCATTCGTTAAACAGAAATTATTGTCCAAAACTTTGTAGCGCTTTGCATTTGAGATTAGCGAGAAGTTGCAGGGATATAACCGTATTTTTTTCAGTAAAAGGGAAAAACGAACACCACAGTCCACTTGATGATAAGTTGATGTTGTGGCACATGGACATCTACATTTCTCCCCAATTAAGAATCAAAATGCAGATGTGTTGTCACCCCTGAGGACTAAGGTGAAATGCCTCGTCTCCAGTAAAAATTCTCCAATTCTTTACACTCACCATACGAAACACAATAGTATTAACCTGCTATTTTAGGCTAGTATTCTGTGAGAGCGTGGTCCTACCCCGGTCGATACGACCAATTCGTGCCACAACCATAATATAGCTGCAGCGTGGTTCCACCACTTATAAATAGTTAAAAAAATATAAGTTATAAATTTCCTTTTTACTTTACAATAATTATTTAACAAAGTCAGTTCTTTTTAATGGAGTCCTTCTGCACACTTTATTGGTCACGCTTACATCTTAAGTTGATCGTACGTGCTCTGTTGTATGTAGTTTCCTTTGTAATCGTGTTCAACCAAACTTGTTATCTTTTAACCGATTAAATTACGCCCCTAAATATTATTTTACTTGTGTCGGAAATTAAATTACAAGTCCGGCTGTTCTAGGACAATTAAATCTCTAAAGCTGTGCCAAAACATCTGGTATTACCTGTTATAAAGGAATTAAACATAAAGATAACATAATACAAGCAGTACAGCAAAAACAACGGCTCCTGATCGACCTAATAAGGTTTTTACCTATGAAATTGCCGTTTATTATAAAATATGTTACCGTAATTATTTTTTATATTTTTGTTTTCTATTAATCAAAGTAAGCACATATGCAATTGATGCATCTTTGCCAACGCAGTGGCAGTTTATTGATGCCCTTGTTGAATAAATCAGCTAGACGGGTGACAACGAAGTCTTCAATGGCATTTTGTACTGCCTCTTGTGTATTGAATATTTTGCCCGCCAAAAAGTAATTCAAATTTAGCAAAAAGTAGAATTCTGTTGGCGCAAGATATGATGAGTACGGAGGATGACGGAGAGCTTCCAACCCCAGCTCTTGTAACTTAGAGACCGTCTTTTGTACAGGGTGGGGTCGCGCGTTGTCGTGCAGGTCGTGCGGAGACGAGCGATTAACCAAAGCAGGTTGGAGACGTGAAGCTCCTCCATCATTGTGTTTACATATGTGAAGTAATGCTCATCCCGTTTGATGAGAAGCTATGATAAATCACACCGGCGCTAGACTATCAAACAATGTCCATCACTTTTTTAGGGGCAAGTTTTCGTTTAGGGCATAATTTTTTTATATAGGATAGGGTGACAAACGAGCACAAAGTGCACACAGCCTGATGGTAAGTGGTTGCTGTGGCCTATAAACATCTCCATCCTCGTTTGTGAATCAAAATGCAGATGCGTTGTCACCCATGAGGACTAAGATGGAATGCCTCTTTTCCAGTAAAAAGGGTTTCCGGTTCTCTACACTCACCATACGAAACACATCAGTATTAATAAGCTGCTATTTTACGCTGGTATTCTGTGAGAGCGTGGTCCTTTCCTGGTCGAGCTGACCCTCTCCTGCTACAATTATACTACTATTATAACTACAGCATGACTCGTATCACGTGCAAGAAGCACGTGCTGAACCAGGATTCAACCAACTGGCTGAGAACTTGCGATTATCAAACAGAATCCATTTTTCGTCCCAGGTAACAAAATGTGCTGCGGTTCAGAATGCCTTCGTTAGTGTGACTCTTGAGCAGAGCAAGGCACGTCTCGATGCGCTGTCAATTATTGAGTTTTTGAGGCTTTTTGTCAGTTTTTTTTTCACTTTGCCAATTTAACACAAATGAACCAATATTGTTTTGATGCCAACGTCGAAAGCTGCTGCTAATTCAGCCGTAGATTGAGTATCATAAGCTTCTAAAATTGCCTTAATTCGTCATTGTCGATCCTACTATTTTAGTAGGAAGACATTTCGTAAACCATATTTTAAATCTGAGGCTATCAATAAATGCCGTTTAGTAATATTTATCAATAAACAGCCGTGAACTAGTGCGCTGGACCGAGTTTGTGCAAGTGTTGCAAACAAATTTTGCCAAGTGTATGCGCAATCAGAGGTGCACTGTCAGTTCCCTCATTTTCATCGACCAATGGGACGGTAATCCAACACACATGATCAAAAAATCCTAAATTATTTTATTAGAAATACGAGTAGCTAAGTACTGGTAAAATAAGCACATAATATTATATAAATAAATTCGTGAAGAAGTTTCAAAATATAAAGGTTAATAATATATACCAATATCTGTGTATTAAAAATTTTCATGAAAAATGTAGAACATTTTGCGTGGTGGTGCCAAAATTTGAATCAAAATTACTGCCCGGAGTATTAACCAAGTGAGAAGTAGCATGTTCGTAAGATAAACGTCCGGAGCGCTGTTTATTGTCATTGCAAACCAATCACCAAAAATTACCAGCAACTGAATTCGCTCAGACTGAAATAGGTAGCTTATCATCATCGTCATTATCATAATAATCGTCATCATTATCATAAAATCGTGAGGGAACTACACGTCCAAGGAATAAAAATTCAAATATTTTGGAGATATTTGGAGTCCAACAACACGCGCCTTAGCGGCACGGTGTCCAAGATGCTCAATAACCCTTTAAAATTAGATAACCTAGCGAAACCTATGTTGTTAAACATATAACAAATAAGAATAAAATAAATCCTAAAAACGCAGTAGGACAAAGCGATGGTAATTTTGCTGCTCCAAAAGAACTCTCAGGAATATGAATATGTTATTTTACTTATAGTTGATTGAGAAGTTCTCCCCTTTTGGACTTTAAACAGAGAACTGCTCTAAAAACTTTTGAAGTTTACAACAAAAAGTTAAGCTGTTATGGTTTTCCTCTGCGCAACATAATCGAGCATCATGAGCTGCGCTATAAAGCACTTCCCGCTACTTAGCATTAAGTACACATTTACCTTTTCCCTTTGATCACTTTCTCTTTTTTCCTCTCTTTCTTAGATTGTCGAAAGGGTAATGGAGCTATTTAATGTAATATAAGTGGTATATTTTTTGTGTAATACTAGTTGGTACCCGGCGCGTTCGCGCTGGAGAAGAAATTCTTTTAGAGATATCGTTTTTAATTTAGAAGAGTTATATTGTCTAATCAGGAATGATAATACATTCATTGTAGTTGAATAATAAATAAAATTTAAATAAATTAGTCAGTATGATACGCGCGCTACCTACTGTTAAGTCTAATACGAACATTAGTGCTTAGGCAGTTTCTAGTTTGATACAGGAATTTGAGCCTACAGAAACAATTTATTACAGAAATAATTTTAAAGATTAATAACAAAAAGAGAGCTGGAGGTGCTCAGAAAATAAATGCCGCACCCAAAATATTTAACTTCTATTCTCGGCGAAAATTATTACAAGCACATTTTAACTTTGATTTACTACATACTTGTTGATGAGCAATAATATAGTGAGCAAACCCGAATTTCAAAAACTGAATGCAAATAAAAATGATTTCGTCAACACACAGTAAGACAGCGCGATAAATTCTTCCAAAAGAACCCCTTTAGAAATATATTGTCTGTGGATGATTAGTAGCGCGTTTGTTCTGTTTACTTTCTAATCTCACGTTCTTTTTTATATGTGATCATTTGGTTCGCGAAACTCTTCCAGTACTATTGATATAATAGTCATAGATCCTGAGCAACATATCATAAAAATCCTTAAAAGGTATTTGAAAAAAATGATCATATTCTAAAAAAGATAAAAAAAATAATTATATGCTAGGTAGTGTCTTCGAGTCAAGAAGAGCGAACGTATTCTACCCTAAAAACCTTTGTAATATTCGTATCAATACGTATTAGATTCATTGACACTCCTGGGTCCAGACGTGGAAAAATGCGGCCATCCCTCGTCTAGATATATCGCCATCCTTGCCGAAAGAATGTTTTGCGCGCCTCGTGAAACAAATGCCTATTCGTTCTTTTCAGTCGCTTTTTGAAATACATAGATGGTGCGAGGTGCGAACTTAAGCTTATAGCTACTGTCAGTAATTATGAAATGACACATATAAATAAAAGAATAACTCAATTCGCTTTTACATTGCCGTAGTCTAATAGATAAAATCAATAAAAAATTGGAAATAACTAATTTTATATTGTACTTTAGAAACATTTGATTTGTCAGCCGCTTTATCTCAAGGGTACATTATTTGGAGCGGCTTATTTTGGCTGGTGCGACATCAGAGGCGGTTGAACTAAGCATAAATGAAGCGATATGTGTCTCCGAGAGAGCCGGCATTTGTGGCAGAATTTTAGGTTTTAGTTTTATATTACGAGTATAATAAATATTATGAAAGAAAAAAGGCATACCCTGTACATAGCACAGCGTTGTAAACAGTCTGTAACTTTAATTTAGATAAATAAACAGTGTAATTGAACTATTAACTTGTAAATAAAGAAGTATCAGTAAAATTGCCATTTTATTAGTACTTACACGTTTGATTTGGTTACATTACAATATAGCTGCCAAAGTTCCTTCAACGAATCTGGAAGTTGTAGCCTTGCAAAAAAATGTCAAGAGAATTAAATTACTATTGGATAATAATATTATTGTAATAACACTTTAAAGCAAACATTTCAATACAAAAATTATTGTTACTTATATTAAATTATGTAAAAAAAAAACCTACGTCTGAGACTGATATTGACATTGAACTTTACATACGAGTACAATCGTCTGTTTACGATAAAGACACAAGACACTGGTCATCATGCGAGGCGCACGTGTTATTGTTTTTGTGATTTGTTACCTGTTTTCTATAAATGTTTTTGCCAAGAGATTTGAAACCCGATGTAAGCTTGTTCGCGAGTTGTTAAAAGTTGGAATGCACAATGATATATTTCTTGGACAATGTAAGTTTTGTTAGTCTAGCTACTTTAGACCGTAAAATTACTAAAATTGTAATTTTTTATTGAATTAGGATGACAAGTGAGCACACAGCCCACCTGTTATTAATTAGATGCTGTGACCTATAGACATCTCTACATCTATCCTCGATTAAGAATCTAAATGCAGATGCGTCACCCCTGAGGATTTAGACGGAATGCCTCGTATCCAGTAAAAAGGGTTGTCGGTTTCGTTATGTGTTAATATTTTAATATGCCTTTTTTTAATTAAAACCTGGCTAACACTGGTCTGATATGAATGAATTCAACAATGAGTTTTTCCTTCAATGGCCAAAATAGAATTAAAAATCAATTGAATCTTCTTAAGGAGCTCGAAATTGATACGAGAACATCAAAACTTTACTTTCTAAAGGCTTCTTTTTATCTTTCAATGAAATGACAACGATTTGATGGCAAAAGTTATTTATTTGATTCTTATTCTGTGATCAAGATGGCTTTTATTTACTTAAACAACATAGCAAAACAAAGTGGAATTAGTTTATTTGACACATAAAATACAATGTAAATATTTACTTTTATGTTGGCATTATCAACCAATTTCATTATGTTTAAATGGCATGTCATTTCCAAACTTTATTATTGACTACCCAAGCTAAAAAAATAAATTTTATGTCTGAGATGCTTTCTTCACGACTGTGTTTTGAAATTTTTAGAATATACGTCGCATTATTTTCAACATCATTCTATCTTTTGATTAAAAAAGGTCAAATTTAGTGATGCGAAGTGTAAGTGCTGGCTGTCTTCAGGCTCTTTTACCCTTCGGACAAAGAAACAGCAGTGGATGTATTGCTACTTGGCTATCTCAAGCCTCTTATATTTCCTGGGCTTCTATAATATAATGGTATCCACAGTATTTGTATACTATATACGTGTAAATGTGGTATTTGTGAAAGCTCATTTGCACAAGGGTAGTGAATTGAATGTAATATTACAAGATGTTGCAAATTACAAAATACAAATTACAAAATACCTTAAAGCACACGCTACATACAACACAAGATATTGGAAAAGTCCAATTTATACTTCCTGTCGATCAGGTCATAATGGAAATGACTGCATTCATTGCTAAGGTAAATTTGGGTAATATCACAATGGCAGTTTATTATTTACAATGAAAAGAACACCATGTTAGTAAAAATAGTAACAGTAAAATAATACTATGTAATTGAGTAGTATCGATCCGTATATTATCAAAGAAGGGCCTTTTATGTGAATTCCGAGGAATAAATTGTATATGATTCGTACTTGAAATATACTTTTTCATTCACCGGCACTCGCAAAGTAAACATTTCACGTGCATTGTCCGTAAATAATTATTCAAAAGTGTTGTCTAAAGTACTCTGATGTATTAGTAACGTGTGCCGGAATAAAGCTCGTTAATTGACCTATCTCTTGGTATACATTGCATAAATATCAAGAATCCAGTGAGTATTAAGCAAAATCGTTAAATTATAATTTTTGCACACGGCACTACCCTGACCTGCGACAACCCGCAGAGTGCCCGCTGCTGTGACGTATCTACTGTGTTGTTGTGACTACTGGTCGCTCCTTGTCAATCGACCACCAGAGCCGTATCGCTCCTACGTTGCTTTGCGTTGCTCTTATATTGTGTAAGGCTCTGAGAAACTTTAACAAGCAGCGATATGGATGTTAACGTCACTTGTGGTGGCTGTAAGACGATTGTTAAGGATAAACACTTCATAATCTGTCAAGGATGCAAGCAGATGTATGATCTTGAGTGTGCAAATCTCTCGCCAGAACGACTGAAGAAGATGAATGCCGGGAATAACGCTAATGGCGATGTTTGGAATGCAAAAGTAAGAAACCAAAATCAGATTACACTAATACGCCAGTGCGAACGTCCGTTCACTATGTACCAGCTGCGCCTGATGATGAAACTGACACCGAATGCTATTCGGACAGCAACATAATACTGCGGCCAAATTACTTTTATCTTATAGTGAGCTAAAGGAGCTTTTTAAAGTTGAGAGGGCTGAAACAAGGGCTATTGTTTAGGCTTCTTCTAAGGGATTATTCGTACAAATATGGAATGAATGTACAATTTACTAGTTTTCAAGAGTCTATGACCTACATAAACTGCCAATACGAAGACCTGAAAAAGGAAATTACTGACTCGGAAAAGCTGCTCAATTCTACATCACTACAATTGAGGTCACTGAAAGAGGAGAACAATATGCTTAAAGAAAGCCTTACTACTTGCACTGCCCGAGTCAAAGAGTTAGAGGTGGAGAACCGAAAACAGAAACAATAGCAGAGATTGCAAAACCTTGAACTTGTCATCATACCTGAAAATAAGGGTGAGGAGTTAATTAACATTGTGCTAAAAACGGCGAATCATGTCAACGGCCAACCCACAAACGTAGAATCCGCTCAAATAGCACAGTCGAGGCGTAACGCAAGCGCTCATAGAGCACGTCCTGTAATCGACAGATTCAGAAAGCGCTCTACTAAGGACCGAATGATCGCGGCAGCACGTAAACAGCCCAACATGTCCACCAGAAATATCGGGAGGGGAGGTGAAGAGAGCAGAAACTATATCAATGAACATCTCATTAAGGAAAATAAAATGTTTTTGGGTTCTTGAAGGCAGAAAGTAAGAGAGACAGGGTACAAGTATGTGTGGACAAAAAACTGCCGAATTTATGTCAGAAGAAACGACACCTCGACTCCATTTGCGATATACTCGACGAGCGATCTTGGAAAGATATTGTAATTAAGTGCCTTGCTATCTACTCTTACACTTCTTATAATATTCCGGTGTTCACTTTAAAACACAGCATACACAAATACACATACATTATTAAATCTAATTACACTCATATTCACATTATACACTGCATATACATATCACGTACTTTAGAAACAATTGCATACTATCCTACCCTCTTATCCTTACTGCATGTACGAGTACATTCAATGGTCATTATCATATCTGTCACCCAAACTCTGCTTAATACCTGCTCACTATTTAAACCATTCGTTTACCATTGTGCGGTTCAATTTATTTCAACCGTCCATATAACCAACTGCAATTATATACGTCTTGCCTATGTGTTTCAACACACTCAATTCAACGGAGATGAATAACAATAATATGAAGAAAATTAAGCTATTCTATCAAAACTTGAGAGGACTACGAACCAAAACCCATGATTTTTTTAAAACGTATTATTGCAGGACTCCGATATAATTACGATAACTGAAACAAGGCTCTGCGATTTTATGATGCTGAGCTGTGTGATGACAAATTTACACTCTTTCGTAGGGATAGAGTTTCGTAGTTGGGGGGTGGTGTAATGATTATGTGTGCTTCGAATTTACAGGCACGCGCCAGACCAGAATAACATTGTGGTGATCTGGAGTCTGTCTGGGTAACAATTCCTGCTGCAGCTATCAAATCCAGGCATGATTATCATATTGCTACAGTGTATATCCCACGCAATGATCAAATTCCATCAACATTGCACATATTTATGAATCAACTCTATGAAATGAAAAGCCAAAACTACTATGATCACTTTATACTTGCGGACGACTTTAACCTTTCTATCATTGACTGGCAATATGGGGAACCAATAATTCTGAGGAAAGGCTCTATCGAGCTTCAGAATGCTGCATCGAGTTTTGTCGCTCAGTCTTCCTTTCTTGGTTTGTCACAGTTTAACAATTACACTAATAACTGTAACAATACATTGGACCTACTCGTAATTTATTCTGATCGACCGTCACCATAAAGAAATCTACGACGCCTTTAGTAAAGGAAGATCCTCTACATCCGACTCCTTCTGTTGTAGCTTCCGATATTCTAGTCCCTCCAATTTAACCTCAATCTCGCACTAAATATCAATATAAACGAGCTGACTATGATAATATCAACAAATTGCTTAGAAATCAGGACTGGAGTTTTATACTCGAAAATAGTAACATAAAGCACATATTAACGATATTTTACTCGATTTTAAATAATATAATACAAACCTTACGAAGGTTCATTGCTCAAGTTCGTTGCTCAAGTACCTACATTTATCTAGTTTGGTATAATAAAGCGTTCATACAACTAAATAAAGAAAAAGTTAGGACGTCATATGAATTGGAAACGTCATTGAAACCGGATTGATTATGCACATTTTAGCTATCTCAGACGGAATATTAAGAAACTACGGACGGAATGCTATCAATAATTCATTGGTTTCTCTCAACAAAGAATTAAGACTAATCCAAAATATTTTTGGACTTATATTAAGTCCAAGAGAATAGTAGGCTCCTCTTGTCCCCAACAAATGATCTTTGATCAGAATGTGTTAAATGCACCATCGGATATGTTTCGCATTCAGCAACTTTTTTGAGAGAAACTTGTGTGAACCAGTGAATCAATACCCAGATAGCTCAATAAATAAAATTCCCAGATCTGATACTAAACATGACATTAATTTTAGTAAAGAGTGTACTTACCAAATGCTTGAAAATCTTGATGTCAAAAAGGGAGATGGTTGCGACTGTATTCCACCGGTATTCTTCCTTCAATGTGCTAAATCTCTATCGGGTCCTTTGTCATTGGTCTTCAACAGGTGTCTTCGAGATATATACTTTCCTTCATTCGATCTGGAAAAAGGCCGATATAGTGTCAATTCATATCTGTACTTAACGAGTTGAGCAAATTGTTCAAGAGGGTCGTACATAAATTTATCTATCCTGTAATATCTGTCTCAATACCGATAGAGCAGCATGGTTTCATGAAGGGTCGGTCCACGTCTACCAATTTGGGAGTATTTATAATTACGTATTAAGTAACATAGATGGTAGGTCTCAGGTTGATGTGATTTATACGGATTTTGAGAAGGCGCACGCACGCACGCACGCACGCACGTACGCACGCACGCACGCACGCACGCATGCACGCATACACATACGCGCGCGCACACGGTTATACAGATCAAAGGGAGAGAGACGCACCGTTTTTGTTTTTTAATTCTAAAATAGTATGTTTTTGTGACTCAAACTTATTGATTGTTGGTCGATTGATATAATTAATAAGTAAAAAAATGTTAAAAGTAGATTCGTTATTGGCTGTAAGTTTATTTCTTAAATTCATTTACATTGTAATTAGTGCTATAATAAAAAAAATTCTTAGGTCACAGCAAAAAGTCTTTAAAAAAATTATTACAAGGCATTCATTTAAAGTGTAGAGTCAAGTTGCAGCTATTTCATTCCTGCAGCATGAATGGGTCGGCTTGACTGTGAAAGCTTTACACTCTCACAGAATACCAGCATACTGTGTTTTGTATGCTCAGTGTTTAGAACCGGAGAGCCTGATTATTGGTAAAGAGGTATTGTAATAAAGCTCTCGGGCGTGAGAGCGTACCCAAACTTTTAATAATTTAGGATATAATATATAAGTATCTATATCTATAGATGTAGTTCACCACTCTACTAAACTATTACTTTATTCAATAAAATTTTATTGATTTTATAGTTTGAATTGAGCTGTGTTAAAATTTGCTTGAAACTAATTTTAACATGGCAGGTAAAAATAACTAATAGTCGGGTCTACTTAAAGAGAGGCTTAAGTTTCTTACATCGTGACTCGAGCAGATTCAAGTTAAGTGAAGTTTCGGAATAAAAAGTTGAGTGCTATCAAGACCGACACTAGAGCTGCATATTGCTCTTCTCTCCCTCATAAAATAGCAGAATATTACCTGTTATTAACCCGTCGAATACAAGACGGGGTGCAATGGCATACTGTATGATAATCTCAAATTTTTAATATATCTAGTCAGGTCATAAATTCTGTCACATGTTTAATATAAAATAATTGAAACAAATTTATTCATTATGTAACCATTTATATACCAAAATTAACTCAACAAAACATAGATTCTTATGACACTTAAGTTTATTCAAAATGACCTCCGTGATTTTGAATACAGGCCTTCAATCTGCGCGGCCAGTCGTCTATCGCAGCACGAACGAGGTCTATGTCAATATCGGCGGCTGCCTTAATGAAGGATGTCTTGAGTGACTCCAAATTGGGTGAGGCTTTGAGTACGCCTTTTCTTCCAAGTGTTGCCATATCTTTTAATCTAACGGATTCAAATCTGGACTGGAGGAGGACCAGTCTTCGTGCCAGATGAATTCGATTTCACGCGCCGCCAGCCAGTCTTGTGTGCTCTTCGCTCTATGAGCTGGCGCCGAATCTTGTTGGAATACCCAGTGCCTGTTATTTAACATGGTATGAGAAACAGGTTCCACAAGGTTCGTTAGGACTGTATTTTGATACACAACTGCATTCGTTTTTACACCTTTCTCACAAAAATGTACCTCTGTTAAGCCCCAATAAGGAACTCCCAACCATACCATGAGCGAGGATGGAAAATGACCTCGTTGGACACGCGGAATACGGTTGCTCGCTTCTTCACTACTGTGTGCGTACACCTTATCATTTTGTTTGTTGTAGCTCTCTTCTAGGGTAAAAATGTTTTCATCCGAAAAAAGAATTTCCCGATATTTTTTTCCCGCGTACCGCTTCAACAAAGCGCGGCAACTCTTCAGTCTCAGGTCTATTAGACGAGCATTCAAACGATGTCCTGTTTTTCTTTGATATGCCCGAAGCCCTAAGTCTTCATTTAACACCCTTTTCACCGTTGTTCTGCTTAACCCCATCTGAAGGGCCAACAGTTTCTGCTTATGTTTGGGATTTCTTTGAATTCGCGCCTTCAAAGCTTTTATCACTGCTGTAGTCCTAACAGACCGAGGGCGACCACTTCTTGACCTGTCATCTACACTAGAGTCTTCATTGTATCGTTTGATGGTACGATAAACGAATCTTTTGGTTATATTCAAATTTTTAGTATGTCAAAAATTTGAATTGGCGCGTAACCGCAACGATGCAACGCAATAACTGCAACACGGTCTTCTTTAAGGGTCCACTCCATATTTAAAAATGAGTAAAATTCTAAAAAGTATACAGTTTTATTTTCATGAACAATTCGAAATTCGAATTCAATAAACTTTTTTGTGGCCAGCATTCTAAAAGAAAAGTTTTTACTGTGTGACAATACTTATGACCTGACTAGGTAATATTCTTAAAATAACCTTCCAATAACATAGTAATTTTTGTACCAAGATTATTAAGAAAATAAAGCGTAAGTATATCACAGAATACAAAAACAATGCATCAGGTTTGTAGATCCGCCATTAACCTCAAGCAATAATTTTTTACAAGTGGCTGTAAAAAATATTTTGTCCTCTTTTGCGAAACAACTATAAGGTCAGCCATTTCTGCTAACTAACTGCCTAATTGTTTCTGAAGATTAAAAAGTGTAATAAAATAATAACACTCTAGTCATTGACTTTTTTTATGTGGTAGTGCCATGCTGCAGCTATATATATATATATATATATATATATATATATATATATATATATATGTACGAGTATATAGAAAAATATAGAATGGGTCCGCTCGACCGGGGAAGGAACGCGCTCTCACAAGATACCAGCTTAAAAAATAATAATAATGTGAGTTGTTCCTGTGTTTTTTTTTGTTGTTCGGTCAACATTTGCATTTTTTCTTTATTTTTAGAAGACTGACTTGAACATTTTTACAATACTTACTGTGTATGGATTAACAAAGCATTTATAAGTATTTATTGTATTCCCTTCCGTCACAGCCCATCAAAAGTCCATTGCTGAACATACGCCTCCCCCGTAGATGGCTCAATTTTAATATGTCGTTACTCGTGGTGTCAAAAAACTAGCTATTCAAAAAATTATAGTATTCATTTACTTTGCAAGAATCAATCTTTTCTAAAATATTTACCTTGAGCACGTATACTCTTTTTCATAAATCTAAAATACTTGGAAAATATCTCTGACCACTCTTCTCTTTGCCTTCTTATTCATCTATACAGGGATACAATCGATACGTTTTTTGAATTGAAATGTCAAGTTTTTTGGCACTGGAGACTGTGCAGGACAGGATTATAGTGCCCAAGTGTATGCGCAAGTACAGGTGCACTCTCTATTCCCTCACTCTCAAAGTCCAATGGCACGGAAATCCGACACAACTATCAGTTCAGGCGCAGGAACAATGGATTTATGTGCTTTCCGAGGCACGGGGGTGAAGCACCTCCAACTTATCGCTTCCGAGCTGCTACTGAGTATTTTTGGCTTTCGAACTCGGGATCACATGATTAGCTATCACGCTTAGGACCACTATACCATCGAGGCAGTCATTCAGATAATACAAAATTATGAAATGTAATTACTCTCCGGTCGTGTCGGGCTGCCGCTTCATGGGACTTTGAAAGAGAGGCAATAGAAAGTGAACTATTATCATCTTCTGTGCAAAATTTTGTCTAGAGGACATTATAATTAAAAGAATATTACACTTTAAAAAAACGAGCCTGCCGTCTGTTTACGTGTGCTTCGCACAAAGAGACTTTTCATTGGAGAGTGGGATTTAGCTCATCTTCAAATATCTAAGTCATTTCTAGGTATTCCAGCAATCGACGGTTTTTATGATTGATGAAGATAATTAGTTATTTTGAATTACATCAATATAAATTTAAAAATATTATATAGTCTAATAAGAAGATGCCATATGGCTGGCTTTTTACATTCGCGTATACATATTTTTTTCTTTCTTTAACAGCCTGTATATGTCTACTGCATACATATGAATTTAAAATCATGCTGTTTGTTGCAAAATATTATTTCTCTGTTTCTCTGTGGTTGCAATTTGAAAAATATTTAAGACATAAAGTAACAAGTATCTTTTAATTTCAGGGGTTTGTTTAATAGAAAAAGTTAGTAACCGAGACACTAAAGCATTTGTTGTTACCCCCAGTGGAAGGAAAAACTATGGATTGTTTCAGGTGATCTCATTTAAAAAATAATATGAGGCTTAGAAAATGTAAATTTACATCAAAACCATTATAATTATAGTCTTTGAGTTATAGCATGGTTTGGGTGACAGCTTACAGTTTTGGCTTGTCTAGAGATGGAACTTTGTTAAATCGATTTAAAAAAGGCGATTAACGATACACAAAGTAATGCAACAATTATCGATAAGTTATCGATATAAAAATTTAAACTGAAACATATATTTCGTTATAAACTACAATGCATGTAAAATAAAATAAAATTTTAATATAAATTATGACATAATAACTGTTCCTCGACCTCACCCAATTGTATGTATGTATTACGATTGAATTTCATGGGTTTTAATTTTTTATAGTCCAAATATTTTATGACCAAGACATGGAATTATTTTGTAAGAAGGTTGATTTTATTTGGCTACGTGTAAGTAAATTTTTTTGTGGAAATAATATTGGAAAACTTCTTTTTTTTTAATATCAAGTGAAATAAAAATAAAATCAAAATGAAGAAATTAATAATGGGAGAATATTTATGAAATTACGGCACATCTTCTCGTCAGGTATACCTCAAAACTTTAATACGAGACTATACAACCAGTGCGTGTTGCCAGTGATGACCTATGGAACTGAGACGCGGTCCTTCACTGTTGGCCGGATGAGGAAGCTCAAGGTCGCTCAGCGAGCTATGGAGAGGGCTATGCTCGGAGTTTAAGATGTTATTATGTTAGCTATTTACGTAATAACTTAAGATAAAAAAAAAAGAAGTATAACTTCGCCTCCAGGTCCTTCAAAAGAGTTATTGCCAAGGCAAAGTCAGAGCACATAGGCAGAATTGGCGAGAAACTAGTTCGCCTTCCTTCGGGAACCCGTGCATTCTGGTCTCTCGCCAAGGCTGTCCAAGGGAATTTCTGTAAGCCATCACTACCATCTCTGCACAGGGAGGATGACTCACTGGCCCATGACGCAAAAGACAAAGCCGACCTTTTAGGCTCCCTTTTTGCGTCCAACTCGACTCTTGATGACGGGGGGAAAACACCTCCGACCATCCCGCGGTGTGAGTGCTCCATGCCGGATGTGCTGTTCTCACAGCGCTCGGTTTGCAAAGCACTGCTCTCCCTGGACATCCAGAAGTCGAGTGGGCCTGACGGAATCCCCCCAATTGTTCTGAGGACGTGTGCTCCGGAGTTGGCACCGGTCCTAACGCGTCTTTTCCGGTACTCCTACTCCCAAGGCATAGTCCCGAATTCATGGAAGACAGCTTTTGTCCACCCGATCCCTAAAAAAGGCGACCGCTCAGACCCATCCAACTATAGGCCTATCGCGATCACCTCCTTGTTCTCCAAAATAATGGAATCCATTATTAACTGCCAGCTCATCCGGTACCTTGAGGATCACCAGCTGATTAGTGACCGCCAATACGGTTTTCGTCAGGGTCGATCAGCTGGTGATCTTCTAGTCTACCTGACCCATAGATGGGCGGAGGCAGTAGAGTCCAAGGGGGAGGCGTTGGCCGTTAGTCTGGACATTGCGAAGGCCTTCGATCGGGTTTGGCACAAAGCGCTTCTTTCGAAGCTCCCTTCCTATGGGCTTCCCGAGAAATTGTGCAATTGGATCACCAGCTTCCTTGTAGATCGGAGCATCAAGGTCGTTGTAGACGGTGCATGCTCTGACTACAAGCCTATTAACGCTGGTGTTCCACAAGGCTGTGTGCTATCACCAACGCTGTTTCTTCTGCATATCAATGATATGTTGCTAACTGATAACATTCATTGCTATGCGGATGACAGCACTGGTGATGCTCTATACACCGGCCGTGCCAATATTTCTCGGGAAAACGTCGCTGAGTACCGGAACAAACTTGTGTCTGAAGTCAAGTCTTTGCTGAACAAAGTCTCGGATTGGGGGCGACTAAATATAGTCCAATTTAATCCTCAGAAGACACAAGTTCGCGCGTTTACCGCTAAAAAGAACCCCTTTGTCGTATCTCCTCAGTTTCAAGGCACTCCCCTTCTTGCCTCAGCCAGTATCGGTATCCTCGGCGTCGACATATCGAGTGACGTGCAGTTTCGTGGTCACTTGGAAAGGAAGGCCAAATTGGCCTCTAAAAAGCTTGGCGTGCTCAGCAGAGCGGGACAGTATTTCATGCCGGCACACCGCCTGCTACTTTACAAGGCGCAAGTTCGGCCTCACATGGAATACTGTTCCCATCTCTGGGCAGGGGCTCCCCAGTGCCAGCACCTTCCACTTGACCGCATCCAACGCAGAGCGGCTCGAATTGTCGACGACCGAGCCCTTTCCGATCGGCTCGATTCATTGGCACTGCGAAGAGATGTTGCATCCCTTTGCATTTTCTTTCGCATCTACCATGGGGAGTGCTCTGAGGAATTGTTCGGATTAATCCTAGCCGCCAAATTTCACGAACGCACATCGCGGCAGAACTCCCGATACCATCCACACCATCTGGATGATTGGCGGTCCACCACTGTGCTATTTAGAAGATGTTTTCTTCCTCGCACGACCTCCTTGTGGAATCGATTACCATCAGCGATTTTTCCGGACCGATACGATTTTGGGACCTTCAAGAAAAGAGCGTACTCCTTTTTAAAAGGCCGGCAACGCATCTGCGATTCCCCTGGTGTTGCAGTTGTTCATGGGCGGCGGTAGTCACTTACCATCAGGTGAGCCGCATGCTCGTTTGCCCCCTCTCCTATAAAAAAAAAAGATAGAAGGACCCTTAAGTAGGGACTGAATAAATTAACCGATTTGTTATTACATGGATCTCACTACTTATTACGGTAGAAGAACTGAGTTGAGAGACTTGGTTTTTTTACAAGTTATGTATTTGATGGCATATATTTTACTACACGAAACTGAATAACATTAGAAATTAACTGATTTTTTACCATGATAGTTCTAAAATAATAATACTAATAATAATATTTGGTTCCTAAAGACCGAGATTCCACAGACCCGAGCAAATAACGCCCTATAACGTGTCTACCACCATATACAAGACACTAACATCCATTTTGAGCGCGAGAATCACACGTCACCTGAACTCAAAGCAGGTGATGTTGCGCGCTCAAAATGGATGTCGGGGCAGTGACCGTGGAACCAAGGAACCACTCCTCCTCACTGACGCGCTCATTGGCAAGGTGGTTAAACGCAACCGTCGGAACCTCTTCGCCAACTGGATAGACTACAAAAAGGCATTCGACTTTGTGCCTCATACATGGCTTATAAAGATTAGCTATAAAAGGTTGACTGCACAGTTCGAGAGTTGTACTTGCCGCGGAACATGGTGAGCACGGCTTTTTAAGTGCGCGTACTATGCATTGTCGCAAAGTATGCAGCCACCGTAATTACTTTCTGATGAGAGCGGATGGATTATATAGGGACATTATTTCTTGTGATAAAGGACTTACCGCTCTATCCTTAGCCAATGAGCAATGGCAAGACAGTACAGAGTATTTCCAACCGGGAGACCATATAGAAGGAGAAGGAGCTCCGCGAGAGGTTCTACAAGGTTCTACATGAGCCTTTCGTAGACACAGTTGCCTCCCTCCACTGGCTACGTTTTGGTGACCTCTTTGGGGAAACCGAGGGTTTTGTCTGTGCAATACAGGATCAGGTTATAAGGACCAACAACTATCTGAGATACATCCTAAGGAATGGCACCGTCGACATTTGTCGAGCTTGTCGCCATCCCGGTGAATCACTTAGGCATGTCATCTCTGGTTGACTCTGAGTATTTGCATGGGCACAACCTAATATCCAGGATTCTACACCAAGAGCTCGCTCTGAAATACGGTCTCGTGGATCGGAAACTGCCTTATTATAAGTACATCCCGGAAGCCGTGCTCGAAAATGACCGCGCCAGGATCTACTAAAACCGGGCCATCAGCACAGATAGGACCATTCTTGCAAATAAGCCTGATATTGTGCTGATGGATCAGGCACAGTCAAGTATATTTTTGGTCGACATTACCATTCCGTGTGACGAGAACCTCGTGAAATCCGAAACAGGTAAGCAAACAAAATATCTGGACCTAGCTCACGAGGTGAACGACATGTGGGGTAGACCGCCGACCGAAATTATACCTGTAGTCGTTTCTGCGAACGGGTTAATCCCAGTCAGCCTCTTGGGTCATCTGAGGCGACTGGGACTCTGTGAAGGATCGCTCCAAGGTCAAATGCAGAATACGGTGCTCCTCGATACAGCCCGCATCGTACGCCGGTTTTTTTCCCTTTCCCTCTAACCCTCGGCCGTTTGATCTCCCCTGCCGAGGGCTTCCATCTGGTTGGGTTTTTATTTATTTATGTATTTTTATCATTTTCATTAACAATTATATATTTATACAGCCCAATCAGATGAGAAAGCTATACCCCCTATAATAATATTTTTATTTATTAAAAAAACGTGATCGATAATAAGAACTTACCTGCCTTTGTTTTTTAATACAAAATGAAGATAATGAAATAAAAGTAAACAATTTTCCCCAAATTAGATCAGAAAGTTGTATTTTCAAATCATGATCCTTGGAGAAAAATGTTTACTGTCATAGACAGTTTTTCCTGAGGTTTTTTATAGAAGAGGGGGCGAACAAGAATGCGGCTCACCTGATGATAAGTGTGTACCCTCGCCCATTGCAAAAACTGCAACACCAGGGGAATTATAATTGCGTTGCCAGCCTTTTAAAAAGGAGTAGTTCGTTTCTGGAAGGTCTGGAAAAATCGTCGTCGTCGAAAAGAAGACGTGTGGGGAAGAAAATTCCTAGTAAAACGCACAGAGGTTGACCGCCAAGCATCCAAATGGTGTGGATGATCCAGATGATTTCGAGACGTGAGTTGGTGAAATATTGCTGCTGGAGTTAATCTAAACAGTTCCAATACGATAGAAAATGTAAAAGTTGAACATCTTTTCGCAAAACCAGTAAATCGAGTTGATCAGAAAAAACTCGGTGGTTGGTGATTCGAGCCGATCTGCGCTGGTTGCAATGAAGTGGCAAAAGCTGGAACTGGGATGTCTCGACCCAGAGATGAGTACAGTATTCCATGTGAGGTCGAACCTGCGCTTTGTTAAGTTGCAAGTGGTGTGCTGGCATAATATTCTGTCTCGCTCTGCTGAGCACGCCAAGCTTTTTAACATAATGTAAATAAAACGTAAACAGGTAGCTACTTATATGAAAAATAAAACTGTCACTGTGCTCTCCACGCTTCCGTGTTTTTATTTCACCTTTTTTTTCCTTGATGTTAAACTGCTTTGGTATAAATTATTTTGTTGGGGATATATTAAATAATGGCACTGGGGAAAATGAAAGTAAAACTTTAAAATTACTTCTTCGATATGTGAATGACCTTAACGAATTAGTCCAAACACGTATCTTTTAACATAAATAATTAAGAACAGTACATATCTCCTGAAATATGTAATTTTTTTAGTGATATTAGGATAAAATTTTGATTTTTAGAAAACTCTATGTGATATCGAAATTATTTTTAAAGTAAATACAATTTATGGAGTACATTTAACCCCACATTGTAAACTTGAATAGTTTTCTAACCTTAAAAGTTGAAAATAATTAGAACCAGGCGTTGCTTTGCGTAAATTCAGAAACCTAAATATGAGGAAGTCGTTCCTGTAAAAACCACATATAAAAATGCTCAATATATACTACCTTGTAGAATACCATCACCATTCCTCCCACAATTGCATTAACTATCACTATCTCTACTGAACACAACTATACTTCCTCATACCTTGACCCTAGAGAATAAACGTTCTTAATGATACACATCTAATGCATACCTTTTAATTATTGGATGCGGATCTTAGCCAATTTCTATAAATTTTCAGATACCTAGCCGATGGAGCAGAGAAGGCAAAAGAGGAGGTGAATGTAATACTACTTGTGAATGTAAGACTTTTTTACTGTACATTTTAAACGAGAAGAAAAAAGAGGGAAAACTATAACGCTTTTAGCTAGAGCTAAAAGCGTTATAGTTTTCCCTCTTTGTCTTAGAACTCTGTTGTGTTAGAACACAACTTGTGCGAGTCGCTCAAAATGCCATGGTGTTTCATGGAAACGCTTTCGCACACAATCGCGGCTCCACCACTACTAACAAAATAGGATATTTTTTCCCATCTTCACCTACTCAGGCAAGGCCCGCCTCACTATACGACCATGGGACACCGCCAGAGTTGCGGAGTATAGCCTTTTCGTTTCGTCTCATTCGTGGAGGAGGATAAAACAATATGTGAACCGTTTCTCGGAGGCTACCAAAGCGAATGTAGCTCTGCACGGATTACTGAAACGTGACGTAAATATAAGCTACTCAAAAAGATGGCTATGTTTGAATATCTGTCAAAGATGGTCTATATAGGTAATCTTTTTTTTATAGAAGAGGGGGCAAACACCTAATGGTAAGCGACTACCGCCACCCATGAACTACTGCAACACCAGAGGAATTGCAGATGCGTTGCCGGCCTTTTAAAAAGGAGTACGCTCTTTTCTTGAAGGTTCGTAAGTCATATCGGTCCGGAAAAATCGCTGGTGGTACTCGATTCCACAAGGACGTTGTGCGAGGGAGAAAACTTCTTCTAAATCGCACAGTGGTGGTCCGCCAAGCATCCAGATGGTATGGATGATATTGCGAGTTTTGTCGAGATGTGCGATAGTGAAATTAAACGGCTGGAATTAGTCAGAACAATTCCTCAGAGCACTCCCCGTGATAGATGCGATAAAATACGCAGAGATGCAACATCTCTACGCAGTGCCAGTGAGGCAATCCGATCGAAAAGAACTCAGTCGTCGACGATTCGAACCGCTCTGCGCTGGTTGCGGTCAAGTGGAAGGAGCTGGCACTGGGGAGTCCCTGCCCAGAGATGGGAACAGTATTCTATGTGAGGCCGAACCTGCGCCTTGTAAAGTTGCAAGCGGTGTGCCGGCATGAAATACTGTCCCGTTCTGATGAGCACGCCAAGCTTTTTAGAGGCCTACTTGGCTTTCTCTTCCAAGTAAACACGAAACTGCACGTCACTCAATATGTCGACACCGAGGATTCCGATACTGGCTCAGGTAACAAGGGGAGTGCCTTGAAACTGAGGAGATACGACAAAAGAGTTCTTTGTAGCGGTAAACGCGTAAACTTGTTACTTGGAGTTCAACTGGACTAAATTTAGTCGACCCCAGTCTAAGACTTTGTTCAACAAAGTCTCCACTTCAGACATAAGTTTGTCCCGGTACTCGGCGACATTTTCCCGGGAAATATTGGCACGGCCTGTGTATAAAGAATCACCAGTTTGCAACATATCATTGATATGCAGAAGAAACAGCGTTGGTGATAGCACGTAGCCTTGTGGAATACCAGCGTTAATGGGCTTGTTATCGGGCATGCACCGTGTACTACGACCTTGATGCTCTGATCTGCAAGAAATATGGTGATCCAATTGCACAATTTCTCGGAAAGCCCATAGGAAGACAGCTTCGAAATAAGCAGTTTATGCCAAACCCGATCGAAAGCCTTCGCTATGTCCAAACTATCGGCCAACGCCTCCCTCCCCCTTGGACTCCACTGCCTCCGCCCATCTATAAGTTAGGTAACCTAGAAGATCACCAGCTGAGCGACCTCGAATGAAACCGTACTGGCGGTCACTAATCAGCTGGTGATCTTCAAGGTACCGCATGAGCTGGCTGTTAATAATTGTTTCCATTACTTTGGAGAACAAGGAGGTGATAGCGATAGGCCTTTGGTTGATTGAATTTGAGCGGTCGCCTTTTTTAGGGTTCAACAAAGCTGTCTTCCATGAGTTTGGGACTACGCCTAGGGAGTAGGAGTACCGGAAAAGAGTCACTAAAACCGGTGCCAACTCCAGAGCACACGTCTCCAGCACAAAAGGTGGGACTCCATCAAGCCCACTCGACTTGTTGATATCCAGGGAGAAGGGTGCTTTACGCACCGAGCACAAACAGCACTTCCTGCATGGAGCACTCACACAGCAAGATGGTCGGCGGTGTGTTGCCCCGTCATCTAGAGTAGAGCTGGAAGCAAAAAGCAGATCGGCTTTCTCCTTTGCGTCATGGGCCAGTGAGTTGTCCACTCTGTGCAGGGATGGCAGAGAGGGCTGACAGAAGTTCCCTTGGATAGCTTTGGCGAGATACCAGAATGCACGTGTTCCCAAAGTTATGCGAACTAGTTTCTCGCCAATTCTGCTGATGTGCTCTGACTTTGCCTTAACAATGACATTTTTGAAGGACCTGGCGGCGGAATAATACTATCTGTGTGACCACACACACACATGACGTTTACAGTGGATGACATTCACAGAATTAAAAGCGAATAATTCAAATATTTTAACACATCATGTAGTATAATTTTTCTTCTTTCTTCATTTAAGCTCTGTTAGATGATGATATTCGGAACGATACAGCCTGTGCTCTGAACATTTTTCTTCGCGAAGGATTTAAATACTGGACACAGTGGGAAATAAGATGCAAAAATGACAATCATATATCAAAAGAAATTCACAAGTAAGTTTACTTAATGAATAGAATAGAATAGAATAGAATGATTTTTATTCAATATGGATTATTACATAATACTTATTGAAAGTCATTATTTTATTTACCACTGGTTCGGAAAATACCTCTGTCCTGGGAAGAACCAGCAAGAAACCCAGCGGGACTTTTTTTTTAAACATAATTTCACTTAACAATAATTTTGTTTATACAATTTTAAATGAATTTTCATAGAACCAGCATGGTGGCGATCACCTTATTCCCAGGGGTTATTTTCATTCATGTATTCCTTGATATTACAATAACCCTTTTTGTACAGTTTTTCTTTAATAAAACTTTTAAACTTGTTTATTGACAAACTTTGAACATGTTCTGGGATTCTGTTGTAAAAGCGTATACATTGCCCCATAAATGAATTACTAATTCTGTGGAGTCTTGTAAGTGGAATTACAAGCTTATGTTTGTTCCTAGTGTTTAAGGTATGAACATCCTTATTCTTATTAAAGCTATTTATGTTTTTATGTACATACATTACATTTTCATAAATATATTGCGATGCCAAAGTTAATATGTTTATTTCTTTAAATTTTTCTCTAAGGGACTCTTTACAATTTAGATTATAAATCGCCCGTACGGCTCTCTTTTGCAAAACAAATATAGCTTCAATATCAGTCGCATTACCCCATAGCAAAATTCCATAAGACATTACGCTATGAAAGTAACTAAAATACACTAACCTAGCTGTCTCAACATCTGTGAGACTTCTAATCTTTCTTACAGCATATGCTGCAGAACTAAGTCTGCTTGCTAATTTAGATATATGGGGGCCCCATTGAAGTTTCGCGTGAATAGTAATACCGAGAAAAACAGTGGTATCCACAAGACTCAACTCCTCCCCATTTAAGAGCACATTGGTTTTCGAATGTTTTACATTAGGTATTGTAAATTTAATACATTTTGTCTTATTGCCGTTTAAGAGCAAATTGTTGGCGTTAAACCAATGTACTAGTTTCGATAGAGCATTATTTACATCGTCATATTTAATTGACTGCCGTTTCAGTTTGAAAATTAAAGAGGTATCGTCAGCAAATAATACTATATCGTAATTGTCCCCTACAAGATAAGGTAAGTCATTAATATAGATTAAGAACAGGAATGGGCCAAGAATCGAGCCCTGAGGAACGCCCATTGATACTACCGATCCGGAGGAACATTTACCATTAATGACGACTTTTTGAGTTCTGTTACTTAAATATGAAGTAATAAGTTTAAGCGCCAAATTTTTTACACCGTAATGTTGTAGTTTCCTGATTAATGTATCATGATGAACACAATCGAAAGCCTTGGAAAGGTCACAGAAAATACCTAAGGCATCTTGTGAATTCTCCCAGGCATTAAAAATATATTTCATAAGCTCAACACCGGCGTCAGACGTCGAGCGACCCCTTGTAAAACCAAATTGATTTTTATGAAGTAATTTATTTGTATTAAAAAAAATTAACAATTGATCCAAAATTATTTTTTCAAAAATTTTACTGAGAGTTGGTAGTACAGAAATAGGTCTATAATTAGCGGGGTCCAATGTACTACCAGATTTAAATAAAGGTATTACTTTACTATACTTCATTAAATCAGGAAACACACCAGAATCGATACAAGTATTAAAAATAATAGCAAGATGAGGTGCAATTAAATCTATTATGGACGCAATCACTGTAACGGAAATCCCCCATAAATCTGCGGTTTTCTTTACATCAATGGTTTTGAAGTATTTTACAATATTATGCGGTAATACTTTTTCAAATCTAAATTCTTTTAAACAGGTATTAACATTCTGTTTAAGTAATGATTCGGCGACAGTTGGAGAAGCATTCAATGACTCTGTTGTCAAGATAGGAACATCAGTGAAATATTTCTCAAACACCGCTGCAACTTCTTGATTTGATTTAGTCAATTCATTATTAATTTTTAATTGATAGTTTGAATTACGAGGTTTCTCTTTACCGGTTTCGCTGTTAATTATACTCCACGTCATTTTAATTTTATTCTTAGCTGTCTTAATTTTGTTACTAATATGTAATGATTTGGCTGTGGAGCAAACTCTTTTAAACATTTTAGAATAATTTTTTACATATTCTTTAAAAGCATCGGAAAGATTATACGATCTTTCATGGTAAAGGTCATATAACCTTCGTCTGCTTTTATGAATTCCTACTGTTGCCCACTCATTAAATGCCTTGCGACTGTTTCTGGAGAATGTTTTAGAAGTGAATGTTTTATTAAATTCATTGTTTATAAAGGTAAATAATTCTCTATATAAATAGTCTGCATTGTTCTTATAAGAAAGGGATGGAAGGATTTTTAACATATTACTTCTAAATCTCTCCAGGCGTTTTGCATTAATAGGAACAAACACAATTTTCTCATTTACCTGTTTTTTGTGCATATAAGGTAACGAAACCAGTTGTCCACAGTGATCTGAATAAATTTTTTGTATTATTGATTTGTTGATTGGTACAAGACCTGTAAAAATATTATCAATACAAGTTGCACTACACCCTGCAATACGTGTAGCTTCAAAGAATAAATTATTAAGATTATAGGATTTGAACAAAGAACAGAATTTAATACTGATGGAAGAAGTTTCCAGGAGATTGATATTAAAGTCTCCACACACTACAAGAGATTTATTCTGTTTATTAAGCTTAACTAAAACTTCTTCCATAATTTTTTCAAAAGTATCATAACTTGAACATGGGGGTCTGTAAACACTGACAACAATAAGGTGCTCAAGCTCAACACATGCCATTTCTACAGTACGCTCAACAGAGAGGCTCACAATGTCTTTACGTTCTTTACATGATAAGGACTTATTAGCTAATATTAAGGAGCCACCACGTAATTTAGTATCTCTATTGAACGAACTGACCACCTGGTGATTACTGAAATTAAATATGGAGTTGTATTCTTTCAACCAATGTTCTGTAATACATAAAATATTTATAATGTTACTATTTAAAAATAAATCAATTTCTAATTCTTTGCCTAACATACCTTGTATATTTTGATGCACCAGGTTGATACAGTTTTTATTATTGTTATTTTGTAAAATTGCATAATTATGTATTGGTAAGTTGCATTCTAAGCTATTTAAATTATCTGTGCTAGAGATTACCTCTATTGTCTTATTATCTAATTTAAATTACTTGGAACTGGTTCCAAATCAAATATAAAATTATTTTGTTGCTCAAAAGAAGCAGGTGTCAAGGTAGCCAAATCATTGGCTGAGTTAAAATATAAATAATAAGATAGCGTATTTGCTACCAGTCTTAAACTATACTTTGATAGGTAATACCTATCTCTTGTCAAAAACTTCTTAGTTAAATTATTAATATCAATTAAATGAAATTTATCATTATTATTCTTACAATTAAATGTCAAATTTAAGTTATTGTTACATGTCAAGTTATGCATCATTAAATTTAAATTATGTCTTAGTTTATTTTCCTGTGGCCACCCCTCTATGTAAGGCAATGTAAACAAGATAACTTTAACCACATTTATGTTATTGAGATATTCAATATATTTTAATAATTGATTCTTGTTCATATTGCCTCTTCTCCCAACCCTATCTAGTAAATTTAACCCTAAAAGTTATTAATATACTATTAGGGTTAAATTTACTAGTTAAAATTTTATTCATAATATCACTGAATGATGCTCCAGGCATGCAGTAATTACTTATCTGTTGCCTTTTTAAACAGTTATTCAATGATATACCCAAGTTTTTGCCTATGTCATCACTATACACAATTATATTATTTTTTTCATTATATGGATTACTTTTAAAATTTATCTGCTTTGTTATGGTACTATCATAGAGTGTAGGTAAAGAAAATGAAGTATTACTGCTTGTCATATTATTAACACACACTGTCCCTAAAGAACCTGGCAGTGAGCGCTGATATTCATTTTGATATTTTAATAAGGAGTCATAACATTCCTCGTTATATTTGCAGGACTTTACCCGATTATCCATGGCCAGTATGTGTTCTTTTATCTCATTCCCTGCAGATTTATATTTATTTGACATAATTTGTAATGAGGTTTGAAGTGATAAAATTTCTGAATTAAGACACTCTATTTCAGTCTCATAACAATTTTTCATGTTTTCCACCTCAATTGAATATAATTTAATTTTACTAATTAACTCTTGCTTTTCCTTACATACATTTGTATAATTTTTAATATTAATTTTAGTTTTAACTAATTTTTGCACTTTCCTAATATATTTATTAATTTTTATATATTTTTTTAATTTCCTTCTGCTGCTTGTAATCCTTTCTGCTGTTCTTGATGTGGTAGAATCATCAGTCAAATCTATTGTTGTGGAGGGTTGCAACGTTTTATGAAATTTACATTCTACGAGCTCCTCGAACAGACTCTGAGTTTTAAGTGCATGCAAGTTATCAATGTTTTGTTTAAATTGTGAAATTTGCTCATTAGCTTCAGTTAATTGTAATTTCAATGCAGCAATTAATCTGAGGGATTCCTCATATTCTTTGCTGCATCGGTCAAACTCATCGACTGTCCTCTGGAGCTGATCCCTTTCCTTTAAAATATCTGTATAGTCTCTATGTAACTTAACCATATCACTTTTCAATTGAGTATTTTTCGAAATTATACTTATTATTTCCTTTTCGTTGTCATCCCTTTCTTTAAGTAACAGCTCACACTGCTCCCTGGACGCTCTCAGTTCTTGGAGCGCAAGATGGAGTTGGTTCTCCATCTGGCGCGTTTTGGCGTTACGAGTATTCATTTTACTATGTATTTTAAATAGTAAAAGAAAACAAAGATGGAAAATCAAGGGAACAGAGTAAGCAAATATCCAATTATAGGACTCTTATTACAGATCTCAAATTAAATTATCAAGAAAACAATTCAAAATGAAATCCGAAAACAACAACACTTAAGAGATATATCGTAAATATTAAAAGGGATAACAAGAATTACAGTAACTTTTAAACGATGTTCGTTACCTGCTGTCACTTTAAGTTGAGAGGCACTAAAAATTTATTTATTTAAATATTTACCACTTTTATTTATTACACAATAAAATTTGTTCGTAATTAACAACTATAACTTAAATTTGAGGTGGAAATGATCAATTACAATAATTATTTTTACGAAATTATTTGGGAGCCCAATTTTTTAACTATTTGTTACCGGGGTTGCCACAGAGAATCAAATTAATTACCGTCCTCATAGCATCTATAAATTCCATTCTTCATCTCTCTATTTAAGTGAAATTTCAACATAATTTTTTTAAATATATCTGTTTATATTTTGAATTGTTTTATTAATAAATTCTATAAGAACAATTATTCGTGGATTAATAATAAAAAATTGTTAAGCTTTTTTAATATTTTTTTAGGTGTCCAGATTTAATGTCACATACACTTAGCACAAACCGCAGCCTATTAAGACATAACTTAAGAACACTATATAATAGGATGAAATAGACTGAATAAGATTTTCAATTTTATGTATTCTACATTGGATCCAATAAAATTAACTAACAAATCCAAATTTGCAACTTTTATTTTTGGATAATAATAACACAATGTTTAATTAAGTAAAAAAAATCCCTTGTATTTTTTATAGCTGGTGTTATAGATTCAAGTAGATTATTTGTTAAATGAAAAATATTGGCAACTATTGCCTATGGTTAAACACACACATATATATATATATATATATATATATATATGTGTGTTTAATACATAATAATACTTTTTATTCTGACTTTGGTCCATGATGTTTAAGCATGAAAAAAGTAACGGAATAATGTTTTAAAAGATACGAAGAAAAATCATAGACTTAGAATATACTGCTGTATAGACGACCTG
Organism: Parnassius mnemosyne; assembly: GCA_963668995.1. Classification (NCBI taxonomy): domain Eukaryota; kingdom Metazoa; phylum Arthropoda; class Insecta; order Lepidoptera; family Papilionidae; genus Parnassius; species Parnassius mnemosyne. The sequence goes on from CAVLGL010000084.1 coordinate 23,324,618, forward strand.
ACAGCCCGAAAACGCGTGAATAATTTTGATTTGTCATGTGCGTTAGTTGCATTGGATTTTTAAGAGGAAGGCTTAGCGGTTAGAAGCTTTAGGTAAAATCATACAAGAACGCATGTAAGGAAGCGATAGTTATGATGAAGAATCCTTTGGCACTGAAACTGACGCAACGGATACGTATAAATACAGATGGCATACAATTAATAATCAGATAAAGACAGGTATGGCGTCAAAATTTTCACTTGATACGGTTGAAGGTGTAAAACCAGTAAGGAATTACAATTTACCTAAGTATGAGTTAAAGAAATTTGATGATAACCTGAAGAATTGGTTAGCTTATTGGGGCTAATTTAAGAAAATTGGCGAAAACCACTCAATGTCTGGAGATGATAAGTATCGGTACCTCTTCAATTATTGAAAAAAGATAGTAACGGTCGAGAATTGGTGGAAAGTTTTCCTTCGTCTGCTGCAAATTATACTAAGTCTATTGAACAACTCAAGGCAAGATTTGGACTTTTGGAGGTTTATGCTAGGGAATTATTCAGTTTAGTTTTAAACAATAATAAAACAAGTATCTATTAGACTATTGTGTGCTGTATTTTGTATGATGAGCGTAGAGAACCGGAGACCCATTTTATTGGAAACGAGGCATTCCGTCTTAGTCCTCGCAGGTAACAACGCATCTGCATTGTGATTCGTAATTGAGGATAGATGTAGATGCCTATAGGCCACAGCAACCACTTACCAGCAGGTGGACTGTGTGCTCGTTTGTCACCCATATCCTATAAAAAATACTATTATATGACAAAATTTCAACATATTTTATGTCCTTAGAAACGTTAGGTATTAGTAAACAGAAATATGAAATTATATTGTATCCTATTGTAAAAACAGCAACTTCAGAAACAATTTTTATTGCTTGGAATAGATGTTACACTGATCTACTTCCCTGTAATCAATTGACAAGTTTATTAAATTTTATTAAAAACAAAGTAGAAACAGAAAAGCTATTTAATTTAGCGAGGTCCGATTTTAATTGTAGTGGTACTAATCACACCCTGCAGAGGGAACAAAAAGCAGCTTACCAACAGCAGCATCGTTAGTGTCAAATATAAAACGAAAGGAGTCAGGTAAAGTATTCAATGTTATTTGCTGTTTTTGTAACAAAATAAGTCATAATTCTTTTAAATGTAGTAAAGCTAATAAGATGTCCCTAGAGGATAAAAAAGAGGCAATAAAAAGAAAGGTTGCTGCTAAATATGTATTAAAAAGGTCACATGGCTAATAAATGTAAATTTTTCGTTAGATGTTCAGCATGTGTCAAAAGACACTTTGTAATTTTATGTCCAGAAACTCATAAGAAAAAAAGAGTGGATCATCGGAAAATGTTTCGTTATGTGCCAGAACTAATATGACAACTTTGTTACAAACACTCATTGTTAATATTAACTATCAAAGAAAAATCAAAAAGGTGAGAGTTTTGTTAGACAGTAGTTCACAAAGTTCGTATGTAAAAGCCAAAGTTGTTGAAGAATTAGGATTGCATAAGACTGGCACAGAAATAATAGGTCACACATTATTTAAAATATTAGAGAAGTTACGGGACTTAAATATTGTGATCAATGATTTTGTTTATACAGATACTGAGATAAGTTTCTTCATTGGGTTTGATTACTTAGGATCCATTATATATTATGAAATGGTATCTCGCTCCGCATACAACTCAGGAGTATCTTCTGATAACGACTCGTACTCTGTCTGTAATGTGTCGAAATCACTGTGTAAGTGTTCTGTTTTGCATAAACGACATTCTAATTCATTAACTTGAAGGTCACTCAATGACTCACAACTTTTTAGGATATGTAAATAATTATAAAACTGAGTAAGCATAGTTTTAATGCTACTACGCGCGTTCACAATGTCTCTAAGTCGTTCTTTATTAACTTCACTCATTTTCAGCAATGCAAATCACACAAAAGTAAATAAATTCACAAGCGCGTAACAAAATTACTAAACAAAGCACTGTTAGAATTTATGAGTAAGCGGGTGAACTAATCGAGCGACACAAAGTGAAACCGGTTATGCGCCCGGTTATGCAGTAAAGCGAAGGAATGCGTTGTATATGGCTACAATGCAAAATAATATGCTTCAGAGAATTAGTCACTTGATGCGTAAGATTATAATGCGATAATGGGATGGCTGGTAGTATGGTGTATTAGCAAGAAATATTGATTAATAAAAAAAAAGCAACACAAAATATGAAGAGATCCCAATGTCGGATCCGAATTGTGCTAATCTAAAAAAGACACGTAAAGGAAAAAAAGAAAGGAATTGGAACGAACTCACTCAAATAAAGTCCTTTGTCTTAACGTTCGATGTACGTGGCGTGTAGTACAATGCAGCATAGGTCCAAAGTTCACCTTGCGTAATTGTAGATTCCTTGTGATATTATTGAATGTATTTTCGTTGATTATTCCTTTTCTTCAAGGCGGCGAAGGACCAATTTTGTTTACAAATGGACGTAACAAAATAAAATAAAATAAAATACGGTCGCTGGTAAAAATGATATAATGACTTGCTAATATCTGGTACAATGGTAAGACCTTTTAAAAGAAGATTGCCGCTGGGCGCCCCCTGGCGCCTTGTTTTATACCGCTGATTATTAGTCGGTGTTGCCGCAACAATAAGTTATTAGTTAACAGCAGAAATAAAAAATATAAAAAGAAAGAAAACATTTTATAAAAAATTTATAAGTTTACTTATAAATTAAGCCAATAAGATTAATATGAACGGTGGCTCTCTTAGGCGTCCTCATTATAATCTATGGAATTAATATACCCAGTTTCAGCAGGCCTCCGTCACTCGCTCAAGGCCCTGCGTTATATACCTAACGTTATGCGTATCGCCCACGATACAACCGACACTGGGCTGCCTCACGCCCGCCTGAGCGCTTGCACCGCGCACGGTTCCCACGGTTACTCGTCGAAATGCCGAAACCACTTAATTATTTTGCAGTGGATGGGTGTCAGAGTCAAAAAATCATTCTTAAATAATTTTGACAACGCCATAATGAATCGGCCTGGCAGCAGCGTGTTACACATTTTACAAACCATTTATTTTCCTCCGCTTTGCTCCTGTTTTCCTATGATTATTTATTAAAATTATTTACGCGATTTAGGATATTTTCAACGATAAGATTTAATAACCGAGAAATCAGAGAAGGAAAATAATGTATAAATCATTTTATAAACTCAAACATATTTGATTGACAAATAAAAATATTGGTTATTTCGCAAGATTCGTTTTATTACAATAATCATCATAAGTACAACCCTAGCCCATTCGTGCGATGACGCGCTTGCACGTGAGTCGCACTGCGGTCAACACAACCTCGACTCTTTAAGCGCGTACTTATGGTACATTTTTGTCTCGCTTCGAACAGCAGATATTATTATTAAAAGTTTGTAGGCTATTATAGCGTAGGTATTTTCGCTTTTGTATGGGAGTGATGTATCTGTTTACTTTAGTAAACTATTTAGTAATCTGTGGTTTCAGCCATCTTCTTAGCTGGGCATTCAGCGTCACTTGTTTTGTGGTTGCTTGCTTTTTTTAAAACGCGAGCATGTTGCACAGGTTGCTGGATCAGCTTTCTTAATTCACCACAAAATCTTCACGTGTCGATGATTTCCGCATGCACGCTTGCAGCATGTCCGTAATGTTGACAGTTGAAGCACCTGGTCACAAGTGCTAATTCTCGAACTTTGCACGACGTCCAATTTATGAAAATTTGCTCCTGGTAGATAAGCGCCTATCTGATGCCAGCTGGAACTTCCAAAATAAAGTTGCATGAAAGTGCTTTTTTACCCGATTTATGACTTAACGTTGTAGAGGACAAAAAAGATTCCCGCGTTAAGTTAGGGAGCTTATCGGCTAAATTTTGTTCATAAATGCAATCAAACACTTCTCGTTCGCTAAGGGCGGCAGGTATACTTAAGACTATGATCCGTGGTCTTGTTTTATGATGTTTTTCCACCTTTAGACCGGAACTACTAAGCTGGGTTGATTTTTTAGCTTATCTATGTCATCCTTTGTTTCAGTGCTGATAATAACGCCTTCATTTTTAGTTTTACGTAGACCTCTTACGTGTAATTTCAAATGTTCGGGGCATATAATTTTTTGGACAAGAGATTTTGAGTTTTCAACAGTTTTTAAATTATTCTCCGTGGAAATTGAACGCACACGCACACGCACACGCACAAGCACGTGCACGCGCACTCGTACACGCACACGCACACGCACACGCGCACGCACACGCACACGCACACGCACACGCACACGCGCATTCACACGGACACGCACACACACACACACACACACACATACACACACACACACACACACACACACACACACACACACACATACACACACGCGCACGCACGCGTGTATATATATATATATATATATATATATATATATATAATACTTTATATTCTGACTTTGATCCATGATGATTTAAAAATGAAAAAAAGTAATGGAATAATGTTTTCGAATACATGAAGAAACACGTAATAATTAGTCACCGTTTTTTAAGTAGCCACTATATTGATTAAAATAATTAACAATAGTAAATAATTCGAATCCCATATGAATTTAACGATTTCTTTGAATCAGAGTTCTAAAAATAACTTTAAAAATTCTATTTTTATATAAAATATAAACATAATATTAAATTTACTTTATCAAAAGAAATGAGCCGCCAGAGCCTCTCGTCACAAGAAATATGATATAGAATATGGGTGACAAACGAGCACATAGTCTAGCTGATGGTACGTGAGTGCTGTGGCCCAAAAACATCTATATTTATCCTCGATTAAGGATCAAATGCAGATATGTTGTCACCCCTGAAGACTAAAATGGAATTCCTCATTTCCAATAAAAAGGGTCTCCGCTTCTCTACATTCACCATACGATATTTCCCAGCATTAAGCTGCTATTTAACGCTGGTGTTCTGTGAGAGCGTAGTCCTACTCCGATCGAGCCGACCCATTCATACTACAACCATAATATAGCTGCAGCATCGCTCTGCCACGTATAATTATATAATAAAAAACGTATCATAACATTAGTATGAAGGCACTTACAAAGTAACAAAATAAAATATTTTTGTTCCTTATAAACAGTTACCCAATACGGTACACTTTTGCTAAGTGGCATATAAATATTGGAAACAAATCAACTGCATTGCTCCTAAAATCTTTGCGGCTTGGTGCACATTGTAGATTTATTTTCTTCCTCAGAGTACTTCAAAAGTGACAATGTTATAAAAGAAAACATTTACTACTGTTATAACATTTGTCTTCCAGTATTTTACTTATTCTAGTACATTAAACGTAGTTTGACATATTAAAATAGTAAATTAAAAAGTTGTGTTCTCCTTATTTGTATCATATCTTTTTTATGAAAGAAATATAATAAATGAAATTGTAAATGGCAATTTTTAAAGTGGTAATTTACCACGTTCACTCGATGGCAAAATAAATAACGCGAGAAACTCTGCACGTCCGAGGAACAAAATATTTCGAAGATATGTGAAGTTTGCATATGCATCCAGAAGGACTAATAGGTCCATAGATTTTCAAAAATGAATGAAGGTCTTCGACCAGACTGGGAGTGTATGTTTACTATAACTTTACTATTTACTTTAAGTACGTTTGTGGAAATGCAAGAGAACTGAAATAATTACAATACGTTAGACATATGTACTCCTGTCGTATTATTTATCAGTGTCTTGCTTGTAAAAAACAAACTCTTATCTTTTTAGGAGGGCTCGGTTCTTAGTCTACCATTATCGGCTTGATTAATAGTAAATTTGTAAATTAGTAAAGCCAAGGCTTATGGGGGGTATATTGCCATAGTTGCCACGCTTGGCAAGCGGGTTGGCAACCGCAGTTTTTTATTGCTTTTTGCTGTTATCACAAAGATGCTGCTGCCCATCTTCTGTCTTAGTTTCCCTCTGTCGCCTTTTATGACATCCACGGGAAGATATGGCGTAGTAAGTATTCTTGCCCAGCACTACACGGGGGGGGGGGCCTATCCGAGTACAGCACCAGAGTACGAAACCTATCCAAATGCAGAGAGGTGTAATACAGGGTGACGTCATATCCCCAAAACTCTTCACCGCTGCATTAGAAGACGTTTTCAAGCTTCTGGACTGGAAAGGATACGGTATCAACATCAATGGCGAGTGTATCACTCACCTTCGATTTGCCGACGACATAGTCCTTATGACAGAATCACTGGAGTACGAAAGCACTATGCTCAATGACCTCAATAGTGTTTCCCAACGGATAGGTCTTAAGATGAACACAGACAAAACAAAAATCATGTTTAACGTCCATGTCACACCTATGTCGGTAGTTGTTAGGAGCACTAAGCTCGAAGTTGTTGATGAATATGTTTACCTGGGATAAATAGTCCGACTACGTAAGTCCAAGTTCGACCGAGAGGTCAATCGACGGATTCAACTCGGCTGGGCAGCGTTCAGGAGATTACGACGTATCTTCTCGTTAGACATACCTCAGAACCTCAAAACTAGATTGTTCAACAAGTGCGTGTTGCCAGTAATGACCTACGGATCTGAGACGTGGTCCTTCACTGCTGGCGGTATGAGGAAGCTCAAAGTCGCTCAGCGAGCTATGGACAGGGCAATGCTCGGCGTTTCTCTGCGTGATAGACTTAAAAACAAGGATATCGGCATTAGAAACAGAGTAACCGACGTTACCCAAAGAATTAGTATGCTGAAGTTGGATCCATCGGCCATCTCGAGTGGCAGCCTCGTACCAGCAGGCGAAGTGTAGGGCGTACCCCCACTAGATGGAATGACAACCTGGTAAGACATGCAGGAAGTCGATGGATGCAGGTGGCTCAGAACCGTGCTTTGTGGTATTCCTTGGGGGAGGCCTATGTTCAGCAGTGGAATTGTGAAGGGCTGTAATGATAATGAATGATGATGAATATAAAGGCATGACTTTTTCTTCATAAATTCATACTACTTACTATGATTATAATGAATTGTCGTGTATATATAGCGATGTTAGTGTTTTAGCCAGTTTTTTTACAGTTTCAGTACTCAGTCCGACTGCAAGCTAGGATATGCAGTGTAGTAAACGTAACCAGTATGAAACTTTTCGACCAGCTTGATAAATATTACTTTACGTATTTTTTTATCAAGGAGTATTTATATTATGTTTCTGTATGGAATTTTTTGTGTGTAATAAAATCTCGTTAATATTATTAATAAACTTTAAATTTTGCATAGTTTTGATGAAAAAAAACTTCTAGAATCCTCTACTTAGTATCGGGTAGAAGGAAAAAGGGGAGATCCCCCGCCGGGCAAGGTGTTTTGCCTGGGAAGCGGCCAACGCTTCAAGTGGTAGCTCGGAGCTTTAGACTTCGATGTGTTTCGTTTGTGGCACGACGACAGCGCCACAACATCCTCGGTAGTATAGCGGTAAGTATCCCTGCCTGTCACGCGGGAGACCGGGGTTCGATTCCCCGCCGGGGAGCCACCTTGCCCGGCGGGAGATCTCCCCTTTTCCTTGCACCCACCACAGTGGTGACCCCGACGTGATATGAACACGCAACCAACAACCTTCGGAAACTACTATTTCAAACCTTCGTCATCATCTTCAAGTACCCCATTCATTTGCTCCCTGGCTGATATTGTCTGTAGTCTTCCCATTCTGCAAGCCATCTAGCCTTACAAAGGTTCATCGCAGCACTGGAATAATAATGCTTCCTGTTTCTTCAAGCTACTCTCTGCGCTACAGTATTAGGCACGGCTCTGAGCCTTACTGCTCGTCTGCTTCACGGCACTCTCGGAGATTACTTGCCTTCTTCTCGACTCACCGCAGACTACAAGGCGATTCCCTGGCATTTGCAAATTCGTCAACATCTAGACTGTACTATTGACCTCTGGTCTGAGCAGGGGGGTGATGTGTCGCCGCTGTCGTCACGCCCAAGTGAAACACATCGAAGCCTAAATCGCACTAACAAAGTTCCGAAGTTGAAGCAGAATATATAGAAGAGCTCCGAACTACTACTCGGAGTGTTGGCCGCTCCTCAGGCAAAACACCTTGCCCGCCAAATCCTCTACTAGTACATTTTATGGTCAAGTAAATAAAATAAAACTATTACAACCTAAATATTAATAATTATATATATCGTCATCTTTCATCATTACAGCCTTTCATAAGTCCACTGCTGAACATATGCCTCCCCCAAGGAATGCCACAAAGCACGGTCCTGAGCCACCGGCATCCATCGACTTCCTGCATGTCTTAACAGGTCGTCACTCCATCTCGTGGGGGGTCGCCCTACACTTCACCAACCGGTACGAGGCTGCCACTCTAGAACCTTTCTTACCCATCGGTTGTTGGTTCTTCGAGCTATATGGACGGCTCACTGCCACTTCAGCTTACTAATCCGTTGGGATATGTCGGTTACTCTGGTTCTGTTCATCACTTTGAACAATTTCGTTTTAAAGTTTTGAGGTATGTCTGACGAAAAGATGTGTCGTAGTTTCGCGAACGCTGCCCAGCCGAGCTAAATCCGTGGATTGACCTCTCGGTCGAAGTTTGACTTACCTAGTCGGACTATTTTTCCCAGGTAAACATACTCGTCAACAACTTCGAGATTAGTGCTCCCGACAACTACCGGCATAGGTGTGACATGGACATTAAACATGTCTGTTTTGTCCATGTTCATCTTAAGACCTATCCGTTGGGAAACACTATTGAGGTCATTGAGCATAGTGCTTAGGTCCTCCAGCGATTCTGCCATAAGGACTGTATCGTCGCCAAATCGAAGGTGAGTGATGTACTCGCCATTGATGTTAATACCGTATCCTTTCCAGTCCAGAAGTTTGAAAACGTCTTCTAATGCAGCGGTGAAGAGTTTCGGGGATATAACATCACCCTGTCTTACATCACTCTGTACTCGGATAGCCATCGTAGCCACTGTACAAGCACTTCAGCACCGGTATACCGACAGTCAACTTGTCACCGCTGAAGAGACTGCAGCACCACCCAAATTTTGACGGAATCAAAGGCTTTCTGATAGTCCACATACGCCAGACATAGTGGCAAATTGTACTCCTACTAATTATATAAAGCATAGAAATAATTATTCAAAATTCTTGCAAAATAATGGAAAAGAAAAGAAAATGATAAAGAAATAAGCAACCAAAAATTATTTAAAAATTACTTACTGAAAATATAACAAATACTTCATTACTTAATAAACAACTTGAAGTCCGTTTCATGACCTAATAACCGGCCAAGTGCGAGTCGGACTCGCGCATGAAGGGTTCCGTACCATCTTTATACATTTCTAGTAGGGCAGCCTCTTTTAATTTTTAATTTATTTTTATTATTTGTTGTTATAGCTGCAATAGAAATACACATTATGTGTGTATTCCTAAAATTTAACTGTCTACTTATTACGGATCATGAGATACAGCCCGCTGACAGACAGACAGACGGACGGACAGCGAAAGCTTAGTAATAGGGTCCAGTTGGTTACCTTTTGGATATGGAACCCTAAAAAGGACTTTTTATAAGTGTATAGATACATGTATAGAACAAAATTTATAAATAAAAGTATAAACCTTTTACCAAAATAATTCGACAGAAAAAAATTACGTATATATGAGTAGATAAATATATTGACAGATTTTATATAGTGTACGAGTACCTGCCTTCCATATCATCTGATAAGAATTTCAATGGCAAAGCTATTAATAGACATCTCGTACCTTTAACATTACTTCCTGTTGCCAGTTTCGCAAACATCTGCGAGATTAAGAAACCGCTACCTATCGGAATCTACAAGATTTTAAGCCATTTGCCTTGCGATTCGTATGTTACTTACATGAGATTGGGTTAGTGAGATTTAATTATAAAACCAACAAAGCGACCTTGGCTACCGCAATGATTATAATGATATTCTGAATAGTTAATCTAGTTCCATCGTAATTTAGATATTGAATTTAAGTACAATTGTTTGTGCGTACCTACCTATTTGTTTTAGTTTATATAATATGAACTGTTTGTATGTATTTGTTTTTGTTTATAACAAAAGAAATATGTTGCCTCTGCCTATATTTCTTTAAATTATCCTGTTGTAGGTGTGCTGCAAGAAATTTCAAAATGGTGTCAGCAGCCTTTTTAGAAATTTTCTTTTTCTATTCTATATTACATAAATAAAAAATAGGTACAGTAAGTAATTATATACTTTATATTTTATAATTAAGTATATATAACACATCTTCGAAGTTATAATTAATACCGTGAATTAAAAGTAAAATTGTAAAAAATAATTCACTCATTCCATTACACCTGCAATAAAAATGGCGAAGTGACTCAACAACTATTAACGCTGTTGCACTAGAGCTGCAAATTTGACGACTTCACCATAAGAATACGAGTGCCTCGCTAATTGCATGTGCAATATGTACGATAAATAAATGTGTATATTTACCAGGTTCTTATTATAAATATGTGAATTATTGCGATGATATTCCGGACGTCAGTCTGAGCGATATTAGAATGACCCTCCAGCACCTTAAAAACTGCAAGTCCTTGGGAGAGGATTGAATTACAGCAGAGCCTCTGATAGCTGGTTCCTAATGAGGTTTGTGCTGTTCTCCTTTTGGCTTTTACAGCTTCATCGGACTCAGGGCTCGCGGCCCTTAAAGGGGTGAATATTTTACCATACTGCATCGTTACTTGCACTAGGACAGCTAACAGTGCACGTGGATGAGTATTCTAACGGCCGTCAGAACAGGGGGGTAGCGGACCCCGTCAACGACGGCTAACGGTTACTTAACGGTTCTCGTCGTTCGATGTTCTGAGCAGTGAGAACCACGCAGGGACGCGGGTGTACGGTGTGTACGTGGTGTGGAGGGATGTGCGTTGCGCCCGTCTGCAGACTCGTTGCGTCCCATCCGTTGTAGTCCTCACAGTGTTTGTGGCACTAAATGAGTGTGTAGTGTTTACGTGTGACATTTCGGTCGGCGAAATTTCGGTCGTCGACATCTAGCGGAACGGGGAGTTCTATTAGAAGGTTACGGCGCCTCTGGAGATTTTCTGTAACGTTCGGAGTCGGAGCGTATGTTGCTGCGTTTACCACTAGCGGGTTCAGATGTGTCTCAGCCCTCTCGAAGTAGCGCCGAGACATCTCCTTGAAGTACAAATAGTTCGTCGGAAGTTGATAGTCTCTGTGTAAGTTGGAGTTTCGCTGGTACCACTCTCTCAGCTCCGGTGGCCATGCGAATGAATCTGGTTTGGACGACTTTGAGTCGTGCAAATGTCTATGGGCCGCGTGCGCAAAAACTACGCTTGTATAAGACATGATAGGTCTTACGCATGCTTTGAACAGATGGAGCTTGTCTTAAAGACAGTTTGTTCTTTCTGTTTACTAACGGGTGGAGATGACTAGTGACTAGTTTGGTACGACTGTGAACATTGCGAATGTCATACCATGGTCAAATGTGACTCCCAGGTATTTAGCCGTTGATTGCCAGTGGATCTGGCAGTCGTACAGGTTGATCGTACGTATAGATTTCTTGGGATTTTTGTTTCGAAGGTTGAGAGTGGGCATGGTTTGAAAGTATATTGCTATAATTTTTTTTTGGAATTCACTTCGATTCTCCATAAGCGGAACCAATCGCCTAAGCGTTTGACTGTGGTTCGGAGCATCTCTGTGAGGATTCTTTTATTGTGGTGGACGACATAAAGTGCCGTGTTATTGGCGAAAAGAGCAATATTCACTTCTGGGTCCTTCGGTATGTCACTCGTGAAGAGTGTGAAGAGGAGTAGGGAGAGAACAGAGCCCTGTGGGACTCCAGCCTTGAGGGGACGTTTTGTAGAGCAACTATACTCTATTCGATAGCGGAAATGGCAACTGGCAAGAAAGGCTCTGATGATGTGGGTGAGACTATCAGGCACGTTGAGTTTATACAGCTTGCTAAGCAAGCCGTCTTGCCAAATTTTGTCAAACGCTTTCGGGACATTTAAGAAGAGGGCACCGGTCGAAGTGATTCTGCGACTTCCTTTTGGGAGGTCGAATCATTTTTGAATGTATTCTGTAAGAAGATGTATGTACAATAACAAAACTCAGTATGGAATTTAGAACGAAGCAAGGGAATTTTTACCTTTATTCTTTGGACCTATGTGAATTTCATTAAGTTAAAATCTTTTATTATTATATGTTATATCTATTTATTTATTTCGGTACTATATCATTACAAAACACATTACATATTATATTAGAATATTTATATTTTATGATTGATTACTAAATATTACCTCAATAATATGTTATAACAGTATGTATTATGGACGTGCTAATAATATGAATAAAAAAACATATTATTTTAAAATAAATAATTTACTTAATTTTTATACTAATTTGACCGATGTGTAATAATTTATTTAGTTAATAACATTTGTTTCCTGTAAAAAAAGCTTAAAAACTGTGGTAGCTCAGGGATTAAGCAGTGGCCTTAAGTAATTTGATCCATGAAAATATTAATAAAATTGTTATTTCAAACTTTTTGTGCTGCTTTATTATGCGCTTGATAATAAAGGAAAGCTATCAAGTGGAAAACTGCATACTTTTGTGATATATAATATTTAGAGAATACGTGATGTCTGCCAATGCTCATTGAGGCAGCGCGATAGACTCTTTCTGCCTCGAAACACTGTGAGAGACGAAAGGAGGCACTTATATTAATACGCATTAGCGATTTGTTGGCATTAAACCATTTCTAAATGTGGGTTATTTCGGTTGTCAATGTATTTTACTACTGGGTTGATTGTATTGAATGATGAATTAAATGTTGATTTGTGCCCAACCAAGTCAAATCTGTGCAAAACCATAAATAATTTAACATACGCAACTTGTCAAAAAGCATACATCAGACACGATTAGCTTAAACGTTAGAAGCATTATAGTATACATAGAAACAGTACTTGCTAAATTATTTTCTATTATCAACCCTTCGGTAAGAAATAGCATATCCACTGTTGGAGGTTCTTGTATTATCCGCAAAGTGGCATAGATGCCTTCAAATATTTATACAAGTTGTCAAATGACGTCATGCAAATAGAGTTTGAAGGGAACTGTCAAACACGGGGCGAGGTGCAGTCCAGCCCGTAGCAAACCATCGAGGTCGTATAAAATATGTCTAACGAGATATATGTCCACGGCCATAATTAGCATATTGGTAATAAATTTTGGGCGTTCATATTAGTAAAGAGCGGATAGACTTACACTGGTATTAGGACTTACGCTGGTAATGATCTTCATTGCTAATCTGAATATAATTAAAAAGTCTATAACCCAACTGCGCGGGACCCAATTGCAAATTATAAACCTAAAGAAAATCAACGGCTTCCGCTTGCTATTAAACTTAATGCGGGTATTTAACTTATGCTTTCAGCTCATAATATAGTCTGTTAAACCGAAGTAGAGTTTACTTGGTTTACAGTTTATATTAATTGGGTTTTCTATGCTCCATCTTGTTTCGGTCTTTTTAGTGCATTACATTCAAATTTCCTTTTTTGGAGTCGGTTTTTTATTTTATTTTTTAAATTATTTATTTTATTTAAGACTTTTTAGTGTCCCGACACACTACTATGAACTAAACTTATGTATATTTTTTCTATAATGTTAATTTCCTTTAATTTTCTACAAAACCTCATAACTTTGGTTATTTTTTTTATTAACGTATTACTATTTTCCGCCAAAAATTCAACCATCTTTTTTACCAAATAGCTGAGATAAATATTAAAGAAAATTTGGGTTCTTAAGACGAATATAACGATATCAAAACTGTCGAAATCCAGTCGTTTTGAAGATACGAAGTAATAAATAAATTTACAAACATTCATACATACAAGATATGCGCGAAACACACAACACTTCCTTGGCGGTCGGGTAGAAACTAAGGTTTGTAATTTGCTTGCTTTGCGGCCTTTCAAAAAAGAATAGGCTCTTTTCTTGAAGGTCCCTAAGTCGTATCGGTCCGGAATAATCGCTGGTGATAATCGATCCACAAAGAAGTTGTGCGAGGAAGAAATCATTTTCTAAATCGCACAGCGGTGAACCGCCAATCATCCAGATAGTATGGATGGTATCGCGAGTTTTGTCGCGATATGCGATGGTGAAATTGAGCGGCTGGAATTAGTCCGACCTATTCCTCAGAGCACTCCTCGTAGTAGATGCGATAAAATACGCAAAGAGATGCAATATCTCTTCGCAGCACCAGTGAATCGAGCCGATCGGAATGGACTCGGTCGCCGACGATTCGAGCCGCTCTGGGCTGGATGCGGTCAAGTGGAAGGAGCTGGCACTGGGGAGCCCCTGCCCAGAGGTGAGAACAGTATTCCATGTGAGGCCAAACCTGCGCCTTGTAAAGTTGCAGGTGGTGTGCTGGCATGAAATACTATCCTGCTCTGCTGAGCATGCCAAGCTCTTTAAAAGACCAATTTGGACTTCTCTTCCAAGTGATCACGAAACTGCACGTTACTCGATATGTCGACGCCGAGGATTCCGATACTGGCTGAGGCAATAAGGGGAGTGCCTTGAAACTAAGGAGATACTACAAACGGTCCTCTGTAGCAGTAAACGCTCAAACTTGTGTCTTCAGAGGGTTATACTGGACTAGATTTAGTCGCCCCCAATCCGAGACTCTTTTCAGCAAATACTTGACTTCAGACACAAGTTTGTTCCGGTATTTGGCGACGTATTGGCTCGGCCGGTGCAAAGAGCATCACCAGTACTGTCATCCGCATAGCAATGAATGTTCGTGGTTTACAACATATCATCGACATGCAGAAGAAACAGCGTTGGTGTAGCACGCAGTCTTGTGGAACACCAGCGTTAATACGACCTTGATGCTCCAATCAGCCAGAAAACTGGTGATACAATTGCACAATTTCTCGGGAAGCTTCGGAAGAAGATCTTTGTGCCAGACCTGATTAAAGCCTTCGCTATGTCCAAACTAACGGCCAATTCCTCCCCATTGGAGTTGCTCGCCTGCGCCCATCTATGTTTTAGGTAAACAAATAGATCACCAGCTGAGCGACCCCGATGTAAACCGTACTTGCGATCACTTGTCAGCTGGTGCTCCTGAAAGTACCGCACGAACTGGCAGTTAATAATGGACTCCATTATTTTGAAGAACAAGAAGGTGATGGCGATAGGCCTCTAGTTGGACGGATCAGAGTGGTTACCTTTTTTAGGGATCGGGTGCACGAAAGCTATCTTCGATTAATTCGGGACAACACCTAGGGAGTAGGAGTACCGGTATAAGCTCTGGAGCGCATGTCTTAGCACGTTCGGCGGGACTCTGTATGTCCAGAGAGAGTAGTGATTTGCGTACTGAGCAATGTGTGAATCGCACTTTAGTCATAGAGTACTCACAATGCGGGATGGTCGGAGGTGTGTTTCCTCCGTCGTCGAGAGTCGAGTTGGATGCAAACAGGGAGCCTAAAAGGTCGGCTTCTGCGACGTGAGCCAGTGAGTCATCCTCTTTGTGAAGTGATGGTAGTGATGGCTTACAGAAATTCCCTTAAACTAAAGGGAGGGTGGGAGGGGAACTTGTAGTAAGGGAACTATTTTCTCACCAATTCTACCAATGTGCTCATACTTTACAAAACTATACTTTTTTTTAAGCAGTGTTTACATCTCTAGCCGTCGAAGCCTCAGTTCAGGCCTGGTAAAACTCCTGCTTACTGCGTAATGCAATCTTACACGAGCGACCAAACCAAAGCAGAGATCTGTCGCCGATGGGTATAGATAATGGGATAAATAGTTCTATTCCCTGTAGCCTCACATCAGTGACAGATTCTGACAGAGCGCTGAGATCATGCGGCAAAAAGCAAATCCATGTTATAGTTGTAGCAGGAATGGGTCGACTTGACTAGGGAACGACTACATTTTCACAGAATACCATCGTAAAATAGTAGCTTAATTCTGCTGTGGTCTTTTATGGTGAATAAACGTCAGTAGCCTAATGGCAGGGCGCGGACCGCAAACTTGAAAGGTCGTGGGTTCGAATCCGCCATTCGACTACTGTCGTGAACCGATTCTAACACAAGCATCTTGAGCTTACCAGAAGGGGTTCAAGGGAATATTAGTAATGTTTAATAGCACTACTAACATTTTTTTAATAGAAAAAAAATAAAACGAAGACAATTTTTACTGGAAATAAAAAATAAGAAAAACGATGATCCTGTTTACTCGAAATGGGTAATTCTATTTTATTCCTTTTCGCAAGGGTGATAACTAATCTACATTTTACTTCTTAATCAAAGACAGAAGTAGATGTCTATGGGTCACAGCATACAATTCATGCATCAGGTGGACTGTGTGATCGTTTTCGTCCTTACTATGTGAAAAGAAAAACGAGGTAATAGGACTCATTTCTGTCTAGGAGTACGCCTAGATAGGTACCACACTCTTACCTATTTCAACCGCTAAACTGCGAGAGTGAGAGTGCAGCTTTGTTCTACTCTGAACGGTAGACAGCAAGTGTAATTACAGGCTGTGAGTAATTTCATCTTAGTCCATATCGGTGAGAACACAACGTTAGATGTTGGTTGCGAGTATCCACGAGCTACGGTAGCCTAACCAATCTACATATAGGAGTGTAAATTTTCAGTGACTAGCATAATTTATTATGTACAAAATTATTCAAAATTACAAAAAAAGGTATTTAATTTAAATATTTTTGGGACAAAACCAATGAAGAAGTTTCTATTAAAATGTAATTTTATCTCAGATTAACATATTCAATAAAATGAAATCGTCGTTAATGCTAAACAGATCCATGAATTTACATCTTATAGGAGAAATATCTTTTAAGTCTGAAGATATAAAATTTTATTCAAATGTCTCTTAAAATTCTTAGTATTTATATATTTTGGTTCATTTATAAACGTAAATAAACACGTTATTCTAGCGGTTATTGATGTTACAGCCTATAAAAAGTCCACTACTGAACATAGAACAAGTCCTCCTCCAAAGATTGCATCATAAGGGATTTGCCGTAGTTGCCATGCTCGGCAATTGGTAGGCAACCGCTATTTTTAAGCTGCTTCTACCCATCTTCTGTTTCATTTCCTTCTATCGCCTCTTACGACAGCCACAGGATGATATGGGGTGTACGAATTCTCTTACGCTGCCACTACACGGTATACTACGAAACTAATCTCATTCTAAAACGTTAAAGCTTTTATATATATATATATATGTATGTCGGAAATGACAACAGGAGATCCCACTTCTGATGTCGGAGATTACAATAGAGGATCGCAATTTTGATCTCTGAGATAAATCAGGATAGCGTTAATTGTTAAAAATTATAAAAGTATGAGAGCGGATGTTCAACTTGCTCTCTTGCTTACGCAGTTAATCATTATCAGTAATAAGACAGCGTAACGCACTATACATTAGTATAGTGAAATTACAGTTCGACCACACCGTAACACGTCTCCGCCACAATCACACACGAGTGTAACGTGAGATAGGTAATTACATGATAACACCAAAATATGTAAACCAACTGCAACACTACTTTCTCAATGTAAAACTGGACAGCATCTCAGCAACACCAATCCTCCTTGTCTGCACTAGAAGAATTACAACAACGAACAGAACCACTATATTATCTTAACACTAACTTAGCACTATACCCTCCATTCTACCTCGATCCAACCGGGTATTGTATAGACGCTCCGACATATATATATACATCATCATCATCATCATTACAGCCCTTCACAAGTCCACTGCTGAACATAGGCCTCCCCCACAGAATGCCACAAAGCACGGTCCTGAGCCACCTGCATCCATCGACTTCCTGCAAGTCTTACCAGGTCGTCACTCCATCTCGTGGGGGGACGCCCTACACTTCGCCTACCGGTACGAGGCTGCCACTCGAGAACCTAGTCAAGTTGCGGGAGCTGCCGAGAGCTTTTTTAAAACTAAATACAAACTACGTGTTCACAGAGAGAGATGCGAATTTATTCTGGTCATTGTCTTTTACAATTCTTAATCCTAAGCTTACAGTCTACTTAAATTACTACATACTCAGCATTTGTGTATTTATGCTGATGGACGTTTTATCTGTATTATGGGTGGTGCTGGTGTAACCATAACTCCTCCCTCCTCGACTGCAAAGTTATCGGCAAGATTTGGATTCCGATGATTTTGCATACAATGTAAGAGCTTAGACTTAAGTTTCCAAATTACAACAATAAGAATAATTAAAACTAACATAGAGTAGTACAGTCGCTAAACTAACACTTTTCTTTTTCACTAAGCTTTCACTTTCACTTTCCACTATTTCGCTTTTCAGTTTGTACGAGAGATATTTTAGTTCGTCCAAATTAACGCGATTTAAATTCACTGTTTTCTCCGCATTTGTTGGCTGCTCTATCAATTTGGGTAGAGTTAAAATTGGTGTCACCTTATATTGCAGTTTTCCTGAGTAGTATCGTTTCCGGTGTAATTTAATATTGCCTAATTTTATCTCACAGTTTTCATCGATTTCCAAGAGGTAAGTGCCCTTTACAGCATTTCTTTGAGTGTCATCGCCACACGTTTTTGTAAGCACTATTTCATTTTGTGTAAATAGGATCCAGTTAATAGGACCAATAGACTGTATCTTAACACTTTCCAGCTCTACTATTGATAATTTACAAAGGCTTAGATTTGATGCGAAGTTCATAAGTTGTTCTATGCATGTGTTTTCAGGATACTGCACGATATCAATTTCTTCACACAGAAACTGGTTTGCTGCTATCTCCTGACATGGGCCATCTAAGGGTAAGTACGTGTGATCTTTCACCATGAGGTAAGGATATTTGGGAAAAATAACATTTGTTCTATTATAGGTGGGATCAAACATAGGTAAGGCATACATTTTAAAATAAGTGTATGTAATATTATCAGTCAGAGGGATTTCCATGATGAACGTTATTTGGTTTTCTTTTACATAGGCCTTAACAGACATAGATCTTTCTAAATTAACTAAATTGTTTTCAGTAATAGGATACAATAAACTATTTGTTTGAGATATAGATTCTAATGTTACTAATAATTCAGTGGAATTAACAATGGCTTGGTGTAGAACGTGAAGTTTAGTAAATGCTAATGCCGTTTCTATTTCGCTTAAAATTAAGTATATAGTTCTAAAATTATTGACAAACATGTTAAACATACTTAAACATATGTGGAGTATATGCTATTATCGTCTTTAGTAATTATATATTTTACAATTCTTTCTATACGTTTCATTCGTTCATCTATAATTTTCATATTTTCCTGTAGAGATCCAGTACTATTTATAAGAGAGTTAAGCATCTCCGAGATTATTGTTATTTTCTTATTAGTGTGCGTTTGTTGGGTCTTTAATTGAGATATGAGATTGTCGTATTTTATTTCATCATTGTGGTCTAAATTTCCTGTAAGCGTTTTGATAACAGAACCTAATGGATTAATAAGACCGCGCTTGAAACGTATCGAAGGTATGAGTTGTTTAAACTTTTCTACAGCTAAGTTACTTAAATAATTTACTTGTGTTTTCATATATTGGAATTCATTTACGTATGGCTTATGGATGTCTACTAAACTGCTAAATTCTTTATATTTATTGATATTAAAATTTAAATCATCTTTTATGCTACTAAAGTCTAACTGCTTAATTATAACCCACTTATCTACTTCCTTGTATGCTTTTCCTTGCTTTACGGGTAACATGCCTGGGTTATGCTCAATCTTTAGAAGTTGAAGGCCTTGGGTCTGGATCATCAGATTCAGGTTCACGAAGATCGCCAACAACCTGTGGAGGGCGTTTCACATTTTTGAGGTGCACTTTAGTTTTTCTTTTCCCTATCGTTACAGGTATTATGTTTCTTTCAACATCACCTTGCACTTTCGCCTTTTGATACCTAGGTTTATCCTTACTTTTCCTTATGTTAATATCTTTAATAAAAACCGTATCACCTTCTTTAAGATCAATTCCAGATTCCCCGCTTTTCTTTTTCCTAACCTTTTCTTTATCTGTATGGACTTTTTCGGAAATATACCTATATAAGTATTTGGTTCGTCTCGCGTGGTCTTTAATGAGTTGCTGTGTATATGTCTTTTCAAAATCTACGTCGAATATTTTACCAGAATCGGTATGACCAAATGCTACTTCAAAGGCTGTTAATCCTGTCGTTGAATGAATAGTATGATTATATGCCATGACTGAATATGTCATGACAGATGCAGCGTCTGTGCATTTATGTTCATATTTTGCAAGCCTGTATATTTCAATTATAGTGGAATGAAATCTTTCGACAATGCCTGTCGAATTGGGGTTATTGGGAGTTGTGATATGAGTTTCTATTTTATACATAGATAGGAGCTGGCGCATAAGTTCGTTATTGAATTCAGTGCCTGGATCAGCTGATATTTTCTTAGGAATTCCGTACATAGAAAAATATTTAATTAATGCTCGCACTATTTCAGTGGTTTGTCGACTCGCAATCTCTAAGGCCTGCCCTAATTTGCTAAAAGCATCCACAACGGTTAAATAATACTTCTTCTCAATAGTAAATAAATCTATAAATAGTTCCTGAAAAGGCGCATCCTGAGTTGATGTGAGTTGTAGTATAGGTTTTATTGGTTTCCTATCGTACTTCATTAATTTGCACGGTTCACAAGCATTTATAACGGCAGCTACAGTGTCTTGCATATTTTCCCAATAATAATTTCTGCGTAATCTTATCATAGTTTCTTTCACACCGCGATGACATGTTTTTCCTTCATGGTGTTTGAGAATGACAGCTTTTTGTTCTTTTTCATCGTCCACATATACTACGCGATGTGTACATTCAAAGAATTGTACTGCATCCTTCTTAAAGAGTTCTATAATAACTTTTGCAAATAATTTCCTATGCTCAGCGTTCTCGAAATAAATAAAGTACCGACTCTTAAATTTTATATATTCCTTTAAAAATTGTTTTATTAATTCTTCGTTTTCTAGTGGGAGAAATACCTCTAGTACTTTTTGTTTTTTTCTAGATAAATTTCTGACTTGTAGTTTATTTTAGAACCAAGAAAATACTAGGATCTGATTTGGTTTGGTATCTATTGCCTCGCTCAAAATTGGGATTGCTGTTGACTCGGGTTTAACATTTGAATGTATCGTGTCTGTGCTACTACTGTTAGTTACATATGGTACAGGGTAGTTTTCTTCGAACAATTCTATATGATCCGTTACACTCGAGTCTGAGTCTGAAATTATCACTGTCTCTGGTTGAGGTTTAGGTCTGTATTTTTCAAGTTCTTCCAGTTGACGTATTACTTTTTGTATGTCATCGTCATCCACATTAACATCCATTGATGCGTCGTCTAAAGCATTAAGTTTTATGCGAGACAAGGCATCAGCATTGGTATTTTGTTTGCCGTTTTTATAGACGATTGTAAAATCGTATTATTGAAGACGCAAACGCCAGCGTGTTAGTTTGCTGTTAGGCTCCTTAAGGGAATAGAGCCAAGCAAGGGGTCTATGGTCTGTATAAATTTGAAATTTTTGTCCATACAAATAGGGCCTAAAATGCTTTACAGCCCAAATGATGGCTAAAAGTTCGCGCTCTATTGTGCTGTATCGTGACTCGGTGTCACTAAGTGTGCGGCTGGCATATGCAATAGGCTTATCTGACCCTATTGGTCCTTGTGATAATACTGCACCAAGAGCTACATTCGAAGCGTCGGTAGTTAATATATACGGTTTAGTCGAATCAGGGTATTGTAGTAGTGGGACACTGGTCAATATTTCTTTACATTTATGAAAAGCATCTATATAATTTTGGTCTATAATTATCTTATTCCTTTTCTTTAAACACGATGTTAGGGGCTGTGTGATTTTCGCAAAGTCCTTTATAAATTTTCTATAATATCCAACCAGCCCAAGGAAACTTTTGATTTCGGTGGTTGTCTTAGGAAGAGGATAATTCTGTATTACCTTAATTTTGTCGTCGTTTGGTCGCAGTCCGTCTTTAGTTATGGTGTGTCCAAGATATAAAACTTCTTTTCGGAAAAATTCAGATTTGTCTAATTGTATTTTCATGTTAGTCTTTCTAAGTCGGTCAAAAACTGTACGGAGTTTCTCCATGTTTTCTTGTAGACTAGCCGAAAAGATAATAACGTCGTCAAGGTACACAAGGCAATGGATTCCTTGCAACCCTCTTAAGACGTTATTCATAGCCCTTTGAAAGGTGGCGGGGGCTGTCTTTAATCCAAATGGCATCCTCAGGAACTCATAGTGCCCATTTTGGGTGCTGAAGGCAGTTTTCTGTCGGTCATCTTCATTAAGTTCAATTTGGTGATAGCCGCTGGCCAGGTCGAGTGTCGAAAAGTAAGTGCTCTTACCTAGTTTATCGAAAAGGTCTGCGATATTTGGAAGGGGGTACTTATCATCAATTGTAATTTCATTTAGCCTTCTGTAATCTATGATCATTCTGTATTTAACTTCGCCCGAAGCATCAGCCTTTTTTGGAACAAGATGTACGGGAGAATTCCATGGGGAGAAAGATTCCTGAATTACATTATCTAATAGAAGTTTATCGACCTGCTTGTTTATCTCTGTTACTTGGACGGGGGCTAGTCTGTAAGGTTTTGTAAATATAGGGTCCTCGTTTTTAGTCCGAATGAAGTGTTTAACCTGATTACTAAAACTCAAAGGTATCCGTTCACAATAAAATATATCCTTGTATTCCTCACATAGTTTACGAATGTTATGTCTTTCCTCTTCATTCATATGGTTTAGTCGTAACTTGTTTAAATTTTCAAGCAATAACTGGTCCGTTTCTAGATCAGAGTGATCTATAGAATTTACATACGATTTATCATCCACACATTCATAAATTTCAAAAGGTTTCTTAATAGATAGTTCCATTTGTTGATCTAACGTATTTTGTATAATTGTGGTGGCATAGCCCTTCTCACATTTTACCAATGCAGAAGGCGTGCGCACCCCGTCACAGAATCGGGTATAATTTAATATTCCTTCGCCATAAAACATGTTAGCAGGTAATTTTGCTCTGACTTCAGAACGAGGTGGAAGTATTACTACATGTTCTAAGCTATTGTGTATTATCGGTATTCTAGAAGAATTTGTAGTAAGTAATTGTTTCTTTAAATCTATTACAGCTTCCAACTGCTTTAATAAATCATTCCCAACTAACCCATCATAACGTGAATCGACATTATAAAGATAAAATTTATGTTCGTCATTACTTTGAAATATAGAAAATAGTGGAATTTTAATTACCTGATTGTGTTCACTAGATGCGTGAGTGCTTATAACCTTAAAGGGTTCATTCGTTATATAGTTACGGTAGTATTGATGTGCTTTATCGGGGCTTATAAAAGAACGGGTGCTTCCTGTGTCTATCATAAAGTTAGCATCTATTTCCGGTATATATATGTATGGTAGTTTTAGATTTATGTCGCAATTCAATTCTATTATTTCGGGTGGTTTTCGGAGGCTTTTACTTGAAAATTTTCAGTCTGTGCCGATATGTCATTATCCTCTGAATCATTGTTTTCTTCGGCCTCTATTAGAGAATTTTCTTGTATGGATTTATCTTCATAATAATTTTCGTATGGTTCCTCATACATGTAATTTTGAGGAAATTCGTAGGGATAGTATGATGGATAAATTTCTAATTTGTTTAGGCGGAAACCTGGTTGAAAAGGCTTTGGAGGGGCAGTTCTCATAGAAACATCAGTATCATTAGAAACCGGCTTATTATGCACATTATTATTATTATTAGGATAATTAAAACGCTGAGAGTTACCAAACTGTTGTGGTAACGTTGGTTGCATGGGGCTATAGCCCGGGGGTCTAAATCCAAAGTTTGGTCGGTATCCAAAATTAGGTCGGTATCCAAACTGAGGTGGGTGATATTGCTTAGGGAAACTCATTTGCTGTTGAGGCTTATTTTGTGGTAACGGAATCTTCATTTGTCTACTATTGGGAATGCCAAACTTAAATTGAGGTGGTGTTCCGAAATTCTGCCTAGGGGGTTGGTTTTGTGCTAACATTGGTCTAAAACCTGTAGGCTGCGTTGGCATTGCGAATTTAAACGATGGTTGTTGCACTAGTGTACTACTAGACTGTGGCTTAGACGTATGGCTAGACTGTAACATTTTACTACGCATCTGATATTGGTCATAGAAATTTACTTCTTCTAGAACTATACTTAGTGCTTCTTCTAGTGTACTGGGTGTTTTCAACCTAACAATGCGCACCATATTTTCGGATAAATTGTATAAGAAAACCTGCAGAGCGGTGTTATTGTAAATAATAGTTTTACTTATTTTTAAGTTTTTATCACCAATTTAATTAACCTTCGATAATAGCACTGATTTAACGGATTGTATACGACCACAAAAATCTGTATAATTTTC
This sequence comes from Parnassius mnemosyne, assembly GCA_963668995.1. Lineage (NCBI taxonomy): Eukaryota > Metazoa > Arthropoda > Insecta > Lepidoptera > Papilionidae > Parnassius > Parnassius mnemosyne. The sequence continues at coordinate 23,349,152 of CAVLGL010000084.1, forward strand.
ATTTTGGTGTTTCTTTAAAGTTTCTAATTCTATGGCTAAACATTCCTCGCTACGTGGGTCGCCGAAGTGAGTTAAAAACAATTCCTTGAATTCGGCCCACGTCTCTATATCTTCCCGTTCACTGATAAGCGACGCAGCCTCGCCCGTAAGACGACTAGTAATGATTTGCATTATATATTCATTTTGCACATCGGATGATTTAAAGTTACTTATTATATATTCACATTTACGCAAAAATAAATTTAAATGGCGCTTATCGCCGCTAAATGTTGGTATTATTTTAGTTAATTCGTTAGGGATAAGTTTGATTTCCGACATTTTTAATAATTTATTCACTGGTTCTACACAAAAATAAAAAAAATAATATAAAATATTTATTATAACCCTACCAGTTCCACAAATGTTGTAAGGAAAATTCGAGTATAAGTAATAATCTATTATATATTAACGTGTCGAGTAATCTTTAAGTTAACAAACACATGTAGACACAATAAGAACTTAATATAATGTATAATACTTAATATAATATACTCTATAACTTTATTGAGTGATATGGGGCTTATTATTATGTACGTATAACAATTAAATTAATATTATTTTTATTTTTATTTAAGTAATATTTATTACACTAAATACTTTATAAAATTTACGTAAGATTAGTATTTGAAACCCAAATAACAGTCAAAATGGAAAATGTCTAATTCCAAGTTTACTAAGGGATATGAAGGAGGTGAAGAGTCGTACTCACCAGCCCGCAGTGCCCATCATCAGCTTCACGGCTCCTTATTCTGGACGAATTTGTTTTGGTTCGCTGGATCACCACGCTGTATGGATCGTCCGCCGATACGCGAAAATGAGTAAAATTATATACGCGATATTCACGAACGGCGGCACAGCTTTTCCGGTGATCCTACCGGCTGCGCCAGTCAAGTTGCGGGAGCTGCCGGAGCTTTTTTAAAACTAAATACAAACTACGTGTTCACAGAGAGAGATGCGAATTTATTCTGGTCATTGTCTTTTACAATTCTTAATCCTAAGCTTACAGTCTACTTAAATTACTACATACTCAGCATTTGTGTATTTATGCTGATGGACGTTTTATCTGTATTATGGGTGGTGCTGGTGTAACCATAACTACCTTTTTTCCCCATCGGTTGTCAGTACATATATATATATGACGGCACACACGGCACCATTGCACGTGCGACGCCGTTGGTGTAGCTAGACAGAATTCTTATAAATAACACGTGTTCCGCATACCAGCACCATTGCACCTGCGGTGGCGCCCGTTTTGCTTCTATAAAACGGACGGAGCGGCCGCCGTTAGGACAGTCTTGGCTCTGACGTGGAATGGTACGCTTGTCGTATTCCGTTACTAGTTTATCCTCGACTCGTTGGATAATTAATTCGTGTAAACGAATTAATTATTATTCCTAACTACAAAATTAGTATCTGTACTATACTCAATTACTCTTTCTACATATATATATATATATATATATATATATATATATATATATATATATATATATATATATATATATATATACGACGACTCGACCTGGCAACATATAACGCACGCACCCTGAGGACTGACGAGAAGATTGTGGAGCTGGAAGAAGAGATAGACAAGTTACGCTGGCATATTATAGGATTATCCGAAGTCCGAAGAGAGGGGGAGGACACGGTAATCCACTAATCCGGCAACTTGCTCTATTACCGGGAGGGCGACCATCTGTCCCAAGGAAGTGTCGGATTCATCGTCCACAAGTCTCTCGTTAACAAAGTTGTAAAGATTGAGAGTGTGTCGACGAGGGTTGCGTACCTTATACTCAGAATCACCAAACGGTATTCGCTGAAGGTCATACAGGTTTACGCACCAACCTCGGCACACCCCGATCAGGAGGTGGAGGAAATGTATGAGGATATCTCTAGAGCCATGCATTCCTCCATAACCCAATATACGGTGTTAATGGGAAACTTCAATGCAAAACTAGACACAAGAGAGAACGGTGAGCTGAAAGTGGGGAAATTTGGAATAGGGCAAAGGAACCCAAGGGGCCAACAGCTGGCCGACTTCATGGAGAAAAAGGGACTCTTTATGATGAAATCTTTCTTCCAGAAGCAGCCCCACAGGAAGTGGACCTGGTCGAGCCCCGACGGTTCGATAAAAAATGAGATTGACTTCATTATGACGACCAGACGACAATTGTTCAGTGATGTCTCAGTGATCGCGAGGGTGAAAACCAGCAGCGATCACCGAATGGTTAGAGGCACACTGAACCTAAACGTTAAGTTGGAGAGGTCGCGTCTAATGAAATCAACGCTCCGTCCCCCTCGTGCTCTAATCCAAGGTCCCGAAACCTTTCAGCTCGAGTTACAAAACCGTTTTCAGTGTCTAGAAGACTGCAATGAAGAGGACGATTTGAATAACAAGCTCGTGGAAAGTGTCCATGCGATTGGAGCTAAGTTCTGCAAGACCCGTCGCAGAAGAACACAAAAACTCTCCGATCACACTCTTAATCTCGTGGCTGTTAGACGGGAGATGAAGATACATTCTTCAACAGATTTGACAGCATACAGGCAACTGAACAGACAGATCTCCAAATGCATGCGGCGGGACTTACGCAACTTCAATACAGCTCGTATTGAAGAAGCGACCGAGCGGAACCAAGGCTCCAAAGTCTTTGCCAGAGATCTGTCTGCCAGAAAGAGCCAACTGTCAAAGCTGAAGACCGAATGTGGCAGCATCGTTTCCGGGGCACCTGAGATTTTGAGTGAGATTGAGAGGCTCTATGGGCAGCTGTACACGTCATCGTTAGAGCCGCACGCAAGTGTGAGTAACGATCCAAGAGCGAGTCTTATCCGACATTATTCCGATGATATCCCGGACGTCAGTCTGAGGCTCTCCAGCACCTTAAAAATCGTAAGGCCCCAGGCGAGGATGGAATTACAGCGGAGCTTCTGAAAGCGGGTGGAAAACCGGTACTTGAAGTCCTTCAGAAGCTCTTTAATTCCGTCCTCCATGGAGGCATTACACCGGAGGCGTGGAGCAGAAGTGCGGTGGTCTTGTTCTTCAAGAAAGGTGACAACGCTCTCTTGAAGAACTACAGACCGATTTCCCTTCTGAGCCGCGTCTACCTGCTGTTTTCGAGAGTCATTACGAATCATCTCGCGCGCAGACTTGACGACTTCCAGCCTCCAGAACAAGCCGGTTTCTGAAAAGGCTTTAGCACCATAGACCACGTACATACCCTTCGGCAAATTGTACAGAAAACCGAGGAGTACAATTTGCAGCTATATCTGGCGTATGTGGACTATGAGAAAGCCTTTGATTCCGTCGAAATTTGGGCGGTTCTGCAGTCCCTTCAGCGATGCCAAGTTGACTGTCGGTATATCGAAGTGTTGAAGTGCTTATACAGTAGGGCTACGATGGCTATCCGAGTACAGAACCAGAGTACGAAACCTATCCAATTGCAGAGAGGTGTAAGACAGGGTGACGTCATATCCCCGAAACTCTTTACCGCTGCATTGGAAGATGTTTTCAAGCTTCTGGACTGGAAAGGATACGGTATCAACATCAATGGCGAGTACATAACTCACCTTCGATTTGCCGATGATATAGTCCTTACGGCAGAATCTCTGGAGGACCTTAGCACTATGCTCAATGATCTCAATAGTGCTTCCCAACGTATAGGTCTTAAGATGAACATGGACAAAACAAAGATCATGTTTAATGTCCATGTCACACCTGTGCCGGTAGTTGTTGGGAACACTAAGCTCGAAGTTGTTGACGAGTATGTTTACCTGGGACAAATAGTCCGACTAGGTAAGTCCAACTTCGACCGAGAGGTCAATCGACGGATTCAACTCGGTTGGGCAGCGTTCGGAAAATTACGGCACATCTTCTCGTCAGGTATACCTCAAAACTTAAAAACTAGACTGTACACCCAGTGCGTGTTGCCAGTGATGACATACGGAACTGAGACGTGGTCCTTCAGTGCTGGCCGGATGAGGAAACTCAAGGTCGCTCAGCGAGCTATGGAGAGGGCTATGCTCGGAGTTTCTCTGCGTGATAAACTCAGAAATGAGGATATCCGCAGTAGAACCAGAGTGACCGACATAGCCCAACGGATTAGTAAGCTGAAGTGGCAATGGGCCGGCCTTATAGCTCGAAGAACCGACAACCGATGGGGAAGAAAGGTTCTCGAGTGGCAGCCTCGTACCGGTAGGCGAAGTGTAGGGCGTTCCCCCACTAGATGGAGTGACGACCTGGTAAGTTATGCAGGAAGTTGATGGATGCAGGTGGCTCAGGACCGTGCTTTGTGGCATTAAAGTGTATAGAAATAACGTGTCACTTTGTTTGTCCGTGATGAGCTCCTAAACCACTGAACTGAGTTCAATGAAATTTTGGACACTGTGCAGTTTGTTCCAACTTAAGAGATAGGATAGTTTTTATCCTGATAAGTGGCACTCAATTTTTTTTATTACGAATTTAAAGATTTTTATATGAAGGGTTTTCGAAAAGGGCAGAACAAGGTCTGCCTGGTCAGCTAGTATATATATATATAAAAGCTTTAACGTTTTAGAATGAGATTAGTTTTGTAGTATACCGTGTAGTGGCAGCATAAGAGAATTCATACACTCACTTCACATCACCTATGATTGTATTTACATATAATCGTAAATACGTTTTTAGTCGTCCACTCATACCTTTCTGTTATTATCATAAAAGATGAATAACGGATAAGCTATAATGTGGAGGCCTGTGCTCAACAGTGGACTTTAACTGGCTGATTATGAAGAAGGAATTTGAAATAGTTTTCTTTTTATATTTCTGACAAAATTTTTCCGGCGACTTTACCCGCGTTGATTTTTTTTACGCGGAACCCTAAAATAAAAGTAGCCTATGTTACTTGTTACGGCTATCAGTTGCCCAGACATAAGTCGATGGAATTAGGGCCCATGTGTCACACTTTCGACGGACAACCTTAAAACGGGGATAAGTAGTGGTGCGTGTAAGTGGTATAAGAAAGTGTGTAATGTAACCTGACGTCACTGATATAATCGGCCAGCAGACACACATGCGCTGCCCTGTTGCACAATGTTCAATCACTCCATTGGGCGTTCATCGTTATCTGAACTCAAGTCTAACGTCACTTAACACAAAACTAGAATCGAAGAGGAACGCGATCTCCTCTCGGGTCACAAATTTTTAGCGTTCCACCTGACAAAGCAAAATATCTTATTACGATATTAAAATGCCACATAAACAACTCTTCGACGCAAATTAATGGCAATCGAAGTTAAGTTAATTACTCAAATCTCAAGATAAGCCTCATTATCACGCATACGAACGAAATAAGACAACGAAAAGGAGGCGGTCTTAACGCGACCTAACGATTCTAACGTAACTTCCCGACATCTAACCGACACGGCCGTCGCGGACAATTGATTGTTCCAGACTAATCGGCACGGCCGACGCCCGCAAAACGAGTCCCGCCGGCCCAAGCCGTCGAACCGGTTAATCGCCGAGACGAGGGTTGGAATGCAAGTTATAAGTGTTACGATTTCGCCTAAACAAACCCCTGTCCCGGGCATAATTACTTATGTCCGCGAGTAAATTGGCAAACGGGATAGGGTTGCGACGGCACGTTGCAAGACCAAATCTCCAACTAAAACCTTGGCCAACCTAGGACCCCATCCGATCCATACGACAACTTAACAATGCACCCACGGCGCCAACACAAAGGCAAAGCGTTGGGTTCTTTAACTAACACGAGGTCTCCAACCCGAGGATGATCCGTCTTGTCTGACCACTTAACGCGCTGCTGCAAAAGATGTAGGTACTCCAGAGACCATCGGTGCGAAAAACTCTGAGTTATCTGTTGTAGCAGGTCAAATCTGCTCAACCCCTAAGAGTTTAATTCCCTGAAGGGGTACTCGGGCAGGGCGTTAAGCGGCTGGCCAATCAGGAAGTGGCCCGGGGTTAAATAGTTTCGCCAATAACGCGACGGAGATGCGTTTTTGCAACCTTAACCACCGCCTCAAAAATACCGCCCCAGTGTGGGCAAGCCGGAGGATCGAATTTCTACTGGATGCCCTTCTTGGACATCGCAGTCCCTAAATAAGTCCTGTTGCTGGACAGAAATTCGACGATCTCTTTCAAATATCTCCGTGCCGTTATAATTCGTTCCACAATCAGACCGGATCAGGTCCGGCAAACCGCGACGCGATACGAAGCGGCCCAACGTGGTCACAAAGGCTTCAGTGCTAAGGACACTTACAAGTTCTAAGTGCACGGCCTTAGTGGAGAGGCACGCGAAAACGCACAGATAGGCCTTATGTGAACGCGCGTTACGAAGGTTGGAGGACTTGATGTGAAAGGGGCCAGCAAAGTCTGTTCCGACTCCAGCGAATGGTCGAATGGCTCTAACGCGGTCGGGTGGTAAGTCACTCATCATAGGCTGCGATATGGTGGCCTTCAGTTTATAACAAGGTATGCACTTAAAGAGGACGCTCCGAATGGTGCGTCGGCCAGCTAAAATCCAAAACTCCCGCTGCAAAGTAGCCGAAAGAGCGTTACCCCCAGCGTGGGCATTCTTAACATGATGGTGAGTTACCAGCAACCGAACAAAGGCGCCGTCCTTAGGGAGCAGTAACGGGTGTCGAGCCCCGTACGGCAGGTGAGAATTTTTCAAACATCTGCCAACGCGCAGCATCCCAGAGTCGTTCAGGAAGAGGTTCAGACAGGCCAGAGCGCCCTTGACAACGGAGCCCCGCTTCAAGGTTTCAATCACGGGCTCAAAATGCTCCGCTTGGACCATACGGGTCCAATGCATCAAAGCTTCGCGACGTTCGCTAGGGGACAAAACGGAATCAGAGATTCGGTTGGACGGGTCTCTCAAATTGCGGACAAATCGACGCAACTAAGCAGTCACTTCTTAGAGCTTATCAAGAGAGCTGTACCGTTCTAGCAGGGAGAAATCCCGAGTGGGCTTATCCTTGCCCACTCCTACTCGGGCTCGTAGGCCAGGCAATTCAATCGGTTCGGAGTATTTATTCTGGGGCCAGAATGACTGAGACTCAGTCAACAAACTGGGACCCCACCACAGCGGGTGGTCAACCAAAGACGGGGCTTCACAGCCGTAAGAAGCGCAGTCTGCGGGATTCAACTACCTTGGGACATGTCTCCAGTTTAGAGACGTCCCAGAATTCTGGATTTGATACACCCGGTTCGCCACAAAGACCTCAAGATTGTGAGGTGCAGCTCTGAGCCAACAAAGTACTATCTCACTGTCCGACCAAGCGTAGACGTCCGTAATGTCGATTACAGACTTCAAAGACGAGTGAAAGTGGTTGAGAAGTCGCGTGAGAAGAGCGACTCCGGACAGTTTCAATTTAGGGATAGTTAAGCGGGACCTAATGGGAGCAACCTTGCTTTTAGCAAGTACGAGATGGACGGAAGTATGGCCACAAGAGCTCAGAGTCCGCAAATAGACAGCAGCATAGCCCTCCTCAGAGGCGTCGCAAAATCCATGTAGGGTAGCCCTGCATTTCCCTGGAGGGAAGAAGCACCTTGGCATGGAGACCCGGTTGATGTCCGGAAGGGAGGACACAATGGAGTGCCTCTCGCAAGAGAGCGCCGCTAATAGGCTTGTCCCAACCCAACCCGGATATCTAGAGCTTTTGAAGAAAGAACTTAGCCAAAAAATTACCGGAGTGATCCATCCATTAGGAACGAAGGTGCGGGCTACTGTAGACAGCACGAAGCGCTTGGTTCATGATTTAGGAGGGGGATCGAGTTTGACTTGATACGTGAAAGTATCCTGAACAGGCTGATATTGAATGTGCAGCACAGTCAACAAATTAGGATTTTCAGGGTGCTCGAATAGATGAGGGTATTGTTGATCCTCTCCTGGAAGGTCCCTCAAAATATGAGGGGAGTTCGACAACCATTTGCGCAACTCATAACCTCCGGACTTCAGAATGGCAATCAATTCGTCTTGCAATACAAGAGCCTCCTCGACGGTGGAGGCGCCCGTGCAAATGTCGTCCATGTAGACCGAAGTCTCCAATATAGAAGCCCTCCGAGTGTATCTTAGACGCTCTCTCTCAGCGAGTTCAAGGAGGGTTTGCATGGCGATATACGGGCTAGACCGGAGTCCATAGGTGGTGGTGTTTAACTCAAACACCTGTAAGGGATCGCTGGGCTTCTCGCGCCACAATATCAGCTGATATCGACGGTCATCACGATGGACCACTGATTGTCGAAACATCATCCGAATGTCGGCTACAAAAACCACTTGCTGCCGACGGAAGTGGGTCAAAATATCGGATATGTCCTTGATCAATTTAGGACCAGAATGGAGATACTGGTTCAGGGACAAACCATTTGACGAGGGGGCGGAGCCGTCAAAAACTACCCGAATCTTACTCCCAGGGGTCCTCAAGACTGAAAGGTAAGGGAGGAAGTAGTGCTCCTGTGACCGCCAGTCGAAGTTGGACGGTGACATGTAACCCAGCTCTTGATACTCGCGCATAAACTCGACATATTTGTCACGAAAGGCTGGGTCGCGCCGCATACGGCGCTCCATGGAAAGCAACCTCTTTTCGGCCGGGGTACGAGACTGGCCCAAAGGGGGCTGTGAGTCAAGAAAGGGTAAGCGAGTAACAAAACGACCGTCGACACGACGGCCGGTATTATTCTGGTAGAACAACTCGCACTCACGATCCAGAGGGTTGACTCGAGCCGCGTGTGGTGGCTCCTCAATTTCCCAGAACCGCTGGACGACGTCCAAAAGGGACACGCCCACAACAGAGAGGGGGTCGGCCGTCTGAGGAGGTGGAGACCACAGAACTGGTCCAAAGAAGCTGTACCCAAATACAGTGCACCTGGCTGACAAGCCATCGGGCTGTAGAGCTCGTATTTCGCCTAACAAGATGAACCCCAGCGCGTCGGCAACAATCTAGCAACAAATCTATAGGCCCAGGTTGGGACCATTGAGGGTCTGCCGGTCTCAAACCCGACGCACAAAGAACCGCGCTGTTATTTATATGGATATTAGGGAAAAAACCTACAATGTCATCGAGGACATTTACTTTAACTAGAATGTGAAGGTGTTCGCTGGCAGGGCCAAACACCAACTCCGCTTGTCCCCTAGGAGCAGGAGGCTCGGCACCTCCGATAACTACCATTGGACGTGATTCAGAGCTCCAGGGGAGCCCTAGTCTTCCCACCAACCAAGTGGAGGCCACACAACGTTGTGAACCCGAATCCAATAGAGCGCGAACCGTTTAACAGTCGCCACTCGGGTTTTACACCTTCACTGAGGCCGTCGGTAATAGGACAGTTTGACAATTGGACTGTTAACGGCTCAAAGGATCAGTGAAGGCGGCCGTGGTAGGAGCTAGGCCGGCAGCTACCTAGCTGGAGCTGCCTCCATCGGACCGGCACTCGAACCGGGGGTTCCGAAACCGGCATACCGACGGCATCTCAATGACCCGTGGTTGGAAATTACCTAACGGACTGACCTGGGGAGCTTCGGGGGACCTCGGCCTTGAGGCCCGGGACAGATTCGAGGTCGCAAGAACTCCGTACCGACCAAAGGGGGGAGGGTGGTACCCCAGCCGCGGCCACTCACCTAACGGGGGTGAGAAGGGTCTAGCTGACCGCTGAGTGGCCGTAAAGTTCCTCTCAACACGCTGAGGGGGGGCGATGACCCCCCCGCCCCTGGGGGAACCACCCCCCCGACTGGTCAGGGAGGGACGCCCTTCAAGCCTAGGGGCACGGTGGCCAGCAGGGGAGCGCCGAGCGTCGCCCGACAGAGGGCGTGGCCGAGCGCCCCCGCCCATGTGAGTTGAGATTTACGATGTCCGGAAGTAGTCTGGCCCGGTCCCTAAGCAGCGGGAGGTTTAGAAGCTGCCTAACGTATTCGTCCTCAATTCGCCGGATGTTGGCGTACCTTCCTGCGAGGAGGTCCCGGGCAATGTGGTAGGCGTCGTCCGACAATTTTAAATGGCCCCAGGGCCTCCCCCTTTAGTGAGGCCAGGAGGTACGTCATCTTCTGGCTTGGTGTCAAGTCCCTCCGGGCCTCCACTAGGCTATCAAAAAGGCCAACAAAGGTCAGCCAGTCGGAGAGGATCCCGAAGAACCTTGGCAGGTCCAGGGTTGGGAGTCGTCCCAACAGCTCCGGCTGAGTAGGCTGCTTCCGAGGGGACTCGGGCAGGCCACTCAGCTGAGCTTCACACACTTCATTAGCATACTTGGCCCCCACCTCGATCAAGTCGTCCGTGACCGAAAATAATTGCTCGTTGTCCGCGAATCAGGAGTCTAAGGACTCCCTGTTCCGCATCCGAGGCCAAAAGCTCAGTGCAAGCCTCCGCCACTACGGCCGATCGGGTCGCGCTATCAAAGTATAAGCATTCGCGGCCCAGCGCAGCTCCGCCTGCAGGCGAAGCGCCGGTGACTTGTGCGATGGCATTACTACTAAATACAAATTACTATTAAATTAAATTAAATACAAATTACACTACACGGCAAGTACACACTACAGTTGGTCAGCAAAGATGCCTCGCTCAGGAGACCGACCCTTCGGCAATTTAATTTACCTACCCGAAATACCTGATGCGTAGGTACCTAACCCTAAACTACACTCCTGCTTGCGCAGCCTAACGGGCGTGGTTCTAACCACCCATCCGCTAACAAAACAAAACAAATAATAATTAATATTTAAATTTTATATATTATTATTTAATAAATATTTTTATATATTATGGCCGGGCGTGATTGGAGAAATAATCAACCACGCTCTGCTACCAGAAATTGTCACGGCCCTCAGTTACCCATAGAGAAGTCGCTGTGCATGAGTGAGAGAGGGTTCGGGCCCGAATTATTTAGTGGCTGGATAAACAAAAACAAACTTACCGAGATCCGGAGGTAGGGTCGACCACAAGGTACCGTCAGGGATAAGTAGTGGTGCGTGTAAGTGGTGTAAGAAAGTGTGTAATGTAATCTGACGTCACCGATGTAATCGGCCAGCAGACACACATGCGCTGCTCTGTTGCACAATGTTCAATCACTACAGGGCGTTCACCGTTATCTGAACTCAAGTCTAACGTCATTTAGCACAAAACTAGAATCGAAGACGAACGCGATCTCCTCTCGGGTGACAAATTTTTAGCGTTCCACCTGACAAAGCAAAATATCTTATTACGATATTAAAATGCCACATAAACAACTCGTCGACGCAAATTAATGGTAATCGAAGTTAAGTTAATTACTCAAAACTCAAGATAAGCCTCGTTGTCACGCATACGAACGAAATAAGACAACGAAAAGGAGGCGGTCTTAACGCGACCTAACGATTCTAACGTAACTTCCTGACATCTAACCGACACGGCCGTCGCGGACAATTGATTGTTCCAGACTAATCGGCACGGCCGACGCCCGCAAAACGAGTCCCGCCGGCCCAAGCCGTCAAACCGGTTAATCGCCGAGACGAGCGTTGGAATGCAAGTTTTAAATGGCTTAAACATTACTCCTTATAATATCAGCTATCTGCCAGTGAATGTCCCATCCAAATCGGTTTAAAGGTTTTCGCGTAATGCGTGTTCACGCCAAAATAGCTCGCTGATGACAGATTTTTTTCAGACTTACTTAACATTTATCGTAATATTAAATTAAAAGAGTAAGAAACATCCATACATCCTCACAAACTTTAATATTTTTAATATTAAGTAGGATTGCATATTCTGTTGTTCCTGTAAATTAAGGATAATAATGTCCAAGAGATTAGAATATAACATACTAATATAACATATTTCAATATAGTTTTATATTCAAGGTTTATGTTTAACGTGTAAGCTAACAGTTATTTATAATAATATAGAAATTTATGTAACCCTATGTTCGTTTACATAAAATTTTATACCGTAACACGTAACACTTTGGAAGCATAATGCCCCATCAATACTTTCAAAATACGGTGTAATCTTGGCAAGTTCATCTAACCTACCTACCACTTCGTAGATTTATTGACTTACTTCGTAAACGCGTTACTTCTGTAAGTTATTGCAGTACTTTATTTTTAAAGTTATTAAATAGAGCAAATCGAAATAAAGAACATGTAATGCCTTCCTTTATCGACTCGTAAAAGTCTACTGCTGGACATGGGCCTCCCCCATTGTAGAGAAAAATTTCCTTAATATTTACGCTTTGCAGGTTGTAGGTGGATTAACGGTCACAGTACCAGTCGTCTGGTCCCTTTGACTTTGTTACTCGTCGCTGGTCTGGGTATTTAAGTAAACGTAACGTAAACGAAACTAACCGAGTAATATCGGTGTAAAAATATCCACTATCTTTTTTTTAGAGGATAAGGGTGACAAATGAGCACACAGTCCACCTGATGGTAAGTGGTTGCTGTGGCCCATAGACATCTACATCTATCTTCGATTACGAATCAAAATGCAGGTGCATTGTCACTCGTGAGGACTAAGATGAAATGCCTCGTTTCCAGTAATAAGGGGTCTCCGGTTCACTACACTCACCATATGAAACAGAGCAGCATTAAGCTGCTATTTTACGCTGGAATAATACCTACCACTCATATGCTCCGGTGGATGTCGTTAGAGGCGGCAGAAGGAAACTTAAGCAGGATATAGGTAGCAGCGTCTTCCTTATAACAGCTGAATAAAATAAACTGCGGTTTTCACATCAACTTGCGCAGCGCGGCAACAATGGCAAATATCAACCCTGTGAAGCAATCTATGGAGAAGGCATATAATAAGCAGTGGATTACTGAAAGGTTCTAATGAATGGATAATCATCATCATCACCATAGCCAAGTCCAGTACTGAACATAGGCTATTAATTCGTTCACATTTTACAGCCTAATTTTCCTTACGGTGAAAGACAACCGTTATAGGTAATCGTTGGTCCTTCTTTAGTCGTGAAACTTGTGAACGACGTGACCTATTGAAGTTATAATTCACGCAATATATTATTTGTTTTATCGAGACTATTGTCTCGTAGCTATCTAATTATCTGATTTTAACAAATTTTATATTAACGAACAAAAATTAATAGTATATAATATATGTAGCCAACATAATTAATCAAAATGTGGACCTAATGATGCTGGCACCGAGGAAGTAATAAATTTCATATTTAAACTGTAAAACGTACGAAGTTAATTCGGAGTGAAACTTATGGCATCACCTACCCACCAGAAAGGGCACAATAACGACTGACGGGCCGGGTAGTATTTATAACCTTTATTTTAAACTAAAAGTTCTAATACTCTTACCGCCAATGATACTTCAGCGGTTAAACTAAAAAAAGTATACAAGTCACGTCCAGAAAAAGTTGAGAGTCCACCCAATTATTAAATTATTGCTAGCAATGTTTAGCTGCGAAGAAATACAAGTTTAGTACTTTTATCGTAGTTATATGCTTGTACAAAAAAACAAATGTTTAATGGAACCATTCTAACCTGCAATGAAAATTATAGTTCTTTTTTTATGTAAAGAAGCGAGAGAGGTGTATCAGGATCATGTCAAATGGAAGTCCCTAGTCTCCACCTAACCCCGTGAGCGTCAGGCGTGAGATAGAGTATATATAGATATAGTCAAGTATGTACATGTGTTTATGTAGCAAAGATTAATAAACTGTGCAGTAAATTTCACTAATTTTATATATATTTAATTAATTACAGTCTATCAATACTTTTTTATAGACTGTAATTAATGATCAATGAGTAAATGTTACGACCTTAACGGTGGTATAGCCACGCGGCAGTTTTTGCTGTTGCACGTATGGGCCGGCTCGAGCCGGCTTGGTACCACGACCTCACAAAATACCGGCGTGAAGTAGAAGCTCTGCTTCTGCAATTCGTCTGGTGAGTGCAGGTGGCCGGAGGCATCAGCCTTGGTTTGGTCGCTCCTGTAAGACTGCATTACGCAGAAAGCAGTAGTGTTATCAAGCCTGGGCTGTGGCTTCGGCGACTCGGGATGTAAACACCAGCATACTTAAAAAGAAGTATAACTTCGCCTCCAGGTCCTTCAAAAAATTGTTGCCAAGGCAAAGTCAGAGCACATAGGCAGAATTGGCGACCTTCCTTTGGGAACCCGTGCATTCTGGTCTCTCGCCAAGGCTGTCCAAGGGAATTTCTGTAAGCCATCACTTCCATCTCTGCATATGGAGGACAACTCACTGGACCAAGATGCAAAAGACAAAGCCGACCTTTTAGGCTCCCTTTTTGCGTCCAACTCGACTCTTGATGGCGTGGGGAAAACACCGCCGACCATCCCGCGGTGTGAGTGCTCCATGCCGGATGTGCGGTTCTCACAGCGCTCGGTTCGCAAAGCACTACTATCCCTGGACATCCAGAAGTCGAGTGGGCTTGACGGAATCCCGCCAATTGTATTGAGGACGTGCGCTCCAGAGTTGGCACCGGCCCTAACGCGTCTTTTCCGATACTCCTACTCCCTAGGCGTAGTCCTGAAATCATGGAAGACAGCTTTTGTCCCCCGATTCCTAAAAAAAACGACAGCTCAGACCCATCCAACTACAGGCCTATCGCCATCACCTCCTTGTTCTCCGAAATCATTATTTTCCATTGAATCCATTTTTAACTGCCAGCTCATGCGATACCTTGAGGAGCACCAGCTGATTTGTGACCCCAATACGGTTTTCGTCGGGGTCGATCAGCTGGTGATCTTCTGGTCTACCTGACTCATAGATGGGCGGAGGCAGTAGAGTCCAAGGGGGAGGCATTGGCCGTTAGTTTGGACATTGCGAAGGTCTTCGATCGGTTTTGGCACAAAGCGCTTCTTTCAAAGCTCCCTTCCTATGAGCTTTCCGAGAAATTGTGCAACTGGATCACCAGCTTCCTAGCAGATCGAAGCATGCACCGTTGTAGACGGAGCATGCTCCGACTACAAGCCTATTAACGCTGGTGTTCCAAAAGGCTGTGTGCTATCACCAATGCTGTTTCTTCTGCATATCAATGATATGTTGCTATCTGGTAACATTCATTGCTATGCGGATGACAGCACTGGTGATGCTCTATACACCCGCCGTGCCAATATTTCTCGGGAAAACATCGCCGAGTACCGGAACAAACTTGTGTCTGAAGTCGAGTCTTTGCTGAGCAAAGTCTCGGATTGGGGGCGACTAAATCTAGTCCAGTTTAATTCTCAGAAGACACAAGTTTGCGCGTTTACCGCTAAAAAGAAACCCTTTGACGTATCTCCTCAGTTTCAAGGCACTCCCTTTCTTGCCTCAGCCAGTATCGGAATCCTCTTAGTCGACATATCGAGTGACGTGGAGATTCGTGGTCACTTAAAAGAGAAGGCCAAAGTGGCCTCTAAAAAGCTTGGCGTGCTCAGCAGAGCGGGACAGTATTTCATGCCGGCACACCGCCTGCAACTTTACAAAGCATAGGTTCGGCCTCACATGGAATACTGTTCCCATCTCTGGGCAGGGGCTCCCCAGTGCCAGCTCCTTCCGCTTGACCGCATCTAGCGCAGAGCTGCTCGAATCGTCGACGACCGAGTCCTTTCCGATCGGCTCGATTCATTGGCACAGCGAAGAGATGTTGCGTCCCTTTGCATATTCTTTCGCATTTACCACGGTGAGTGCTCTGAGGGATTGTTCGGCTTAAAACCAGCCGCCAAATTTCACGAAGGCACATCGCGACAGAACTTTCGATACCATCCACACCATCTGGATGAATGGCGGTCCACCACTGTGCGATTTGGAAGATATTTTCTTCCTCGCACGACTTCCTTGTGGAATCGATTATCATCAGCGATTTTTCCGGACCGATACGACTTAGGGACCTTCAAGAGAAAAGAGCCTACTTGTTTTTAAAAGGCCGGCGATGCATCTGCAATTCCCCTGGTGTTGCAGTTGTTCATGGGCGGCGGTAGTCACTTATCGTCAGGTGAGCCGCAAGCTCGTTTGCCCCCTCTCCTATAAAAAAGACCATTCTTATCGTTATTTGATAAGGTGGTTAAGCTTTTTGAATAGCACTTAATTAAATAAAGTCCTTTTTTTGGAATACCATTTTTGCAGCCACGTTCAAGTGCTCTATTCCAGTTTAAAGGTGTACAATATAATCACAGGTTTCGGTTTATTTAATCTCATTTTTCTAGGTTGATAACATAACACATGTGTGGCCTTATTTGTTTGCAGTTGTTCGGTTCATAGGCTGCTATAGTTTATGAGAGCTCGTTTGTCACTCCAATATTATGGAGTTACAATTATAATAATTTCAAATTGACACGTTGGTGAACTTTACAGCTATATTTTTTATTTAGACTCACTTTTAATTATTTCCATAATTTATCATATTTTAATGAAAATGTTAAAACAACTTATCAAGTTTTTATCGAAAAACTTAACAGAACAAACTAAATAATCGACCCATTGGCCTATTTGCAAGTCTACGACATTGATGAACAGGTACTTCAAGCGCCATAACTATAATGAAAATACAGTACAAACAAAAAGATTTTTAAAGTAATCCTAGATATTTCATTTTTAAAATGAAGTAAAGTTTTACAGAATATATATGCCCCTTTGCTGGACACAGGCCTTCTCTAATGTATGAGCGACGTAAGAGGATTATGGAGCAATAAGTTCCACGTGGTAGAATATATTAGTAGTATAGTTGTAGCACAAATGGGTCGCTCGACCGGGGAAGGACCACGCTCTCACAGAATACCAGCGTAAAATAGCAGCTTAACGCTGCTGTGTTTCGTATGGTGAGTGTAGAGAACCGACGACCCTTTTTACTTGACACGAGGCATTCCATCTTAGTCCTCACGGGTGACAACGCATCTGCATTTAGATTTGTAATAGAGGATAGATGTAGATGTTGGGGGTTTTCATGTCTTTGAAATATCTTTATGTCTCAGACATGCAGGTTGCTTCTAGATTTTTACGTCTAGTGACGAGCATGCGATAATCAGTATATATATTGCACCAGTTTACTGTACCTGCGGAGGTAGAGGACGGAGCATTTGAGAAATCAGCGCTCTGTAAAATTCACGTCGAGCGCTAAGGCATTGACGAACTTCACATGTCTTCGAAATATTTTTTTCTTACTTCTCAATCATGCAGGGTTCCTCACAATTTTTCCTTCACTACCGAGCACGTGGTAAATCAGCACTTAAAATGACAATTAACAATTTCATTTGTACCGGTAGGAATTAAACCCGAATTGCTCGCGTACCACGGTATGAAATTTACAGTTAACGCCTGAGCTATCACGGCTCAAAACTATAATTTAACTTTCTAGGGACATTGATTTGTTATTGCATGACAACAAGAAACATTTTTTTGTTTTGGAAAAGTTGTCTGTCCGTTCGTTTGAACATGTATCACAAACACCTAACGATGGATTTGTAAGCAACTTTTACTTCAGTTTTACTTAGGAGTTGAACTGTTTAATAAACATAGGTATATCAGCACGCCTCCTATAATGAAATAGGAACTAGATAGTAGACGAAATATTTAATTACTAAAAAAAAAGTATTCATTAACTAAAAACTTCTGGACAAAAGCAGATGGAGCTTTAATCACACTTCTAAATAGGAATAAAGCCAATGGTGATTCATTGAGTTGCCGCGCTGAGGGTTGCGGATTCGTGTCCCGCACGGAACAAGTATTTGTATGGCTGACAAATGATTGTGTTTTTAAACTGCCTCCACGATACAGGAGAAAATCATTATATGGCAGTATTGTTTTAGGGTTCCGTACCTCAATAAAAAAACGGAACCCTTATAAGGTCACTTTGTTGTCCGTCTGTCTGTCTGTCTGTCAAGACCCTTTTTCTCAGGAACGCGTGAAGGTATCAAGCTGAAATTCATATCAAATACTCAAGTCTACTGTCCCTTAGAGCTGTGAAAAAATCAAACTTCTAAGCCAACGCAATCAAAAGATACAGCCGTTTATGCCGTAAATTTTCGACATTCGCAAGGGAATCAAAACCTACAGGGTACTTCCCGTGAACTCAGAATCTTGAAATTTGGTACGAAGCAACGTTTTATAGCACAGATAAAGGCAAAATTGCGAAAAGCATAATATTTTAGTTACATCATATAATAAAGACATTTTTAATAATTTAATCTTATATACCTACAGATTTGTTCGGAATCCTCGGTGCGCGAGTCCGACTCGCACTTTGTCGGTTTTTACCGTGTACGTTGCAAAAAAGGAGTATTGCCTTTTTTTTAGAATTGTTGCTATGGAACTTCCTTTTAGTCATAAGTACTAGACATATGGGGTATCTGATGTGAAAGAGAACATATTCATTTTTTTATAAATTTAATAATGTATACTAAATGATTTTTTTTATAAAATATAAGTGACAAAGTAACTTACTGTTAAATAAGGTAAATGGCTGCTACAGCTCATGAAGTCTCGTAACCAACTATAAACAAAGAACATTACTGATACGTCGTCGCAGCCTGTCCGCACTGCTGTTTGAGGACAGAAATAGGTAAGAGGGTAACCTATCCAGACGGAATCTTACAACGTAGTAACTATGTGCGTTTTAGTTATTTCTCCTTCTTTAAGCGGTAGCGCAATTACAAAATCTCATCACGTTTCTTAAAAGATTGGTCTGAAGGAGGCAATTCAGTCCAATCACTAAAGTAAATATAGTATATTGTAGACTGTTTTTAGGGTTCCGTACCTCAAAAGTAAAAAACGGAACCCTTATAGGATCACTTTGTTGTCAGTCTGTCTGTCTGTCTGTCAAGACCCTTTTTCTCAGGAACTCGTGGAGGTATCAAGCTGAAATTCATATCCAATACTCAAGTCTACTGTCCCTTAGAGCTGTGAAAAAATCAAACTTCTAAGCTAACGCAATCAAAAGATACAGCCGTTTATACCGTAAATTTTCGACATTCGCAAGGGAATCAAAACCTACAGGATACTTCCCGTGAACTCAGAATCTTGAAATTTGGTACGAAGCAAGTTTTTATAGCACAGATAAAGGAATAATTGCGAAAAGCATAATATTTTAGTTACATAATATAATAAAAATATTTATAATAATTTTAAACTTATATACCTACAGATTTGTTCGGAACCCTCGGTGCGCGAGACCGACTCGCACTTTGCCGGTTTTTTTAATTAGTTGATCATTGTAAGGAGAAAAAATAGTTCCCAAATTTTATCTATGTATTTTACACAGTAAGCAAATACAAAGGAAGAAAATTTTATCATTAGGGTGCACTTATAAATAGGGAGAAATTAGAGACAAAAATAATGTTCCTTAACTTTTTTTAAAGGAAGCTATTGCTTAAACACATTAAATAACAGTAAGGAGTAACAAAGCCTTACTCTAACAATTGATTTTTTTTTTGTTAAAATTTAGAGGAGTTCAAGGGATAGAAGGGAAAGGTTTTCTCTGAATCGATGAGAAAAATTACGAGAGAAGCTGATAAATTGAAAAGTTCTTCAAGGTATGTTGGACTTGATGTATTAAGTAAGAGGGAAGAAAAAATATGAGTAATCTGATGAAGGCGGGTTGAGAACCAATTGAGTTTAGAGCAGTATTTTGAGACATGGTCATGTTTATGAATATCAACCGTATACAAACAGATTTTGGAGTTGCTCAAGTTTGTTAAGTTGGTTTTCGGTGATATTATAACTTTATCAGCATAATCGAGCATAAGGAGCAGTAAAGATTTGACAAGCGTAACTTAAGTGGAGATGGGTAGAAAGTAGTTTATTCTTCAGAGTGACCCACAAGATGCAAACATTTTACAAAACACTGCGTCGATTTGCAGAGTCCAAGAAAGGCTGGAAACTTTCAAAATAGACTTTTTTTTAAACTTCCTTATAGATAATTAGAACGCCATTAAATATAATGGAATTTAATTGAGTATTATTTAATTTAAAGCATATTTCTGAACTGCCAATAATTACCGCTTGAGATTTTTAAGAGCTAAGTTAAACTGTTGCTTTGCCGACAAACTGGCTTACAGTTTGGCAAAATTTGGAATGTAAACAATGTAACACTCTTTCTAAGAATAAATTTAAAAAAAACTTTACAATTGACTCCAAGCCAAGAAATCACGATAGCTCCTTATTATCATTTTTTACGTAATAAAACCAAGATGCAGCTATATCATAGACATAGCCCAAATGGGTTGGCTCGACTGGGGAAAGACTACGCACTTAATACTGCTGGGTTTTGTATGGCGTGAATAACGAACCAGAGACCCTTTTTACTGGAAACGAGGCATTCCAGCTTGTCCTCAGGGGTAACAACCCATCTGCATATTAATTATTAATCGTATTGATGTAGACGTTTATGGGGCACAAATCGTTAGGTGAACTGTAGGCTTGTTTTTTACTCCTAATAAAATTTCTAAATATTATGTCGAAAATTATTTTTGGAAGATCCTCTACGGTTGTGTGAAAACTTTAATATATCTGAAGATCATTATAACAAATATCGTTAAATAAAATTTACATATGACTTACTACCTAAATGTTAAATCTACCAATTCAATGTTTCGGTTTAGGATTTTTGTTAATGTTCAATTTATGTGTGGCGTGTAGTTGCGATGTAAGAATATCAACTAACCCATATCATCCCATAGGTGGCTATGGACAACAGCGTTTTCCTAATAAACTGCGGTTACCAACCCGCCGGCCAGAGTGGCAACCGTGGCAAATATCCCCCCTGTGAAGCAGTCGCTTCTCAAACCAAGCTAATAATACTTTTGGTGCACAAACTAGTTTATTCCATTTGAAATTAACCATTATTTTATCGTTCAGCACCACAATGAGGCGACTATTACTTTATATGTATTTCGCACACGGAGTCATTGTTTTTAGAGTTGGCTTATCTATAAAGCACCATACAGTCGATTGTCGCTTTGTTTCGGGACCACAGATATAAAGCGACATTTCATTGCCAGACAGCATATCGTAAACCTTTATTTTTTTCGTCGGCGCCGAATTACTCTTTCATGAATGCCCTCAATCCACCAGATAGTCTCCTTACACGTAGATAGTTTTGTGTGTCACCAACAACGCCTACGGAATTAAACTTGGTAGTGAATGATGGTTTGCCTCTGATCCAATACACAATTTTGGCTTTATATCTCAGAATATCAAAGAAAGATAAACGAACCGCTGCATATATTTGAAATGACCTCAAAACCATGCTAAACACTTCTTGACACGCACTAACGCATATTTTTTTCCTTTCTTTCTTTACAAGGACTTATAAATGTCCACTGCTGGACGCACACATGCTGTTGGTTGCAAATTATTTAAGATGCATGTGTGCGTAAGTGTTCTACTCAGAAATTGAGCATGGTTTTGGCTTCGATTCAACTCCACTTAAAATGTACGGAGCACTTCGACTATCTTTTTTTTGTATGTTCGAGCCCTACATTTCAAATAAATTTTTGACTGCTTAAACATTTTCTTGAGAGGTCCAGGTTGGCGGCCGACCTGTTTGCGCTTTATCTTCAAAGTGTCCGGGTAAAATTTATTGCTCGAAGACAAGCAGATTCTCAAATGTTGTACTTAGTTGAAACTAGCTGGTGCTTTACACCTTTCTTATCTTCATCACCATCACCATTATAGCTTTTCACAAGTCTACTGCTGAACATAGACCTCTCCTAAAGAACGTTTTCGTATTCATAGTATATGATATATTATATGTACGACGCGAACTCCATTACTGCGAAATCCTGCAATATTCTCACTAAACATAATTTTCCAAACATAAATTAAAATATTTGAAAGAATAAGTGAAGTCTTTTTCCTATTTATCTGTTAATATGGAGTTTTCATCACCTTTGCAGTGTTCCATATAACTTGTCACTGTTAAACCGATTAGTATAGAGTAAGCATCACCTTTATTAAACCGAGTTCGTTCCCCGTTAACATAGCTGAAATTGTAATTAGCCTCTGGCTCTTCTACGGCACTAGCACGGCTCTCGCAGTCCATGAATGTTCAAATGCATATTAACTATTTATTTTAAAAGCCAATAAAACCAGCTGTATATATATTTAATATTTAGTTTGTATGAATCTGATTCAACGAACTTCGAGTGGTTGAAATACACCACAATAAACAAGAAATTTAGTCATTATCTATATTTTTCATTTTTATGCTAATCTCAAAATATCAAAGAGGTGTCAATCAAACAATTATGGTACAATAGAAACACTTGTTTCGTTCTCATAATTTCTGAAATTTATTATTTCTTTTTGTACATACACTCACGATGTTAATAGACTCACCAACAAATTTACTTATTGTGTACCTGTCAGTTGGAAAGGATACTAATTCAAACGATAGAAAATAAATCTTCCTCTATTAAAAGTCACTTTAAAGTACATCAAAACCGCTATATTTTCTTTCACCGTTTGATTTTAATGTTACATGATTTTAGGTAATGGTAATTATGTATGTCTCTGTAACACTTTTCTGCCTGGTTGTTCCAATTTTGATTTATAAAGTAGCAGCGCCTGTCTGTACGAAATATATATTATCAGAAATTGTTTTTAATGGTCGTCAGTATGGAGGAAACGTTTCGAACGTTTCACAGGGTTTTATCTTTTGCTGGGATATCTATTTTCTCCAAAACAAGTAGGAGCACCAAGAGATGGTTGCTACTACAGATTTTAAATTTTGTTATCGGTTTTTTAACGTTCATATTCACTTCTGCATTTGCAATTGTTCACTTCAACAATATGCTCTTGTTTATCCAAGGCGCCTGCATTTGGACGACAGGAGTTATCATGTTCATATCATTGGGAGTTTGCTTGCTTTTCCGGAAAAAGTTCCATATGTTTCTTAGTGAAATGGTGTTTGAAGATGGAATGCTGGATATGCCTTTTATAGAATATGTTTTAAGGAATGAGAAAAACGGAAAATTAAACGATCTAAAGGAACTTGTCATAAATTCTCAAGATAAGCTTTTCTATTATACAAGGATATTACTAAAAGTGTATGTTACTAGCGTGTGGCTGACTGCAACGTTGTATTTATGTGGCCCAATTTATCAAATGTCTATTTCGGATGATAATTCGCTGCGCTTACTAGGTATGTATGGAACGAAAATTATACTGTATGTTAACGTAAGAATGTTATGCAGTAAATATATTCATGATGAAATTACTAATCATATCTTTGTTCCAATTCTAGTACCAGCATTACAAACATAACATAAATTACGTACTTTTTTTATAAAACTGAGATGACAAACGAACGAATAGCTCACCTGATGGTAAGTGGCTACTGCAGTAGTGCCTATAGATTTTTTTATTATACTGGCTCTCAATATCCTTTAAATCGGAACACAGCAGTGCACGCACTGTTGCTTGTTGGCATAAATATGTAAGTGTGGTACTCAGCCAGGTGGACCTCTTTTGGTAAAAGTTGTCCTCCAACTTTGTAAGATTATGTTTTCATTAATTTCACCCTACCCCAAAAAAGACCGTAATACTTTTTTGCAACAAGTACAAGAGTATGGTAAAGCTTGATTTTTGTTTCAGCGTTCGATATGTGGTTCCCGTGGAGTTTAGAAAACTTCAATGTATACATTGCTTCTTTCTTATTTCACGCATATGCTGGCTATCTGTGTTGTATCGGTAGGTTGAAACTGATGTGCGGGAAGGGGCGTTGAAGTGGGGTGGTATGAAGAAAATTCAAATTTTTAAAAACGTAAAAATACGGACGTTATGTCACACTGAAAATTTGTGAAGCACCCTAGGTTCTACAATTTTCTATATCATGTGCAAGATACAAGAATACAAAGTATTAAATAATATTATTATAATAATAACGATTTCAGATTTTAGTTCTAGTTTATTTTTTAATGTGGTCATAAATAATTGTACATTTTATAAAAAAAAATATAAACTATTTATGGAATAATACGGTATAATATATATCATTTTTGCAATTGGAGTATCAAAGTATTTGCATATTTGCCACAGTTGTCACACTTTGCAGACGGATACTAAATAAAAACTTACTCTTACGTGGTAGAGCCATTCTGCAGCTATATTAGTAGTATAGTTGTAGCACGAATGGGTCGGTTCGACCGGGGAAGGACCGCGCTCTCACAGAATACCAGCGTCACATAGCAGCTTAACACTGCTGTGTTTCGTATGGTGAGTATAGAGAACCGGAGACCTTTTTTACTGGAAACGATGCATTTCACCTTAGTTCTCACGGGTGGCAACGCTTCTGCATTTTGATTCGCAAACGAGGATAAATGTAGATGTCTATGGGCTGCAGCAACCACTTACCATCAGGTGGACTGTATGCTCGTTTGTCACCCTATACTATAAAAAAAATATTATAAATTACTTCGTACTAAAAACGTTTAATAAAGTATACGCTATAATCGCCTCGCATAACGGATGATCGCAGTACTACAATTCTCTCCATTTTACCTACTATGATAACCGGTCATCGGTATGAATAGAAAACTAAAATTAAAATCAAAAAAGATCTGCGAAAATATGCAAACGAAAATGAAAAGTATGGCATTTCACAAAAATAGTGGCGCCACGACTAAGGGACTTCTTTTATTATAAATATTATCCCCTAATTAAGACTAAGGCTATAAATATATCTCGTTTTTTATAATACGGATATGTCGAAGAATTAAAGCATCGATTGAAATCGATACTTTAATTCTTGATTACTGAAGTATAACTAGCAAATAGACACGTTAAAAATGTAATCTCCTACTTTTTTTTTGTTTTTTTTTTTCACATCAATATATGACCGATTTTCCGCTGTGGATTTTTGATGGGCTGCAACGAATGAAGTAATTAAAGGTGTCAACTACCTAACCGAACAACACTATCTCCCACGGAAATCGAGGCGGTTAATTTTTATCATAACATTCTTTATATATAATAAGGGAGACAAGCGGGCACACAGTCCACTTGATGGTAAGTGGCCACTGTCACCTATAGATATTGCATTCCTTAAGTGCGAAGCGCGCAAGTATGTTCTACTAGGGCCTAAAAATTACAGTTTTCTCGCATGAAATTGTATCTAGCAATCATATTATACATATAAATGATATAAAAAGCGCATTGAAAGAAAGATAAATGATTTTTGAACTAATCAATATTTTTTTAAAATCGATTAATTGCTATTTTTACTTAAAAAAGAGGTTTTAGTGGCTTATGGTAAGGATTTATCAAGTCCGCATGACGGCGTAAACATGATAAATCTTGAAAACATCAATTTTTCAACTCAATCTATTTTTTAATTTCTTCATCTATCATGTGGGAAGCCATTGAATGTAAATGGCAGTTTAATTTTATTTTGCTTAGTAATAATTATTTTTTTCCGGCGTAGAAATTCGGAAATTTGCGGTGTTTTACCAGTATTTTAATAATTTATTTTACTAAAGAGACTGTCTCACTCACTCACTTCGGCATCAACCACCGATGTGAGTGGATACTGTATCGGTTATTCGCAACGGCTCAAAAAGATCGCTGTACAAATACAAAATATTCGAAAAACCAAATTTCATACATACTTGATTATTATAATAATCAGAGATTTTTATTACAATATTTTGAAATCACAGAATAAATAATAGTAGTACGTACTAAAAGTAAGTAAGATGTACGTCTTGGACTTTATGGAGTGACCTGAATGATAATATGATGACCATATGAGCGTTATGAATCGTGCACTTTTGGATTTTGCAAAAAATTATTTAAATTGAAGTTTGACATAAAATTATAGGAAATTTGGAAGTATAATAATTATGGTTATTGGTGAAAACTAGTGTGTATCCAAACTTGTTTAAAAAAAATTACTGTACGTATATACAATATACGCATGCACAATTGGATTTACCAATAGTTTCTACATTTATCCCCAATTGAAAAACAAATTCAGCTACGTTGTCACCACTGAGGACTAAGATGCAATGACACGTATCCTGTAAAAAAGATATTCGTTTCTTTACACGCACCACTCGCATCAGGATTGAGCTGCTGCTGCTATCTTAGGCTGGAATACTATGAGAGCGTAGTATTTCTCCGACCCGACGCATACGAGCTACAATCATAATACAGCTGCTGCATGACTCTACCACGTTAAAAATATCTGATTTTAAATTTATTTCATAAAACCAGAAGCTTTTAAGATGACGGTTGTTAAGTAAAGATAATAATTTGTATTTTTAATAATTTAAGCATATCCAGGACTGCAGTCGATGATAATCCTTTTAGTTGGACAAACTATTCGTCAGTTGCGGATTATAACTTTTATTCTTCAAAATTTGAATGACCTGTCTACGCAGATAGTAGAAGGAAAGGAAGAAAATTGGCAACCATGCTGTACAGAAATTTTTAAACAGTGTATCACTCATTATGTAAAGATAAAAAGGTGGGAATAGAGTAGAATAGAAAAAAATAATTTTTGAAGATATACTTCTTTTAAGGCGTTTGTGAAAAATGATGAGAGTAATTTTTTACGATATGCGCGCACACCGATACCTAAAAACGATACCATGAAGTTGTTAATATGCGCGCGCACACTGACACCTAAAAGCGACAAGTTCAGTTTTTTTTGTTTTGTTACGCTAAAGAAGTATAACTTCCTACGTGCGTACATAAGTACACACATCCTTTTTTATATAATTTGCTTCATAATATCTTGACTGCATATAACCTTTTATCTTTTCAGGTTTACCAATCGACTTAATATCATTTGCCAACCGTTCTATTTGACTTTAATACTGGTTGCTATTATGCTTGTCTGTATGTGTTCAGTGAAAATAGCTGTATCCGTAAGTTTTAACGACAATTTAAAAACGTATTAGCTATTGATTGCTTCCATTGCTTAATGGAAAGGGAAACCGCAAGATTTTTATAGAATAAGGGTAAAAAAGGGCAAACAGTCCACCTGGTGTTAAGTGGATGCTGTCCTCTGTAGACATCTATGCCACACAAAATGCAGATTTGATGTGAAATGCCTCTTTTCCAGTAAAAAGGGTCTTCAGTTATCTACGCTCGCAGTAGTATTAAGCTGCTACAATTGTATGCCTAGCGCAAAGCGAGTAGGTATGTTCTACTAGCGCCTAAAAATCAAGATTCCAACGTTTTGTCGCATGAAATCGTATCTAAAAATCGTAATGAACATATAAATGATATAAAAAGCACATTGTCAGAAAGATAAATGCTTAGATTAATAATAGGTCATCGCGCATCTGAGCGCGCAAAGACCTATCAATAATCTAAGTATAAATGATTGTTGAACTTATTAATATTTTTTGAAATCGATTAATTGCAATTTCTACATAAAAAAAGTACTTTATGCGGCTTATAGTGTAGATTTATCAAGTCCCCATGGGGTGGTAAACACGGAAAATTTTGAAAATATTTATTGTTTAACTCAATCTATTTTTTAATCTCTTCATCTGTCATGTGGGAAGCCATGGAATGTAAATGGCAGTTTAATTTTCTTTATTTTAATGATAAATTATTTTTTTTTGTCTACGAAATGTCGAAATTTTCGGTATTTTAGGAGCCTTGTATTAATTTATTTTTTTGTAAATAGGCTGCGGCCGTCTGACTGCCTCACTCAGTTTGGCGTCTACCGCCGTCGTGAGTGGGTACTGTATTGGTCGTTTGCAGCGGCTCAAAAAAATCGCTGTACAAATACAAAATATTCCAAAAACAAAATTTCATACATACTTGATTATTATAATAATCAGAGAATTTTATTACAATAATTTAAAAGTACGGAATAAATAATAGTAGTACGTACTAAGAGTATGTAGGATAGTAGTAGGATATTTAAGTAAATTTATATTTAAATACGTCTTGGACTTTATGGAGTTACCAGAATGATGATATAATGATCATTATGATATTTGATGTGATGTATATGTCATATATGAGCATTATAAGTCGTGCATTTTTGGATTTTCCAAACTTTTTTTTTAAATTGAAATTTGACATAAAATTATTGGAAAATTGGAAGTATAATAATAAGTTGAATGAAACTACTTTTACGGATTTTATCGCGTTTAATTAACTTACTTTATATTCCCGACGTTTCGTTTGCCTTCCAGTAACCGTGGTCACGGGGGACTGAGGTGATTGACGTCCAGATATCAGAGTTAACTCGGAGTACCTTCAGCTTTTTTAATTAATAATTTTGGTCCGATCTACGCAGAATGAACTAACTGTGTCTTGAAGTCTTGCAGTGGTATGCTTGGGTTTAGTTTTAATTTTATGAATTACAGGATTCCAAGCAGATGGTAGCACCCAGCCTCTCTCTCTATTGAAATTAGTATGTTTTTTGATTTCAATAGCCTCACGTATCATCCTTGGCAGGAATCGAAGTTCTTTCGCGAGAATTTGTGGTTTATCAAATCTAATGTAATGGCGGGGGCCGTCTAGGATATGATCACAAACTGCAGACTTCCGGGAACGTTGGTGCTTCACGTCAGCTATGTGTTCTTTTACGCGGGTTTTTATTTATCGCTTTGTTTGCCCTATACATAAGAGACAACATTCACAATAAAGCTTGTACACTCCTGCATCGTGTAGAGGAATATTGCACTTGACGGATGGTAAGAACTGACTAATCTTCTTCGGCGGCTTGAAGAATGTTCTAATAGAAGCTCGCATCAAGATGTAGCCAATCTTGTCTGTGACACCTCTGACATATGGTAGTACAGCAGGCACACGCTCGACTGTAGCCGGCTTCACTCAGTTACTGTAACAATATGGTTATTAGTGAAAACTTGTGTGTATTTCAAGGAATTTAAAAAATCCCTATAATCATGTACTTAATTTTTTTAATGCGCTTAGGGCATGCGCAATTGGATTTACCAATAGTTTTTTTAATATACTCGTACCTAATGCGACTCTACCACATATTAAGATCAATATGGTTCATATAAATGATCTGTTCATTCCTGGTATCTATATACCAGGAATGAACAGATCATTTATATGAACCATATTGATCGTCTGCATACCCATAGGGGTATGCAGACGATAGCACAGTTGTGGAGCGATACCAACAACTCCACAACTGTGCTATCGTCTGCATACCCCTATGGGTATGCAGACGATAGCACAGTTGTGGAGCGATACCAACCAAGTACCCGGGCCTGTCGGGATCAAATCTAGTCCGAAAGAGAAGCTTTGGTTAAACGTGTGAATCTCACACTACAGGTAGTCTCCGATTGAGGCGATGCCAATCTCGTGTGATTCAACGCCTCCAAAACACAAGCGTGTCTTTTCACTGCTAAAAGGAGTCCACTCACCCTAGCTCCTACTTTCTTGAATATATCCTTGGAGTACACTGAAGCAGCTGCAAGAAAATTTGGTATCCTAGCAAGCGTGTGGCGATACTTCACGCAGGGGTAGCTTCTTACCTTATATAAAGAGCAAGTCTGGTCGTGCATGGAGTACTGCTGTCACATTTTTTATTAATTTATTATTAGATAAAAATTGTTACAATATTGCTATGCGGCACAGCGAAAAACCACGCAGGTTTGTGTTGCGTGCCGTTCCGTCTACATTTACAAAAAATAGGGATAACAACTAATATTTATTTAGGAAGTAACATTTTAATTTATACTTTATGTTAACTTCATTAAGTTCACTTTTAAATTTATTATCCAGACCATTTATTAAGCGAGGTATTATGTATGCGCAAGTGCGCTCACCATATTTATTTTTGGATGGTATTGTTATTAATTTTTTTTTGAGTTACTTTGTGGGTCTGAATTTTATTTGAGACTGTATGTTGTATACCTAAATTAAAGAATTGTTCTTTTAACAATTGATATTGGACTTTGTCATGGATATTGAGTACCTTGCAGTATTTAAATATAAGGTTTGCATTAGTTTTTGCCTGAAGTTTAATTTTTATGGGTATAATCGCTTTTAAAATCCTAAGTTGTAGTTGATAAATGTACTGCAGGTGTGATTTGTCTGTTCGTCCGTAGCTACTTAGCCCATAAGTTATGACTGAATCATCATGAGCGTTATAAAGCATCATTTTGACTCGAAAGTTTAATCGCTTTCTAACTATAAACATATTCGCCAAAAAAGCTCTAAGTTTATCACATACGTGCTTTATATGCTCGTGCCAATTGAACTTATGGTCTAATACTAAGCCTAAATATTTATGCGACGTAACTAATTTAATCGTGGAACACTTCCAATTAAGTTGAGGTTGGTGAAGGCAATTATGATTATGCGCAATGATTTTATGTTTTAATATGCTATGAGACTTTAAGTTTGGCGAGTGTATATGGACTAATTTCGTCTTTTGAGAATTTAATATCAAACCGTTGTCATGGCACCATTTATTTAATGAATCAAAATCATCCTGTAGCAAAAGCAGGGCGTCATTGACATCCTTAGCAGCTACAAGCATACACGTATCATCAGCGTATTGATAGTTAGTACAATATCTAAAGATCTTATTCATGTCATTGACATAGGCTATAAAATGCAATGGTCCAAGTACGGAACCTTGAGCTATGCCTTCAGTTACTTTGACTGATGTGCTGTAGCTTTCACAAATTGTAACACGGTGGCTTCTATTAGTCAGATAGTTTTTACACCAATTTAAAAGAGGTCCACGAATACCTGTATTTTCTAACTTCCTAATCAGCTTATTATGATCTAATGTATCAAAGGGGCAAGAAAAATCAATAAATAGAGCTAGAACATGTAGTTTCTGATTCATCCATGAATTAACTTGATCTGTGAATTCCGATAATAGCATTGCAGTGTTCTTACCAGGCCTGAAACCGAATTGGCTAGAGCTTAAAATATTACTTTTTTGATAAAACTCGTGTATTTGATTACAGATATATTTTTCCGCTATTTTATCTATTGATGTTGTTAAAGTAATAGGTCTATAATTATTTGTGTCATCAAACTTACCATTTTTATGGACTGTTCTAACACATCCCACCTTAAGTTCATCTGGATATGTCTCTGTTTTAATACAGGTATTTACAAATTTAACTAAGGGTTCTGAAATTATATTGGCAATGCTCTTGATATCTCTCATTATAATGCAATCAAAACCTGGGGCTTTATCAGTACTTAACTTATTAATTAATTTATATACACTATCTGGCGTTGCCTTCTTAAAGTACATACTACAATTATTTACATTTGCTGGTAAATTGTTTTGATCATATTTTAATATATTCTGGTTGCAGTTTGGCAAAATATCTTTCACGGCAGAGTCAAAATTATTCGCAAAATTGTCTGCAATACGTTTTGGTAAAAGATTTAATGATTTAAAAGCATTTAATATAACTTCATCTATTGATTTTACAATCCTACCAGCGCTATCATTCAAAATTTGCCATAACTTTCTTGAATTAGCAAAATTTTTATTTATTTTATTTTTATAATAAGAATTTCTGTAATATTCAGTTACCTTGTTTACCTTATTTCTTTTCCTATTGTATTCTAATCTTAATACTATGTTATTCTGGTCTTTCTTCCATTTATTAAATAGCTCATCACGTTTATCACTCAAATTAATTATTTTTTTATTAATCCATGGTGCCTGTCGATAAAATTTTGAATTATTATTAATTGTTCTCATTGCCCTTGAATATGCATTTTTAAAAGTATCTTTTATGAATGTGTACATTTGCTGCGGTGACTGCATCTCATCAATATGAGACCATTCCGCAGTACATAATTCCTCGCCTAATATTAGAGGGTCGTATATAGGTATTTGTTTACTTTCGATATAGTTACGTTTTTTTGACTCATGGATACTGCATAATGCAACCACGGTCAAGCGATGATCCGCCAGTACAGTATCGACCACGGCCGTGCAAGGATCTGTTGTGTGGGAGCGCACATATGGGCTAGTGCTGCAAAATGCCACGTGGCAGCGTTGGACTTGGTGGAGAGATGTGCGAGAATGAGCCTCTCAGCTCATTAGTGACCTTGATTTGGTTGAAACCAATCTTGTCCGCCTCCAGCACAGGTGCAGAGTAGCCAGTCTCTTGGTATTATATAGGATGCATTTCGGTGAGTGTGCGCAGAAATTACACGCTCTAAATCCTCCCTCTTCTTTCCACCATCGAACGACCAGGCGGGCGGCGGGTCTTCATCGATTTGTTGTCAATATTCCACGCATTAGAACCAAACGGTTTGCTTTGTCTTTTGTAATGCGTACAGCAGAGGAGTGGTATAATTTGCGTTCGAATACAATCTGGGCGTCTGAAAAGCAAGAGTGAATAGGTTTTTGTTACGCTAGGACAGTGCAATTTACCATCTAGGCCTGCATCACCACTTACCACCAGGTGGGTTTATGGTCAAACACTGGCTTCTAATGAGTAAAAAAATGATGTTTGCTCATTATTATCCTTACTTTGTTAATTAATTATAGAGAGATAAATAAGGATGAGTTCTTCTTACACGTATTTTAAAAATAATATTGTTAAAAAATAATATAATTAAAAATTCTTATGTATCAAATGGTAACCTTTAAATATTTTGAGTAATTATTGAAAGCATTGTTTAAATACAAAAGGCATGTGGCACTGTGGTTGTAAGTCAGAGTAGCGTTTATCGCAAATATTACTATTGAGCTGACTCTTATGTTTACTGTTTGATGATGACCATGATGATAATGATAAGCCTATCTACATCAAATATATATGTAATATATATATATATATATATATATATATATATATATATATATCTATATATATATATATATATATATATATATCTATATATATATATATATATATGCCTCAAAATAACCGTCGCTGAGCATGATTCTTCCCCTTAGGTCCTTTGAACTGTATGGTCGGCCCTTTGCACATTTGAAAACGTCGTAGTAAGTTGTCTTGTAGAGAGTTAACGATATATTATGTTCAGTTCACCTCTGAAATTAGTAGCGGGCGCCATAAAACTAGACTAAATTTGGAAAACCGAATTCCAAACGCTTACACGAAGAAGATAGATCACATCAGCTCACTGATCTGTAAGATTATGTCCGTTCGTGTGTATGCCATGACTTTTTGCCATAGCTTGTCAGTTATTTTGACTTATACATAAAGTAAAGAACCATGTCCAAATTTTATACTTATATCATCATTGGCAACTTTGCTGTAATGTAAATTATTTGAATACACTCCTGACCTTCATCTCCATCACAACACGTAATCCTCTTTTTTTTATAGGACAAGGGTGACAAACGAGCACACAGTCCACCTGATGGTAAGTGGTTGCTGCGGCCCATAGACATCTACATCTATCCTCAGTTACAAATCAAAATGTAGATGCGTTGTCACCCGTGAGGACTAAGATGGAATGCCTCATTTCCAGTAAAAAGGGCCTCCGGCCACCTGCACTCACCAAGCGAAACGCAGAGGTAAACCTCTACTTCACGCTGGTTTTCTGTGTGGTCGTGGTACTACCCCGGTTCGAGCCGGCCCATCCGTGCGACAGCAAAAACTGCCGCGTGGCTCTACCACTGTAATAACTCTTCTAAACTAAGAGTTAGAATTATCATCACACTTGGCAGATGGCAATTACAGCAGTAACCTCGTATTGCACTTGATTTTAAGGCCTTAACAGTTTTCTATTTAAACGAGAAGAAGGAAATAGGACGATTCTCTTACGTTACCGCGATATGGTTGTTGTTTAAAATTTTTTTAATTAATTTTTCAGGATGTAATATTCTCCGCGGACGTAATGAAATATTTCGTACATGAATTTTGTTTTATTCTTGTTGTTTTAATGTTTTGCTTATTGGGTCAGAAAGTTGAAAATGAGGTGAGTGCATATCGAAAGATTAACAACATGTATTTCTTTTGTTGAAGATGTAAGTCGATAAATGTAGGTGATATTGGATAATTTTTTGAGTCATGGGATTGTCTATTTTCAGCAGTGGACTTGTCAAGAGATGTAATGATGATGATGACTATGATGATAAAGATCAACCAGAGTATATTTTAAAATAAACTTTAAAATTATGCTTGCTCTTTTAAAGTTAATAATTTGGTTGAAATTAATTGACTACTAACAATGTTAATGCACTACACCGTATGTTACAGTGCGAAAAACTGGAATTAGCAGTCACCGAAAAATGGTACCTATATGACAGAAATCATAAAATTAACGTTTTGATTTTTAATATGGCAGTGAGTCAAAGAATGCCCATATACATATTTGGGTCTGTAACTCTGTCGTTACCAACATTTACATGGGTGAGTTATTTAAGTTATATCCTATTTGTTACTTCTGTGCAAAGTCAAAGTAAACTTTATAAACATTTTTTTTTCAGTTTATAAAGACTGGAATGTCTTTTTTTACATTAGTGATGTCATTACTGGAGGGTTAAAAATGCTGAAAAAAGTTCAGTATTATGTATGTTAAACAATAAAGTGTTTTTAGATCACCTAAATTGCACTGCATATTACTTATTTAATACGCATCCTAGTAGTTCAAATAATTAATCTATTAATAAATAAAGGTACCTAGTATAAATTTAAATCATCATTAACACCGTATATTTTATTAGTATTATTATTATTATTGTTTTCCCATTCCTATAATAATTAATTCAAATTCCGTGGAGTCTACGTACGGTGAAGTTCCTAAAGGAACTCCATCCGCGGCTGGTCGTTGTTGCTGGTGATAAGAGGGCTGGTTCTTTCCTCGCTTAAAGACTAAGTATAGCCATTCAGCGGGGAAACGCAGCCAGCGTTCTTGGCACGATACCGCGGGGAGTAGGACTATATGATAATTAAGTTTCTAGTTTAATTTTTTTTATTATCATAGTTTTTAATATTGAAAATAAATAAAAAAAATATTCAAAATTAATACCTATAATAATAAATGAAATTGTACGTCATAGTGCCAATCTCATGTACTTTGTCAACTGGCATCTTGGGATAGTAGCTACCTAAAAAATTATGCCACCGTTAATAAATGTAAACGATAAAATAACATAGAATATAGGACAAAATAAATAAGAAATAATATACAAGGAAACAAAAACAAGAGATTTGGCAGCAGTATCTTCTTGATAACAACTGAAAATAATAAAAAAACCGCGGTTCCAAGCGTGGTAACTATGGCATGTATCCTTCTTATAAGACTTACATGGTAGAGCAATGCTGCAGTTATATTATTTGCAGCACGTCTGGGTCGGTTCGACTGGGGTACGACCACGTTGTTGCAGAATACCAGCGTAAAATAGCAGCTTAATGCTGCTGTGTTTCGTATGGTGATTGTAATAAACCGAGGACCCTTTTTCCTGGAAACGAAGCATTCCATCTCATGCCTCAGGAGTGGCAACGTATCTGCATTCTGATTCATTATTGAGGACAAATGTCTATGGGTCACAGCATCCACTTACCATCAGGTGAACTGTGTTTTTTTATAGGATAGGGTGACAAACGAGCACACAGTCCACACAGAGCACACAGTTAAACTTTATAAACTTATGACAAATGGGAAAAAGAGGGCGCTATGTTCAGCGGTTATATTTTAATAGGCTGTAATGATGAGACTATATCATTAAGTTGTTTTGACTCAACATAATTAGAGATTTTCTTTAATAGCCCATCAACAGTGCATTGATCGATGTGTCACTCCGCACCTCTGATGTCTCCTTTTCCCTTATTAATTTATAAACAATTCACTGCTAGTTTTGGGATTCTTTCGCAGTAGGAAGAATTTGCGTTAAGCGCCACACTTGGAAGGTAGACAGACGACCCCAGTAACTCCTGTCTCATTCATGAAGCTGCTTCCTTACGCTTAATACAAAATAGTTATATGGCAATAATCCGCCACGGCAATGCCGGTACGCGATAGGGTGACAAATTCTCTTAAGCTGTCACCATACGGGGATTAATATGTTAACGACTCGGTAACGGGTTTTAACATGCAGTGTTAAATATTGTGCAATATTTTAAAACCACTGATTAATGTTGTAAAAACACAGCGCAGCCGGTGGCTCGTTCACAAAAGACTGATGGCAGATAATTGGAACGTAAAGAGAGCTTATTATGTAGGTTGACGGATTGGCCAACATTCAGTTGACCTAAGTGTGCTGAATAATCTACTCCAGGAGAGGTTACAAGACTCTTGTGAAACTGTAATACCTTCTGCGCAATTGATAGCTTTCTGAAATATTCTAGTTATAAATAGTGGAACTGTAAGTGAAAATTGACGGCAAATGAAGACCTTTTTTTACTCATAATTCCATCTTAGTCCTCAGGGGTTATAAGGCATCTGAATTTTATTTTTCAATTCGGGTTTAAATTCAGCTGCTCAAAGTGAAATTTTGAGCAGCTGAATTTAAACGTGGCTGTGAGAGCTTGGGAAACGATGAACGTTCGGGACGTCCAAAAACTGCAACTACTGACGGTAACATCGCTTAAGTTCACCAAATGGTGCTAGACAACCACCGAATCAAAATGTGAAACATAGCAGAGGCTGTGAAAATGTCCAAAGAACGTGTGTGTCACATTTTAAATCAATTAAATTTAGACATGAAGGCTGTCAGTGCATTAAACCAAAAACGTGTTCGATTGAACATTTCGAAACCTTTGTTGGCGCAGTTAAACGTAATAATTTCGAGTTTTTTATCCGCTAATTACTGTAGATGAAACTTGGATACACCATTATATGCGCAAAACAAAAGTACCGGCTAAACAATGGACTACGAAGGGGCACCGGCTCCAATAAAAGCAAAAACTGTTTTTTCGTCTCGAAAAGTGATGGCGACGGTTTTTTGGAATAGTCATGGAGTTATCTTTATCGATTATCTTAAAAAAGGATAAACTATTACAACAGCATACTAGATATCATTACTTTCTAAACTGAAGGCAGAAATTGTGGTAAAACGGCCACATTTGCAGAAAAATAAAATCCTGTTTCACCATGACAACGCGCCGTCTCACACCTCAGCGGTTGTCATGGCGATTATCCACGAATTTCGGTTTGAACTGCTTTACCATCCACCTTATTTACTAGACCTAGCACCAAGCGACTTTTTTTTGTCCTTTCATCTAAAAATTGCGCACGGAGGACAAAGATGATTTTCGTCTAATGAGAAGGCAATCACCTTTGTAAACAATTATTTTGCAAAGAAAAACGCCGAGTACTATTTGTACGGTATAGAGAGATGGGAGCATCGCTGGGATAAGTGTGTAGAGTAAAAGGAGACTATGTAGAAAAATAAAAACAAATTTTAAGAAAAAATGTCATTTTTAGTCCGACACCTAAAAGATGAGAGTGAAATAATGCTTACATTAAAATTTATATAGACCTTAATTTGTACATTTTATCCGTATAAACCTAATGTGGGTCTTGGTGATTGAAAAAAGGGGCCATGATGACCGATTGATAGAAAATTATTCTAATAGAAACGATGCTAAATCCCATTGACCTTACCAGTATCAG
Source organism: Parnassius mnemosyne (assembly GCA_963668995.1). Classification (NCBI taxonomy): domain Eukaryota; kingdom Metazoa; phylum Arthropoda; class Insecta; order Lepidoptera; family Papilionidae; genus Parnassius; species Parnassius mnemosyne. The sequence goes on from CAVLGL010000084.1 coordinate 23,386,614, forward strand.
GGTACTGCTCCACGCTCACTTATCTGGCTGCCTAGCTTGAGTATGGACAAATCTACGTGAACCTCCATCTTTCAAGTATGTCTATACACAGCAGTTTTAATTTTAATTTTTCCTCCTTTATCTCAATCTATAGTCGTCAAAAATCACAAAGAGACCTCGCTCCCGATTTCTGGCCCTCTGGGGTAGTGCTTCGCCGATACAGGGACGTGCTAAAGGAGAAAGTTCCCTAAATAGTGTTAAGTTAGGTCTATATTTTACATATTTTTAGGTTAAGGTATATATTGCTATGGGACAATGTTCTTAATTTTTAAGTCCTTAATGCTTGAAATAAAGTTGTTGTATTGTATAAACTTGACTGGTGGTTGCTTTGGACTAGAAAATACACCCTTTAGACGTAATTATTTTTATTAAAACTGCAAATTTTAGTGTACAGTTTTATAAGTAAAATAGAGAGTAGTGAACTAGTGAGATTCACTGTATCGAGGTTAAACTGTTACCAAACTTTGAAAGCACGGTGTAGAGAAAACTTTGCAACTAGTTTACAAACTGATATCCTCTCAAATTATTCATTACATTAACGTTCACGTGATCTATGAAAATAAGTTTGGTATGATTCAGTTACTATAGAGGTACTAACATGAAATTGAGATCTGTGTTCTACATTGGAGTAAAAAAAATATCGCATAATATATCAATATATTCGTGTAGTGTCAGTGTCTAATACCTGCAATACCTCAAAACCCATGCGTGTAAAAAGATAGAGATAAAGCATTTTCCTAATAACAACTCAAAGTAATAAAAATTAAACTTACGATAGAATCTATGGGGTACCTATGTACAGCAGTGAACTTTTTATAGGCTGTGTAATAAACGAATTAATATAATACTAGCTGGCCACGCAGACGTTGTTCTGCCCTCTCCAAAGACCCTGTGTCCTATAAAAATTCTTAATAAAAAATATTGAAGGTCACTTATAGGGATAAAAACTATCCTATCTCTCAAGTTGGACCAAGCTACACACAGTGTGCGTAAATTTCATTGCAATCTGCTTAGTAGTTTAGGAGTTCATCGCAGACAAACAATGTTACACGTAATTTTTATATATAAATATTAATACTGGAATACGACTACTACATTATTGCGACCGCTTTTTATTTGATAAAGAGTCACTTGTTACCTAAAAGTGGTCGAAGTCGAACCCGTAATCAAACATAGTGATGTGATGATCCGTTCTAGACCATAAATTGGTTATATAGTGTTGTGCTTTTTATATTATCTCCGATTTTCTAAAAGTTAGTTATAATATTAGAGAGGGGACATATTGTACCCTTCTTTAACGTTTGATATCACAATATGAGTTCATACTGAGTCACTATTATTATAACACATTTTTAATAGGCTAATAGGGCTAGTACAATAATTACAGGCTGCTACAGATCATAACGCATTTTTGATTTTCTTTGTAACAGAATACTTATAGGTGCCCTGAACTGACTTAGATTTAAATAAACAAATATAGTCATTAAAAATAGAATTACAAAACATACGAAAAAATATAACATAGAAGGACAAAAAAGGGATTTTTCTGACAGAGAAAAAAATTTACATAAAATATATCTTTGCACAAATCTAGCCAATACTTACTTATGGTAAATAATGGTTACTTGTAGACCATGAGAGCTTTCATTATAAGAGTTAAAAAATAGTACTTGGCATTTCCATGCTGCAGCTATTTTATGTCTGCAGCACGAAAATATCGGTCACGGAAAAATTCCAGCGTGAACTAGCAGCTTAATGCTGCTGTATTTCATGATGATATCAATATTTGTCGTCTGGCCGTCATAATGAAGTCAATCTCATTTTTTATCAAACCGTCGGAGCTCGACCAGGTCCACTTCCTGTGTTTAATATAGTTATTCTATCATAGTCCTCAGAGGTGACAACGCATCTATATTTTGCTTCTTAGTGAAGGATCGATGTAGGTATCTATAGGTTACAGCATCCACTTAACATCAGGTGGAATGTGTGCTAGTTTGTCACTCTTATTCTATAAAAAAAAATTAAACTAATTGAATTTTTTTGTAGATAAAGATTTGATATTTAGTTTATATTTTGTAGATTTCCCAATAACCAATCTATATGTATATTTGTTCATTATAATTTTTATATTCTCCTAGTGTTAAAAATGAATTGCGTTTGGTACGTTTGGCTTTTCTAATTTTTCTCTCCCACTTAAATTTATTTTTGACGTCAGTATATAATGTATGTACATGTGTCATGTGTTATTATTATTCGTTCTTTTTGAATCTTTACCGTATAAATATGCCCAGTTCTTTTTTTTCGATCATATTATAGTACTAGGCCTAATTCCAATATGTATTTCTTCTTTTTCATCATCACTTGCTCGTGTTCATACCAGCAAGTTCATTGTTGAACATGGATCTCTAATTCGTCTTAATCGGAACGCTTGGCGAGAGGATTGACGGTCAAATTATCAAATGTCTTTCAGCTTTATCGTTACTTTCCATCGCCACTTGGTATATGTAAGTGGTCTCTTTGTACTTGTTTATAGGATAAGGGTGACAAACGAGCACACAGTCCACCTGATGGTAAGTGGTTACTGTGGGCCATAGACATCTACATCTATCCTCGATTACGAATCAAAATGCAGATGCGTTGTCACCCGTAAGGACTAAGATAGAATGCCTTGTTTCGAGTAAAAAGGGTCTTGGGTTCTCTACACTCACAATACGAAACACAGCAGCGTTAAGCTGCTATTTTACGCTGGTATTCTGTGAGAGCGTAGTACTTCCCCGGTTGAGCCGACCCATTCGTGCTACAACTATACTACTAATATAGCTGCAGCATGGCTCTTCCACGTAATATACTCAGCTCGTGTTCTCTATATTCGTTCTAACTTCTAACAACTTATTATATACATGATTTGAAATTGTAGCACTTTGCGGTAGACATGAATTGATTTAGAGCGCTCCTTGTCGCATGCACTGCAATAGCAATTAGCAAAGCGTTTTGGTTCTTGCTGCTGAGTCCATTGAATGCAACACTTGCATAATTATGTAAATATTCGCACATCATATGTTGCCTTTATATCATTATTTTCAACAAACGAGCGACTTTGTTTATAATTATATTAAAAAAATACGTAAAAACCGTTGTAATATATATATTTTTTAATTTCTCTGATATACAGGTTTCCTCACAATATTTTCCTACACTGCCAAGCAGCTGGTAAATCTGCACTTAAAATTGCAATTAACAATTTTTTGTGCCGACGGGGATCGAACCCGGTTTGTTTGCATACCGTGAGCGCTTAGCCCTTAGCTTCCACCTTTATATAATTGTTGAGAAACGATTACTCCATAGAGCAATGTTAGGTATGTACTCGAACATGTTAATTAAGTAAAACTTGAGTCTATAATTTTTGCAACTGCAACTATAATTTCTATTTTATTTTTCATTTTACACCTTACACATTACAGTTTTATGGTTTATAAACATTATTGTGATTACTAAAAAAAAATACAATAATTATTTCTTTGTAAAACATCTGTGGAAATTGAACTTGGGATGAAAATGAAAAATATATTGTTTTGACTAATTAACTTAGAAAATAAGAAAAATGAAACCTCGAAATGCTCAAACTGAATCGATTGTTAATTAATACTTGTGACTAACATGCCATAAATAGAGAAAAATATAAAAAGATAAATTGTGTTGATATGTTTTAAAATCACCTTGTTTATTTTTGGATTTAGTTTTTATTTTGTCCGTAATTCTGAAATTGTATCCTAGATTACTTTAGATCTTATTGCATAAGCGTTGTTAAGAACGTGTGGTGTATCTGTGTTTACGTTTTAAAATAATTCTGTGTGGTGCCTTACCTAACCTTACTCTTATATATCTATATATATATATATATATATCAAAAGTCTACAGCTGAAAATAGGCCTGCCCCATAAATTGCCTCTTATGAGGGACATTTGCTGCAGTTGTCACTTCGGGTTGGCGGGTGGGTCGGCAAACGATTTGTTTTATACTCGTATTTATGTTGATATTAGAAAGTCATTACTGCCAATCTCTTCGTTTGTTTTCATCTGTCGTTTCTTATGGTGTTTTACTGTGGTAGAGCCATGCGGCAGCTTTTGCTGTCACACGGATGGGCCGGCTCGAACCGCTGTGGTACCACGACCTCACAGAAAACCAGCGTGAAATAGAGGTTTACCTCTGCGTTTCGCTTGGTGAGTGCAGGTGGCCGGAGGCCCTTTTTACTGGAAATGAGGCATTCCATCTTAGTCCTCACGGGTGACAACGCATCTACGTTTTGATTTGTAATAGAGGATAGATGTAGATGTCTATGGGCCGCAGCAGCCACTTGCCATCAGGTGGACTGTGTGCTCGTTTGTCACCCTTATCCTATAAAAAAATGTTGTGCATATTTTTTATCAGCGCCGTATTCTTCCTACACTGCCGCTGTCTCTTCGGTTCTCCGGTCATGTCGGATTACCGTCCCATCGGAATACGAAAGTGAAGGAATATAATATAATGAATCTATGCTTACGCATATACTCTATCACTGTAATCTTGTCTTAAGCAAATGGCTAGTCTCCGTTCAGACTGACTGCCAAGACCAAAATTCGATCAAACATTATTATAATCATTATACGGGAGTTGCCTTCGTGGTTAAAAGTTAACCAGGAATATTTTAATAGAAGTTAGGATGACTGCTATTTTACGCTGGTGTTCTGTGTGTGCGTGTTAGGAACACGGGTTCCTTCCCCCCGGTCGAGCCGACCCATTCTTGCTCCAACTATAATATAGTTTTTATTGGCAGTGTAAAGAACTGGAGACCCTTTTTACTGGTATTGACACATTTAGTTTTAATCCTCAGCGTTAACATCGCATCTGAATTTTGAATGTAAGTCGAAGATAAAGATGTTAATGGACCACAGTACCTACTTATCATCAAGTGGAATGTGTCTTCGTTTGTCACCCACATTCCATAAAAAAATATGTATGCGTGTTGCAACCACGATGCAAGTTACAAGGCAACGTATGTTTTCTAATATTATATCAAGCTAGGTTGAATTTTGTGTAATTCTAAAAATATTCTTGATATAAATTATAAAAGACATACTACAGAAGAACTAATAAAATGACACTTTAATTTTTCGGACTTGTGAATTCTACTTCAGAGAGCCGAGAGGGTCACTTAATTAATAGAAGTGCATCATAAATAATACTGTCTCTTTTATCGTTTGCGTCTAAGACCTTGAAAAAAATTACGGTGTTATAAAATAAGAAAAGGAATAAATTGTCACCTCCTGAAATATTATTTTCCGCAACACTTAACCTCAACCTCAAATAAAAAGAAAAACATATTGCTGTGTTTTGTTTTTATGGTTATAGCAAAGTAAAAAAACAAAGGAATATAAAAATGGGTTAAGAACATACCTTTTTATGTATTATGAAATTACTTATTTTTAACTTTGCTGAAAACAGGTAGCGATTACCGAATGGTTAGAGGCACACTGAACCTAAACGTTTAGTTGGAGAGGTCTCGCCTAATGAACTTAACGCTCCGTCCCCCTCGTGCTCTAATCCAGAGTTCCGAAACTTTTCAGCTCGAACTACAAAAGCGTTTTAAGTGCCTAGAAGATTTCAATGCAGTGGACGTTATGAATGACAAGCTCGTGGAAACTGTCCATGCGGTCGGAGCTAAGTTCTGCAAGACCCGTTGCAGAAGAACATAAAAACTGTGATCACACTTTTAATATCATGGTTGTTAGATGGAAAATGAAGCTACAGTCTTCAGCAGATTTGACAGCGTACAGGAAATTGAACAGAGCTCCGAATGCATGCGGCGGGACTTACGCAACTTCAGTGCGACACGTATCGAAGAAGCGATCGAGCGGAACCAGGGCTCCAAAGTCTTTGCTATAGATCTGTCTGCCAGACAGAGCCAACTGTCGAAGCTGAAGACCGAGTGTGGCAGCATCATTTCCGGTACACCTGAGATTTTGAGTGAGATTGAGAGGTTCTATGGGCAGCTGTACACGTAATCGTTGGAGCCACACGCAAGTGTGAGTAACGATCCAAGAGCGAGTCTTATCCGACACTAATCCCATGATATCCCGGACGTCAGTTAGAGCGAGAGTAGAATGGCTCTCCAGCACCTTAAAAACGGCAAGGCCCCAGGCGAGGTGGAATTACAGCGGAGCTTCTGAAAGGTGGAAACCGGGTGTTTGAAGTCCTTCAGAAGCTCTTAAATTTCGTATTCCATGGTGGCACTACACCGGAGGCGTGGATCAGAAGTACGGTGGTCTTGTTCTTCAAGAAAGGCGACAACGCTCTCTTAAAGAACTACAGACTGATTTCCCTTCTGAGTGGCGTCTACGTGCTGTTTTTGAGAGTCATTACGAATCATCTCGCGCGCAGACTTGACGACTTCCAGCCTCCCGAACAAGCCGATTTCCTGAAAGGCTTTAGCACCATAGACCACATACAACCCTCTGGCAAATTTTAAGTCCAAGGATTACAATTTGCTACTATATCTGGCGTATGTGTACTATGAGAGAGCCTTTGATTCCGTCGAAATTTGGGCGGTGCTGCAGTCCCTTCAGCGGTGCCAAGTTGACTGTGAGTATCTCTCGTAATGCTGAAGTGTTTCTCCAATAGGGCTACGATGGCTTTCCGAGTACAGATCCAGAGTACGAAACCTATTTACCTGCACAAAGGTGTAAGACAGGGTGACGTAATATCCCTGAAGCTCTTCACCGCTGTATTGGAAGACGTTTTCAAGCGACTGGACTGGAAATCATACGGTATTAACGTCAATAGCGAGTACATCACTCACTTAGCAGAATTGCTTGAGGACCTAAACACTCAATAAGCATGCTCAATGACCTCAATAGTGTCTGTCACCGTAAAAGTCTTAAGATGAACATAGACAAAACAAAAGTCATGTGTAACGTCCATGTCAGCTCGAAGAACCGACATCCGATGGGGGAAAAAAGTTTTCGAATGGTAGCCTCATACTGGCCGACGAAGTGTAGGGCGTTCCCCCACTAGATGAAGTAATGACCTGTTAAGACGATGGATGCAGGTGACTCAGGACCGTGCTTTGAGGCATTCCTTGGGGTAGGCCTATGTTCAGCAGTGGACTTGTGAAGGGCTGTAATGATCACGATGGTGAACATTATAAAATAGAAGTGACAAACGAACGTACTATAAAACTGATGGTAAATGGCTACTGGGACCCATGGGTACCTGCAGGTAATTCCACATAAAAAGGCTACTTATCACAACGTCTCTCTTTAAATTTAAGTCCAGAACACGGAAAAAGGAGACTAGTTAAAACTTACTAGGGTCGTGCAGTGAAGTGCATTTAATAAGTTATATTTTAACTCGGCTTAATGTAAGGTAATGAGTTACGAGCACAGACAGGCGCCGCTGGATTTCAGGTTAATGACCTATATGTGCAGATCTTAGCTGAATTAACGTTTTGTTTGCACATTGTAGATATCTGAGGATAGATATCTGGGGTAAGGCCTTCAGAAACTTTGGTTTTATCCTATTGAATTGCTGAAATTTTTATATTACCGGAGTGATTTAATCACCCACTATTATAAAATATTTTAGAATGCACTTGTTTGCAGCCGTCTGAAATATTGTTCAATTATATAGTATCCTCATGAAGATAAATATATCAAAATGGTACAAAAAAAATCAAAATACTTCGTCTATTCTTTCTACCTGCTGATGTACCCGAGCTTGGTCGTGATCGGCATGATCGCGTACAGCCAGCGTGGTGTGAGGTGAGACGTAGCGCAAGTACTTGTGGCGCGTGCTGCGTCGCCAGCTACACCATTCTGAGGTACTGGAGGCGTTACAGGTGATTGTGCCTGATAAGGCGGTGTTTAGGCGTCGCCCGCATCTCAAATTTAAGATGCCACACACAAGTACAAATCCACTCATGTTTGCTCCTATATCACGTGCTTTAAAATTATTAAATGTTATTTCCAAAGAAACGAACACAATCCACTACAGCCTGGCAATATTTTTATAATTATTTAACTTAAATATATTACTTACTTATTTACTACTTAATTAAACATTTCACACTTTAGTTGAAGTGGGTGGATACCTGGCTAAAATTGAGTCAGATGCTGATAGTACTGAGTTATTTTTGAACAGGAAAGATGTAGAGTACAACGCGGTAATATGAATTTATATAATATAGAGTATTGAGTGCAGTAGATATCTGTATTCATTTTTTACATTTTTTAATGAATATTGGCGCTTCGTAATTGTGTTAAAATTGTAGCGACGGTAGGTTTCTTAAAGGTAAAAGAAGATTGAATATACATATATAACGATGCCATAGTAACAGTATTTCGGATTCACAGCCTGCCGTAGAAATTCATAACTCTACTAATGACACAAACATATATTAATGATAAGTAATCACGCGCTCTGACTAGATACCGCCGGCGCTCATGTCGAATACGGCAACAAATACTACGCCGAAATCGACGTACCCGAGCCAGTCGCGTTGCAGGCAACGTGTGAGGTGAACGTACTAAATGTTTTATTAAATTTTGATCATAATCCGAAGTAAAATACCAGTTTACATATTGAAACTGTGTAAAAATAATACTACAAGAAATAAGAAAGACACTGCAGTCACATACTATCATTAAGTATCATACAATTTCGAAATTTTAGCATAAAATAACACGAGCCATAAATAAGACACAAAATATCAATGACGCTATTCAGTGTTGCCTCGAATGCAAAAATAAAGTTCCCCGTGGCTGAGATTTTTATATGTGAATTTATTGTTATTATATTTTATAATATAATATATTTAACTTGTTATAATATAACCTAATTCTATATTATTAAATGTTTATTTCTGTAGTATTGCTCAAATGATATAATTGCCGTTTATTAGAATTCCGTACCCAAAGGGTATCAACGGGACCCAAGTCTCCACTATCGTTCCATCTCTGTCAGTAAGCTGTATCTTATTAACCGTAATTGGTAGAATTTTCACAGAATTTGTATTTATATTGCTGCTATAACAACATAAAATAAAAAAGAATACAAGTAAAATATTAAAGGACCCAAAAAAAACGCGTTTCTTGTATGAAGACCTTACAAGAGACGTGACTTTTTCTGTATTGATATGCGAAACCTGGATCAACACGCAATAAAATGATGCTGTGTGTATGGTGGGATTGAATGTTTATCATGAACTTTTACCGCCAGGTAAAACCATCGATTCGGATCTCTACTACCAATAAATAAAGAGAAAAGCAAGAAATAGTAAAAAAAAAACCGCTGGCATTGATAATCAGAAAAGGAGTGGTCTTTCATCATGATAATGCCAGATCACAAGATTAGTTATCTGTTTGAGACTTTCAATACACACTAACATTCCTAAAAATCCAGTATTTTTATATTGCTTGAGTACTTAAAACTGGTTTAAAAGTTTTAGTCATTATTTTCTTTTGTTGCTTGTGTTTTTTAAAAGAAAGCTTTCAATTTTATAATTTTTTTATCCATTATAAATGCGATGACTAAATCCATGTTCCTTCAAATCTCTGGTATTGAATATATCAAATAAAACTACTTGTCGCATTTTTTTAATCAAAATCCCAAGATTTCTACAGCAACGTTTATTTTTTATTATGTCACTACCTACAAGATGGTAACAAATTATCGAACAGAATGGACCCATATATATTATAATTAAATGTAATAAAACTTTAAAACAAAAAGGTCTTGAATTTGTATACAATATACGAAGAAATTTTTTCTCCGGTCTTATATACTAACTAAAGGCGTAACAAAATAGTACTTAATAACTAAGGGAATGATTCTGCCAGTCAACATGAATATTTTTTATCATGGGAATCTTCGAAATTTTCAATTTATACGTATAGACCCATACTGCAGCTATATTACTGGTATAGTTGTAGCACGAATGGGTCAGCTCGACCGGGGAAGTACCACGCTCTCAAAGAATACCAGTGTAAAATAGGAACTTAACGCTGCTGTGTTTCCTATGGTGAGTGTAGAGAACCGGAGACCCTTTTTAATGGAAACGAGGCATTCAATCTTAGTCCTCAGGGGTTGCAACGCATCTGCATTTTGATACTTAACCGAGGATAAATGTATATGTCCATGGGCCACAGCAACCACTTACCATCAGGTGGTCTGAGTGCTTGTTTGTCACCCTGATCCTATAAAAAATATCTCAACGCCAGTTATTCCAAATTTTAATATTATACAAAATTTCGTACAAACTTACTCAAAATGTATAGGAGACCTGATTTTTCTTGCGATTTGGAAGATAGATCCATAGTAAAAGTTGTTCATATTGACGCGTAGAATAGAAAGCTCTATTTTGATTACACCATATATACATAACTATTTTTATAAATAATTTGTGAATATTAGTTAAATATGTAAATAAAAAATTAAACTGATAAAAAGGAGGCCTTATCATTCATACGTCATTTATTCAGAAGAAAAAACTATACATAATATACACAAATATATTGATACATTCATTATTAATAAACTATTCATTTTTAAGTATTTCTGGAATACATTCATAACTATGAACTTAACTACTAAGCCATAGCATAAAATAAATTTTCCCGTTATTCGGGTAATAGTTAAGCTGCTGGCATATACAATTATTCACGCACACTAGCATCATGCAAATTGTTTTATACATACTACAATATTAAGATGCCGCATTAATGGAGCTGTTACTTGCAGGGAGGGCAGTATCTAATCAGAACGCGCTATGTCATCATCATTCATCATTTCAGCCCTTCACAAGTCCACTGCTGAACATAGGCCTCCACCAAGGAATGCCACAAAGCACGGTCCTGAGCCACCTGCATCCATCGACTTCCTGCATATCTTACTAGGTCGTCACTCCATCTAGTGGGGGGACGCCCAACACTTCGCCTGCCGGTACGAGGCTGCCACTCGAGAACCTTTCTTCCCCATCGATTGTCGGTTCTTTGAGCTATATGGCCGGCCCATTGCCACTTCAGCTTACTAATCCGTTGGGCTGTGCCGGTCACTCTGGTTCTACTGCGGATATCCTCATTTCTGAGTTTATCACGCAGAGAAACTCCGAGCATAGCCCTCTCCATACCTCGCTGAGTGACCTTGAGCTTCCTCATACGGCCAGCAGTGAAGGACCAAGTCTCAGTTCCGTATGTCATCACTGGCAACACGCACTGGTTGTACAGTCTCGTTTTCAAGTTTTGAGGTATACCTGTCGAGAAGATGTGCCGTAATTTCCCGAACGCCGCCCAATCGAGTTGAATCCGTCGATTGACCTCTCGGTCGAAGTTGGACTTACGTAGTCGGACTATTTGTTCCAGGTAAACATACTCGTCAACAACTTCGAGCTTAGTGCTCCCAACAACTATCGGCATAGGTGTGACATGGACATTAATCATGATCTTTGTTTTGTACATGTTCATCTTAAGACCTATCCGTTGGGAAGCATTATTGAGGTCATTGAGCATAGTGCTTAGGTCCTCCAGCGATTCTGCCATAAGTACTATATCGTCGGCAAATCGAAGGTGAGTGATGTACTCGCCATTGATGTTGATACCGTATCCTTTCCAGTCCAGAAGCTTGAAAACGTCTTCCAATGCAGCGGTGAAGAGTTTCGGGGATATGACGTCACCCTGTCTTACACCTCTCTGCAATTGGATAGGTTTCGTACTCTGGTTCTGTACTCGGATAGCCATCGTAGCTCTACTGTACAAACACTTCAGCAATTCGATATACCGACAGTCAACTTGGCACCGCTGAAGGGACTGCAGCACCGCCCAAATTTCGACGGAATCAAAGCCTTTCTCATAGTCCACATACGCCAGACATAGTGGCAAATTGTACTCTTCGGACTTCTGTACAATTTGCCGAAGGGTATGTATGTGGTCTATGGTGCTAAAGCCCTTTCGGAAACCGGCTTGTTCGGGAGGCTGGAAGTAGTCAAGTCTGCGCGCGAGACGGTTCGTAATGAATCTCGAAAACAGCACGTAGACGCGGCTCAGACGGAAATTCGGTCTGTAGTTCTTCAAGAGAGCGTTGTCACCTTTCTTGAAGAACAAGACCACCGCACTTCTGTTACAAGCCTCCGGTGTAGTGCTACCATGGAGGACGGAATTAAAGAGCCTCTGAAGCACTTCAAGTACCAGTCTTCCACCCGCTTTCAGACGCTCCGCTGTAATTCCATCCTCGCCATGGGCCTTGCTATTTTTAAGGTGCTGGAGAGCCATTCTAATCTCGCTCAGACTGACGTCTGGGATATCTTCGGAATAGTGTCGGATAAGACTCGCTCTTGGATAGTTACTCGTGGTCATATAATGTTTCTTTAAAAGAAGGGCGTTATCGGACATACACATACCCAAAATTGTACATATATATGGGGTGGTCGGCTGAGCGACTGCTGCTAGTACTAATGTACAATATAGAGTCCTATATTAGGGACTTATGATAGTAAGGTCTATGGAACCAAATCATAAATATAGATCTTTATGACGCATAAGCATTATGATAGCAGAGTTATGACTTGAAATTCCCATATGTATAAGACATACAATAGTATGGTCTATGAAATAAAGCAAATATGTGGAAGGTCTCAAGTATGTAAAAGTATTATATTTAAAGAAGTGGGATATATATGGAGTGGTCGGGTGACCGACTGCTAATAGTATTGTTGCGCAATGAGTAGTCCTATATTAGGGACTTATGATAGTAAGGTCTATGGAAACAAAGCGTTAATATAGAAGGTCTATATGATGCATACGCATTATAATAGCAGAGTTATGACTTGAAGTTCCTTACGTATAAAACATATAAGAGTATGGTCTATGAAAAAAAAAACAAATACGTGGATGGTTATAAATATGTAAAAGCATTATATTGAAAGAAATGGGACTTGAAAAGGATTATTATTGATATGGCCCGCAGCTGCCCCTGCAAAGATTCAATATCCCGGGGCCCATGAGCGGAAGATTCAACGGGCAGCCGCGGGTTCGAGCCCGTATGGCCTTATGGAAAATGTTCTATCATACCATACTTTAATGGGAAGGCTAGTCAAATAAGGAGTACTTACCTGTGTTTGAGGCGACGACTGTCTCAGGGTTCGGTCAGGACGGAGGTTTTTTTTTTTTATAGAAGAGGGGGCAAACGAGCATGCGGCTCACCTGATGGTAAGTGACTACCGCCGCCCATGAACAACTGCAACACCAGGGGAATTGCAGATGCGTTGCCGGCCTTTTAGAAAGGTGTAAGCTCTTTTCTTGAAGGTTCCTAAGTCGTATCGGTCCGGAAAATTCGTTGGTGGTAATTGATTCCACAAGGAAGTTGTGCGAGGGAGAAAACTTCTTCTAAATCGCACAGTGCTGGACTGCCAATCATCCAGATGGTATGGATGGTAACGCAAGTTTTGACGCGATCTGCGATGGTGAAATTGAGCGGCTGGAATTAGTCCGAACAATTCCTCAGAGCACTCCCCGTGCTAGATGCGATAAAATACGCAAAGAGATGCCACATCTCTACGCAGTGCCAGTGTATCGAGCTGATCAGAAAGAACTCGGTCGTCGACGATTCGAACCGCTCTGCGCTGGATGCGGTCAAGTGGAAGGAGCTGGCACTGGGGTGCCCCGGCCCAGAGGTGAGAACAGTATTCCATGTGGGGCCGAACTTGCGCTTTGTTTGTATGTGCATGTGTGGTGGTGCTTTTTGTGGTGTGGATTGTGATTGACCTGACTAGACCGTTGAAGTCGGCAGCTGCCCGGACTACGGCACCGCTCCAAATTAGGATAATCTCCAGCGGCGTCACCCACGGTCAATTTCTGAAGAAGAACTTCACTATGTCAGTCTATTAACTTTATCGTACTATTAACTAACTTCAAGACGCAACAACTAACTTCCGTTTATTATAAAGCATAACACGCAGTACAACTTGTAGGTCAAGGTTCACCTTCACTCGCTCCGCAACAAATTGTTTCGAGAACCTAACACGACCCTCTCTAGTGTGACAAAATTCAGCGTTCAACCGACAAAGGAAAATGTCTCCGAACTATATCAAATGCCGCACGAGCAAATTAATATTGTCAAATGCACTTATATACGCTATCAAAATAGAATAACCAAATTTGCGGTAAATTAGGCATGCACAACACACAAATTCAGACAGTCAACCCGGCGTATAATTCTAGACTACAATTCCTCGTCGTTGCACAATTTGCCAACAAAACCGACTCTAAAAAATGGAGGTTATCCAGAGCGACTTCATGACGTGCGATCGACAGCATTGCATTCAAGCAACTAACGTTGCACTCACGTTCTGCGCTCGCGCCCTCTGTTAAACCCACTCCGCTCACCCGAACGTCAAAACCGGTATGGTACCGAGCCGAGCGCCCTCCGGCGTCAAATCTTGAAACCAGCGTTTGGGCGTGAACAATTATAGTGGCGTGTATATTGCTTCACAGCGTCCAAGACCAAGGTAAACGTGGACTCGCTAACCGATATATCCTAGACATATCATCTTAGTGCCGGTGGTAAGCGGGTTTGTTGTAGCAATACGACTTGCCCGTGGACATCACACACCCCTACCGTTAGTGGGCGGCGTCTTAGCGCATAGCGTTATGATACGTCGGCTATCTTTCGGATTAGAGTGAGTATGTTTAATAGTGTTTTTAAGTGCAGTAAGCATACTACTCAACTCCACGCCTTAGTGCAATAGCGCTATGATACGTGGATTTTTAGTTAACAAAATTATCAACTTTGTTACCAAAGTCGATAGGGATCATGTGGTTGTGTTGTGAGGGGTTGCCATCCTTATGATAGTTGCATTGATGCTTACTGCTACTTGCAGTATTGGGTCTTGTAATGGATCTGCGGGTGTGCTGCACCTGATTAGACGCATCTTGTGGTTCTGTTGATGGAGGTATGCGGGTGGTGATGTCTGCTGGGACTGTATGGGGGACATTGGTATGGTGTAAGCCGACGATAGTCGTATTGATGCTTGTTGCGTTTTGCAGCATAGCGTCTCTGCGATAGTTGTTTAGCGGGTCGTTATTCTCAATGGCGCTATCTGCGTCTTGGTTTGACTCACAACCTAAGTAGCTTTGCCCAAGTCGGGTCACTTCATTGCAGGTATGCAGACTGTCTGACCTCTATGATGTTTTATAGAAGACCATAATAATATATCTCAGTAAATTTCCCACCTTTGAATGATTTAAGGCAACTTGTTGGTGGGTGAGACAAGCATGACCGAAAAATGCATATACTCAACGTCAGTGACTCAAACCCTTTCTAATGGCGAAGTATTACTATTATTTTATAACTGCCTATTGGCTATATGTGCCATTGAATTGGTTGGTGGAGCATATGGGTCGACCTCATGTGGGTGGTAGCTGGAGGGATAATCTGAGCAGGCTCTCAAGGCTGCGACCTAAAGCCGCTCAACGTGGGACCCCATTCCCTTGAGGTGAGCGGTAGATTCATGACACGCTCTGCTGCCAATTGGCCGTGCTGATCATGCAATTGGTGGCAGGAACGGCGATCTGGTAGGTGGTGGCACTCACAGAGGGCTTTTTATGGCTAGTGTGCCGATTGTTGCCTAACCCGTGTGACGTACTCTCACTGTGGCTGGATTTGGTCGTATTCTGTATGGCGTTTACACGCATGACATGCGCGACTTCGGTCTATTTTTGTGCTTACGCACTACCCAGGGGCCAAGTCCTCTTTTACTTGTTTGCCAGTTATTTTGCTGTGGACTACGGTCCAGTTCCCAAGTTAACGTTCCCTTCGGAGGGAGCGCGTTAAATGGTTGGCGCTCACTGTGCACGGCGTGTGTGGAGCCGTGTGCCTCCCCCACATTTTTTTTTATTTGGGAGAACGAAGCTCTTGTATCTGGTATTTGATATAAATATTGTGAGCCTTTTCCAAGAGGAAAGGGGTTAATTAATAAGGAATTGATTGTTCCGAACCTGATAAAAGTGGAATAGGGACAATTTTTTTTTTTTTTTGATCTCTGTCTTCGTGAACGGGGTTATTTAGCTAATAAGACGCTACCAAGAGATTTTCATTGCTCTAATAAATATTCATTTTTCCAAAAGCCACCTAAAAGAACTAAGTTACTGTATAAACACAACGTAAATAAGGGTCCTAAGTAAGACGATCACACCATAAATTTACTAGACGGCCTATATTTAAACCTTAATAAAGATCAATATATGGTTAATATACTAGTCACTTAAAAAAATATATTTGTGTATCCTATAGATATAAATTATAAAGAAAGACAAAAATAAGTAGAAAGGGGTGTTGGAAATGCTACATCATGTACTATTCATGTTCATGCAACCTTTAAAAAATTCTGAAAAAGGCACATTAGCAGCAATTACGTAACTTTCAAATGGCTCTGCTGACGGCATTGACAGAAATACGCCTCAACATTTCCTCAACTCCTTAATGACATCAGTAAATTATGTAATTTTATGCTTTGTTGTAATGTTAATCCCAATTCTCGACTGATATGGGGCAATATTTTGTGTCTTAAAAAAGGATAACGGTATTTGTACTATTGCCGATGATTTCACAATTCGACGCTTAACTTCAAAATTAGCTTGCAAGTACATAATCTTTTAACTTAAGACAAAATTTATGCCTACTCAACTGGGCTTTGGCACTAAAAGTGGCTGTAAGTTGGCGGTACATTCATTGCGTACTTTTTCATCAAATTCTAATCCAGATGTTTTTGTGAAGGTTGACCTTAGGACTCCTTTTACCTCTATCGATAGGGTAATCCTGCTGAAAGAAGTGGCTAACAATACCCCCGAAATTAGAGCGAGAAAAGAACCAGCCCTCTTATCACCAGCAGCAACGAATAGTTGCGTATGGAGTTCCTTTAGGAACTTCACCGCACGTGGACCCCACGGACCAATATTCACTACAGTAAATGGCACAAATATTTAGTTATCTCTCAGAGACTCATACTTGCGCCACTAACTAAGTTCAGCTGCCTCTGATCCTCTCCTGTCTAATCCTATCTTTTGCCCGGCTCTAAACGAGGTAACTCTGAGATGAGAGACCGCCAAATTGTCTACGCAAGTAGCATCCCACACTAGGGCTTTACCTCTCTCTCAAGGGACCAATGTCATACATACCATCGGGTCTCTTGCTATCATCTCTAAATTTTCCTCAAGGCTCTAAACCCGAGGGAACATCTATAGAGACAAAATTCCTTCGGATGACATCGTTGAAAGACCCGTGCCGTGAAAACCTACTTTTCTTACATGAGATGAAGTTAACAAATAGCCGATCCTAGTCGGATTTGAAACAAATCTTTCTGCACGCTCTGTACTAACGGAATATCCTTCTGTTTTTATTACTTAACACCTAGTGGAATATTTTCGCCGAGACAGAGCGTTCGCCATGTCTGTCTTGCCTTCGTCGCAAAGCAAACTTTATTATTTAAAATTATGTTACATAAGTCATTGACACTATGCACGGAAGCAAGAAAAGCAGGCAATGCAATGCTGGAAAGATTTATTACGCCAATACCACCAAATTTTATAGGTTTAGTAGCTTCAGTCCAGGCTGTTGTATTTAAAGTTAAATTTATAATTTTTTCTATAGCTATTTTAAGATCATTATCAATATATTTTTAAATATCCGAACATTTACAGACTGGACTCGCAGAGTAAGTATGTTAATGTAGGTACAAGGAGACAATATTTTAAAATAATAAGAGCAATGTGTGGATTTAATTTAAACAACTTATCAACTTGTTTAAAATAAAACTGATCAAATTTTGTTTTTAAAACAGGTTTAACACTATCGAAAAACAACGGTGTTCTTAGCAGATATAGTGATTTCGTACTTACAGTTTTTATTCCTGGAAAAATATGATAAAAATTTTGAATTAAAGTGTTTCTTTTAAAACTAGATAAATTATTGGAAAACATATTTCACATTTATTGTTATTTGATTCAAGACCAATACTTTTAAAATTTTGAAAAATATAAGTATAATCACTGAGGACGTCATCTGCTCTACCTCCCAGTGTATCGTCGTCCAGGTACCAGACATTTAGCTTGGATTTCAAATTTGAAAAATGGGTTGAATTCCCAAACTGAAAAGTAATGATCCTAGTGGGTTACCCTGCTGAACACCCAGAGCAGAATTGATAAGATTTTTATTTATAGGATAAGGGTGATAAACGAGCGCACAGTCCACCTGATGTTAAGTGGTTGCTGTGGCCCATAGACATCTACATTTATCCTCGATTACGAATCAAAATGCAAACGCGTTGTCACCCGTGAGGAATAAGATGAAATGCCTCGTTTCCAGTAAAAAGGTGTTCCGGTTCTCTACACTCACCATACGAAACACAGCAGCATTAACCTGCTGTTTTACGCTGGTATTCTGTGAGAGCGTGGTCCTTCCCCGGTCGAGCCGACCCATTCGTGTTACAACTATACCAGAAATATAGCTGCAGCATGGCTCTAAGTTTTCGTTAAACAAGTTATTATTTTGACTGTAACAAAGCCAATCGTAATGGTAGATATCGGGGGTATTGTTAGTCACTTCTTTCAGCAGGTTTACCCTATTGACGGAGTTAAAAAGCATTCCTTAGGTCAACCTTCACAAGAACATTTGGATTAGAATTTGTTATAAATGTACTCACTGAATATACTACCGCCTCACAGCCACTTTTAGTGCCAAAGCCGAGTTGAGTAGGCTGAAATCATGTCTTAAGGTTAGAGATTAAGTACCTGCAAGCTAATTTTGAAGTTAATCGTCGAAATGTGGAACCAACGGCAATAAGACGGATACCGTTATCCTTTTTTTTTGAAGGCATATAATCTTGCATTTCCCATCAGGTAGACAATATAGACTCGTACGTTACCCTCTCTTCTATAACAAAATCCAAAATAAAAGTAACAGCCTAAATACGTCCCACAGCTGGGCACAGGCCTCTTCTTATTTCTGAGAGGGATTTAGAGCAAGGAAATATCCGCTGTGCTGTACCAAGGCGTGTTAGCAAACTTCACATATCTTCGAAATTTTTTTTCTTATTTCTTAACATGCAAGTTTCCTCAGGACGTTTTAATTTACCCCCTATTACGTGGTAAATCAGCGCAGAAAATTGCAATTAATAATTTCGCAGGTGCCGGGATCGAATCTAGGCTGCTTGCGTACTGAGAAATTTAAAGCAAGTGCTAATTTTAAAAAAATCCAAAATAACGGCGGACTAATTTTCTATAACCCTTTAAGAAACGAGAGGAGGCTGGTGCCAAGGAGTATTAAAAAAAAACATATATAGGTTGAAGTATTTAATTTAATACTTAGTAAGTGAGGCTACTCCTTTTCTGCCGAGAATCGCGTCTGGGTGGTGTTTACCTGCTGTGTTCTGGCCTGAAGAATATATTACCATCATAGTCCTCAGAGATTACAACTCATGTGTATTCTGCAGTATCCATCTATCAACTGGAAAGTTGGTTTGACATTAAAACTGAAGGTTTGACGCTTCAGTTTTAATGTCAAACCAATTATTGTTGAATCGCGTTATTGGGCATACACTTTTAGCAACCGATTTTCGTCACGATTTGTTGTAAGTTTTAAATAAAAAATTAAAGATTTAATTCTTTATTCAAATATATTAAAAGGTTTAAAAGACCGAAGTTACTAATTATTGGCCGATTTCCAATTTACACTCAGTATCTAAAGTTTTTAAATGAATTATACATAATCAGTTATACGTGTCCCTAAAGCATTCATTCTATCCGACTTAACATGGGTTATTAGGAGGACACTCGTTCAAAACTTGCTCTTCTAAATGCATTTTTGAATGAAGTAATGGACAATCGCCACAAGGTAGATGTTGTTTTTACTGATTTTTTTTTATAGGAGAGGGGGCAAGCGAGCGTGCGCCTCACCTGATGGTAAGTGACTACCGCCGCCCATGAACAACTGCAACACCAGGGGAACCAGGGGAATTGCAGATGCATTGCCGACCTTTTAAAAAGTAATACGCTCCTTTCTTGAAGGTTCCTAAGTCGTATCGGTCCGGAAAAATCGCTGATGGTAATCGATTCCACAAGGAGGTCGTGCGAGGAAGAAAACATCTTCTAAATCGCACAGTGGTGGACCGCCAATCATCCAGATGGTGCGATTCCCCTGGTGATGCAGTTGTTCATGGGCGGCGGTAGTCACTTACCATCAGGTGAGCCGCATGCTTGTTTGCCCCCTCTACTATAAAAAAAAATCCAGATGGTGTGGATGGTATCGGGAGTTCTGTCGCTATGTGCGTTTGTGAAATTTGGCGGCTGGGATTAATCCGAACAATTCCTCAGAGCACTCCCCGTGGTAAATGCAAAGAGATGCAACATCTATTTGCAGTGCCACTGAATCGAGCCGATCGGAAAGCACTCGGTCGTCGACGATTCGAGCCGCTCTGCGCTGGATGCGGTCTAGTGGAAGGGGCTGGCACTGGGGAGCCCCTGCCCAGAGATGGGAACAGTATTCAATGTGAGGCCGAACCTGCGCCTTGTAAAGTTGCAGGCGGTGTGCCGGAATGAAATACTGTCCCGCTCTGCTGAGCATTCCAAGCTTTTTAGAGGCCAATTTGGCCTTCTCTTCCAAGTGACCACGAAACTGCACATCACTCGATATATTGACTCCAAGGATACCAATACTGGTTGAGGCAAGAAGGGGAGTGCTGATTATAGACAGAAAACAACATAATTTGCTATTAATGAAACTTTCCAAGATCGGTAAAAACGACAATCTGCTTAGATCATTCACACTTATGTAAATAATGGATCACAACTTTTTGTCGTTAGCAACTACATATCTCGATGGGTAATTGTTCCAAGTGGGGTACCACAGATTTTACTGCTGGTACCGTTACTATTTATTATTTTTATCAATGACATTAACTATTAATTTAGGAAAGCTCACTTATTAAGCTTTTTTTATAAATCATGCTGAGGCTTTATAAAAAGACATGTAGAGTGTTATGGCGAACTAAATTAAATGTAGTTACGTATCTTATAGTCGCAAATATAAACTGGCTGTCTCTAATTATAAACTAAAAGGTGAAAATATTAAAAGGGATTCCATTGTTAGAGATGTTGGTGTACTTCATGATTCTAAGTTGATATTTGACGCTCACTTAGGAAGTCTTATCTCCAAATCTTCGAAATCTCTTTTATTTTTGATGCGTAGCTCTAAGGATTTTACTAAGCATAAAACTCTTAAGATCCTGTATTGTTATATTGTTATAAGTAATTTAGAGTACGAATCACAAATCTCAAATCCCAGGTTACATATCTACATATATTACCCCGACTTGAAAATAATCAAAGAAAGTTTTTCCGTTACCTTTGTTATAGAACCAAAGATTTTAGCTATACTTCTGATAACTATATTACGTATTGTAAAAAACATCACCTTCTTCCTCTAAATAAGGGACGTGCATTACTTATCTCACTTTTCTGTTAAATATAGCTTGTAGTACTATTGACTTTCCTGAGCTTTTGTCTCATCTTATCTGCACTTCCAAACCTCTAAGACACAACACACTTTAAAGTATCCCGTTTGCATCTACAAATTATAGGCAAAATACATTTATTTGGAGAATGAGCAATAATTTTATTAAGCTAGCCAAAGAGTTTGACTTCGATTTGTTTAACACTAGCGCTGCGTCAGCCATGCGTATACTTAACAATGCATTTTGGTAGCTCTAAATGAGATATTGATGCATTTGTAATAAAACTAACGATTTAATCTTTTACATTTGTGGTATTATTTTTCTTTTTATGTGTATTACATGTTATATCAGTTAGGCCTCATTTAGCATATTTATGTTCGTATTAGATTATTGAGTGTTGAATCGCGTTTATTACTGTTATAAATTCACCTTTGTATCTACTATTGAGGACCTTTATTTGGCTTACTGTAGTTGTCTGTATTATCTATCCTAATTATTATAGCTACTGGTCTTTCAAATAAAATAAAATAAATAAAAAAAACGTTCCTACACACTAGTATTGTCTTCTGTATTGTGGGGGTAGTTTACATACATAAATTTCACAAGGATAAACATCCAGACCCGAAATAATTATTTGTAGACCGTACAAATATTTGTTCTGTGCGGGATTCAAACCCTTACCGCTGCAACACATTTGCTAAGCTAGTGCAACACGGAGCCATTAATTTATAATTGCTACTAACTTTAAATGTTTTTAAAAATTTTATGGGTGCAGGCGAGGACTTGAATAAAATTTAAGATTAAATATTTTGACTAATAAAAAACGACAAAAAAACTTAAAGTAAACTTTTTATAGACTTTCAGTTTTGTTTACTTTAGCAAAAAATTAAAAGAACTTGCACAACTCGACACAAAGCTGTAGCCATAGCTTGGACTAATTACTGACTGGAGCAGGGAGCTTAGAATATGATTCTAGATATTAATTTTCTTTAAGAAGTGTAATATTGTTGTTACTCTGGTGGGAGGAAACGGCGGAATTAAATTTACTAGGTCTTTTTTTCTACATAGTAATTCATCTGGGTCTGTGTTTGCACTATTGTATTCCAATTTAAAGGGTGTAGAGAATCGATATTATTTCAAATTGGTCTTATAAAGATCCGTAATCATCTTTATTTGAAATTGATATCGGATGGCCTGCGAGATGAAAGTAGCTATGCAACTATTCGTCAAGTGGACTCTAAGTTTTTTAGGCCGTTGTGTACGTGGAGTATGTGTACGTTGTATAGTTGGCCATGTAGATAGGCGCATTGCTAAAGGAGAAAAAGAAGTGCGAGTTGTGTTCTTCCCAGATGGGGTCGCGGATAGTACTGTAGGAGCCACGGCAGTTGGTGTTGTTGACTTAACCAAATCTAAGAAAGGAGAATATAAGTATACCGACGCTATACCCGTAAAATTATTTCAACGTGGACGTCTAAAAAATATACACATAAACAAAGAGGTTTTCTTAACTTCTAAGATAACATAAAGATAAACAGCTTAACTTATAATCATTAAGCATCACTTACTTGTATTAAGTATTATCTCTCTACTTGTCTACTACTGTTGTCATTAAGTGAAAAAAGAGATCTAGAGCAGCTTAAGGCATATCTTAAATTGATACGATTATAATATGTACAATATGTATTATGGTATTATGTCTTATATGCATATAAACTCGAAAACAGCTTTTATATAAAAATATAAAAGCTGTTTTCGAGTGTTTTATATTTTGTATGATACTCTGATACCTATGCTTATTTTTTTGTGGCGGTCATAATTTTAAAATTCTACAAATATCGTTCACTAGTACTGAACGAAAAATCGACAGTATTAAGCTGAATATCTGTGAAATTGACTTTGGAAACGATAAGACAAAGTTACAATTTATTATAGATGATTAATTGATTTTAAGACACAAACGTAAATTTGATTTGGCATTCTGTACAAGGAATAAAAAATAATAATTAAAATTTTAATTTTAATTTTTTTTAAATATGACAATCACGGAAATGTCACTTAGAACGCGTGTTACGTAAAAAAGTACAAAATATTATACAAAAACAGAAATGATTGTTGATATCAAAGTACGATAAATGGAGACTTTTACGCCTTAGCTTTACACGAGACAGTCAAAGTAATTAGCCCAGATGCATACTACGGCCTTGCTTCGAGTGACGTTTCGGCCTGTGAAACATCGAGTAGCGTATTACATAAAGATGCATTGTTAGTAAAATAAAAAAAGAATTATTTCGGCTATGTCTGTATAAAATGACCCCAATACAGTCAATTGCGTATGTCAAAAACTAAGTAAATGTTACTCTTTGAGGCGAACATTGATCGTTTTCTTTTTATTTTTTTTTCAAGGTGTCGGTCACCTTCACACTAGGATTTTCTCCCGTATCGTAGAGGCAGTTTCCAAACATAAATTGCACAAGGGCAAACATCCAGACCCGGAAAAATTATTTGTAGGCAATACAGATACTTGTTCCGTGCGGTATTCGAACCCGCGGAACCCAGCGCTGCAACTCATTCCTACGCTATTGCACCACGAAGTCGTCGTTGCAATTAAAGCGTATGCCAATATTACTAAATATCAAACTCGTAAAAATTAACAATCGCAGTTGAGCACATCGAGGTCCTAAAAAGAAATTAGTACGTGCGCGGTAACAGCCAAAACCGGGATATAACCGGATATATTTCCAGTATAACCGGTTTTCCCAGTTCCACGTTTGTTTGGAGAAGCAATCATATGATACATATTTTTTCAGTTACACAATAAAAAAATTACGATCTCACTTTCGTTTTTGAAAAGGTAATGGAGTAGTGTCTGCCGAGCTTTAAGCGTGTCCAGTACCAGTAAAGACATCATAGTCACGTATAAAAAGCGAAAAAAAAACGATACTTGCATACATATAGTACATACATACACCACGTTGTAGGTTCGGTTCGCAGTTATGTTTGACAAGGCCTTTACTGCGTCCTGTTTTTTAAACAAAATTGTCCTGTTTTTTCCAACTTCAAATCCTAATTTTTTTTTATTTGGTGTTGGCAATCCTAATATATATATATATATAATTCTTTTGTATATACCTCTTTCATACATATATATATATATATATATATATATATATATATATATAACTCTTTTGTATATACCTCTTTCATACCATAACATAACATAACATAAACACTCACGCCTGTCACTCAGAGGGGTAGGCTGAGATTATGGACTTCCATTTGGCACGATCCTGACACACCTCTCTCGCTTCCTCCACATCCATATACCTACGCATACACGCTCGTCGGTTAAAGGTACTCTTGATTTGGCCCATTTTAAATATATCGCCAATTTGGTCGATAAACTTTCGCCTAGGGCGACCCTTTCTGACTTTGCCGTTCACCTCTGCAACATAAATTTGCTTTGTCACTCTTTCCTCATTCATTCTTTCTACATGGCCAAACCACCGAAGCATTCCTTTCTTAATCCTGGTCACAACATCATCTTGCAAACCACACTCATCTCTTATTAAACAATTTCTCACTCTGTCATTCGGCTTCATCCCTAACATACTCCTTAATGACCGCATTTCTACAGCATTTATTCTACTCTCATGCTTCTTCTGCCGCACCCAACTTTCACTACCATACATTAAAGTAGGTACTAACACAGCATTGTGAATTGCCATACGTGCCTTTTTGGACACATTCTGACTTTTCACAATAGAGTGTAGAGCCCCATTCACTCTATTTCCTGCATTCACTCGTCGTTCTATATCCTTACGAGTATCATATCTACCATCCCTGCTAAACACACATTCCAAATATATAAACTCATCTACTTGCTCTACCAACTCCCCTTCTATTCTTATTTCACATATCGTTTTACTTTCTTCTCTTTCAAAAACCATAACTTTCGTCTTACTTGCGTTCACTTTCATTCCCTTTTCTTTTAATGTCCTGTTCATTAATGTAACCATCATTTGCAACTCGGCTGCCGACGACGCAAGTATTACTTGATCATCGGCGTACAAAAGGCATTTGACGGTTAACTCACCCATTCTTAACCCGCATTCTTCTACTTTCAAATTTTCCAAACAACTGTCCATAAATAGGTTGAACAACCACGGGGAAGCCACACAGCCCTGTCTGACACCTTTATGGATGTCAAACCAGTCCGAGTAGGCCCCGTTGATCCTGACACAAGCACTAGAGTCCCTATATAGAGACTTCAATGCCTGTATCAGACCAGCGCTCAACCCAAATGAGTTCAGTGTTTGTCATAACACATCCCTGTCCACTCTGTCATAAGCCTTCTCCAAGTCCATGAACGCACAAAAAACTTTTTAGTTTTTGGCCAAAAACTTCTCCGCGATCATGCGCATGGAAAAGACCTGATCCGTACATCTCATTCCCATTCTAAATCCCGCTTGCACATCCCAAATTTTTCCATCAGTTTCTTTCATAACTCTTTCAATTAGTACCTTAGCATACAGTTTTCCCACAATGCTAAGAAGGCTGATACCACGGTAGTTTTTACAGTCCTGCTGTGATCCTTTTCCCTTATATATTGGGACTATCACGGCTTTGCACCAGTCTCCCGGTACCCGCTTAAGTTCCCAACATAAATTAAACAAGGTGTACAGCAGGTCTGCCACCACTCCTTCTCCAGCCCTTAGCATTTCGAGAGATACTGTATCATAACCGGCTGCCTTACCTGCTTTCATACTTTTCATTGCTTTCATTATTTCATCTATACTTATATCTCTATCTATTTCCTCTTCTTTCGGAATTTCTATTTCATTTAATTCAAACGTCTCATCACTCATAAACACTCTTTCAAAATATACCTTCCATCTAGGGATGTCGATTCTTTCCGAAAAAGATCGATTTTTAAGTCGATCCAAATCGTACGCTGAAGTATCGATTCACAAAAAAATCGAGGTCTAAAAGATCGATTTACAAAAAATCGATATTTTTTCATGTTTGCATTTATAATGTAAATATATATACATTTTATAAAAAAACAAGAAAGATACCATAATAAATGATCTCTTATCAGTAAAGTTAGTTTTTTTAGTTCAGGGTATTCGATAATAACAATTATTTTTATTACCATATCAAAGTCAGATCAGGTATGAAAGAAGACATTTATTTTCAAAATGTATTTATTACGTGAGAAAGTTTCCCAACGCTTCATATCTAAACTTTTTAAAAACAATAGTCTGGCAAGTCTATTGGGATCCAAGCAGTTCCGCTTATCACTTTCGATGTTGCCGGCAATTGAAAAAAGGTGCTCACTAGGAACAGATGATCCCATGATACTCATATACATCATGGCTATGATGTATATGAGTATCATGGAGTGAAGGTCGTGATAAATAGAGTTTTTTTGTTCTTGCCAGAACAGTATGGGATCATACTTCAGGTACACAGCTGCCTGCGATAAATAGTGTTTAAATTCTTCGTTTAAGCCCTGACTTTCCGGCGCAAGTGCATTACTGTGCTATATACACAAAAATAAGTATTTATTTCGCTAATTACAATTTTATATTACGATACAGTTTGTTTATATAAACAAATATGAATGACGCAATTTCAATCAACAAATACAAAAAGTCATAGACTACAAACCTAACCTTTTTTAAATTAAATCGAGGCGAAGGAAACTAAGCATACAGCTATCTGGCGAGTTTTTGAGTAATTAACCCTTTAACCGGCAACACCGTAATAGTGCGGATACATTCAACTAATTGTAAATAATTTTACGGTTTTTATCAAAACAAAAAAAATCGAATGGCGATTTTCAAGGGTGAAATATCGATTCACTGGATCGATTCACTTCTGCACATCGATTTAAAAAATCGATCTAAGGGGCCTGAAAAATCGATTCATCGATTAATCGATCTTAGATCGCCATCCCTACTTCCATCCCCTTAAACTCAAAACTTCGTCATTCAGAATACAGCCATTCTGGTCTCGTATAGCATTCATTCAAGGCTGTTGTGAATGTCCCGTGGTAGTTCTTACGAGTTTCCAGAACATTTTAATGCTTGCCTGGAAGTTATCCGATATTCTTCTATTATTCTTATCCGTTCTTTCTTGCTTTTTCCTTTCAACTACTTCTTTTACTCTCTTATTTAGGTGTCTAAAAACTGCCTTTTTCCCTTCAATATCCTCATTTATACTGCTAGAATTACTAGCCTTGGTTGCTAGTAAATCTAGCCATGCTTTCTTCTTTGCTTCAACTTCCATCCGTACCTCATCATCCCACCATAACGTGTTATCTTTCCTTTCATTCGTTCTCTTACTTACACCACATACTTCGGTAGCTGCATCCACTAAACCTTTCTTGACATTATACCACACAGTCTCCAAATCTAAATCATTCATACACAATTCAGCCATACCACTTATATTTTCTCTCAATCTACATTTGAAATTCTCTTTCACACCTTCATCTTGTAACCTCTCTGTTCTTATACGCTGTAACGCTGTATATATGTATATCTGAACGTGACCGTCATGCGAGTTCAGTGCTATTTCCCCATCCCAAAAGTGCCCAACGTGCCTAATAAGTTTTCACTTCAAAAATTGTAACAAGTGTGAAATTATTTTGTTTAATTTTTAACAAGAAAAAACGCACAATATATGAAAAAAAAATCAACTTAATTGCTTCCAGGCAGATACACAGCACGGACTCCGAGCGGACTGATTAGAAGCCTTTGGCTAGCAACTTTGTAAAGTGCAATTAGGAATTCGAAAGCTCATATTTTTATGTCTCAGATTTATAAATAATGCTCATACATTAATAATGAGTTGTATATTTATTATATTATAATTAAATCTTAGTAAATATCTATATATTAAAAAAGGGTTTCTCATATTACGAAATATTTAATCTTGAATACTGTTTCGCATTAACCGCGTTGTGGTGGTGTACCTACGAGTCAATATGGAATAATGGATATTCTCCATTATTTCATATTGACCCGTGGGTGCCGAGGAGAGGGAAATGAACCATTACCATCTACCAGCAAATAATAACTAAAAACAATACTGCAGTTGCCAACCCGTCTGCCAAACGTGTTAACAATGACAAATATTTCCCTTGTGTAGGCCTATTATGTAAATAAAACTGTTTCACCGTGTCGTTTTACCATGAGGTCACTCAATCAAATATATATATATATATATATATATATATAAAGAGAGAGAGAGAGAGAGAGAGAAAGAAAGAAATCTTTGTAATATTAGTTTCTAAAGTTTAAATGTTGAAAAGTGCTCAGTCTCCTCTTGCAACACCCACGGGATTATATTATTGAATTCTCCTAGGCCGCCACTCCACAGCAGAGCAATAGAGAAGACATTTTCCTGTGGTTTTTGTTAGAGATAAATAATCATATGTTGTCCTTTATTATCAGCGTTCGGTCTTAAATCATAAATGGACGAAATCTTTTCTGTTATGGATAAAATTACTTACTTAATCCCATTCCGCTTTCTGGGATGACTCACACAAAATAATAATTATCTTTGACAGTAGTCTTCTTTGTTGTAATAACCTATTAGCAAATGACATTTAATATTCAGGCTATTTCATTGATTAATATCAAAGATATTCTACTATAGAAGTAAATCTGATCATTACTTTTTATAGGGAAATAAACTTTTATCGTTTACATTACAAGAACATTCTTATGGACAGAATAAAATGAAACTACCGGGTTCAAAATACTTTCCTAATGGATATGGTATATATTCTAATCAATAATAGTAATATAAAATAATTTAATAATATTTTATAATACTGTGGTGGCGTAAGACACCCCATGTCATGGCTTCGGAAGAGGCGATTATGAAAAATGTAAGAAAAATTCTATGACTTCTAATAGATGGCGGTATACCATCGACAAGGATGGGCAACAGCGTTTGGTGAAAGGTGAGAGTCGTTGGGTACTGCGAAGTCCATCATCAAAAGGAAAGTCATTATTGATTTTTTATATGTACGCGAACACTACATATTGAATAAAACTATTTTTACGGATTGTATCGCTTTATAGTAAATTCAACGCGATAAAATGCGTAAAAATAGTTATATTCAAGGTAATTATTATTATTATATCTTTTCAATTTGTTAGTTTTTTTTTGAAAATAAGTTCCTTATCGCACGGTAATGTTAATCAATAATATAATAAGTGTACCAAACCACCGAAGTTGTGTGGGTTACCAAAAATACACAAGCCCAATGCTCCACTAAATCTCTTAGTGAGCCAAATCGATTCACCAACTTACAGTTTGGCTATACACTTACCGCTCAGGGGATATACAAGAGCACACACAAAAGATTCCTACCATTTCGTCAGCGAGTTTAAAGACCAACATCTAGCAGACGATGCAACTATGGTCAGTTTTGATGTGCAGTCTTTGTTCAAATGCTTACCTGTTAAAGACTGCATCTCAATTGTAACTAGATGACTGGAGAAAAACAACATTCCCGTAGAATATGAAGTATTACTCAGACACTGACTTACATCTGGCTACCTATTGTGGAAGGAAGAGTTCTACAAGCGAGTAGATGGTGTGATGATGGGCTTACCTGTATCTCCCATTGTCGCCGATATATTCATGGAGGATTTTGAGGAGAAAGCCCTGCTTACTTCTCCCATAAATCCAAGATTCTACAAGGGGTACGCATATGACACTTTCACAAATCTACCTATAGATAAGGTATTGGCATTTGGCATGTCTTAAGCGCAAAGCGCGTAGCTATGTTCAACTAGCACCTAAAATTATGAATCCAACTTTTTGTTGCATAAAATCGTATCTAACAATCATATTGAACATATAAATGATATAAAAAGCACATGATTACGAGTAGAAACATACATGATAATTGAACATATCAATAATTATTTTTTAATTGATTAATTGCTATTTCAACATACGAGTAAAAAAGTGATTTTAGGGGCTTATGGTGTAGATTTATCAAGTCCGCATGGAATGGTAAACACGATAACTTTTGAAAATATCAATTGTTTAACTCAATCTATTTTTTAATCTCTTCATCTGTCATGTGGGAAGCCATGAAATGTAAATGGCAGTATAATATTTTTTGTTTAATTGTAATAAAAAAAAATTCGGCCTAGAAATGCGGAAATTTTCGGTGTTTTATCAGCCTTGTAATAATTTATTTTACTAAGTACACTGCCTTACTCAGTACTTCGGCGTCATCCGCCGTCGTGAGTGGATACTGTATTGGTTGTTTGCAGAGGCTCAAAAAGATCGCTGTACAAATACAAAATATACGAAAAACCAAATTTCATACATACTTGATTATTATAATAATCAGAGATTTTTATAATAATATTTTAAAAGCACATAATGCATAATAGTACTACGTACTAAGAATAAGTAGGATGTACATATTATGTATATTTATACTTAAATACGTTTTGGACTTTATGGAAGTGACCTGAATGAAAATATGATGATCATAGAAGCATTATGAGTTGTGCACTTTTTGATTTTCCAAACTTTTTTTAAATTGAAGTTTGACATAAAATTATTGGAAAATTGAAAGTATAATAATAAAGTTCTTAGTGAAAACTTGTGTGTATTTAAACTACTTTAAAAAAATTATGTATAATTATGTTATACGTAATTTTTTTAATGCGCTTAGGGCATGCACAATTGGATTTACCAATAGCTTTTTCGACCATCATAACTTCATAAATTCTAAAATTCAGTTCACAATGGAGTTAGAGGCAAACAATTCATTAGCTTATCTAGATGTGTTAATAATTCGGAATCTTGACAACACCTTGAGCTACACTGTGTATAGAAAAAAGACCCATACAGATAGATATTTAAACGATGATTCTCATCAACATCCTTCACAGTTAGCAACCGTGGGTAAATCTTTGTTTCAGAGAACACGAGGGATCTGTGATAGTAAACCTGGCCGCCAAGCTCCAACACATCAAACAAGTTTTGCACTACAATAATCTTCGGGTCCCGCACCTACGTCACAGTGAACGAGTGAAGCTGGCCACAGTCGAACGAGTGTCTGCTGTACTGCCATATGTCAGAGGTGTAACTGACAAGATTGGCTACATCTTGAAGCGTGCTTCCATTAAAACATACTTTAAGTCGCTGAAGAAGATTACTCAGTTTTTACCATCATTCAAGCGTAATGTCCCACTGCAAGATGCAGGAGTGTACAAGCTTGATTCTGAATGTGGTCTGTCTTATATAGGACAAACTAAAAGATCCATAAAAACTTGCGTTAAAGAACACATAGCTGATTTGAAGAATCGACACTCCGGGAAGTCTGCAGTCTGTGAACACATACAGGATCGCCCCCACCTCTAAATTAGATTTGATAGACCACTAATCCTCGCTCGCCACCGAATCTTTCCAAGAATAATGATTCGCGAGGCTATTGAAATCAATAAACATACTAATTTCAATAGAGAAGATGGCTGCGTGCTACCATATGCTTGCGATCCTATATTTAATAAAATTAAATCCCAACACAACTGCAAGACTTCAAGATACTGTAAGTTCATACTACGTAGATCGGAACAAAAACTAATAATTTTTAATCTGGAGGTAGCCGTGGTTAACTATGACATTGGGGAGTCAAATACCTCAGTCCCCTCCGTGACTATGGGTGCTGTAAAGTACTCGAAACGAATAGAAAATAAGTTAATATACGTGGTCAAATCCGTAAAACTTATTTTATTTAAATATAATACGTCTATCAATAATAATATACTACGAAAGGAAATTCGTTCCAAATGAGTGTTTCTCGACACACGCAAGTTTTTTTATTCTATTTAATTTTCTTTCAATGTTTGGTAGCATAGGATTGTATTTACAATTGAGAATTTATTTTAAGTGTCTTTCTAGCACATGAATAGAAGCGTAAAAAGCAGCAAAATCTATGTGTTTGATTACTGACGTGATCCCGATGCTTTTATTGGTAAAGAGACATCGCAGACCTCATGGGGAAAACAATGAAAAGAAATTATGTACTCGTAGCTGTCTATCCGCAACGGAATCCATTTAACATTTGGATAGAAAGTGTGCTTGTTTGTTCGTACAGATTGGCATGTGCCGTCTCCGAGGTATTGGTGTCTTAGATGTTTGTTAATTAGACGTTAAATACATTATACCTTTACCTGATTTTAACGACATTTACAGAATGATTGACTGATTTAAAAATTAAAATTAACTATTAAGAAATCCCTCCGTGGAGAAACGGCTTTAACAATAAAAACACATAATTATTTTTATTATTAAATAAAATTATTCAATCAGTTGAATGTAGTATTCGCGTAAATATAATAAGTAACAATTAATTTTCTCTTATGCAAACCTAAAAATTGAATTTGCACTTTAATTTAAAATGAAAACTACTATCATAATATAATAATAAAATTTAAAAAGGAGAATTGGTTTTATTTTATCATATTTTATGGACAACTTCTGCCAAAATTTCTATACCAATTCTTGCGCATCTTTCGCTACTTAGTAGAATTTTATCCTTTATATACCTGAACACGTAATAATATTTTTTTAAGTTGAAAGAATTCTTTATTTCACATGTTAGGAAAACGTCGTCCAAAATTGAACAGTTTATATAATAAGATGTTTTGTGTTTGCAATGTTGATCGGTCAAACAAAATAAAAAAATATATAAATAAAGGAAATAAAAAAAAAGAAATATTCGATTCAAATCTCGCTCACCGCCATAGCTTTCATTTGCACACTTGTTTTATAAGAGCATGGGCTAACGAGCATACTGCTCACCTGATTGTAAGTGACTACCGCCGCTCATGAACAACTGCAACACCAGGGGAATTGCAGGTGCGTTGCCGGACTTTTAGAAAAGGGTAAACTATAAACACTTTTTTTTAATTTATATCACATTTCACTTCATAAATGCTAAACTATTAATTTTACTAGAAATAATATATAGATGTATGCTTTTGTTTGTAAGATATGATAATATTTATCAAAATTAGTTTGAATATAATAATTTAATATCACAATAAAAGAAAAAAATATTATTTATATTTTTATATCGAGGCAAATATATTTTTCTTGACTTGCTGAAGTTACAAGATTTGCAAGCTAGTTGAAACTAGCAATAAAAGGGCGAGTGAAATGAGTGGGGTCGAGTGTAGCACTCGAAAAGTAAATTGCGCTCTTTACTCAGAACAAAAAGACGAATTGATCTTTTTATATTTACGCTTTGTTTAACTTATAACTCCTTATGCTGCGACATAATATCATTATGTGTCGTTGTACTTTACCAAAAGACAGAGTTTTTATTTAGAAGACTAAATGAAATAGTGCCAGAATGATTACTTTGAATTTTTAAAATACATAATTGACTAAGGTATCGAAAACTAATCAATGTTATATAAGAGATGGAATATCCGTGTAATTGCGGTGTAGAATATCTAACACCCCATTTTGTACTTTGGGTTTTGTGAGAGACAACTATGCCAGCAAAATCTTATAGCTACAGATAGATGACAGTATTACCAACTATTTAACAGGAGACGTAAAAACCTATACCGGTGAAGATGTATAGCGTCACAGTTGCAAGACGTCTGGTAAGTACTGCGATGGCCAATCCGCCAAGCGTGTGTATAATGGCAAATCACGAATAGAAGTCCAGCAATGGACTTCTACAAACTGATGAAGAATAAGAAATAAAAGATACGAGGGCTTAGAATAGAATAGAATAGAATCATTTTTATTAAATATAGATTACCTTACATAATACTTATTGAAAGTAATTTTTTTTTGCATGCCTTAAGCGCGAAGCGAGCAGTTATTTAGTTTAGGGCCTAAAAATTAAGATTCCAACGTTTTGTCGCATGAAATCGTATCTAGGGAGTCAAATTATACATATAAATGATATAAAAAGCACATTTTCAGAATGATAAATGATTGTTGAACTAATTAATATATTTTTTAAATCGAGTAATTACTATTTCTACATAAAAAAGGGGTTTTAGTGGTTTATGGTGTGGATTTATCAAGTCCGCATGGCAGCGTAATCATGATAACTTTTAAAAATATCAATTGTTCAACTTTATCATGTGGAAAGCCATGAAATATAAATGCCAGTTTATCTTGTTTTTCTTTTTTAGCTATAATACGCGATTCAGGCAGACAGATCTCTGGAAAAGACTTTGGAGCCTTGGTTCCGCTCGATCGTTTCTTCAATACAAGCTGTATTGAAGTTGCGTAAGTCCCGCCGCATGCATTTGGAGATCTGTCTGTTCAGTTGCATGCTGTCAAATCTGTTGAAGAATGTAGCTTCATCTCCCGTGAAACAGCTATGAGATTAAGAGTGTGGTCGTATAGTTTTTGTGTTCTTCTGCAGCGGGTCTTGCAGAACTTAGATCCGACCGCATGGACAGTTTCCACGAGCTTGTCAATCATATCGTCCACTTCATTGCAGTTTTCTAGGCACTGAAAACGGTATTGTAACTTGAGCTGAAAGGTTTCGGGACTTTGGAACAGAGCATGAGGGGGACGGAGTGTTGACTTCATTAGACGAGACCTCTCCAACTTAACGTTTAGGTTCAGTGTGCCTCTAATCATTCGGTGATCGCTACCAGTTTTCACCCTCGCGAGCACGGAGACATCACTGAACAGTTGTCGTCTGGTCATCATAATGAAGTCAATCTCATTTTTTGTCGAACCGTTGGGGCTCGACCAGGTCCACTTCCTGTGGGGCCACTTCTAGAAGAAAGAGTTCATCATAAAGAGTCCCTCTTTCTCCATGAACTCAGCCAGCTGCTGGCCCCTTGGGTTCCATTGCCCTACTCCAAATTTCCCTACTTTCAGCTCACCGTGCTCTCTTGTGCATAGTTTTTCATTCAAGTCTCCCATTAACACCGTATAGTGGGGTTTTGGAGGAATGCATGGCTCTAGAGATATCCTCATATATTTCCTCCACCTCCTCATCGGGGTGTGCCGAGGTTGGTGCGTTAACCTGTATGATCTTGAGCGAATACCGTTTGGTGATTCTGAGTATAAAGTACGCACAACATTCCCAATCTTTACAACGTTGTTAACGAGAGACTTGTGGACAATAAATCCGACACCTCCTTGGGACAGATAGTCGCCCTCCCGGTGATAGAGCAAGTTGCCAGATTCGAGGATTACCGTGTCCTCCCCTCTCTTCGGACTTCGGATAATCCTATAATATACCAGCGTTACTTGTCTATCTCTTCTTCCAGCTCCACGATCTTGTCGTCAGTCCTCAGGGTGCGTGCGTTTTATGTTGCCAGGTCGAGTCGTCATAGGTGGCAACAGAACCTTTACCGGAGATTCTTAGCACCCCCTGCCCAGCCGTTACCATGGTCGCCACCGTAGCCTGGGGCCCGTCTCTTTGTTACTCTCATCTAAGGGGGTATTTGCCATAGTTGCCACGCTTGGCGAGCGGGTTGGCAACCGCAGTTTTTTTTTTGTAATTTTGCTGTTATCAGGAAGATGCTGCTGCCCATCTCCTGCCTGTTTCCCTTTGTCGCCTTTTACGACACCCACGGGAAGATATGGGGTGAAGAAGAAGAATGAAATCTACTAGTTCAATCAAACTTATTTAACGATGCACTCATTTCCAAAAATAACTTCACTAAAATGAAAATAATTTTTAAATTGAACCCAAATGTTAAGTCATTTTATACAAAAACATTTATATACTCGTATAAGTAGAGCTCAGTGTTACTCGAGTCGTTTTGCAAAATCACTTGTTAAATAACCCGTGAAACTGAACTAACACCTGTTCATCCTGATATTTGTTGTTTTTATTTTAAGCTTGGACTTACACTTCAATACGGCGATGTTACTGTTTGCTACAAAAGGATATTTTCGTCCGTTTATAATGCGATCAGACGAAAGTTATGTAAATGTGAAGTTCGACTAATAATGATTTCTTATATTTACGCGAACACTACACATTTTTAAATAAAACTAATTTTACGGATTTTGACTAATAGTTATTATTCTCTTTACTTGTTTAATTAATTCTGAGGGAGGGTTATTTGTCATGATTGCTTTGCTTGGTAAGCAAGTTGATAACCGCAAGTTTTTATTTTTATTGAGTTGTTATGAAGACGATGCTGTTGCTCATCTCTTGTTTCAGTTTCATACGATGGTATGGGGTAATGATCCTATAACGCCACTATTAACTTCAAACATGCGGCACACTTTTCTTTTTGCTTTCTAGTTGTAAATATTTAATAGCTGGACGTTAATTTCTTCCTTGTTATAGCCATATTTAGCAGGCGTATAAAGGAAACTGCATTTTTTTTCTTTTTATTTATCAACCTATATTATTCCACTGCTGGGACTAGGTCTGTTCATTTGTATGAATGATTTGCCATAATTGACACGGATGTCTAGCGAACTACGAAGCGAAATGTTGATTTTTTTTATAGGATCGGGTGACAAACGAGCACACAGTCCACCTGATGGTAAGTGGTTACTGTGACCCATAGACTTCTACATCTATCCTCAATAAAGACTCAAGATGCAGATGCGTTGTCACCCGTGAGGAATAAGATGGAATGCCTCTTTGCCAGTAAAAAGGGTCTTCGGTTCTCTACACTTACCATACGAAACACAGCAGCGTTAAGATGCTATTTTACGCTGGTTTTCTGTGAGAGCGTGGTCCTTCCCCGTTCGAGCCGACCCATTCGTGCTACAACCATAATATAGCTGCAGCATGGCTCTACCACGTAGATTTGAATACGAAATGTCTCCCGTATTTTTACCATTTACACAATGTTTTCATATTGTTTCTTTTGTTTTCATATCATGTTCATATATGAATTTTTGAAAGTTATTTGTTTACTAATTAAGAGTGATTCTATTAGAATTTTATAAGAATATAGCAAACACTAGTCCAATGTTTTACCACTAACATTCCTTATAGAAATTAACTAACAGAAGACTTTTTTCGAAGACTTTTCGAAGACGAATTTCAGTAACGACTACCAATGTGAGCGGAGGCTAGCCATCTGCAGTGGATTATAATGCACGAGTGTGTGCATAAGCACTGATGCAAAAGTACTGGTGTATTCTATTTCCTTTGGCTTGTAGCCTGATGAGATGGCATTTTGACACGACCAGAAAGGGAGCCTCTGCAGGATCAACGGCTTAAGGTGGCACTGGGCTATTACATTACCCATTCCTGATTTTGCGCTGCAACTGAGAATTTGTGGAAGAAAACCCCAATAACTGATTTCAGTTCAATCAGCATTTATTTTTACGCCTACTAGACCAAACCAAACCAAGTTAAAGGAAGTATAATGAAGTAACAGTCTACTTTATTCTCATTAATGGGTGCAGGCCTATTTTTATTAATGTGAGGGTTTTGGAATTGGGCTTCATCATTGTACCCCAATGCTTTGATTCCGGCATCACCGAGAATGTGATAAATTGACACTTAATGATTAATAATTACATTTGTGGGATTAAACTTGATCAGCGCGCGTACATGAAATTTTAAGTCGACATGTATCGCCTAAGTAAGCCGTGGTAGGCTCTAGAGTATATATAGCATAGTATGCTCCTATTATGAAAAGAACTATATATTTGTAATTAATCAGAAGTATTACTTCTGCGGAGTCCTAATAAGAACATTCTCGACAGTAATCTTGCACACACATTGGAAATGCCCAGACAAGTATACAGATTATTCAAAATGATTATAGCTGATACTCCTTCTGCAAATTATTTTCTTTTTTAAATTTTGCATAGAGGTTACTCGAGTGGCTAAACCACGATTATGACGGTTCATAATTTAATTTTTCTAAAACGGTTTGAAGATGTTTTTTTTTTTGCATATTAAATACGTAATCACGGCGTGAAACTCGACTATCTCTTTTATTGTCTTACTAAATTCAAAAACATGTAAATCACTTGTTTAATCATCGTTAGCTCGTATTTATAATATTAATGAGTATCTTAATTAGTGTAGGTGTAAATAGTGATTTCTTCTCTTCCTCAAACCACTTTATCCCGCCTTCGTATTTATTTAATGTGAACTTGATATCCATTTAAAATCTAATATAAAATTATTCATTTATTAATTATTAATGAAATATTCTACAGCAATAATATTTTACGCGTTACGCTGATAATTCAATATTAAAACGCTCAACCTCTCCGCTTCACGTTCAAGTTGTGCAAAAATTCTAGCAGTGGCCCTTCTCTGGTTAAGCCGATCCATCAATGCTGCAGTCCTGTGCCCAGCAGTAAGACTCATAATATATACTGAAACAGCTGTTATTTTAAGAGAAGCAGAGAATACTGTTGTAAGAAGGCGAAGCCACCGAGGGGATTTGGTAATAACAAATATAAGAAGATATATTATGCATATAAATAAAAAATGTAGTTAAAATTTATATTAAGAAGATATATATTTTAGCAATTTTTTGCTGTTTAAATGGCTGCATCACAATTGGAATAGCTCGATTGGGAAAGAACTGTTCGATAATAAACTTTACCGAACGGAAAAAATAATTCACGTGTTTAGATACGAGTATTAGTTTCAAAATATATAATATAGCTTACCACTAATTTATGCGTATGTATTTGATGGCAAACATCTATAATTATAATATCAAACATTCTTTAATGTTTACTCGCTCAGGTCAACGAGCATTTTTGAACAAATTAATTGATTCGATTCCATTGTTCTATAGATTAAAAAAATTGAAATATTACGATACAACATACTAAGAGTATACAAACTCCGCGCTATTTTATTTGATTGGTATATGTCAGTTGTTTGGAAGGTATTCCCAAAAATAAATATTGGTTATGAAAGAGTAATACGATAAAGGGCTTTTCGAACGATATCCCTTGTACTTTTTATAATTTTTGCGAACTGTAGAGCTATTTTATGCATATCAAAATTCAGTTATATCTTTAATGGATTTCATTTATGATGTTTACAGATGCCAGAAGATTTGTGACTACATCATAACCATATAAGCATAAATAAATATTCAAATATTTTTTAAGCTATTAAACAGCAAGTAACAGGTGCTACCTAAAAACATTTCACTACTGACTTACTACTTACTGACATATTAATATAAAATGACTGACAAACTAAATTACAGTCCAACAGATGGTATTGTATATATGCTATTGTAGCTACTGCAATCCAAGGACTTCTGCAGCCATCTTTAAACGATTAAAGCTACAGATACGTAGTCACCGTTGAGGACTTAGATGAAATGCGTCACAACTTGTAAATTTACTGATTCACTATACTCTAAAAAGCTTGGCGTGCTCAGCAGAGCGGGACAGTATTTCATGCCGGCACACCGCCTGCTACTTTACAAGGCGCAAGTTCGGCCTCACATGGAATACTGTTCCCATCTCTGGGCAGGGGCTCCCCAGTGCCAGCTCCTTCCACTTGACCGCATCCAACGCAGAGCGGCTCGAATTGTCGACGACCGAGCCCTTTCCGATCGGCTCGATTCATTGGCACTGCGAAGAGATGTTGCATCCCTTTGCATTTTCTTTCGCATCTACCATGGGGAGTGCTCTGAGGAATTGTTCGGATTAATCCCAGCCGCCAAATTTCACGAACGCACATCGCGGCAGAACTCCCGATACAATCCACACCATCTGGGTGATTGGCGGTCCACCACTGTGCGATTTAGAAGACGTTTTCTTCCTCGCACGACCTCCTTGTGGAATTGATTACCATCAGCGATTTTTCCGGACCGATACGACTTAGGGACCTTCAAGAAAAGAGCGTACTCCTTTTTAAAAGGCCGGCAACGCATCTGCGATTCCCCTGGTGTTGCAGTTGTTCATGGGCGGCGGTAGTCACTTACCATCAGGTGAGCCGCATGCTCGTTTGCCCCCTCTCCTATAAAAAAAAATACTAAACTATCTGTGCTCTGGTACAGCTAGTACAAGAAATATATAAGAGGAAGATAACCAAAGAACAATAGCCAAATTTCTATAGGAGCTGGACTTGACTTTTATTTTTCATATCCCAAAACAAACAATAGCTAGATTGGTTTGTTTATATGTTGTAAACACCATCCCCCTTTTAAAACCATATCTAAACAGCCACATTTTCTTATAATAACGTCAACAATACTTTTGAGGTTAGAATCAACAACTACCTTTTATCTGACTGCGACGTAGCCTAAAAGTGTTATAAGCGATAAGCTAGGCGGGTAATTAGCAATCACGTTTCCATTTATTTCGATTTCTCTCAGATCATTATCCAAAAATAGGACATCTCTTAAAGCGCACCTCTTGTCTGTCTACCAGACTCCTAGAGATGATGTCAAAAAGTGCCGTCTATCAAAGCTGTATCGTAAAGTTTGGCTCGCTTGGATGACAGATTTTAACCGGCAATTCAATGAAACAACACGTATATTGCTCTAACTTGCACAGCGTTTAGTATAGAAAACAAGAATGATATAATTATCATCACACGTGAAGTCAAGACAAAGAAAGAACGACTTTAAGGCTTTTTTGTGGTTTGACCACTTCTATTTTGGCTGAAGAGAGTTAGTCAATAGATGTCTTTCAGTCTTCAATACTTAAGTTGCATATCGAGTAATGTTAGGTTAAAGTAGTAAATGAAGT
Organism: Parnassius mnemosyne; assembly: GCA_963668995.1. Classification (NCBI taxonomy): domain Eukaryota; kingdom Metazoa; phylum Arthropoda; class Insecta; order Lepidoptera; family Papilionidae; genus Parnassius; species Parnassius mnemosyne. The sequence goes on from CAVLGL010000084.1 coordinate 23,427,877, forward strand.
GTAATGGTAGGAGTACTTAAATGAAAGAATAAATAAAATAGGCTTGACAAAAATACTTTTTATTCATCTTCCTCTCTTACAACTACAGCATCGAGGAATGCTGCTGGCGCTGATATTGTCGACTGATGCCTGGCCCACCCAAGGTACCACACAAGCGTCATAATATGTGGACAGTACCTAACCGTTCTTTTCAACTAAGCATTGACAGCAATGCTCTATTATAGCTTCCCTTCCAGACACATTATTTTCAATTAATATACAAACATAATATACTTTTCTCGAAATGTGCGTGTTTTTGATTTTGCCTCTTATAAGTGAACTATTTCCACTTCCTCTCAAACAATACTCTGTTACGTTAATATCTTTTCTGCTTATTTCAATTTGCTACCCTCCCTGAAACCTGACATGTTCAATATAATAAGAACTTGCCTGTTGAATCTGATATGTTCCCAGGGCAAAAATATAAGTTCATTATATTCTAGAAAATCTATTACAAGTGGTAGTTGTCAGTCCGTAAAACAATGCCGAGGACAAAAGAACAGAAGAAAATCTAAAATAGTACAGTACATATCACAATCCACAACAACGAGTGAAGCAAATAAGATGATGCGAATGATTGCCGGGTGACAATCAATGACGTCGATAGATGACCACAAATTATGTAATGACAAATGACGTTCCGTTGTTCGTAATTGAACAAAACGCTTAGTTTACTATGGAGCTACATAATTATTTTTATGACATGAATTCAGTACATAATAAATCAGTATAGTAGTTGATTTGATGCCTACATACTAATTGAATTTAATGACAATTAACAACTATTCAGAAAAACGTGAATAATTATAGTCTTTGAATGCAAAGTTCTTTTATACGCAAAATGAATCGTCATAAGGTGCGTTCCAGTGCATTCTGAAACCACAATTTTAAATAATTTCAAAAAAATTACAAAAAAAAAAATAAAAGAAATCCTTTTTTTGTAGCTACTAAAACAGGTATTTTTTTATGTTCTTTAAGAGTTTAAGAGAAGTTTTTTAAATATGGCACATAGTGAAGTCATCGTTTCGTTGTCTGGTACGATTTGACCAACTTTTTTTTCTTTTCATGAAAGTTAGCTTAATAGAACTGTCGAGATACCGCGATGACTGCTAGTTGAAAAGAAAAACGATGAAGTTCAGAGTCAATCACTAATGTTCATATTTGCAACCTTTAACTGACTTTATTAGTGAATCAATGTTTTTTTTTTAAAGAAGAGGGGGCAAACGAGCATGTGGCTCAACTGATGGTAAGTGACTACCGCCGCCCATGAACAACCGCAACACCAGGGGAATCGAAGTTACGTTGCCGGCCTTTTAGAAAGGTGTAAGCTCTTTTCTTGAAGGTTTCTACGTCGTATCGGTCCGGAAAATTCGCTGGTGGTAATTGATTCCACAACGAAGTTGTGCAAGGGTGAAAACTACTTCTAAATCGCACAGTGATGGACCGCCAATCATCCAGATAGTATGGATGGTAACGCGAGTTTTGTCGCGATGTGCGATGGTGAAATTGAGCGGCTGGAATTAGACCAAACAATTCCTCAGAGCAATCCTCGTGATAGATGCGATAAATACACAAAGAGATGCAACATCTGTACGCAGTGCCAGTGTATCGAGCCGATCAGAAAGAACTCGGTCGTCGACGATTCGAACCGATCTGCGCTGGATGCGGTTAAGTGGAATGAGCTGGCACTAGGGTGCCCCGGCCCAGAGATGAGAACAGTATTCCATGTGGGGCCGAACTTGCGTTTTGTAAAGTTGCAAGCGATGTGCCGGCATGAAATACTGTCTCGCTCTGCTGAGCACGCCAAGCTTTTTAATGGCCAATATGACCTTCCCTTCCAAGTGACCACGAAACTGCACACTAGTCGACGCCAAGGATTCCGATACTAGCTGAGGCAGCAAGGAGGGTGCCTTGAAACTGAGGAGATACGACAAAGGGGTTCTTTTTTTAGCGGTAAACGCGCAAATTTGTGTCTTCTGGGGATTCAACTGGACTAGATTTAGTCGGTCCCAATCCGAGACTTTGTTAAGCTAAGACTCGATTTCAGATACAAGTTTGTCCCGGTACTCAGCGACGTTTTCCTGAGAAATATTGGCACGGCCGGTATATAAGGCATCACCAGTGCTGTCTTCTGCATAGCAATGAATGCTACCAGTTAGCAACATATCATTGATATGCAAGAGAAACAGCGTTGGTGATAGCACGCAGCCTTGTAGAACACCAGCGTTGATAGGCTTGAAATCAGAGCATGCACCGTCTATTACGACCTTGATGCTCCGATCAGCAAGGAAACTGGTGATCCATTTGCACAATTTCTCGGGAAGCCCATAATAGGAAGGGAGCTTTGAAAGAAGCGCTTTGTGCCAGACCCGATCGAAGGCCTTCGCTATGTCCAAACTAACGGCCAATGCCTCCCCCTTGGACTCTACTGCCTCCGCCCATCTATGAGTCAGAGAGATTAGAAGATCACCAGCTGATCAACCTCAACGAAAACCGTACTGGCGGTCACAAATCAGCTGATGATCCTCAAGGTACCTCATGAGCTGGCAGTTTATAATGGATTCCATTATTTTGGAGAACAAGGAGGTGATGGCAATAGGCCTGTAGTTGGACGGGTCTGAGCGGTCGCCGTTTTCAGAGATCGGGTGGACCAAAGCTATCTTCCATGAATTCGGGACTACGTCTTGGGAGTAGGAGTACCGGAAAAGACGCGTTAAAACCGGTGCCAACTCCGGAGCACACGTCTTCAGCACAATGGGAGGGACTCCATCGGTCCCACTCGACTTGCTGACGTCCAGGGAGAAGAGTGCTTTGTGAACCGAGCGCTGTGTAAACCGCACATCTGGTATGGAGCACTCACATCGCGGGAAGGTCGGCGGTGTGTTCCCCCGTCATCTTGAGTCGAGTTGGACGCAAAAAGAGAGCTCAACAGATCGGCTTTCTCCTTTGCGGCATGGGCCAGTCAGTCGTCCTCTCTGTGCAGAGATGGAAGAGATGGCTGACAGAAGTTCCTTTGGACAGCCTTGGCGAGAAACCAGAATGCACGGGTTCCCGAAGGAAGGCGAACTAGCTTCTCGCCAATTCTGCCGATGTGCTCAGACCTTGCCTTGGCAATGACGGTTTTGAAGGACCTGGAGGCGAAATTATACTTCTTTTTAAGTGCGCTGGTGTTTACATCCCGAGACGTTGATGCGTCAGCCCAGGCCTGGTAGCACTCCTGCTTATAGCGTGATCATCAGCAACAGAATCGGCAACAACGCTGGATCTCTGCGGATGGGACCTGTTGTAGCACGGAGTCTGCAGCCATTTGAACGTGGTCGATGAGTCGGTCTGTGTCGGCATTACCGCTATGGGACCTATATAGGCACCCGTAGACGCGGGGATGGTCGTCGCTGTCTACGCGCAGCCATAGGATGGACAGGTCCGTACCTTCAAGACTGCCGAGGCGTCGAAAACAGATGTCCTCTCTGACGTATACGCAAACTCCAGCCAGGGGCACAAAAGAGTGTTCCAATTTGTACCCAGGGTAGAAGAGATATGAAGTTTCAGCCGGAGAGGACACCCGAGTCTCGGTTAAAAAGAGCAAAGCCGGCTTCGCCGTCTCTAGTTGGTAATGGACAGCGTTAAGGTTGGAATGAAGTCCCCTGATGTTGCAAAAATTCACGGATAGCATGACAGGGGTCGCCTTGGTTGTATTGCTCCGCTTGTCCCGAGCAGCATTAGTCGCGAGCGGAATTTTGCCCCCCCCTCCTCCAGAATACGCGGGGTAGCCTGAGCACTCACGCTCAGGAGTGAAGTAGTTTGGTCGTGGATGCTCAGCAAGGGATTCTCCAGGGGTGCTGATACCCTCCTGGGGTAGTCTTTTATTTAATTCCAGTAACATGTTGATGGGGGAGGGGGGATTGGGCCTCCGGCCACCTGCACTCACCAAGCACAACGCAGAGGTAAACCTCTACTTCACGCTGGTATTCTGTGAGGTCATGGTACCACCCCGGTTCGAGCTGGCCCATCCGTGCGACAGCAAAAGCTAACGCTTAGCTCTACCACTGTTAAAATGTAAATCACATCCTTACTCTAAGGCGTAATTTAATTGCATCCTTAGTCGTAGTGTACCAAGTTAGGCATATAGTCCAGTCAGTACACGGGTGAATTTGTATTAATTACTTTAGAAATAGTGTACTCATCATCCGTTGGCCATTAGCACCGCGTATATGTTACGTTTACAATTGGAGCAAGAAGTTCAAACATTCACCCTTAGGTTGGATATAATATTACAATGATGATGTGGTATAATGATTTGATGTAATCAAAAAAATTGGGTCGTTTTTGCAATTGCTAATACTCTGAATGGGATTCCAACCCAGAACGAGAAAGTGATGGCTAGATATATTGACTACTAAGCTACACATTATTTAAAGTAATTAAGAAAAAGGAACATCTATTTATTACGCACATTCACTTATTTTTGTATCATTGACGGGATTGTCATGTATTATTTATAACGCAAATAAGAAATTATCTTATATTTTGTGTAGAGGCAGCTAAAAGGTAGCGTATGACCGATTGAATAATGTTCATATATACTTGTAAATTATTCATACAAACGTACATATCTACAATACATATTGAAAAGCATGTTTATATCACAACACGCTCGGTTTTGTTGAAAAATCGTTAACTATTGCATGCCTTAAGGGCGAAGCGCGTAGGTATGTTGTACTAGCACCTAAAAATTAAGATTCCAACGTTTTGTAGCATGAAATCATATCTAACAATCATATCGTATATATAAATGATATAAAAAGCACATTGCCAGAAAGATAAACGACTGTTGAGCTTACTTATTTTTTTTAAATCCATTTATTGCTATTTTCACATAAAAAAGTAGTTTTGGTGGCTTATGTTATGAATTTATAAAGGCCGCATGGTGGGGTAAATACTATGACTTTTGAAAGTACGAATTATTCAACTCCATCTATTTTTAAAACTCTTCATCCATCACGTGGAAAGCCATGGAATGTAAATTGTAGTTTAATTTGTTTTCTTTAGTTTTAATTATTTTTTTTCGGCTGGGAAATGCCAAAATTTTCGATGTTTTGAGTAGCCTTGTATTAAATTATTTTACTAAATACACTTTGGCTCACTCCGAGCTACAGAGTACTTTTTATTTCGGACTCAGCTGCCGTCGTGAGTGGTTGTTTGTTTAGAGCGGTTCGTGCTGAATAATATCGATCGCTGTAGAAATAAAAAAAAATCAAAAAACCAAAAGACATTGTAAAAACTCGCCTAAGAACCAATATATATTTGACAGTTATCAAAATTCTTATCCTTAATTATAGATTAAATTACATTCAATAGATAGTTTCGGTTCTGAGATGTGAAATCAAAATAAAAAGGACTTTTTAGGTTTTGAACATTGTACCTATTTTTTAATACTAATGTGCTGTGTTTATGGGCTCCTGTGACTTGGCCAATCGAACAATACCTCCACTGACATATTTCAAAAGTTGTCATAAACTCAAATATATTATGCAAAAGTTAATATTTGAAAATATACCTCAGATTAATATATGCTACAAGGAACTGAGCTTCAGTAAAATCACCTGTTTTCATTAAAAATAACTATACTATTGTACTCTCATTGGCTAAATCGGAATTGTGCCACGCAAAAAAAAAACGTCAATAACGTTGACAGATGACAAGACGATACTTGTAAAATAGATAGACGTCAGACTTGCGATCGTTTTGCTTTCGTTTGAAAAAATATATTTCTGCAAATGTTTTCGGAATCTTAGAGCACCCTACAGTTGGTTTGTTATGCGATAAGTTTACCTGATCACAACCTGAGTTTTACTTACTTATTTCTTTATAAGGTTTACTTCGGTATCTGCTACTGGAACTCCTTGACGATTAGAACTAGATGTGCCGAGATTGTGCTCATTATGTTAGTAATGATGAAAACTTACCCCCGTACTTGACGAATTGATTTGAAGATGTTCTTTGGTAAATGCTACTGAAACTCCTTGATGAGTAGGAAGAGTAATTAGGTTTGGTGAGTTTGGGCTAGTTTTGTTAGTTATGATGAGACCTCCGGACTTAATAAAGTGATTTGAAAGTGTACATTGATGACTGCTACTGAAACTCCTCGACGAGGAGAACTAGATGTGCCGAGATTGGGCTCGTTTTGTTAGTTATGATGAGGTCTTAACTCTGGACTTGATATAGTTACTTAAAGTTGTACTTCAGTCAATGCTACTGGAACTCCTCGAAGAGTAGTAATAGTAATAGGTGTGCTGAGTTTCAGCTCGTTTTGTTAGTTATGATGATACTTTACCCCCGGACTTGATAGAGTGACTTGAATGTGTACTTTGAAGACTGGAACTCCTCGACGAGGAGAACTAGATGTGCCGAGTTTGGGCTTGTTTTGTTAGCTATAAATAGACCTTACATTTGGACTCGACGGAGTGACTTCAAGGTGTACTTCGGTGACTGCCACTGGTACTCTTTAACGAATAGAACTACAATTTATTTATTTTTTATTTTTTTCACTATCATATTATGAGCATAATGAGTCGTGTACTTTTTAATTTTCCAAAAAAATTAAAAAGAATTTAGACATAAATTTATCGGAAAATTGTAAGTATTGTTATAAGGTTATTAGTTAAAATTTGTATGTATTTATTTTGTAATGCGCTTAAGGCATGCACAATTTAATTCACCAATAGCTTTTATTTCAATTTACAAAACTTTTCTTATAAATAAAATAATTTTAAATTAAAAAGTGAAAGTGTATCTTTAAGTGTAAGTGTAAAAAGTTCTAGAAAATCCGATTTTTACTCAAGCAGTAAATCCAACTTTTGCACATAAATTTAACGTAGAGATATTCACGTTATACGACGTACAAGTACTCGTACGGTAGCCAACTCCAATATAACTGGGATCAAGGCTAGGAATAAAGGATGTAAGGCTATGTAAGTGGAATTTAACAGCTCATAGATTACTTTCACACCTAGAAAAGCGATATGTGAATAAAAATATTAAAAAAGGAAGACATATTTAGATAGAAATTATATACTATTACCTACTAAATTACTCACTGGAGTTAGATTTAGTAGGCACGTCTGAACGGGTCCTGTGTTGTTTAAGTGTTGAATAAAATTTAACAGGCTATTTTATCTCACAGCTGAGAAAAGGCTTCCTCTAAATCCTAAAAAGATTATGGCACACATAATCCAGTGCGAGATGTCCATGATTTTTTTATTCGGCAGAATTGCGGATTCCTCACGATATTTTACTTCACCGCCGAAAACGTGGCAAAACGTCACTTAAACTTACAATTGACAATTTAATTGGTGCCGGAGTGATCAAACCTAATCTGTTTCTTGCGTACTTTTATATTTACATGACGAAACGGCGATTACACTTTTTTCTTCCCCAAGTGTTCATGAAAAAGAATATACACACTACCTGCTGAAATCTTTATTTCGCAATATTTCTGACTATCGTAGGGCGTTCGAAGACGAATAATCTTAGATGGATGTTCTTCCATATTTACATTGGACCCATCAACGTGCAGCTTTATAATACGGCTAGGCATTTACCCCTAAAGCATCCCGTAAATCTTTATTGTCTTGTTCCGATATGAACTCGTACTACATGCCAGCAAGTATATATTTTTTTATTCTGTTCAATACACTACAACAAACCGCGACCAAATGACTTTTGTTTAAAAAATAAAAATGTTAGTTTACCTATTTTTATATCAAATCTGAGTAGAAAAAAGAAGATTAGAGTAAAATTAAGTAAAAAAAGTACAACAGAATACAATAGAGTAAATAAGACTAGAATAAATATTCTTCTATGTTGTTCTTTAGTCAGGAACATAGGATAAGATGGCAGGAGATAAAATAAATTGAGAGAAGATAGGTAATGATGGAAGAAGATAGAATAAAGGCGAATAAAACAGAATGTAGCAGAATAAAGTAGATGCTAGGAGAATAAAGGAAAAAGAGGGAAGGAAGCGGAGAAGATCGGAGACGACTGGAAATAATTGCATAAATTGGACAAGATGTATGAAGAGGAAAGATATTATAACATGTAAGAAGTAAGATGGTAGAAGCTGGGTGAAGTGGGAGAAGATGGAAGAGATAGGATAAGGTAAGGTCTATAAGAAGTAAGGAAATGATAGGCGAAAGTGTGAAAAGCTAAGAGAAATAACAGTAGATAGAAGAAGGTAAGAGATTATCCGATAAAACTGGAAAAAATAGGAAAAGATGGGAGTAGATAGGAGAAGTTGAACGAATAGGTGACAAAATTCCTGAATATAGGAAAAGATAGGAGGAGCAATGAGAACAGGAGAGTAAATGGGAGAAGATAGCATTAGATGAGAGGAGCTAGAAGACGGTAGAGAAAGCATGAGGAAATAGCGATAGGTGGGAGAAGCATTGAAAAGTAGGGAAAAAATGAGAAGGTAGGAAAAAATGGATAATACAAGGAAAATATAGGAGAAGATGGATTAAGCTAGGAGAATATAGGAAAAGGAAGGAGAAGTTAGAAGAAGATATGACAAGATATGGTAAGATAGAAGAATATGAGAGAAGATATGCGACTAGAGAAGATAGCATTAGCCGAAAGATGATAGAATATAGTTGCAGTTAAAAGAATATAGTAGATGTTAGGACCAGACCCAAGCAGCATGCAAGCTGTATACGAGCTGTATTGGAGTTCCTTTTTATACCAGAGGCTGCACTTACTGGCTGCACAAAGGCTGTATAAGCACTTATACAGCTCTTATAAGTAAAAAATTGGCACAAATTATACAGTTTTATGCATTAGTAGCGCTTTACAGTAGCTGTAAAAGCATAAAAGGGACTGTATAATAGCTTTATTATAGCTGTTATTTGGTGTGAAAGGAAACTATAACACTACAAATACTATCTGATAAGTATCTTTTAAAGATAAACGTTATAAATAGGTGTTTTAACGGTATCACTTACTTACTTACTTATCTTCACGCACAATCCCTGACGGGGTAGCCAGAGAGAACAGATCGCCAAGTGTCACGATCCTTACATATCTCTTTCGCTTCTTTCAGATTCATTATCTTCTTCATACATGCACGTCTAGGTATCCGAGTACTCTTGACCCTACCCTCTTCGAGCAATTTGCTCACATGGTCTTCGAAAGTTAGTCTCGGTCTACCTCGACACCTTTTAATATTAACTTTCGCGCTATATATTTTCTTCACCATTCGGTCTTCACTCATTCGCTCAACGTGCCCAAACCACCGAAGCACGCCCTTATCAATTTTTGTGATAAGGTCATCTTTCAAACCTGCCATATTGCGAATCTCTTCGTTTCGCTTTCGGTCGGCCATGGTAACGCCGCACATTTTACGAAGAGATCGCATCTCCACTGCATTCAACTTACTTTTATGCTTCTTCTGGCATACCCAGGTTTGGCTGCCATATAACAAAGTCGGTACCAACACTGCGTTATGTATTGCAAGGCGTGCACTCTTCGCTACGCCTTGCCTTTTGACTAACGCAGTCAGGGCACCATTGACTTTGTTCCCGGCAGCGACACGCCTGTCCACATCTAAATCACATCTTCCATCCCGGCTAAAAGCACTCCCCAAGTATACAATTTCATTTACCTGTTCTAGACATTCCTGATTTACCCATATTTCACACTTCGTTCTCTCTTCGTCCCTTTCAAATACCAGAACCTTAGTTTTATTAGCATTCAAACGGAGACCTTTAATTTCACATTCCTCTTTCATACACGTGACTAATGCCTGCAGTTCTGCCTCTGATGGTGCAATAAGCACTGCATCATCAGCATACAGCAGACAATTTACTTTTATGTCACCCAATTTCACACCCAAACAGCTATCTTTCAGCTTTTGTAAACAGCTGTCGAGATACAGTATGAACAGCCAGGAAGACATGACACAACCCTGTTTTACGCCCGTTTGGACGCTAAACATGGGTGACAGGTCATGCCCTACCCGCACACAGGCTTTACAGTCACAGTAAAGAGACTGCACAGCCCTTAGCAATCGGCCATCCACACCATACCCCGGCAACAGTTCCCACATTTTCTTCCTTACAACCTTATCAAATGCTTTCTCAAGATCCACAAAAGCACAGAAAATCTTCTGGTTAACAGCCAGAAGCTTTTCCGTGATCATACGGAGAGAAAACATTTGATCCGTGCATCCTCTTCCAGGTCTAAATCCGCATTGTGCCTCCCATAGAAATCTTTCCGATTTCTCTTGCATCCTACGTGTCAAAACCTTCGAGTAAACTTTACTTGCTAAACTGGTCAAGCTGATCGCCCGATAGCACCCGCAGTCAAAATGTGAACCTTTACCTTTATATAAAGGCACAATGACTGCGGATCGCCAATCATCCGGGACATCCCCCGTCCGCCAGCACAAATTGCACAGCAGATGAAAGCTGTCCCAGACGCGAGGCCCACCATACTTGACCATTTCAGCAGTAACTCTGTCTAGTCCCGCAGCCTTACCACATTTCAAACTTCGAATCGCACGTTCAATCTCTTTCATACTGATGACCTCAGTGTCATCGAGGTCCGGGTCTGGCGTGCCAGTCACGGCGTCATCCCCGGATCCCTCACTAAGATCATCACACGCATACATTTCTCTATAAAATTCGCTCCATCGCTGCATGACGTCCGATTTTTCTGAGAGGACGTCATTAGTTCTCGAAAGCACTTTGTTCATTCTTAAGGCCGTCGCACCACTTCGGGTCCTTCCAACCTCTTTCCAGAAGAGTTTGGAGTTCTCCTTAAAGTTGTGCGACAACCTTTCATCCGCTTCCATTCTACACCTTTCACGCACTTCCTCAATCAATGCTTTCGTGTGAACTTTCTGCAGCTTATATCTTTCTTTCATCTTCTCTCTCATATCCTTATCATTACTAGAGGCCAAGTAGTCTAACCATGCTTTCTTCTTCTTCTTTACAGCTTCTTTCACTTCATCATTCCACCATGCATCTCTTCTTTTACTACTGCCTCTTTTTATTGTTCCACACACTTCTTCCGCTGCACTTACCATTCCATCCCTAAGGTTCTGCCATGTTCTTTCTACACATTCGTTTCTGCCATCGATGGTGTCAAGCTTTTCGGCTACCCTCGCATGATATTTGTCCCTAGTATCCGCTTCCTGAAGCTTCCAGCTTCGGATGCGACAGACCGACTGTGGTTCTGTCACTGTCGTCCGGTAGCGCCAACCCGCGAACAGACCCCTAAATCTAGTAATCACTAGATAGTGATCCGTTCCCAGGTCAGCACCCGTGAACACTCGCGTATCCATAACCTGTTTTCGCAGTCGGTCATCCACCAGGAACAAATCGATCATACTTCTCTCATTCTTTCTTTCTCTAGTATACATATGGATTTTCTTGTGATTAAACATAGTGTTTGTCACAAGAAGACCCTTTTCCTTGCATACCGCCAGTATAAGCTTGCCAGCATCATTAACCCTTTTATCGCCAAACTTTCCAAGTACCGACTCGTACCCTGGTCGAGCGGTACCAACCCATCCATTCAAATCACCACATACAACAATCCTTTCGTTTCCCCTAGCCAAATCTAGAACTTCTCTTACATTCTCCCAAAACTCCTCCAGCTCAGCCCTGGACGACTAAGCCACCGGCGCATAAACAGCCAAAAGGAATAACTTCGTCAGTCCCAATTTAAAGCGAACCCAGAGAAGTCTTGAGTTCACAAACTTATATTCAGTCATAACATCGACCAACCGAGAAGACAGCAGCACCCCCACTCCCTGGCAGGCGTTCTCGCTCTCCGGGACTCCGGACCATAGAGCTAACGCCCCGCCAGGGAGCTCTTCAGTACCACTGCCCTTCCGTTTGGTCTCCGACATACACACGACATCTAATTCTCTTTCTTTCATTATTTCGATCAACTCATTCGTCTTATCTCTCATGCCTCCTCTAACATTCCACGTGCCAACTCTGCACTCCGTCCTCCACCTTCCGCCGTGTCGGGCTGTGCGTGACGGGTGGCGGTCCCCATCGCCGCTTTGCGCGCTGCATTCCACACCAACGGGGACGAGCTGGTGTGCGTCGCCTTGGGGGGACGCCCTAACCCTCGTTGACATGGGTGCGCAGCTGAGTAGAATTGCAGCCCTGAAAAGGGCTGGCAGGGGTCGCGACGAGCACGCTTCTACAATAACGGTATCACATATAAATTTATCACAAACATAACTTAATAGATTAATTTATATACTTTATTGAACGAATGAAAGATTATATTACATATTAATATTACTTGGATTGGAGTTGAGTTTTGACGGTGATAACTGGTGAATAGAAAGGGCAAAATTAGATTTACGTTAAACTTGTATATGATTTCTATCAAAAAATTACGGCGCCAGCGAAATAACGAAATAATATAAGGACAAAATACTAAATATAGTAAGTAAATATTGATTTTAAAGGATAGAATAAGAAAATAATTAAATTAGTGAATATGAAGGATAAAACTAATGTCTCATATTCACAATTTAAATTTTGTTTTTGTAGGTCCTAAAATGGCGACAATTTGCTTAGTAGCTGTACTATGTATGTTATGGGTTCTATCATACAGCCATTAGTTTTTAATGAGTCGTATAATAGAATAAATTTTATTACTTACACTGTATAGTAGTTTTTAAAACATCACATATAATTGTCTTCAGAGATACGTATAAAAGATGAAAATCCTTTGTCTTAGGAAGGACACTTTTATCCCTTCTTCACTTTATCTCATTTAAATAAAAATATTTTAAGATGTAACCGTGTTTTAATAATATTTTTGTTTTATTTTATGGACAAGGACAAAAAAGTGTTTACTTTTTCACTTCTTTTAAGACGGAGACTATATAAAGCCACACAGACAAAGTTATTAATCATTTTTGTAACACCCTAAATCCATTGATTTAATTGAAATGTATTTATCGGCAATAAATTACTACCACTTTGATTCAGTTAAAGTCACAAACCAAACTAAAAATATGACTACCTTTGGCAAATAAATATTACCTACACATCTTTTCTTTCTAATGTTAAAAAGTAGAGTAACGAATTAAAGCTATCTCTTTCTTTGCCAAACAATATTAAGGAAGGTACATTTTATGACAGAATATTTTATCCCGTTCATCAGTACGGTAACAGTACGAGCATGCTGTTTATTTTGTTATTGTGTTTAGTTGATAGGTAACTCATGGTTTTCTAGTCATTCGCTCGCGTCGTCATACTCTTACGTTACGTAGGTACGGCAAAACCAAAGGAGTTAGCTATTTTATTTGATACCTTAGTTAACTTATTATGAAGTAATTTTACTGTGTTGTGTATCTTATACTGGCTTTATTTTACTTATTAGGAAAATATGCCGTTTAAAATTTTAGAAACCATAGAGAAAGGGAAAACTTGCATTTTCATTGTACCAAGTTTGTGGGAATCAAAAGGCGTTTTAAGATGGTCAAAAGAGCGATCAGATGCTAATATATCTAGCTAAGAAAATCTACAATTTGCAATTGTAGCTAAATCATTTAAAGCTACTTAAGATATATTTTTTTCAGTGGCCCAGTTCTATATTTGCTGGCAAAATAATAGATTTTTTGAAAATTAGCTGTTATCATCATTTGAACTACTTGTGCTGCAGTATGATAAATCATCATAATCAGGTGCCGAAACTAAGTTACATTTAACATAAATGTGAGCATGATTAACACTTTTTAATGTTTTTGTTACGAAACCCTCTTTGTTAGCCGCCGATGGGGTTGACGCTTGACTGTAGCTTGCCTGATTTATTAAAGTATTTCTATATTCTTCACTATCACTATTATTTCGTTGATAATTTCTAATATTTAAATATTCCCTTTTAATCCTTCTTCTAACTGCATCAATTCTTTTTTTTTACACATATTGATAACAAATTAATTTGTTCAATTTTATTGCAATTACGCATTCAAAATGGCGATAATCTATCACTTATACAGACTTAATCTGTACAATACGAGAATTAAAAAAAACAACAGATATAACCACCGCGATAACAACCTACTACGCGTATGCACATGCATGGCTCAGCTACGGCATTGTCCTATGGGGAGGCAGTACTGATGCCCCAAGTTTATTAACTAAACAAAAAAGCTAATACGAATCATAGCTAATATACAAAACACAGAAAGCTGTAAGCCTTACTTCAAGACGTATAACATTTTAAGCCTGCCCTCTATCTATATTTTGGAACTATGCAAATTTGTCAAAAAAAAATCCAAGTTTCTACACAAAACGAGATGACATCATGTCTAGGAATCTAAGACAGAGAAACAAACTAGTGCTGCCAATTTCAAAACTAAAATCTCATTCTTCCAGCCCATTCGCCATGTCTATAAAATATATAATAAATTACCCGAATATATAAAAAGCATTAAGGATGAAAAACAATATATTCGTAAAAAAATTAAAGCAACTGCTTATAAATAAGTGTTACTATAATACTTCTGAATTTTTAGATGATAAAAATATAATATAATATGGATATGTAAATAAAAATATATTAGGTAATAATGAAATGTCATCCTACTAAACAAATTACAATAAAAAATTCAAATAAAATTTAAAATGATTCAAATAATTTAATAAAAATTCAACTGTGCTAATTACACCAATTATAATAATACCTTAAATGTCAAAATCAATTCATTAATAAATTATAACAATTAAAATAACCGTATTTAAAATTCATTCTGTGTATCTATGTGTGTGTGTAAATAATAAAATAAATGTTAATATGAAACAATTATTTAAAAATAGCAATAATTATAATAATAAATGTTCCTCCTTCATAACATTGCTGTGCCCATCAGGGCACATGGAGATACCATAAAACTATGTAACACCTTTTGTAACCTATGGAATGCAATAAAGTTATTGAGTATTGAGTATTGAGTATAGCTGTTAATTATTTTTTTAGTTCTATATCACTTTCATAGATAGAAGTTATAAAGCTATAAAACTGTATTTACAAGAGTGCACAATTACGCCATAAGTTTTAGAAAAGATTTCACATACACCATTGTACAGAAATAATATTTGAATGATACTATTATAACACCTAAAGCTGTAATAAGCAAGTGCCAGCATGCAAAAAACAGCTTCTATACAGCTTTAATGATAAAATCAGATTGAAATGTAACAAAATACTTAATTGTATAGAAGAGTTTTCATATTCGGAATAAGAACTAGGAAAATAAGCTTACTTAGATCCCATAATACAGACTTTATACAGCTTGAGCTGTATAATTACTCATAAACCACTCTTATAAGGGTACAATCTCTTTTCGACACTCTTATACGCTTCTAAAAAACTCTAAGTTCTATATGGGCTGGTATATTGATGTTCATAATGCTTGTGTGCTGCTTGGGAGATCAGAGATGCTGGTAGAATATAGGAGAACATAGAAGAAGATGGGCGGGAGGGTAAGAATCGAGAATATATAAAAGCATAACTTATGCAATAAGTTAAGTTAATGGTAAGATAAGAGAAGAAAACAGAAAAGAAGAAAAGATGTGCGGTAATGTGTCAAGAGGAAAAGGGAGGCCATATATGAGTTAGGTTAGGGAAGGAGAGGAGAAGAGAGAATTTATAATAAGATAAAAGAAAGACTGAAGAGGGAAGTAGAAAACAGACAGATGGATACTTATATCCTTCGAATTAAGGTATCTTAGATCGATCATTAGCAAAAGCTATTTATCTTGCACATCTTGTTCATCAGTCTCATATGTCTCTCTTTTTGGTAAGGGTGTGGGACTTGCCTAAATCGTTATACTTGGCAGTGGATTGCCGATCGCGAAACATATAAATAAACCGGATTATTATTTCAATTACTCTCTTTTTCTTCTTTCTTTATTTCATTATTTAAGCTTAACCCTAAATGCGGCGCTTAGCAGACAAATTTGTTTAAGCACTTCGCAATTTCAGAATATATTTTGCATTTTTAAAACTGTTCCACATTGCCCCTAAACTGCTACAATGGCCATGTTATTTTTCTGATTTTTCCCAGTGGATTTTCAAGAGCAAATTAACTTGATGGATTCTCTTAATTCATGCAAGTTAAAATTTTCTATTTGAGTTATTTTAATTAGTTTTTATAAAATTATTGAAATTGATGTATTCTTAGATGAGACATGAAAACATTCGAATTGTACAAGAGCTTAATAAAGTTTATCTTGCTAATCCTATTCTCCAAGAAATATTGACATTGTCAATGACAGTGATGATAATTAATTTAAATGATAGTACAGCAGCTCGGCTCAGTTTTTCAGTTAGCAATTTGATCGATCGATTGGCTTTTCTTGACATTTTAAAGTACCTACTTCGTGTTTTTGAAATTAACATGAATGAATATTGTAGTCATTATTTGATTGATAACTGGAATTGATGTAATAATTGACTAATAAAAATTGAAAATCTGAAGTTAAGTAGAAATATTTTCAAAAAAGGAAATGGTCCCCCACGAACATCCTTAAAGGCAATTATAATCTGAAAATACTAAAAAAAGTTATACATAACATTTCTGATCGTTATTTCGTATAATAGAGTCGAAATATCTGCACATTTGTATAAAAGGCAAGAAAAGGGAAAGTTATATTCAATAATATGCTTACTGGCAACTTTGAAAATGTTGTATTAATTGTATTTTTAACTTTAAAATACTCTCCGGTCCTGTTTGCTTTACCATTCATTAACTACGAAGAGGTTTTTAATTTATTATTTTCTTTTATTCTTTATCTTATTATTTTGTTCTAAAATACATCTTTTAATTTATTCAATAATACAATTTATACAAGTAATACATATCAATACAATTTGTGACTATGTTTGAGCTACTGCTTATTTTCATAATTCTCTTTCATTATAAAAATATAGTCGTGTATAATTAATTATCACGGGAGGATTTAATTTTAAAATAAATCATTATTTAAAAACATATTACGTAGAAAGCGATCTTTGCTATGAACTTCGTAATTTTTGATTTCGGGTCGTAAAATAAAAATAAAATATATTAAATGCTTAGAAAAACTTGAGAAAAACATATAATATTTATTTCTACATCGGTTAGTATTGAACTATTTCATAACAAAAAACAGAAAACTTTTTAATGCAAAATAAAATAAATTAAAAGTAAATAGATTTTATTTAAGAAAGAAGTCCCGCTGGGATTCTTACTAGTTCTTCCCAGAGCGGAGGTTTTTTCGAACCAGTGGTAAAAATAAAAAAAAAAACTTTATAAGTATTCTTGTAATATAGATTGAATAAAAATGATTGTATTACTTATATTCTACAGAAAATAACGATAATGAAATGAAATTAAGAGAAATTTAAATAACTTAAGTTAAAAAAATCTGTCATTTATATACTTATAAACAGATTACAGTGTCCTAATTAAATTAATTAAGATAATTCCTAAACGGACCCTGAGGTTATTATTAAAAAATATTATCGCAAAGGGATCCAAGGATCAATTATATCTGTATGTTTATGAAAACTTCAGATTCGATACACAAAATGATTTTGAATTAAATTTCATTTTAAATTATTAAAGACGAAGTAAAGAAAAGATTTTCTTGATCTAAAAAAAATCATAGATGAATTATGCTATTAGAATTTACTTTAAATAGTCTGAGAGCTGGCGTCGAATTTCGGGAAGGTCCTTTGGGCAAGTTGAAATTGTGAAAAAATATAATTTCGTCAATTGGTGAATCCAGTTCCGCGAGTCTGGCAGAGCTTTTGCGGTTATTTCGTTATTGCGCAGCATATAACATTTGCAAAAAATTTTTCAAAAAAAATGTTTTTCTGGCTACTTGATTTTTTTTATCTTTTAACTTAGTTTTTATATAATTCCAAAAAAAGAATCCCAGACGTTTTTGTCGGTTATAAAATATTACCAGACCTCTCCAAAAATATTTCTTTAAATTCCCAAAGAATATAATTTTGGAAATCTCGAATTTTAATCACGTGTTTATTGAGTAATTTTTAATAATACCTGCAAATCGCCAGACGAATTTAGCGAGTATAAACGATTCCCAGACATGAATAAAGTTTACAAATGAATACGACAAAAAGTCTTACACGTAGCCATAAGTGCGAGAAAGAGCTTATCGAAGCATGCCGACAGCGGATTGGGGCCTAAAACTCCTCGCGCTGTGATTGGTTATTAAGAAATATCTTTTTTAAAGATTTTAAGCATGTATCTATGCGCATATATGACCATGTAAATATCTGTGTATGTAGTTTGAATTATTTTAGATCAGTGCTGTAATAATTTGAATAATAGCTATTACTTTTAACGTCGTATTAATAGTAAACTTGGCAATATATATCTTGATAATTACCACCCCATGATCTTAAAAAAGGACTATGTATAAAGTGCTTCGATATATAAAAATAAACGCTTATATTATTCGTATGCCTCTTTGAATGCAATTTGGTAAACAAGCTGAATTGCAATTAGTTTTAGAGTGTTCATGCTTGTCACACATTAATTATAGAAATTAAATAACAACGCAGTGAAGCAATACTTCTACTTGTTTAAACTCTAGTTAGTTGACTAAACACTAGTTTTATAAACGAATTATAGGCAATAAAGTATTAGATTAGAAACTGCTTGCCTCCCCGGCGCTGAACAGTATCATGGCATACATTTCTTTAAGTAAGAACAGCAGCCCTTCAGTAGCGCTTGACAGCCCAGATGGCTTTCCTCTAAGAGGATCATCACCTCATTACCGTTTGGACTCATAATCAACCAGGGGAAATACTCGAAATATTTTGTGCACATCTGCATCTGATGTGCATTTTGTATATAAATCAAACGTTAATTTTCTAGACTGATAATGGGGAGCATCATAGCTAGTCCAACATGCTTGTAATATTCATTCATTCATTTATTTCAGCCCTTCACAACTACACTGCTGAACATCAGGTCTCCCACAAAGAATACCACAGAGCACGGTCCTGCGTCATCTGCATTCATCGAATTCCTGCATGACTTACCAGGTCATTCTATCTAGTGGTGGAAATGCCCTACACTTCGCTTACCGGTACGAGGCTGCTACTCGAAAACCTTTATTTACCATCGGTTGTCGGCTCTTCAGCCTATATGGCCGGCCCATTGCCACTTCAGCTTACTGTTCTGTTGGATTTTATCTATTACTCTGGTTCTACGGCGGATATCCTAATTTTTAAGTCTATCACGCAGATAAATCTCGAGCATAACCCTCTCTATAGCTCACTGAGCGACCTTGAGCTTCCTTATTCGGCCACGTCTAAGGTCTAAGTCATCACTGACAACACGCACTGGTTGTACAATATTATTTTCAGGTTTTGAGGTATATTTATTTATTTATTTATTCTTTACTGCACTATATATTTGTACAAAAGGCGAGCTTAATGCTATATGGCATTCTCTACCAGCTAACCTTGGGTAGAACAGGTATTGAGGTAGCGATATATTATTGGGAGTGAAAATTTGCCTATCAAGAGTCGCGATCGAAGAAAATCTTCCTTGCCACGTATAAGACAACTGTACAGTTGCGTATTATTTACAACTCATGAATAGTAAATATCTATTGATATGTAGACGGTGTGGATACAACTTTATCCATCCATTTTGAGTAAACTAAATATGCAGATGTCACACCCAAGGAATAAGGTGAAAAATGGCTTGTTACTCTGAAAGCATTATGGAAAATGGAAAAGGAATGGGATCCGAGAACTGCAATAAGGGATAATTACTTTTATGCTTACACCCTATAATATTTAAATATACTGATCGTATCCACATTATTTGTTGTGGATCCTCGTTTTATTTCTATAATATTAAGTATGTATCTAACGAGACAACAGTCATTACCAGTGAAATGCATTATTCTGCTGTTTTACGCTTGTATTGTGTGGGAGTGGTTTATCACAGTTAGGCCGAACCATACATGATACAGCGTGGCACGTAAAAATATACATATTACAGACAAACACTTCTATTTTTGTATATATATAATAGAAGTGTGATAGTGATATAGATATAGTCGACTTTCTAGTTGTTAGTTTGAGCTAGTGACATTGTTTTCTCTACTAAACAGAGTAATAGTGAAACTAATAACTAAAATTTTCACATAATAGATTCTAAACACTATGTGTTAGTTCCAACTTCAAAAGTTATTTTTATATAGGTTTTTACTTTATTAAACATTTAATTTTACATATATTTTTTTTAATTTTATGTAGAGTATTATTTGGATTTCTACCCATGTGTACCCTGGCTCTCATGATCTACCAAATACTAATGAGTCTTAACTGATAAGGACAACCGTTTAAAGTACAAATATTTTCGGTTTAAACTGCAATAATTTTAACTTCGTGACATATGAGGAAGCCAACACACGAGGTGTTTTGAGTCTAATTTTTTAACAGCGGGTTGATGAAGTTACAGAATCATATATACTTTTTTGGTTTAGTTGGTAACCAAACTTTAGATAACAATTTAAAAAGTTATTAACATATAACTTCGTGGTTTATCACAGAGCGTGGAGCTATTTATTTATGCAAGTTTATTTAGACCAATGACGAAAAATATTTTGATTGTTTTAAATTAATAGCTTCAATATTCCTGTGAAAATAAAATAGAGCTAGCAATTAATATGAAAAAAAAAGGTTTAATAATAAATAATACGCTACGGAATTTCGAAAGAGTGTGGGCTACGTATAGCACATAGAGCGGTATGCCTACTTCAGTCTTTCTGTGTCCGCTATACGGAGAACACGTCGCGGCGTAGCGGGCGTTTCGCTACGAAAGCGATCAGCGATATCTCGTCTCGTAGCAATTTTGATAATTGACGAATAAACGTGATTCTGTTAATAATTGGGTTTCAGCGATAAATTGTGTTCTCAAATCGAGGGCAGCGATTTGCATGGAAATTTAGTTAAAGATAACTAACTCTATCGTTAGAATTAATCGCACTTTGTAATTGTCGCTTAATGTTAATTAATGCTGTGTTGTGAATAGCTGAATAGAATAGTTCAGTTATACCAGTCTTCTTTTGTGATCTCTAATTCTGGTAAGTTGTTCTAAGCTTATATAAACTAGGTATATTAAAAATGCCAATGTATGCCAATTGAATAATTAAAAAAAAACTTAGTTTATTAACTTCATTTTATTAAATTTATGGGAAACAGTGACTTTTACTTAGGCTTGTACTTTATTAATATACATAATATATTATATTGCTTTAATTTTTATTTCGAAGAATATTACTTTAATAATTGATAAATATATTTTTTCGAATGTAAATTACCGTGAAAATACAAAATTTAAATTTAAACTTCTTGAAATACAAACATGTGGAGACTTTTAGAAAGGTTATATTAATTTATTTATGGATTAAAATATGAACCCTTTGAACCATGAATCTTATATGAATATTAAAATATATCTTTATAAAAAATTATCTGATTCTTAAAAAAATAACCTTTGAAATAATTCTATATTTAAATTGTTATGGAATGTTTTAACGTGAATCACATATTCAGAATTTTGCTTGGATTTATTAGTCTTATCACGTTTTGCACTAGGAAGATTGTCATAGTAGAGTTCTAGAATGACAGCCTTAGCATATTTAATAGAAATCTTTTAAAATTTATTTAAGCCTTTGATCATATAAGCAACTTATAATAATTCCATTTTCAGAATTAATTAACTTATCAATGATATATTAGGTGAAAGCTTTAAAAGATGAAAAAATGGTTTTGATTTACTACTGTAAAATAGCAACTTTATTTTTTTTATAGGATAAGGGTGACAAATTAACACACAGTCCACCTGATGGTAAGTGGTTGCTGTGGCCCATAGACATCTACATCTATTCTCGATTACGAATCAAAATGTAGATGAGTTGTAACCCGTGAGGATTAAGATGTAATGCCACTCACCATACGAAACACAGCAGCGTTAAGCAGCTATTTTATGTTGATATTCTGTGATTTTAGGTTGGTACGCTGCTGGTTAGTATGGTGAGAAAAATGGAGAGAATTTTTTCTGGTAATGAGGCATTCTATCTTAGTTCTCAGGGCTGACAACGCATCGTATGTAATATAGAAACAGAAAAAGAGACAATTTTTTTTATTCAATATATTATATTATAAAAAATACTTATTGAAAGTCACTCTTGTTTAATTTACCAATGATTAGGAAAATACCTACGTCCTGGGAAGAAACTTCGAAAACTCAACGGCAGTATTTTCAAAAAAATTACAGTGCAAAGTTATATATGTAACATAATTAACAACACAAAACAAATTAGAAATAGCTTAGTAGCGATGACCTCATTCTCAGGATTTATTAACATCCATAAATTTCTTAATATTATAATCACTAATTTTATATAAACTTTGGTCAGTAAAGTTTTTAAACTTTTAGGAGGTCAAGTTTTGTACATTTTCTATGATTTTTGTTGTAAATGCGTATGCATCGCCCTAAGAATGAATTACTGACTTGGGTAGAGTAATTGGTACTACTAGCTTGTATTTGTTTCTAGTATTTTTAAAACGAATATCGCTTGTTCTTTTAAACTAAATTTATTTTTGTGTATATACGTCACATTTACGTAAATATATTGAGAGGCCAAAGTTAATATATTAATTTCCTTAAATTTTTGTCTGAGCGGATCTTTAGCTTTTAAATCATAGATTGATCTTATATCCCTTTTCTGTAAAACAAATATGTATAACTTCAGTGTCAGTGGCGTGTTTTCGTAGCAAAATACCATACGACATTATGATATTCATATCGATAATCACTTTATGTCAGGTGTGCCTCTATCCGAGTTAATTACAGCATTTAATCAACGAATTCCCGGTCGCAAAACTGTCAGGTAATCCATTTTGTTTATGATCCTACTTTCGGAAGTGTTTGCAGAAATTTAATACATTATTGAATGTAAATGATCTTGGGTATACATCTATTAAATGTACTTATTTTACACGTTCTTATATTGTAATATCATCACTATCACAGCCATTCAAAAGTCCACTATTAAACATACGCCTTCCCTAATAACTGCGATATAATAGAGGGAATATTTGCCACAGTTACCACGCTTGTCAGAAGGGTTAGGGACCGTAGTATTTTTATTAGTTTGCGTTGTTATCAAGAAAACGCTGCTCCCCGTCTCCTGTTGTGATTTTTTTTTAATAATTCAATTTTTGTTAGCTTATCGTATATTTTTTATAGAATTACGGTGACAAACGAACTCACAGTTCGCCTGATGGTATGTGAATGCTGTATGATTCATCAAAATCTACATCTATCCTCAATTGATAGCGTTGTCAGCCCTCAGAAATAACATAGAATGCCTCATTTCCAGTAAAAAGGCTCTCCGGTTCTCTTCACTAACCATATTGTAAATAAATAAATTACATGATGTATATACTGAAACTAAAGTAGTAAACTTCTCTCGAAATTAATTTAACTTTACTGCGACATTGTCGTAAATTTACATTTTATTTAATTTAACGAAGTAACATAATTCGTAATTTTAACAGGTATTATAGCAACTATGCCAATTTATGTAGCTGCTATTTGTCAAATATTATTAAATTTATTTAAGAGGAAGTAAAAAATTAATTATGATAAATATTAATGCATTCACTTTTGTGCTTAGGTATAAAGAGACAGAATGCTTTCAGACTGCGAGTTATTCCATTTTAGTCAGCACTAACAATAATTATTCTATGGCCTTCTCTGTTTGTAGTTGGTTGCAGTGTCAATTTTCTGTTGTATCTTATCTAAAATTCAATATTCAGAAATTAGAACAGTTTGGAAAAACATATTTCTGTTGTATGTCATTATATTAAAAATGTTACCATGTAGAGGCGGTGTAGGAATATCCACTACTCTATATCATCCCGATGTCATAACGGGCGACAGAGGGTAATCCATCTGGAGATGGGCAGCAGCATCTTCATAATAACGACAAAAACTGCGGTTGCCAACCCGCTTGCCACCCATGGTAACTATTTCGGAATGTGGAGTCGTAGTAGCTCAAGGGATAAGTGCTAACTGTAAAGTTAACAGTAAGCAACCCAAGTTACATTCCGCGGGTTTATTGGTTGCAATTTTAAGTGCTGACTTTCTACGTGCTAGGCGGCGAACCGAAATATCGTGAAAGGTGATAAGAGGCATATTCCGGTACCGGAATACGTATATAAGCGTTATATTTTTGTAGATTATATTTCAAAGAAAAGAAAAGTAACTTTAATTTTATTTTTATTTTAATCTGACGCTAAAATGACGTTATTGATTATAGTATGTAACAAATTCTTTGTATGAGGGGTTTATTGTTTGAAGTTAAAGAGTGAGTAAGATCTAATCTATATAAGAGATTAATCTATTATTATTAACATAGTATCATATCAAACAGCCGTGCGTACATGGTTGTACTTCGGTATAAAGAGTCAGTAGTCAGAGTAGTTCGGTATTTTGAGCCAGTATAGTTATTTTTTTTTTATAAGATAAGGGTGACAAACGAGCACACAGTCCACCTGATGGTAAGTGGTTGCTGCGGCCCATAGACATCTACATCTATCCTCGTTTGCGAATCAAAATGCATATGCGTTGCCACCCGTGAGGACTAAGATGGAATGACTCATTTCCAGTAAAAAGGGCCTCCGGCCACCTGCACTCACCAAGCGAAATACAAAGGTAAACCTCTACTTCACGCTGGTATTCTGTGAGGTCATGGTACCACCCCGGTTCGAGCCGGCCCATCCGTGCGACAGCAAAAGTTGCCGCGTGGCTCTACCACTGATTAAAAATTTAATTACTAAATACAGACTGTGAGGCGTTCCATCTTAGTCACCAGTGACCTGTAGCCGTTTTTGTTTGAAGTTGATTGCAATAGTTCATAGACTTAAGGAGTCACTTACAATTAGGAAAGTGTATATTTGTTTAGAACTTCAATTTAATAAAGTCCACTGCTGAATAAAGGCCTTCTTCAAAAATTGGCACAAAGCGCGATTCTGAGCCACTTGCATTCATTAATCCAAGGATGTTTTATAAGATCCTCTTCACCAGCTGAAATGGTAGCTCGTTTCATACTTCATTATTAAAAAAAAAACATTCAATTGTCTTTATTTTTAGAAGCTTTTATCGACTTAATTTACATAAAATACAATATTTATAACAATGAATGTCTTGAAATAACTGTATATTGTAAAGTCCTCACGGCATAGTGCCAAATACGCTGGCTACGTTTCCACGTCGAACGCGAGAAAAAACCTTCTTAAAAGCAAAATCTGTCGACTTTATACAGTACTCTTATTAATATTCACGCATTACAAACCAGATTTACATTTTTTTGTTCTTTAAATTAAAATAATGTTTTAAGTGCATTAAAAGTTCTGTGTTTTCATAGCAAACATTAGATAAACTGTTACAATATAACATATTTAAGAAACTCAAAAAAAAAGGGTTTAAAACATTGTGTAAAATGTGTTATTCAATTAAAATACTCAAATTAAATATATCATATTATAAATTATTTTTTATATTTACGCGAACACTACATATTAAATTATCAGTAAATTTTTACCATCAGTCAAGTGTAACATCCCTCTACAAGATGGTCTCTCGTGCATAGGACAAACAAAAATATCTATAAAAGCCAGCGTAAAAGAACATATAGGTGACGTGAAGCACCGACGTTTCGGGAAGTCTGCAGTCTGTGAACATGTTCAAGATCGACCCCGAACATTAGATTTGATAGACCACATATCCTCACAAAAGACCACCGATTCCTACCAAGGATAATTTGCGAAGCTATTGAAATTAAAAAAAAAAACATCTTAATTTCAATAGTGAAGATGGATGAGTGCTACCATCTGCATGGGATCCTATAGTTAATAAAATTAAAGCCAAGCCTAAGCATACCACTGAAAGACATGAAGATACTACAAGCTCGTTCTGCGTAGATCGGATCAAACATTAATATTCAAAAACTGAAGGTAGTTGCGCTAACTATGACATCGGGATGTCAAACACCCCAGTTCCGTGACCATGGGTGCTGTAAAGTACCCGAAACGTCGAGAATTAAAAAGTTAAATAATACGCGATAAAATCCGTAAAATTAGTTTCATTTAATGTGTAGTATTCACTTTAATATAAGAAATGATTTATTTAATTATATATAAATCCACTTGAGTTGAATTTCGGAATAAAATAAAATTAAAAGAATATACTTAAATTTTCGAAGGGCTTACATTGAATAAAGAAAGCCTTGGAACGCAATAATGTTGAATTAAACGATATTTACCAGAATATTTTCTTTATTAAAAAAAGGTATATTAAACAAAATAATAAAATTTTGCAAGAGCACCTACACGTAGAATGCAGAAGTGTGTAGTTGAAGAGTCTCAACAGGAAAGCGCACTCCTAAACATTCTATTCGTCTAAATCCTAACTACACATTAGGATAAAAAGAAGATTAGAGAAAAACAAATGCTTAATATCATCATTTAAGTTGCGTTTTACCTATTTTATTTTGTATTGTTTCTCAACAACTTATCTTTACAATTACTTCATGTGTATAGGTATGTGATTTTTTTATGGAAGAGGGGGCAAACGAGCATGCGGCTCAACTGATGGTAAGTGACTGCCGCCGCCCATGAACAACCGCAACACAAGGGGAATTGCAGGTGTGTTGCCGGCCTTTAAGATAAGAGTAAGCTCTTTTCCTGAAGTTAATAATTATAATAAACTAAATATTTATGCGTTCAATGTTAATAAGAGGCTATCTAAAGTTCTCTCCTAAACATAGACCATTGATTACCTCATAGAGAGATATTTGCCAAAGTGACGCCTTGCAGGCGGATTGGCAACCGCAGTTGTAATCAAAAGATGCTGTTAAACATCTCATATTGCAGTTAACTTCTTTCAAGTTTTACGACACCTATATAATATTATATAACACCTACTTATTATTATAAGGGGGAGTTTATCCTCTTACACAACCATACAATCTTATATTTATCATTTTAAATCAAATTAATCCTCTTCAACAAATGTTCGCCTAGGAGGCAATGTAAATTAATGATACGGCTATCTAAATGCATGACAGTTTACATTTTATTTAAGTTTATGTTCCTTAGATTTAAGTCAGAAAGAAATGAATCACTGTGTGTTGCCATCGGGAAAAAAGTTACCAAGAATCGATTTTGTAGCGCTAGGGTAAGCAATCTACTGAAAGATACAAATATTGAAGCAGCCATCTTATTTCAATTTTTCAAAAATAATACTAAGTTAGTACCGACAAGCCCGTATTTTTACAATAAGGCGAAAGTAGATTTACTATGTATTAAATTAGAGACTAAGAACTCATAAAAAGGTTCCTGGCCGGCAACTTCATATTAACATACATAGCGTAGCTCGACCTCATACAAGATGAAGCAATGACCTGACCATTGAATATAAATAGCTTGAATCTTAATTTGTTCCTCACTTACTTAATGAAGGAAAATGTGATGACGTAAACAATTGTGAGAGAAGAAAATTATTCTCAGTATAACGCCTTGTAAAAATTTGAATTCCTCTGTATCGCAATTTTACGGCATGTTATGCACTTTCACTGCCAATAATCTATTTATGGCAATAATTCTCAGCCAGTTTTGATCTCAAGTATATAAGACACTAAACCTATTAAATTGTGTTATAGAAGTTTGTAGAATGTGTTTGTAGTTTACGTATAAATATAATAGTATTTATTTAATTCCTTATAGATAAATCTAATCAGTATTTTTTATCGTTACAGCCATTTAAAAGTCCACTGCTATAAAAAAGCGGTATATATTATAAGCCATACAGATTGCCTCATAGAGTGGATATTTGCCATAGTTGACATGCTTTGCAGGTGGGTTAGAAATCGTATTTGGCTTTTTAGTTGTTATTAGAAAGAGGCTGCTGGCTCCATTTTCTGGTTTGTTTTCTTCTGTTTCCTAATACGATATGGGGTAGGGGATATTCTCACACCGCCACTGCATAGTCTAAGACTGAGAGTAATTTTATGTTTTAATTTTTGTTCATAAAATACACCTATCAGAGTTAAAGCAGTGATAAATAAAGCCTTTCTATTATGAATACTGCTACATCGCCTCTTGTATGTCTATCTCTGTTTAGGCTAATGGTAGACAGAGAGAATGTCTTATAGCATTAAGTCCGCCATGTGTACAGCTTTGTGCATGAAAGTTTAAATAAATAAATAAATCCGGCATAATATTTATTTGTTATAACTACGACGAAATCAGAGATTTTAAGTTTGTCATAGGGATAAACAATAGTAAATGGAGGTAATCATGTGGTATCTAGATTTGAAAAGTTTCGTTTGAGCACAAACAAAATGCTTAAATTATTAAGAAATGGTTTCGCAAGCAAAATCAAAGAGGCGCAACATGCGCTGGACTATATAAAACAAGATTAGATCATGCGGGTAACACGTACTGACGGAGAAGAGCTGTGTTGACAAAAATAAATTAAAAGGTTCTGGTTACGTAGGTCATTAGAAAGGAAGTAAAAAAACGCTGATTTGGATACCGAAATCATTTCTTCATTGGGAAATTATTTTCAAAAAACAAATTATATGACTGCCTTGTGTATCCACTCTTCATAAGTAATATTCCACGGCTGGTGATTGGCCTAACCCGTTTTAAGGAAGATTTTCCTTAATCGCTAAGGCAGGTGGATTGGTATTGCAGTATCAGACGTCTTACGTATTTGACGTCACCCCCCGTCACCGATCTGGATATTTTACGTCTGGCAAAAACGAAATGGTATGATATCAACCGTCGGAAACCATGAGAAATAGATTTGCAAAAGGGAAATTCCTAAACTAGAGATAGAACGCGCTTGTTTGATAGCAGATAATTTGTATGAAATTGCCGAGCAAAAGTCTACAGGATGAGAAACAATATTTTTTTATAGGATAGGGGTGACAAACGAGCACACAGACTACCTGATCGTAAGAGGTTGCTGCATAGACATCTACATCAAACAAAATGCAGGGAATCGGAAACCGATACCAGTAAAAATGGTCTCCGGTTCTCTACACTCACCATACGAAACATAACAGCGTTAAGCTGCTATTTTACGCTGGTATTCTGTGATAGCGTGGTCCTTCCCCGATCGAGCCGACCCGTCCGTGCTACAACTATACTACTAATATAGTTGCCGAATGGCTCTACCACGCATAAAAATATTGGCGCAGTGGCGCATTTGGTCACGGCGCTGCAGAGTGGCATGTTTAAATTTCGCACGAACAAGTGTTCGTATGGCCTAAGATTAATTGTTCAGGGTGTGGATATGTGTCCTTGTGCAAATTATATATGTAAGATGCCTTTAACGAAACAGAAGAAATTCGTCCCGCAGGTGAGAAAATTTAATAAAAAGAAGAATATTGAAAACGCCAGAGCCTGCTAAAACTCACCAACACTGCCCAGCATGACGAGTATGGAAAACTTTAAAAAATATACGAAAGTGATACGTTAGCGCATTATACACAAATACTAGTGGCCTAAAATACTTGACTTTGCAATATTTTTGTACAAATATCAGCAGCAAATGTAAAATATCAATAATATTTCAAAATAATATTGTACCCAATATAATCCGCCAAATCACTGAACACTGTTGAATGAATATCATTAAAAAAGGAATATTCTTAATGCTATTTTTACTTGACTTTGACTTTAAACCAGACTTTGTACCGAACTCGTAAAGTTTACAGTCCACAAACTAAACTATAAGGCTACTGTAGCTTTTCATTTTGACTGGATTACAAGTGGTAAAGTTAAAATTTTTGTTGTGGGAGGCCTATGCTCAGCAGTGGACTTGTGAAGGGCTGTAATGATGATGATGATGATGAACTTTGATAGAAGTAAAATATTCGATTTTTTTTTTAATTAAGTCGTGATATCACTCGAGTATTAATTCTGGTTGAACTAATACTGCAATAGGTATTATGATCACGTTTTACTCCGCACTGAAGTTCCTGTCTATTAGAATCACACGGAGTGTGAAGATGTAGAGCTGTAATATCGGCCATTATGACATAGACAATTTCTAAATCTCAGTGATCAAATAACTTTCAATAAAATCCTATTATATGAAAATACCTTTTATATTTCACATTATGTTCCGTTTTCTTGTTAATATTGCTTGAATATTTTCTTTTTCTTGAAGGTTGTAATTGTATATGTTTTGTTTCAAAGCTTCAAAGCTTTTTTTATAAAATTCAACTCAAATAATCATATTGAAATTGGTTAAAGTTTATATATGTTGATGTTTAAATCCAGTGTGAAAGTTAACTTTTTTAATAAAACGTCAGCAATATCAGTTCATTAACATTGGCGATCACAAAAATAAATAAAACACTACGGACAAATAGAAACTCATTTTAAAAATCAATTTCTGATTAATCTCACTCGGGTAATTTACAACTCTTGATGCAGTGTTTGATACTTAATTATATGAGTGGAAGAGGCATGCTGCAGCTATACTATGGTTGCAGCACGAATGGGTCAGCTTTTTTTATAGATGGTAAGTGACTATCACTGCCCATAAACAACTACAAGACTAGGGGAATTACAGATGTGTTGCCGGCCTTTTATAAAGGAGTAAGCTCTTTTCTTGAAGGTCTCTAAGTCGTACAGGTCCGAGAAAACCGCAGGAGGAAAAAAGAGATTGTACGACTTGGCTTGACAGGAAAAGGACCACACTCACAGAATACCAGAGTAAAGTAGCAGCTGAACGCTGCTGTGTTTCGCATGGTGAGTGTAAAAAACTGGAGACCTTTTGTGCTGAAAAGGAAGCATTCCATCTTAGTTCCCAGGCATGACAAAGCATCTGAATTTTGATTCTTAATGGAGAAAAGATGTATTAAGATATCTATGGGAATGTGTACGCGTTTTTTATCCCTAGTCGATAAAAAGACCGACTGCTGAAATTAGGCCACTCCCGTAGATTGTTTCAACTGTAGGCTGTAGGTTAGAACATAAGGACTCGTTTAACAATTGCATAGTATATAAGTAAACAATGCTAAAGTCGCTGGAATTTTCTTCCATAATGATCTTTACAACGTCATGTGTAACTTAAAATCGTTGTTCCTCCTGTTTTTTAAGCATTGTCCCAGATACTATTTACACATTAAAACTGAATAAAGTCCGCACAGTTTCGCAGTGAGATTGTGTTACAACGGAATGAATCGTTACCGATATGACTCACCCCACATTTTTTATAGAATAAGGGTGACAAACCGGCATGCAGTCCACTTGATGGAAAGGGGATGCTGAGGCCCATAGACGTTTGCATTTATCCTTAATTAAGATTCAAAATGCAGATGTGTTATCACCCCTGAGGAATAAGATGGAATGCCTCTTTTCCAGTAAAAAAGGTTTCCGGTTCTGTCCACTCACCACACACATACGAAACACAGCAGCAGCTATTCTACGCTCGTATTCTGTGAGAACGTGGTCCTACCCCGGATGAGCCGACCTATTTGTGCTGAAATCATAATATAGCTGTAGCATGGCTGAATTATGTATTTCATTATGATAAGACTTTGTGACAAATAATTAAAAATTAAAAATTCTGTACAATTGACTTCAATATAAAATTTTAAGAATAACTAAAAAACTATTTATCAGACCTTGATCATATTTGTAAGAGACCACATGAGAAGCATCAGCTTTCAAATGTAAAAGGAATCATCAAAATCCGTTCACTCAGAAAAAAGAAATGAGGTAACACAAATAAAAAAACATACAGCCGAATTGAGTCGAACCTCCTCCTCCTCATTGACTTCCTCCTTTTTCAAGTCGGTAGAAAATAAGATATATTAGCAGCACTGGATATTATTGTCACGTTCTACATTAGAGTTACAGTCTATTCGAATCATATGAAGTGTAAAGATTGGGTGTCACGGTATTAAATTGTGTTATGTATCAGTGTTGATTATAAGCGATGTCTTTTAATTTTTATTTAAAAAGACATCGCTTATAATCAAACTAATCTGTCTAATATAATCAAAACTAAAATAATCAACACTGATACATTACACAATTCAATGAAACCAAACTTTAAAACGAAGCCAAAACCAAGCCAATCAAGATTCTACCAAAGTAACACAATCACAATGCTGTACAATTATTTATAGGTCATACAAATACGTGTTGCGTATGGAAATCGAACTTACAGCCCTCAGCGACATGAGTAAATATTTACTCATGTGCCTCAGCGCCGCAGCAAATCCCCAACCTACTGCGGTACAGAGCTGTCCTTTATTGTTACGAACTTATTTTTGTTTTATTTATCTGAATTCGTTGTTTTATATCCATTATCTTCATTTTAATGTCTTCACAGTTGCGCATAGGTATCTTCCACATTACATTGAATACAATTTTTCTAACAAATACCTGAAAAGTTGTACACATCGAAAAAAGTTAGTATTGTTTATAATTTATAATTCACAATATTACTATATTTATAACACAATTCAAATATTAGAAAACTACGTCCTTTAAAATCAACAGGAAAAAATACGCGTAGAATTTTGCTATCTGTTTAAAAACGACACTCTAAAGTGGCAAAAAAAGAAACTTGTACCAGGCACCTGACAGTAATAACCAGTTTCCATTTTTATTTAAAAATGTGTATGTGAATATACATTACATATTTATTCACTACTGAGTTGCAAACTAAAGGTGTATTTAAAAAAAAATTAGGATTTTTTACTATTATCTACACGCTAAGCAGTCTATTAAATTTTCAAAAGATTTTCACTAATTGTTTATATTGCAATTATAATGAAATGTCTAGTATACGACATGTCTCATACCATAATAATTATTGCGGCTTGTATGTTTTGCAAAGTGTTACGTGGGTGGTTTTGAAAACCAGAGAACAGTCAGACCTAGGGCTACCCAACCCGATGATCCCAACCGGGAAGTAAACGAAAATAGCTTTAGAACTGGGTTGAAAAGGCAAGGATACTCACAAGACTGGAGCACTCCTCGTGGTATGGTGCAAATCTAAATATATATACTGAAGTTCTAGTGTATACACAGACACCGCACTGCACTTCGAGTGTATATGGACACGAGCAATTGCACGATAGTCTTACAACTTTATTTATTGAGTATTTTTAAACGAGCAGTAACGAACAAGGTTTATGCGTACGCGGCCATCTTGCTTCTTATTTTTCTTGGCGATTGGTGGCGCACCATTCTTGAATAGTGCGTATATAGAGGAGGCGGGAGGATAGAAAATACTTAGGAAAAGGATATTATATCGAGACTGTTCCAAAGCCACAACAATTTCGTTCTCTGGCTATTGAAAGAGGCGACTAATGCCAAAAAAATATTTTGGCATCTGATGGATGACGTTATAACTAATTAGTTATACTATTGTAGAATATATTAGTAAGTTAAATACACAAATGCAACTCAATTTTTAATTTCATTTCTAATGGTATAAATATTGAAGACGACCTCTGAAGACAGGTTCATAAAATGTTTTTCAAGAAGCAAGAAAAAATTATTTTCTGATTCTGACAATCGACATTTTCTTTTATTATCGATGAAAATCCGCTATAAATCCCACTGGGGCATTAATAGTTGTTCGACTAATGCAGCACTGGATATTATGATCACGTTCTACATTAGAGTTACAGTCTATTCGAATCATATGAAGTGTAAGGATTGGGTGCCACGGTATTAAATTCATCTGTATGATCTCAAAACAATTATTATCGAAATTGTCTTTGCTGTAAAACACTTAAATATAAGTAAATTGATGCTTCTCTTAAGTCTTCAATGAAATTAGTTTTTTTTTTAAAGTTTTAAGCTTTACTCTCACAGTAAGAATTTCTTTCGTATTGTGTTACAAACTCAGGAACTAAGTCAGGAACTGGAAAAATATTTCTAGGTCTTCCAAATTGATGCTTCTATAAGATCCTCAGAGAAATCCGGTTTTCTTTTTAGTTTTAAACTTTACTCTCACAGTAAGAATTTCTATTTTATTATATTACAAATGGCGCATAGACCAACGTCAAGAACTGGAAAAAAAAGTCTTACAAAATACTAGCTAGATACGAGATTTGATACTGCGGCTCTGCAGTGCCGCAGCCAAATGCTTAGTCACTGGCTAAGGCTCCGTGGCGCAGTGGCTTAGCAATAAGTTGCAGCACCAGGGTTCGAATCTCGCACGGAACAAGTATATGAATGGCCTACAAATAATTGTTTCGAATCTGGTTGTTTGTCTTTGTGAAATTTACTTATGTATACTGCCCCCACGATACAGGAGAAGGTCCTAGTTTGGAGATAACGTTTTTTTCTAATAAATTACTCTTTTATAAATAATTAATAGAGTAAACGCGTGACTACCGCGAGACGTAGATATAACAGATATTCCCTTAAAGAAACTTCTTCTTCATGTTATTTCATCGCCACGCTTAGTAAGCAGATTGGCGATCGCAATCTGACATCTTGCAGTATTGACACAGGTATCTGCCGTTGGTCTATATTATCTATATTTAACGCTTGGTGTATCTAGAAGTACCGTATATATCGTAATAACATTTGTATTTACGTGGTAGAGTCATGCTGCAACAATGTTATGGTTGTAGTACGAATGGGTCGGCTCGACCGGGGAAGGACCACGCTCTCACAGAATACCAGCGTAAAATAGCAGCTTAACGCTGCTGTGTTTCGTATTGTGAGTGTAGATAACCGGAGACGCTTTCATTGTAAATGAGGCATTCCATCTTAGTCCTCACGGGGCACGACGCATCTGCAATTTGATTCGTAATCGAAGATAGTTGTAAATGTCTATGGGCCACAGCAACCACTTACCATCAGATGGACTGTGTGCTCGTTTGTCACCCTTATCCTTAAAAAAAAATTAAAATCAGTAATCAAACCAATGATGACGTCACTGCTTTACCGAGCTGCTAATTTTAAACAATCAAACACCACGTATGGTTTACAAATAATTAAGTACCTGGGTGACCAAACATTACTCGGCGTTAGAAATAATTTATATTTTTCTTAGGAATTACACCTACGTAGAAAAACTTGTAAAGTAAAACATCTTCTAAGTAAAAATTTCATGCTCATTTTTCCTTTTCATAAAGGAGCAGGCACTCAATTCGACTATGTGTTTTTTATGTCTGTTACCTCATAACTTTTCTCGGTGTGAACCGATTTTGATGTTCTTTTTTTTTTTTGTTTGAAAGCTGGTACTTCTCATGTAGACCCAAATAAATTAGATAAAAGTCTAAACAGAAGTTTTTGAGTTATCTATATAAAAGTTTCTATTGAAGTTGGTTTTACAAAATTTTTAATTCTACACTTGTTCTGCCTTTTTTATCGCGTAATATCAAGCAATTACAACCAAAGTATTAGGATCAAATATAAAAAATATTATCCAATTAAGATCTTGTAGTAATTGTATTGTCCTTTATAACTGGATTTTTGGTAACAACTTGGGATTCGATAGAATGGTAGGAACGTTATTAGCATATTAATTAACGAACTCGCTGCTCTCGAAAATCACTCGAAACGCTTGTAATTCTTTACGTTACTGTTCTACAAAATTTCCTTGTTAAAAGTATTTTTTGTGCACTTGTGGTTTTAAATGTTACATATTAAGTAACTGTGATTATAACCGTCACTGTTATTAGAACAAAATATATTTTATTTAAGGTTCTTAGGGCCGATTTTCATTCGTCGGATAAAGTTGTTAAATAAATTATAACGTGACTCAATATAAAAGTGAAACAATTGAACCATTCTGTTCATACAACAGTATTTTTTAATTTGTTTATATTGTATTTTACTTTATAAATAACTTTTTATCTGATGATTGGAAAGGCCAATTAGCGATCAATTACAAAAAAATATTGATAGTAAATATTGAAAATGTAAATTAGGTATTTTGTTACAAAAATATTGAAAATTAAAAAGTGATCTATGAGCGTTATTATAAGACATTGCAAACTTCATCATCAAGAAAATTTTATGAAGATAAATTTTACTCTTTATACCTTGTTGTTAAATGAAAATAATTCAACTTTTTGCTTTGGTGCGTGAACGATGAGCGAGATTTGTCTAATCATTATAGCTAAAGAATTGTCAAAAGAGTTTAGATGTACGGAAAAATTGCCTACACAACAATTTACCTACACATTTTTCACCTATCTATACGATAGGTGAAAAATGTGTAGGTAATATATAGGTGAAAAATGTGTAGATAATATGTGAGAAATAAGATAAATTCTAATCATAGAACAGAGATAACTTCTAATGATATATATTGCATGCCATAAGCGCAAAGCGCGTAGGTATGTTCTAATTGTGCCTAAAAATCAAGATTCCAACGTTATGTTGCATGAAATCGTATCTTACACTGAACATATAAATGATATAAAAAGCACATTGTCAGAAAGAGAAATGATTGTTGAACTTATTATTATATTTTATTGCTATTTTTGTATAAAAAGCGGTTTTAGTGGCATATGATATAGATTTATCAAGCCCGCATGAAAAAAAAATGAAAAATGATTTATTGATTTACAATGATACAATTTAAGGCATTCGCAAGGGCTCCTGTACTAGGTTGGTTACCTGTATTACTGGGTACCCCGCTCATCCACCAAGACAATACAATAT
The DNA here is from genome assembly GCA_963668995.1 of Parnassius mnemosyne. Taxonomy (NCBI): domain Eukaryota; kingdom Metazoa; phylum Arthropoda; class Insecta; order Lepidoptera; family Papilionidae; genus Parnassius; species Parnassius mnemosyne. The sequence continues at coordinate 23,464,714 of CAVLGL010000084.1, forward strand.
TAATCAATAAATAACAAAAGGCAAGGCATGCGCTAGCATTAGGGAGTAATGTAATTTATAATATAATAAGTTTGTATGTGTGTGTGTGTGTGTGTGTGTGTGTGTGTGTGTGTGTGTTGTGGGTATGTGAGCAGTGCTTTAACAATTGGTGAGGCTGTTCCAAGTATAAAAGTTAAGTAATAAATTGTTCAGTTTCCTCATATTTTAGTGTTAATTAAAATTGTGTTACTACACGTTTGACTTTAGTCCACGTCAAGGGGTTAATATGCAATCCGCTGTTAAATTTATTGTAAAGAGATATAGATTGGAATGCGTATTGTTTTTGCTTAAATTTTGTTTTATTTTGTGGTATATGGCAAATTTTGGTGCTCCCACGTTTTGGTGTATGATGACGTATATAAGGTAAATGTCGATGAGTGTTTAGGATGCAATTCAATATATAAATCTGGCGAGTGCTAAGCAATTTATAAGACCTATGTAGTTCAAAAGTTGAAAATCGAAACGATTTAAAGAACATTACCTTAATTAGAGATCTTTGAGCTCTTTCTAGTGCTATTATACGTGTTTTTGCTGCACTACCCCAAACAGGTATACGATAACTCAGTACCGATTGCGCAAGAACTAGGTGGTAATAAGGGTCGTTTCACTTGCAACACACCTGAGTTTTGTAAACACTCATGTTAGTTTTATTATCCTGTCAGCGATGCTTTCAATGTGCTGACTCCATGTAAGATGCTGATCAATAGTTACACCGAGATATTTGATGGTACTAGTCCTGGTGATTTTATGACATGAGCAATTACTATGGCTATTTAAATAAGGATTATGGCAGGTATGAACTGTTAGATTAAAATTAGAATCAGGTTGTGTACATTTCCGTATAGAAAAAGGTATGAATTTATATTTATTAAAATATAGGGTCAGAAGGTTCGATTTTAGCCAGTTAGATATGTGGTGGATTCCGGAGTCAGCGATAACCTTTAGATTTTCCCATGATTTTGCATTAAAAATAAGAGCGGTGTCATCTGCGTAGGTATTTATTTGACAGTTTTGTAGGCTTAAATTGCATAAATCGTTGACATAGATTAGAAATAAAGTAGGCCCAAGGACGCTACCTTGAGGAACACCATAGGAGATATTTGATGGACGGCTAAGATATTCACCAAGTTTGAGTTGTTGCTGACGTTCAGTGAGATAATCTGATATAAGCGCATGAGGCAGACCTCTTATACCATATTTATTTAATTTGTCTAACAGGATAGGAATAGAAATGGTGTCGAACGCCTTGGCCAAATCCAAAAAAACTTCAAGACATTTGTTACCAGAGTCCAAGTGCTTACTTATTTCTTTAGTCAAAGCTAACACAGCGTCCTGAGTAAATATTCCATTTCTAAAACCAAATTGATTTTTAGAGAGCAGGTCGTTATCTATGAGATATTTTTTAAATCTATTATTTATTAGCTTCTCCAGTATTTTGGATAGTATTGTTAACACAGAAATTGGCCTGTAGTTGTCGACATCATCTTTATTTCCACTTTTATGTATAGGGGTTACTAATGCCCTTTTAAATATTATGGGAAATCGGCCACTATTAAAGCAAAGATTGTAGATATGGCATATTATAGGTGTAATACTAAAAAATGTAACTAGAAAAATGATCATTAATAAGATTAGCAGATTCTACAGGGGATGACGCAATAGTTGTAAGTTTATGTGTGTCGTTAGTTTTATCTTTATTGACATAGCAAATTGATTTAATATTTTTCCATAGAATTTTCGGGTTATTTTTGCATTATTTTAGTTTATGACAGTAATTTCTGTAGCGTGTATAAGTTATTTTTAAAATTTGATTATCAGGATACTTTTTAACTTTAAAATGTAATTTATCTCGATTTCAATGACATCGCAATAATCCAGGTGTAATCCATGGCTGGATACAGCGTTTTCTAACAAGAATTGTGGTTATCGATTGATTATTCTTCATTGCCACCGAGATTGTACTAACCAAAGCATCAGCAGCCAGTGTTGAGTCCTCTATGTCTAATATTTTAATGAGCTTGGGCTTTATTTCATCAAGAGATGTTTCATAATTTACGGAAACCCTAGTTTTCGAAACGTTGCAGCGTATAGGCTTATACATTAGGTTTAAGAGAACAGTGGAATGATCAGTAGGGGCATTACGTACGAGAGCTTTCGTTGGGTGAACTGTTTTTAAAATCATATGATCATAACACATTTTTTCGCGAGTTGGAAGCCTATGTGGAGGAAGTAATCCATGGTAAGCAAGTAAGGTTAAATAATTGGGGCAGTTTGTGTCTATGTAACCGAATTTGATATCTATGTTTATGTCACCGGTTATAATGATGTTTTGATAACTTCTATAACAATGTAGTAAGGTTTGAAGAGATGAGGTGAAGTCGTCACTGTTTCGTATTGAAGGTGTACGATATATACCTATTAGAACTGTATCTATAAGGGTAAGTACAGGACAGGCATTTCTAATGCAAGATTCTGATATTGTGTAGTTAAGATTCTTATGTACATAAAATACCACACCGTCACACTGATTTAAAATATTTTGTGTAAAATTTGTATTATATTTATTATTAAGTGTTGGAATGGGTTTATTTTTCGAAATGTGACACTTTGTCATGACTAGTATGTCACAGTGAATGTTAAGTGAGTCCAAAATAACTTGAAAATAGTCAAAATTTTTATAAATACTCTTTATGTTTTGAGTGAGTGATATTATAATATGAAAAACGTAAACAATGCAAAATGTAAAATAAAAGTAGACATAGAGGTAAAAAATAATAATATCAAACCAAGAACATGGTTTAGCTATAAATAAAATTAGTCATTTGTTGAGCATGTTTTTCATTTGATATTCGTTCTCTATTTTTATGATCGGTGAGCACTCATCCTTCCTCACCAAAAGGTTTCCAAGCGATGTCCAGCAAAACTTATATTTCTGAGTTCTGGTTAATTCTCTAGCCAAGTAGAACAGTCTATTTGCTTTTTGTGTTAAATGGTCCGATTGAAAAATTGGAGTGTTTTTGCACTTTAATCCCCAGTGCTGCGTGTTTAGTTTATTGTTTTGAATTGGATATTATATTTTTTTGCAGCGTGCAATATATTCGTCTTCTGTATGTAGGAGGACAATTCGACTACTATAAGCTTTCTGTCACCTTTGTAAGAGAATCTATAAATGTCTTTTATATCGTTAGTTTGGAGTTCAACGTTGAGCGATGTAGAGAATTGACTAACCATATTTATAAGTGATAATTTTGATTCATTTTCCATTTTTGGCACATTTTTTTAGTTCAATTGAGCATTTCCAAAACGATTTTTGCAGATCCTCGATTTTATTTTCTGATATGAGTATGTATTCTTTACCTTCTGTCTTTCGCGTTCCATTTCTTCCATTTTTTGCTCATATTTTCAAATTGTGCAGACATAAACGCCATTGAGTCTTCAATAGTTTTTAGAGAAGACGTCATTTGTATTCGTTCACTATTTTGTTGAGACATCCATTAGGATAACATGTCTTTTATTTCATTTTTGAATTTGCATAAGTTTATGGGCGCCTCCTCCAAGCGTTTCCGCTTAGTAAGCGTAGTAAAGCTTGCTGATGGCGAAGATTCCGTATGACTTGAAATTTGTCGTAAATTGGATTCGGGGTTTGATTTTTCAGGTGTACGATATATTTCTTATCGGTTTGAGTGCTTACGATACTAGGGCAGCAGCAGTACGTAGTGATTGGTCCGAAGGGAGGAACTAGTATATTGTCGTCACTGATGCGTATATATTGCAAGGTAGTGTGGGTGGGATTCTAAAGTGACGACTGTTCGTCGTAAAAATTAATTTCAAACACAATGCAATAGTTTTTATGCACTTACGGTACCAGGAATGCAGAAATACGTAGTGATTGGTCTATAGGGCGGAGCTGGTTGTCCCTGCTTCGTAGATACTGGGCGGAGCTTCGGGGCTTTAGTGTCGATGGCCGTAATATGATCCAGTTATGCACTCCTATTTTTTTCTATGGATTTTTGTCACAAGTGAATTAATTAATTACGATATTGAATTTATTATAATATAGGTTAGCACATCTGCACTTGACTGCGGTCCAGGCGGAAGAGGATGGAAGCGTTAACACGATAATTTTTGAAAATATCAATTGTTTAACTCAATCTAGTTTTAAAACTCTTCATATCTCATGTGGGAAGCCATTTAATGTAAATGGCAGTTTAGTTTTGCTTTGTTTATTTTTTTTTTAGTTATAATTATTTTTTTCCGCTGCGAAATAGCATTATTTTCGGTGTTTGGAGTAGACTTGTATTAATTTATTTTACAAAATACACTTTGCGTCACTCCCGGCCGTAGAGTACTTTTTTACTCCGAGCTCAGCCGCCGGCCGCCGGCGTGACTGTTTGTTTGTTACAGCGGTTCGTGCTGAAAAATATCGATCGCTTTAGAAATACAAAATATTCCAAAAACCAAATTTGATACATATTTGACCAAGATCAGATATTATTATTATTTTTATAATCACAAGGAAGCGTCAATAGCCTAATGGCAGGGCGCGAACCGCGAACTCGAAAGGTCGTGGATTCGAATCCACCATTCGACTACTGTCGTGAACCACTTCCAACACAAGCATTTTAAGTTTACCAGAAGCGGTTCAAGGGAATATTAGCAATGTTTAATAGCATTTTTTATAAAAAAAATCACAGATTTTATTACAGTATTTTGTTTCGCTAAAAGTACGCAAGATTAATATATAAATGTAACTATACATCTTGGACTTTATGGAGACCTGAAGGTGTACTTCGATATTTGCTACTAGATCTCCTCGAGGAGTAGAACTAGGTTTGCCGAGACTGTGCTCGTTATGAAAGTTATGATGAGACCTTAACTCCGAACAGTGGTGGCAAACTAGGCACGTGCCTAGGGGCGCAAGTTTAAAAAAGAGCGCACGGAAGTTTTTAACCAAAAAAAATTTTCGTATTTGATTACTTCTAAATCGCTCTTACTCTCTTATCACTTTTTTCATTTATATCCCCCTGTTAATGGTACTCGTATCCTGAATATTTTGCAATTATTTAACTTTAATATACATAACAATCAGCCGTGTAGTGGCGGTCAAGAATATCCACTACCCCATATCCTCCCGTGGGTGTCGTAAAAGGCGACAAAGGGAAACAGGCAGGAGATGGGCAGCAGCATCTTCTTGATAACAACAAACTAACAATAAAAAAACTGCGGTTGCCAACCCGCTCGCCAAGCGTGGCAACTATGGCAAATATGAATGACAGTAACAAATAAACGGCCCCCAGTCCCCGGCGGCCCCGCTATTCCTGGCTACGGTGGCGACCATGGTAACGGCGGGGCAGGGGGTGCTGAGAATCTCCGGTGGAGGTTCGGTTGCCACCTTAGACGACTCGACCTGGCAACGTACAACGCACGCACCCTGAGGTCTGACGAGAAGATTGTGGAGCTGGAAGAAGAGATAGACAAGTTGCGCTGGCATATTATAGGATTATCCGAAGTCCGAAGAGAGGGGGAGGACACGGTAATCCTCGAATCCGGCAACTTGCTCTATCACCGGGAGGGCGACCATCTGTCCCAAGGAGGTGTCGGATTTATCGTCCACAAGTCTCTCGTTAACAACGTTGTAAAGATCGGGAGTGTGTCGACGAGGGTTGCGTACCTTATACTCAGAATCACCAAACGGTATTCGCTGAAGGTCATACAGGTTTACGCACCAACCTCGGCACACCCCGATGAGGAGGTGGAGGAAATGTATGAGGATATCTCTAGAGCTATGCATTCCTCCAAAACCCAATATACGGTGTTAATGGGAGACTTCAACGCAAAACTAGGCACAAGAGAGAACGGTGAGCTGAAAGTAGGGAAATTTGGAATAGGGCAACGGAACCCAAGGGGCCAGCAGCTGGCCGAATTCATGGAGAAAGGGGTACTCTTTATGATGAACTCTTTCTTCCAGAAGCGGCCCCACAGGAAGTGGACCTGGTCGAGCCCCGACGAATCGACAAAAAATGAGATTGAATTCATTATGACGACCAGACGACAACTGTTCAGTGATGTCTCCGTGATCGCGAGGGTGAAAACTGGTAGCGATCACCGAATGGTTAGAGGCACACTGAATTTAAACGTTAAGTTGGAGAGGTCTCGTCTAATGAAGTCAACACTCCGTCTCCCTCGTGCTCTAATCCAAAGTCCCGAAACCTTTTAGCTCTAATTACAAAACCGTTTTCAGTGCCTAGAAGACTGCAATGAAGTGGACGATGTGAATGACAAGCTCGTGGAAACTGTCCATGCGGTCGGAGCTAAGTTCTGCAAGACCCGCCGCAGAAGAACACAAAAACTCTCCGATCACACTCTTAATCTCATGGCTGTTAGACGGGAGATGAAGCTACATTCTTCAACAGACTTGACAGCATACAGGCATCTGAACAGACAGATCTCCAAATACATGCGGCGGGACTTACGCAACTTCAATACAGCTCGTATTGAAGAAGCGATCGAGCGGAACCAAGGCTCCAAAGTCTTTGCCAGAGATCTGTCTGCCAGAAAGAGCCAACTGTCAAAGCTGAAGACAGAATGTGGCAACATCGTTTCCGGGACACCTGAGATTTTGAGTGAGATTGAGAGGTTCTATGGGCAGTTGTACACGTCATCGTTGGAGCCACACGTAAGTGTGAGTAACGATCCAAGAGCGAGTCTCATCCGACACTATTCCTAAGATATCCCGAACGTCAGTCTGAGCGAGATTAGAATGGCTCTCCAGCACCTTAAAAACGGTAAGGCCCCAGGCGAGGATGGAATTACAGCGGAGCTTCTGAAAGCGGGTGGAAGACAGGTACTTGAAGTCCTGCAGAAGCTCTTTAATTCCGTCCTCCATCGTGGCATTACACCAGAGGCGTGGAGCAGAAGTGCAGTGGTCTTGTTCTTCAAGAAAGGCGACAACGCTCTCTTGAAGAACTACAGACCGATTTCCCTTCTGAGCCTCGTCTACGTGCTGTTTTCGAGAGTCATTACGAATCGTCTCGCGCGCAGACTTGACGACTTCCAGCCTCCCGAACAAGCCGGTTTCCGAAAGGGCTTTAGCACCATAGACCACATACATACCCTTCGGCAAATTGTACAGAAGTCCGAAGAGTACAATTTGCCACTATGTCTGGCGTATGTGGACTATGAGAAAGCCTTTGATTCCGTCGAAATTTGGGCGGTGCTGCAGTCCCTTCAGCGGTGCCAAGTTGACTGTCGGTATATCGAAGTGCTGAAGTGCTTGTACAGTAGGGCTACGATGGCTATCCGAGTACAGAACCAGAGTACGAAACCTATCCAATTGCAGTGAGGTGTAAGACAGGGTGACGTCATATCCCCGAAACTCTTCACCGCTGCATTGGAAGACGTTTTCAAGCTTCTGGACTGGAAAGGATACGGTATCAACATCAATGGCGAGTACATCACTCACCTTCAATTTGCCGACGATATAGTCCTTATGGCAGAATCGCTGGAGGACCTAAGCACTATGCTCAATGACCTCAATAGTGTCTCCCAACGGATAGGTCTTAAGATGAACATGGACAAAACAAAGATTATGTATAATGTCCATGTCACACCTATGCCGGTAGTTGTTGGGAACACTAAGCTCGAAGTTGTTGACGAGTATGTTTACCTGGGACAAATAGTCTAGGTAGGTAGTAGGTAGGTAGTAGGACTAGGTAAGTCCAACTTCGACCGAGAGGTCAATCGACGGATTCAACTCGGCTGGGCAGCGTTCGGGAAGCTAAGACACATCTTCTCGTCAGACATACCTCAAAACCTTAAAACGAAATTGTACAACCAGTGCGTGTTGCCAGTGATGACTTACGGAACTGAGACGTGGTCCTTCACTGCTCGCCGGATGAGAAAGCTCAAGGTTGCTCAGCGAGCTATGGAGAGGGCTATGCTCGGAGTTTCTCTGCGTGATAAACTTAGGAATGAGGATATCAGCAGTAGAACCAGAGTAACCGACATAGCCCAACGGATTAGTAAGCTGGAGTGGCAGTGGGCCGGCCATATAGCTCGAAGAACCGACAACCGATGGGGAAGAAAGGTTCTCGAGTGGCAGCCTCGTACCGGTAGGCGAAGTGTAGGGCGTCCCCCCACGAGATGGAGTGACGACCTGGTAAGACATGCAGGAAGTCGATGGATGCAGGTGGCTCAGGACCGTGCTTTGTGGCATTCTTTGGGGGAGGCCTGTGTTCAGCAGTGGACTTGTGAAGGGCTGTAATGATGATGATGATGATGAATATACATTATTATATACTTTATATACAAAGTGAGAAGTCTTAATTTATAATAGATATAATATGGCCCCTATAGGGGTGCCGATGAGGTACTAGGCTAGCCTAGGACGTAGTCAACATTTTTAATCCGCCTCTGCCTCTGTACTTGAAATAGTGATCTGAAGGTGTACTTCAATGACTGCTACTGGAACTCCTCGACGAAGAAAACTAGATGTGCCGAGTTTGAGCTCGTTTTATTAGTTATGAATAGACCTTACCTCCGGACTTGACGGAGTGACTTGAAAATGTACTTCGTTGACTGCTACTGGAACTTTTTGACGAATAGAACTACAATTTAAATTTTATTAATTTTCTTACTATCATATGAGTATTATGAGTCGTGCACTTTTGCATTTTCTAAACTTTTTTTTAATTGAAGTTTGACATAAAATTATCGGAAAATTAGAAGTATAGTATAAAGGATATTAGTGAAAACTCGTGGGTATTTAAGTTTACTTTAAAAAATTTATGTTGTATGTAATTTTTTAATGTGCTTAAGGCATGCACAATTGGATTTACCAATAGTTTTTATTTATTTTTATACTAGGTATATATTTCTTATTTTATAAACAGAATTTTCTTGTTCAGTTCAATAAGGCGTGTTACACATCCGAGTATATTCGATTCAGCACTAGTTGTTGAGTAGCAAAATCAACCAGAAGCAAATACTAAACGTGTTCGGCTTTCATTCAAACACTGCCTGAATTTATTTGAGCCCTGTTCGACATTCAGTGTTTACACATCTTTGTCAAATCGTCATATTGGGGTTCACTTACACAACACTATTTGGTGTTGGTTTTAACGTCAGTTCCTTTACGTTGGATGTATACAAATTTTAGATCGATAGGAAACATGATTGGCCGTTATGGCCCGATTGTGTGTTATGAAGGTGAATGCGGATAGACAAGCCTGTCTTTATAAAATAATTTATCTATAGCCCGTACAGATAAAGAATGGGGTTAGAAATGGCGGCTCATTGAGCCCGTACCGTCAATATACACAGTACTAATAGCGAAAACCTGCTAATAGCGGTATGTCGTTATACGGTTATAATATTCAGTTAATTTGAAATTTTCTATAAATGGGAAAATATATTCAAGTAGGTATATTAATTTTAAAACAAAATTCATAATTAACGAACCGCTCTGGCTTTTCCTGCGTGGAAGCTATTAATGTGGCGTTATTATGACTTAAGATAATCACTCAAGACCATTTTTTTATCTTATCAGCATTTCTATTTTAAAGAAAAAATTCAAATAAAATTTTAGTCTAGATCACTCCTGGTATAACTCTTTATTTTTTCGTGATGTTTCATTAAAATCGGTTCAACCATGCCGAAGATAAGCTCAGACAAACAGACAAACAAAAATTTTGAAAATAGGTACTCATTTCTCAATGGCATGTAAAATATTTTATACATAAATATTAACAAAAAAATTAACTATAATAATGAAAGAAACTCAGAATGAATACTCATAAATTACCAAAATCAGATGAATGTTTTTTGTAGTTTATGGGAATTTGTTATCATAGATTTCAATGACAAGTTAGGCTGAACTTATAGAACGTACTGAAAAACGCATATCGCAACATAACGCATAACGTATTTTTTGCAGTCTTTACCGGCAGTTGTGAGTATAGATAGCGATAGTGTGCGAGCGAGAGGTGAATACAGGTGACGCCATTTTCAATCCCATTCTTTAACCGCACGGGTAGTACATATTATATTCTTCTTTACTGACCATCTTTGCCGAAATAAACTGACCAGAATACGCGTAATAACACACCTCTATATAACGTATATATAATATAGACTCTATATAACGTAAAGAAGTTCACATATTATCATGACATAATTCTGGGCCTGATGGGCCCCTGTCTTCATCTGGATCATGATGAGTAGCCTCAAGCAAATTAACAATCACAACAATAATCTAGTCAAGACTTATCTTGGCAACCAAAGATACTAAACAATTTCAGTCGAACAGATACGTCAGCACTTTTTTTTATAGGAGAGGTGGCAAACGAGCATGCGGCTCACCTGATGGTAAGTGACTACCGCCGCCCATGAACAACCACAACACAAATCCCCTGATTTGCAGATGCGTTGCCGGCCTTTTAAAAAGGAGTACGCTCTTTTCTTGAAGGTCCCTAAGTCGTATCGGTCCGGAAAAATCGCTGGTGGTAAACTATTCCACAAGGAAGTTGTGCGAGGAAGAAAACATCTTCTTAATTGCACAGTGGTGGACCGCCAATCATCCAGATGGTGTGGATGGTATCGGGAGTTCTGTCGCGATGTGCGTTCGTGAAATTTGGCGGCTGGGATTAATCCGAACAATTCCTCAGAGCACTCCCCGTGGTAAATGCGAAAGAAAATGCAAAGAGATGCAACATCTCTTCGCAGTGCCAATGAGTCGAGCCGATCGGAAAGGACTCGGTCATCGACGATTCGAGCCGCTCTGCGCTGGATGCGGTCAAGTGGAAGGAGCTGGCACTCCGGAGCCCCAGCCCAGAGATGCGAACAGTATTCCATGTGAGGCCGAACCTGCGCCTTGTAAAGTTGCAGGCGTTGAGCTGGCATGAAATACTGTCCCGCTTTGCTGAGCACGCCAAGCTTTTTTAGAGGCCAATTTGGCCTTCTCTTCCAAGTGACCACGAAACTGCACGTCACTCGATATGTCGACGCCGAGGATTCCGATACTGGCTGAGGCAACAAGGGGAGTACCTTGAAACTGAGGAGATACGACAAAGGGGTTCTTTTTAGCGGTAAACGCGCAAACTTGTGTCTTCTGAGGATTAAACTGGACTAGATTTAGTCGCCCCCAATCCGAGACTTTGTCCAGCAAAGACTGGACTTCAGACACAAGTTTGTTCCGGTACTCGGTGACGTTTTTCCGAGAAATATTGGCACGGCCGGTGTATAGAGCATCACCAGTGCTGTCATCCGGATAGCAATGAATGCTACTAGCTTGCAACATATCATTGATATGCAGAAGAAACAGCGTTGGTGATAGCACGTAGCCTTGTGGAACACCAGCGTTAATAGGCTTGTAGTCGGAGCACGTACCGTCTACAACGACCTTGATGCTCCGATCTGCAAGAAAGCTGGTGATCCAATTACATAATTTCTCATAAAGCCCATAGGAAGGGAGCTTCGAAAGAAGCGCTTTGTGCTAAACCCGATCGAAGGCCTTCGCAATGTCCAAATTAACGGCCAATGCCTACTCCTTGGACTCTACTGCCTCCGCCCATCTATGAGTTAAGTAGACCAGAAGATCACCAGCTGATCGACCCCGACGAAAACCGTACTGACGGTCACTAATCAGCTGGTGATCCTCAAGGTACCGCATGAGGTGGCAGTTTAAAACGGATTCCATAATTTTGGAGAACAAGGGGGTGATGGTAATAGGCCTGTAGTTGGACGGGTCTGAGCGGTCGCCATTTTTAGGGATTGGGTGAGCAAAAGCTGTCTTCCATGATTTCGGGACTACGCCTAGGGAGTAGGAGTATCGGAAAAGACGCGTTAGAACCGGTGCCAACTCCGGAGCACCCGTCCTCAGCACAATTGGGGGAATTCCGTCAGGCCCACTCGACTTGTGGATGTCAAGGAAGAGGAGTGCTCTACAAACCGAGCGCTGTTAGAATCGCACATACGGCATGAATCACTCATACCGCGGGATGGTCGGCGGTGTGTTCCCCCGTCATCAAAAGTCGAGTTGGACGCAAAAATGGAGCCTAAAGGGTCGGTTTTCTCTTTTGCGTCGTGGGCCAGTGAGTCGTCCTCCCTGTGCAGAGATGGTAGTGATGGCTGACAGAAGTTCCCTTGGACAGCCTTGGCGAGAGACCAGAATGCACGGGTTCCCGAAGGAAGGCGAACTAGTTTCTCGCCAATTCTGCCTATGTGCTCTGACTTTGCCTTGGCGATAACTCTTTTGAAGGACCTGGAGGCAAAGTTATACTTCTTTTTAAGTATGCTGGTGTTTACATCCCGAGTCGCCGAAGCCGCAGCCCAGGCTTGATAACACTCCTGCTTACTGCGTAAAGCAGTCTAACAGGAGCGACCAAACCAAGGCTGAGATCTGATTCCGATGGGTACCACAGATGATGGAATAAATAATTCCATTCTCTGTAGCACCATATCAGTGACAGAGTCAGCAACAACGCTGGGATCATCCAGCGAGAAGCAAACCCGCCCCCATGGGTAGGAAGCAAAGAAAGACCGCATTACGTACCAATCTGCCGACCTGTAATGCCAAAACGGTGGCAACCTGCAGAATGCAACCGCGAGGGGAGCGTGAGTGGCACCACACTCCGGATCAGACAATAGTCCGAAGAGCCAAGAGGGGCATCGACGGAAACCTGATATCCGTCCGGATGAGAGGTCAGCAGAAGGTCCAACAGGGAAGGTGTATGATCCTCAACATCTGGAATCCGCGTAGGCAATGTAACCAGTTGTATCAGACCTTATGCCAAGGCAAAGTCATAAACAGATCTCCCCGCATGATCGGTTAAACGTGAACCGAGCCATTCGGCGTGGTGGGCGTTAAAATCGCCAAGGATCACGATCTCTAAGGATGGGACCTGTTGTAGCAAGGAATCTGTAGCCATTTGGACGTGGTCGATGAGTCGGTCTGTTTCGGCATTACCGCTATGGGATCAGCCGGAGAGGCACCTGGGTCTCGGTCAGAAAGAGCAAGGCCGGCTTCGCCATCTCGAGATGGAAGTGGCGGCGTTTAGGTTCGAGTGAAATCCCCTGATGTTGCAGAAATTCACAGATAGCGTGGCAGGGGTAGCCTTGGTCTTGTTGCTCAGTTTGCCCAGCGCAGTTATTGTGTTGAGCGGAATTTTGCCCCCCCCCCCCCACGCGGGGCAGCCTGAGCACCCACGCTCAGAAGTGGAATAGCATGGTCGTCGATGCTCAGCGAGGGATTCTCCATGGATACTGGTACCCTCCGGGGGTAGTTTATGATGTAATTCCGCTACCATGTTGATGGGGGGGGGGGGGAATTGGGCCTCCGGTCACCTGCATTTACCAGACGAAACGCGGAAGCAGAGTTTCCACTTCACGCCGGTATTCTGTGAGGTCGTGGTACTAACCCGGCTCGAGCCGGCCCATACGTGCAATAGCAAAAGCTGCTGCGTGGCTCTACCACCGTTAAACTGTTGCACTGGCGATAGAATGTCCTTTCCGTTATTACTACACCAGTTTCTTATAAATTCTAGCAATTTCGTGAAATAAGGTACGCAAGAAATTTTATATCCGTCCTAAATTGCAAGTCTAGTCAGTCTGTCTGTCTATTTTCTTTAACGTCGCTATCTACAGAAATCTATTACAGCACCAAATTTTTCTTCTGTGCTGTCAGTTCATATAAATATTTCAAAGATAAAATATGAAAACTGTGTACCTCGATAATTCTAGGTGAAGCAAGCCACATGTTGCAGCGCGTACTTGAAGTCAGTTAAGATAACAATATTGTTACAATTTATACTAAAAACTGAAGACAAAGCTATGGCAATCATTTCCGCGTGATTAGCCGATATAATCGTTGAAGTTCGTGGGTAATATGTATTTTGTTTTGCACGTCAAAAAAAAAAAGCTCCTACATCATTATTACTCTGTGGTAGATATCCATAAGTTTTGTAGAATTTCTTGTATTGATGCTGTTGTGACGCCTCATAATTATTATTAATAAATAATAATTAAATTCACTATACAGACATTTAAAAATGTCATAGAAATTATAATTTAAACAATTAAATGCAAATAATAAGCATAAAGTTCAAAAATTATCCATTTGGAATATTGAATATTATAATATTAGTAAACGCATAAAATGTCTCTAAAAATCTCTGAATTTATTAAAAACCTGCTTAAAATGTTCAAAATGTATCAAATCATATAAATACAAGGCGATTATATTGCAATAATAAAAATAAATAACATTTGTAATATCTAATAGAAATAATGGATCAAAATTTTGTAAGTTGATGAACGTGTTCTTGTAATGTTACCTTATATTGGGGCGTTGCCGGAGACACATACCCAAGGTTGTACATATATATGGGGTGGTCGGCTGACCGACTGCTAGTAATAAGGTTGCACAATGACTAGTCCTATATCAGGGACTTATCATATTACTATGCTTAACATATACTACTCGTACCTTACGGTCTAACGAACCAAAGCATTAATATAGAAGGTCTCTATGATGCATAAGCATTATGATAGCAGAGTTATGACTTGAAGTCCCATATGAATAAGACATACAATAGTATGATCTATGAAATAAAGCAAATAAGTGGAATGTCTCAAATATGTAAAAGCATTATATTGAAAGAAATGGGACTTGAAAAGGATTATTATAGTGGCGTGTAGGTTGCTTCGTAGCCTCTGAGACCGAGGTAAACTCGGACTCACTAACCGATGTGTCCTAGACATATCATCTTAGTGCCGGTGGTAAGCGGGTTTGTTGTAGTAATACGACTTGCCTGTAGACATCGCACACCCCTACCGTTTGTGGGTGACGTTTTAGCGCATAGCGTTATGATACGTCGGCTTTCTTTCGGATTAGGGTGAGTGTGTTTGGTAGTACTTTTAAGTGCAGCAAGCAAACTCAACTTCATGTCTTAGTGCAATAGCGCTATGATACGTGGAGTTTTGGCTACTGACGTCTTAGTACCGTGCTACTATGATACGTTGGTGGTATTTTTAGTTAACAAGATTATCAATTTTGTTACCAAAGTCGATAGGGATCATGTGGGTGGGTTGTGAGGTGGCGCCATCCGTATGATAGTTGCATTGATGCTTACTGCTACTTGCAGTATTGCGTCTGTTGATGGATCTGCGGGTGTGCTTCACCTGAATCGACGCATCTTGTGGTTCTGGTCGATGGAGGTATGCGGGTGGTGATGTCTGCTGGGACTGTATGGGGGACCTTGGGATGGTGTAAGACCAACGATAGTCGTATTGATGCTTGTTGCATTCTGCAGCATTGCATCTCTGCGATGGTTGTTTGGCGGGTCGCTATTCTCAATAGCGCTCTCTGCGTCTTGGTTTGACTCACAACCTAAGTAGCTTTGCCCAAGTCGGGTCCCTTCATTGCGGGGCTGCAGACTGTCTGTCCTCCATGATGTTTTATATAACAACTTAATAATATATCGCTATAAAGTTCCCACCTTTGAAAGATTGAAGGCAACTTGTTGGTGGGTGAGACAAGCATGATCGAAAAATGCATATACTCAACGTCAGTAACACAAACCCTTTCTGATGGCGAATTATTACTAATATTTTATAACTGCCTATTGGCTATATCTGCTATTGTATTGGTTGATGGATCATATGTGTCCACCTCATGCGGGTGGTAGCTGGAGGGAGAATCTGAGGAGGCTCTCAAGGCTGCGGCCGAAAGCCGCGCAACGTGGGAACCTCTATTCCCTTGAGGTGAGCGGTAGACTCATGACACGCTATGCGGCCAATTGGCCGTGCTGACCATGCAATTGGTGGTGATGCCTTACACTTACATCACGTCTGCAGGAACGGCGATCTCGCAGGTGGTGGCGCTCACGGAAGGCTTTTTATGGCCAATGTGCCTATTGTTGCCTAAACCGTGTGACGTACCTTCACTGTGGCTGGATTTCATCGTACATTTATTTGGCGTGCGCGACTTCGGTCGATGTTTGTGCTTACGCACTATCAAGGGGCCAAGTCCTCTTTACAGGTTCGCCAGTTATTTTGCTATGGACTACGGTCCAGTTCCCAACTTAGCGTAACTTTCGGGGGGAGCGCATTAAAATTTATTTTATTTATTTATTTATATCCAACTTATATCTAACATTACAGGTTTCTACCCAATGCGATAGATAAGCACTATCTACAATCATATATTACCTATATTACTATACTACCTTATAACTAATTATCCATAAAGCAAGTTTTGTGAATTCGTTCAGAGTACAAAAGAATAAATCTGATTGTCTGTCGATCAGGTTTAATGTTCGAAAAGCTCGCGTCAATGGTGCCTCTCGCAGTAAGTTAGTGCGACATCTAGGGACGGCCAGTAGGTCTGGCTGACGCCGCCGCCATACATATCTATCCGGAACATAAATATTAATCTTCTTCAACATATTCTCATTAATAATTTTACTCCTAAGGACCATAAAAATATATGAAACTAGTCTAAGTTCTCTCCTTACCCTGAGCTGATTGTATCCTACCATACCCAGAACAAATAATGTGGGGTATTGCAGTGGGTAAAAAGGATACACCCCATATAACTTGTGATACAAATACCTTACAAATTTGTTTTGTACCTTCTCTAGCATTAGATCGTACTTCTTCTCATGTGGAGCCCAAATTATTGAATTACACTCCAAATGACTCCGAACTAGTGTGTTGTACAAAGCTATAATAGCTTGCACATTTGTGAAACCGTTAACCGTTCGTAACGTAAAACCTAGAGTTCTAAAATCCTTTTTACATGTATCAACAATATGATCCTTAAACGTTAAATCAGCAGAAAATTTTACTCCTAAATCCATGACTTGCATTACCCTAGACATAGGTGTCCTGTCAATGTAATATGTGTACCCTATGGGCATATGTTTGCGCGTGAAAGATATTGTTAAGCATTTAGCGGTATTAAATTGTAATTTGTTGTCTTTGCTCCATTCAACAACTTTATTTATATCTTCTTGGAGACGATCACAGTCCTCCAAACTACCTATATTCATCGATAACTTAAGGTCGTGCGCAAATAATAAACATTTTGATTTCTTCACAACATTGGGTAAGTCATTTATCATGATTAAAAACTCCAAAGGTCCTAGATTCGACCCCTGACTGACACCAGACCAGGTAAAATATGGTTTTGTCTTATGACCCTCATATGCTACATACTGTTGCCTATCTGTCATGTAGCTAGCGAAAAATCTCAATAAGTGTGGGGTGAAACCAAATTTTGCCATTTTTTTTAGTAATATGTCATTATTTACCAAATCAAATGCTTTTTTGAAATCAAAAAAATGGTTGGCGCTCACCGTGCGCGACGTGTGCGGAGCCGTGTACCTCTTCCACATTTTTTTTAAAATGTGGGAGAGCGAAGCCCTTGTAGCTGGTATTTGATATAAATATTGTGAGCCTTTTCCAAGCGGGAAGGGATTAATTAATAAGGAATTGACTGTTGTGAACCAGATGCAAGTGGAATAGGGACAATTTATTGTTATTACCTTTTTGAGCTCTGTCTTCGTGAACGGGGTTCTTTAGCTTATAAGACTCTACCAACAGCTTTCGATTTCTGATTCATTCTTCTAAGATACACCTAAAAGAACTAAGTTACTATACAAAAACAACGTAAAAAAGGGTCCTAACTAATACGATCACGCCATAAATTTATTAAACGGCCTATATTTAAACCTTTAGAAAGATCAAGATATACTGGTCACATAAATTAGATATATTTATATATCTTACAGATATAGATTCTAAAGAAATGCAGAAAAAAAAAAGAATATATATATATAGAAAAAAAAGAAAAAAGAGGGGGTGGGGTTCGGTTCACTGTGTAAATATCGGGATAGAAAACTCTAGTAATCTAAACCAATTAATTTTTACTAGATATATAATTACGCTTAGATATTATTATAAACTCAATTTTTGTCTTAACTTACATTGGGATATCAATATTGCTAATCCAACAGTTTTATGAATTCTGTCTTTTTACCAAAAATATATTTTTACGGATTTTATGCTTTTTATTAACTTATTTTATAGTCCCAAACTTTTGAATATTTTGCAGAACCTATGATCTTTCATTACTGGCCAGATGAGGAAGCTCAAGCTCGCTCAGCGAGCTATGGAGAGGGCTATGCTCAGAGTTTCTCTGCGTGATAAACTTAGGAATGAAGATATCCGCATTAGAACCAGAGTAACTGACATAGCCCAACGGATTAGTAAGCTGAAGTGGCAGTGGGCCGGCCATATAGCTCGAAGAACCGAAAACCGATGGGGAAAAAGATTCTCGAGCCTCGTACCGGCGGACGAAGTTTAGGGCGGCCCCCCACTAGATGGAGTTACGACCTGTTAAGACATGCAGGAAGTCGATGGATGCAGGTGGCTTAGGACCGCGCTTATAACACTTTTTTAGGGCGTTACTCACCGGCTACGGTTGTCGGAGAGTTAAGGGACTCGAGGATCAAAATAAAAGTATCCCAGGGCGCCTGTTGTTGGATGATTAGTAAATGAAAATGCTAAGTTATATAGACAGACAAAAAGTAGTTTATTTCCTTCTACGGTTCACATATATAGCTCCAAATATCAAGTTTTCACTTTAAAATACCCAACGAACTGAGGTTTTGACTAACCTGGTGGATTACACAATATTACACTGTTTATGGTCAATCCCGCGAAGCAGTGAGGCAACAGATATCCTCCAGGTGTACGCCGGTCGCGGTCTCCTGGCCGCCCAGTCCCAAAATAGCCACCCGTTGAAGCTGCCTCGCCTCGTTCGCATTGTTGAACTTGATAATGGACCATACTCAAAGTACGGACTAAGGACTAAGGACTAAGGACTAAGGACTAAGGACCCCTATGACAAGGCAAAAGAATCTATGAAACACCGTGTACCGTTAATTAGAGCACATGTGCTTTTAAGAAGACAAAAACATTAAGTACTTACAATTTATGGGATGATGTGTTTCAACACATTAAACTGCCCGTAGACATTGTGTTTAAGGGGCCGTACGCCCAAGTAGTCGTCACTTTAAATTCATGTTCCGGCGTTTCGATTCAAAAATTATATATGTGCGTGTCCGATCATTACAACGGCTCGCTCCAAAAAAGAACTAGGCCTCCCTTGGGCTACACGCCACCGTCGATCCGTGGTAGGATTTCGAACTAACACGAAAGGTCAATTGCATGCGATTAGCTAGCTCGATTCGTCAATATACGTTTCTAGTTAC
This sequence comes from Parnassius mnemosyne, assembly GCA_963668995.1. NCBI lineage: Eukaryota > Metazoa > Arthropoda > Insecta > Lepidoptera > Papilionidae > Parnassius > Parnassius mnemosyne. The sequence continues at coordinate 23,484,027 of CAVLGL010000084.1, forward strand.
TTCGGACTAATGACGTTAGATGGCGCTCTGAAGTCTGTTCATCGCATGTAATAACGTAAATATGCTAAAATAATGTACACGAAAATTTTCGTGTTACACGCTTTATGGCATTCCTTGTGGGTAGCCTATGTTCAGCAGTGTAGGGCTGTAATGATGATATAGTCACGGAGGGACTGTGGTGCTGGCCATACCAATACCATAGTTGACCACGGCTACCTTTATTTATTATTAATTTTTGATCCAATCTACGTAGAAAAAATGAATAGTATTTTGAAGTCTTGAAATTATATCTTCTTTATTGATTAGGATGTTTATTTTAATTTCCCTCGAGAATCATCGTTGGCAACTATCGATTTTCTTTTTCCGCAAATTCCCGCAATTACATTATAGATAAGGTGACCCCGTTCGTTTTCACAGATTGCAGACTTCTTGGAGCGTCGATTCTTTACATCAGCTTTATGTTATATTACACGGATTTTTATTGATCTACAGTTTGTCCAATATAAGAAAGACCACATTCATAATCAAGCTTATACGAGTACACTCCTCCATCTTGCAGAGAAATATAATACTTGACTGTTTTAATGGAAGCTCACTTCACGATGTCAGTGACACCTTTGACATATGACAGTACAGCTGTCAGACGTTCGATTGTGGTCGGTTTCACTCGTTCACTGTGACGTAAGCGTGGGACCCAAAGCTAGTTGTAGTTAAAAACTTGCTTGACGTGTTGGAGCTCGGAGGCCAAGTGTTTAATTTTTCTCAAAAAAAAAAAATCCTACGTTAGCTAACTGTGAACAATGGTGTAAGATTCACAATTTCAATATCTTTTAGTATGGATTTCTTCTCTGTATACATTGTAACTAAAGGAATTATCAGGATTCTGAATTACTAACATATCTAGAAAAGCTAAATAACTATTTGCCTATAACTCCTTTATGAACTGAATTTTTGAATTTATGGAAATTATGTACTTTATGGATGGTCTAATAATGTGGCTACATTATCTATTGCTAGAATTATGATAGTATCATCTAGGTACCCCTTACGGAATCTTGAATGTATAGCAGAAGTAACAGTAAGTAAGAAAGGGTTTTCTTCTCAAAATCTTCCGTAAACACATCGGCGATACTGGAAAATATAAGTTAGTCCAACGCCACACCATCTACTTGCTAGTACTACACTTTTCACAATAGATACCTAGATTTGAGACAATTCCTAAGGTCCAGGTTCTAGGTCTTTAATCTTGCTGACATATAGGTGATATTATTTGTGCGGTTTTTTGTGTATTCCCTTAGCCAATCCGTAATTTGGTGAATCCATTTACTTCACTGTTGTACGAAGTAGAGCATTGATAGTATGTGTTTTGGTAACCCCTACAACATCGACGGTTTGACACACGTTGGTAATATCGATTTTGGGTTCAAATTAAATTTTTTGAAGTGTTTCTTCATGAAATCACTATTCGTTTTAAAATTAATTTTAAAGTTTGGTTATTATTTGTTGTGTCGATTTTAACGTTTTATAATTGCTTCCATCCAACAAAAGTTCTAGTATTTTAGATTACATTTCCACGTATCCAATGCATTTCTTATATCTGCACACAAAAATAGAATAAGTTAATGGAACGTGAGAAAATACGTAAAAAAAAATAACTATTTTCTTTAAATGTGCAAAGTTCGTGTACACGTATGTTACGCGATATCATCGTCAATTGTGAACAGATTTTGATGATTCTTTTTGACTAAATAGACTCTACCTAAAGGCTATTAGATAAGGGGTATTATAGGAGGGGGGATTCTAGATAAATTTGAAAAACATTCCGACCCTAAGCGTGGCGAAACAAAAAGATGAAGATTTTAATGTAAGTTTTTTGAATGACATTAAGATTGTATTATTCCTTTGTGTATAAAATGTATTATTCATTTGCCTAAAAAATTAATGTAAAAAACGACTTCAATTATTTAAAATGAATAAAATAAATTCATATTCTGAATTCGATCAAAATTACAATACTGAAAACGTATAAACCAACTTTGTGCTACTCTTACTGACAAAGCATTAGGTCCATAAACGTTACAAGTTATTATTCCCGTTTTTGTAATAAAACCATTGATAATAAACAACTAGATACACAATCCCATGCAGAAGTTCTCTAAAAACTGTCGCCAATTGTTTTGACGTAATTCTAGTTGAAATAAATATACATTAATGTGAATTCAACCTTAAATGCATTGCCTTAAGTTGTATTCACAAAGCTACGTACAGATTAAAAACGCACCCAAATGTGCGAGTGTGCGATCATTTGGTAAGAAGATTTTTATTCCATTTTATACAAACAAAATACGAAGAAAGTTATTCCCCGACCTATTATTTGTATACGAAACGTGCAGATTGATTATGAACGCCGTCATAATAACGAGTCTCCACGAAGAAAAGTAACAAATAAAACGTAAATTAACGCGGCTTGATACATATTTGGAGTAAAATCTTCTGCAAATTATCCGAAAATTTTTGTTTGATTTAAGAAAAATACCACCAAATATAAAAGATATTTTGGATAACCATTGAAGACCTTCCATACTCTCGACCCTCAGCTATTCAATCCGTTTTTCTATTTACAGCTAATCAGTTGCTCACATGCGACCACCTGAACAAGCATCCGTTAACAAGGCAAATCAAGTGCTATACTTATACGTATTTTAACAAATAAAAATGCGAAAGCTGAATCGATGCATAAAGGAGAATTAATGCTGATTGATGCTGAATAGCTCTTCATCAATTTAGTAATTTTATATAAAAATGCGTATTATCTAATAATGAGTTATTAATCTGAGATCTAAAGAATATTATTGGCTATTGATAACAAATTTCGTTTATTTTCATGCAACTACTGTCAAATTTGTAATTAAATATTTAAACATTCTAAAGCGAAAAGTGTTCCAATTAATCAAGATGATCCTGCAACAAATGTTTCCAACTTGCTTTAGTAAGCGAGCCCGGTTGTGACAACTCGCAAATTATACCAGATTACACTGGTTTATACCAGGCTTACGCAGAATTAAGCAGTGTGTAATCGTTGTACTAACCCCGGATTAAAACTTTTATCCTCAAGAGCCGCTGGTACTACTAATGAAGAAAGTTGATAGCAAACGTTTTTGAGTATTTGAAATACATTAGTCAATTACTTTAATCTTTATACCTTATTTTTCCTTCAATATATCAAACACTTGTTTAACTTCTCTTTAAGAAGAGTTTTAGATTAACAAAGACTAAAATTTTTGTTTTTTCTAAATCTATTCTTTTGTTACGTCTTTTTCTCTATCTTTGCTATTGATAGTTTTCACATTTTAGTACTTAATCTTTTCTAAATACGGTTGAATATAGTGGTTTCTTTTTTTAAAGCTTAATTCCATTTATTAATTTATAAATCTATGGACACAAAATAAATGAAGTAAAATAAATAAATGATTTGCTTGTCATTGTGTTCTGCTTATGGATTCTATTACTCCACAAGTAAACCTTTGTGAAACTAACAAAGCCATTTAAGTAGAATAAAACAAAATTTGAAAGCGCATTCGTCGATGTCCCTTAGAGATATTATTTCCGGTTCATGGAATTATTTGTAACAATTAGTTATCGTACAAATGTTTTTATAATTTTAAATATTATTTTGTTTGTAGTATTTTTCAAAATATTTATTGTCATACACACAGTGTAATAACAACTTCAAAACACGCATATTGTATATAACTCCGATTTGTGAATTATTAATTTTTAAAAGGCTAGATGGGGTGGTGACCTGGTAAGAGATGCACGAAGTCGATAGATGCAGGTGGCTCAAGACCAACTTTGTGCCATTCTTTAAGGAATAGCTATGTGCAGTCGTAGACTCGTGATGGTGTGTAGTGATGGTGAAATGATGTGATTTCTATAGTATAAACTCAAATTTATATACACGTATCTTGTTGAACATGAGATATTTTAAAATAAATATATTTTCGCATTGGGTCAGCCAATGAGAAAATAAATATATTTTTTAATTTTAACTTGTTTATGGACGCAACATATAATTATTGTTTAAGTGCTTTTATAGAATTTTAATGTAATCCTTTATTATAATACTATATAATAATGCACAATAATGTCCTTCAGACCGAATTTCGGTCACGGCAGCCTATCTCAACGGAGATTAGCCATCTGCGGGGACAAGATTATAGAGTAGTAACAAGCACAGGTGCACTCTGTAATCTCTCAAACTTATAGCCCCTGGGATGGCCATCCAACTCGATCGGAAAGGCGCTAATCAAAATAATAAGAATTTTTACTAATGAGAATTTCTTGACAACTCTTAGACAACTCCAAAAACTGTATTTTTGGCCCGATTCGGGTTTTGATTCCGGGACCTCACGATCATCAGATGCGTCTACGACCACTGACTTACTAGGCAGTACATAACACCTCTATACATGTCATTAAATATATGAATAACGTTATTCTCAACCTAATGATAATTTACTTATAATTCGCGAATCACATTATTTAATTACGCCCAGGGTTAATTTGGAGAGAATGCTTAAAGACATTTAGCGCGCCCTGTGTAAACCTTTTTACGTACCTTAACGTGATAAGGTTTAAATAATAAATGAAAATTAGAGTCGAGATTATTAACAAGTTATACAAAACTCTCATTCCCTGTACAGAGTTGAAAAAACCAATTTTTCAGTTTCATCAACAACTATATTTATCGAGGTTTTCTTTTATTTCTTGCGGAGTTCTTCTATTTTATTTTATAAAATTAAACTGTTCTGCGATAATTTAAAGAAATCACACAAAAAAGGGACTTACTTTTGTGGAAACAAGATCCCACTGTTGGACAATTCAAAAATGTTAATACGAAACTTCAAGTTCTGTACTCAGTTTCTTACTCTATACAGAAATTTCTTTCTCATGGTAGGTATGAGATTAAAAGCATCTAGGGGCTATAAAAAAAAAACTACTGGTGTAGTAGTGCCCCTGATTGTAGTGTTAGCAGTGATGAGAATATTGTAACTAGAGATGATTTGATTGACCTTTCTGAGGTACAATGATCTTATTTGCACCAATTGCGGTGCAATGGTTACAGGACGGCCGACTGTAATAAAGATAAAAAAGGTTGTATTGAAAAGGTGTCACGTGGTGCAGTGTGCTGTCATAGATGACGTGGAGAGGCGTTGATTTGTGATTGGTGGAGCGCAGAGGAGAGATAAATATGACGGCCATTTTATTTATTGTTGTATAGTTTGTGTTTCATGGACATTGCATATTTTTGCATAGATATTAAAATTTAATTATATAAAGCCAAAAGGTGTTTATTTTATTTGAAACGTAAATTACGACGTTACAGTATTATCATTCTATAATTTACATATTTTTCGCCACATAGCGCTAAAATGCCGCGCCGCCAATATGGCATTGATGCAGGGATTTCGTGCTCTGTGTTTTTGAACATATTTGACTGAATTCGTTTGAGGTATCTGTAACTTAGGTTATTTTTTATTTTGAATAAATTTTTCGGCATAAATTTTTGCTGATTCACACATACCTATTTAGTAAAGAATAAAAAAAATATGTTGTCTACTTGTGTAGTTTCTTTCGTCACTTATCTCCCCAAATAAGCAGAATGTCATACATTCACTTTTTTTATTGAAAACTTGTATATGAAATCAGTGTAAAGTGTGAATAATACTAGTAGTGGTAGTGATATTCTATACGTATTGACGTATAGAATATCACTACCGCACGATGGCCCTTGCTGTCTCTGACGTAGTGGTCAAGTTCTTAACATTTGTGAAGAGCACACCTTGACATTGTCTCCATCACATTTATAGTGATAGTGATTTATAGCGATTGCGATGGTTCGCCGTGTAATGGCAGCGTTGAAGATTCCATTATCCCTTAATATTATCTCGTGGGTGTCGTAACAGGCAACACAGGTAAATGAAAGTAGAAATGGACGGGAGCATCTTCCTGATAACTGCTCATAATAAAAATACGAGTATCATGTATATATTATGTATCATACTTGTTATGGACCCTATCCGGTCGACCTATCAAAGCATGGGCGCTTGTGGCCCAGCGTAGCTCAGTCCGCAAACAACGGATCAGTAGCTTGGGCGATGTCATCACTATTAAATGCAATTACGACGCGGCTTGAGCACAGATTACAAAGATAACAAACAAAAAATACAACAAAAATTAACAGTTAATAAATGCAGTTCCTATCAAATCGCGTTGAATAGAAATTACACAAATACGAATTGCTAAGTATCAACCAAATACAAGTTAGCACAAAAGAAAAGGCACAAATCAAATTAACAAATACCAAATACTAGTGCGATCAAATCAAGTTAAATTCAAATGGCGCAAATACCATTACTACTCTTTAGTTCAAATACAACTTACAGTATAAACGAAGATACACATCACGGTCGATCAACAAAAGATGCCTAGCTCGGAAATCGACCCTTCGATAAGTAATCCACTACAACTATCCGACAACGATAATTAACCGATTACGTAAAAATAACAATCTACCTACATGACGTATATCTCTAGAAAACTCCCGCTTGCACAACCTAGGGCGCGGCTTTTCAAATCTACCCACTAACTAAAAAAAGGCAAGCAACAAAGAACAAAGGGAAATAATTCTATTATTACGTACAAAAAAATATTTTTACGTATTACGGACGGGCGTGATTGTAAATACAAATTAAACCAATCAAACCAACGCTCCCTGCCACCAGAATTGTTTAATGTTTATCAAACACTATGGTCGGGATCGACCGGGAATCGAACCCGGAACCGCGCTCTGCTACCAGTTTCTTACGGCCTACAGCTGCTCCCTTAAAGGATCCAATGCTCAGGGGCCCATGAGCTGAAGATTTCCCGAACAGACGTAGGTCGGGCCCCAATGTGGCCACGTGGAATCTCTTCAATTACACTAAAATATATGGGGGAGCGCAATACTACGGCCAGTCGACCGGAAGGAATTTGGACGAAGCTTACTTACCTATATCCAAGGCGACTGGTCCCTCCGGAGTCGGTCAGGTCGCATGTGGTTGTGTAGTGCAAGGGAAAGAATGGTGATGTGGTGTGTATCTGGGTGTGACTGATGGTGATTGAACCTAGACCTTGGCCGTCGGCAGCAGCCCGAGCGTCGACACCGCTCCAACTTGAGGGGGCCTTTCGAGGTTGTCCACAGTCACTTTCTTCTTTCGTCACGTTGACAGTCAATTAACTCTATCGTACGATTTACTAACTTACAGAAGCCACTAACTATCGCTGGGTATAATGGTTACCGCACAAAGGCACACGGAGTTTAAAGGGTCAAAGGTCACTACCGTTTCGCGTAGCAATAGTTAATTCTAGAATATCAGAGGCCGCACTATCTAATATTGCCGAATGTACTTATGCAGGTTCTGAGTCAGACACAATAAGTCCCGGGAAGCTCTCCAGTAGGAATGCGCGTCACAAATCCTAGACCGTATATTTACGGGCCGCACCTAATTATTCCGAGTTCCCTAACAGAATGGACCGCGTTCGCACGTCAGCACCGATTAAAGACGACTCAGCCCTTGGGCGTTTTACGCACGACCGAATGTCAAACCGGTATGACACTGAGCCGCACGCCCTCTCGCGTTCGTTCCTTGAAAGTGTTTGGCGCGAACAATACTATAAATAAAGTAGTCATTATTGGACCGACTATCAAATAATTAAATTTTTTATCTCATTTTTAACTAGAAAACCGGGTATTACAAAGTTTCGAATAAATTTTTATTCCTTTGTAATGCAGTATGCATTTTTGATATTTGTTATATTACAAAATTGACTGCCTCGTTGGTCTAGTGGTTGTATATATAGTAGTGCGACTGCTGATCATGAGGTCCCGAGTTCGAATCCCGGGTCGGGTCAAAAAAATCAGTTATTCAGTTTTTCTATCAAGAAATTCTCAGTAGCTGCCCGGAGTCAAGAAGTTGGTGGTATCTCACCCCCGTGCCTCGGAAAGAACGTTAAGCTGTTGGTCCTGCACCTGAACTCTCTCCGGTCGTGTCGGTTTACCGCCCCATCGGACTATGAAAGTGAGTGAATAGAGAGTGCACCTGTGCTTGCGCATACACTTGGGCACTATAATCCTGTCCTGCGCAGATGGCTAGTCTCTGTTGAAACTGGCCGCCGTGACCAAAATTCGGTCTGGAGGACATTATTATTATTATTATTATTTGAATATTAGCAATAAAGTTTCTAATTTTTGACGGTACTATTACATCCTAAAAAGTAATAGAACTCCATAAATTTTGGGTATCGTGGATTTCAATCCCATATTATAAGTTCTCGATATACACATGACCGATAACTGCAAACCTTATCCAGAATTCACGATAATTCGCTTTATAATAAATACAGTTTCTTTTTTATTATTCTACTTCGTATATGCGTGATAACTTACAGTTCTAATTTGAATTTCCCCATAATTTATTGCTTTCAATTCCATTCGTAAATAAGAAAAGGTTTAGCAATAAATTGGAAACAGCTGCGTTACGACTTTAGCTGGCAATGAGGTTCTTAAATAGTCGTTATTTGAACGTTAATCTTCAGTTTCAGACATTCATGCAACACAACAGGGAAAGGAAATTTACATATGTATACTATATTTTTGTTTAAGTGCGCCATAAACATAAAGTATATAATGACTTGTGTTTTTGTTAAGAATCCTTGTTACCAGTAAAAAGCATACAGTAGGATCTTACTATTTTTTTACGCTGGTACTCTGGTAAGTGTGGTCCTCCTTCGGTTATATCGATTCATTCTTGCTGCAACCAAGACAATGTTTCAAAACAACACAGATGCTAGTAATAAATTCTGTCTGTTAATGAATTTATAAAATATACAGAAGCAATTCATAAACAACCATAAATCATCTCGTAATTTATAGTCTGAAAGCAACTTCCAACACAAGGGCCCAGAAGTGTTTCAAAGTTCTCAATTCACTTAAGCATTAGATAATGTGTAATCTGTTACGTTCAACACAGTGTCATTTATCACTGCATTCTAGCGAGAGAAACTAAGCGAATATTAGATATATAAGTATACACAAATGACATTGTTCTGCGTCCATACAATGTTCGCCTAAGAACCAATAGTGAAAAAAAAAAAAAAGTCCGAAATTACACATAATTGTATGTAAGAACAATAACTCCTGACGGACACTTCTAAAAACATAGACATTAGCAGTTTTCATAGAGATTTTGAGGTTATGTTTTATTTTTATGAAACATCTTATTGCGAATAATCAGTTCAGTCTTAGCTTAGCACTTATACGGTAAATAAAATTCGGGTTGTGATTAGGTAAACTTATCGCATAACAAACCATAGATTTAGTATATACCTACTTAGATTGGCAATGTAAAAGAGAAAGGGCATAGCATATGCTTTCGTTAGAACGAGATAGAATGGCTAGACCATACACGTACATGCTATCAGCCTGTATCAGCCTGACGTCAATGGTTAACGAAACAAATCCCGTTTATTTTCGCGATTTTTTTAATTTTGAATTATTAATAAGTATTTAAAAGGTGTGATTAAATATGGTGACGTGTGCCGTTGGCTCAGTGAGAAAATTCATCGAGAAAAGAAAATCCACAAAATTACACATTTTACATGTAAGTACAATTAAAATATGTAGCATTCTAAATTCAATATTTCAGAACTAGTACAAATGTTTTATACATAAATGGATAGGAAAAAATATCGCATTTTATTACGATAATACTCTAAATGCGTGAGAATTATATTAAAAATAATAACAAATACGTGAATTCCCGCTATTTCAGATAAAATTTTTGTAGGGATTGATACAATCCATATCATCTTATCGATAATATGTTTATAACAGGCAAAGGCATATCCTTGGATGCAGGCTCTTGTGACTTCGTTTTTTTTTCATCTTCTATTTTTACGTTTGAGTGTTTCGTAATAGTAAATACTTACTCATTATTGGAAATACTTTAATGAGATGATTGAAACTCTTATAATGTTTCAGATTTCCAAAAAATATTCAGGTTAAACAAAAGTGGTTAAAAATGACAAATAGACAAGGATGGGTTCCCAAAAAAAAATTCAACTACATGTAGCAAGCACTTTGAACAAAAATGTTTATCTCATAGAAGTGTCTCAAGAGTAAAGCTGCGTGTTGGATCAATACCCACATTATTTATGCGTATTTTCTTAATTATATATTTTACTGTACATATGTTCATTTTATTTATGCATGTTCAAATGTGTACAACTTGTTGTTGTCATCTAAGTGGTGTATATTTTTTTATAAAGCGAAAGTAACAAAGGAACTTACAGTATTACTTGATAATAAACGGCTACTGGAGTACTTGGTCACCTACAGTCATCTCCAAACAAAGAAAGTTACAAATTTTTTACATGGTAGAACCATGCTGCAGCTATATCAACAGTATAGTTGTAGCACGGATGGGTCAGCTCGACCGAGGAAGGACCACGCTCTCACAGAATACCAGCGTAAAATAGCAACTTAATGCTGCTGTGTTTCGTATGGTGAGTGTAGAGAACCGGAGACCCTTTTTACTGGAAAAGAGGCATTCTATCTTAGTCCTAATTGCTGACAACGCATCTGAATTTTAATTCACAAACGAAGATAGATGCAGATGTCTGTGGGCCACAGCAACCACTTACTATCAGGTGGACTGTGTGTTCGTTTGTCACCCTAATTCTATAAAAAATGTGTTTTCACCCCTGAAGACTAAGATAAAATGTCTTACAACTTATGCTGCTGTTTAGCGGTAGTGTAAGCACTGCTGTTCAGCGGCAGAAATAGGTAAAAGGGTTGTATTTAATTAATTTCAATCATAGATAAGTACATAATGTGTACACTATTTATTTTTGTTTGTAGGTTGTATTGAAGCCGGTACGTAAAGCATCGTCATGTGTCTATAGGGATATAGTGCTAAAACCCAGTAGTTCCATTACAAATGTTTCTGTTATGGAACATTCCCCGGGAAATAAAAAAAATTACAAAACTATTGAAATTATTCGGAGAAGATTAGGTATGAAAAAAAAAACTGAAAAATGTTAGAGCAAAAAAAAACGGGCTATTAAAAAAGTGGAAAAGTTGTATCAAGTGATAAAAAACCTAGAAAGGCTTCCAGCACTTCAAAATAACATTAGTGCTATAAAGGCATCTAGTTCAAACGATTTGTGGCAGCATCTCATCGAAAGGGTGATTAAGAAAAAGTTTATGAGATAGGTATTCGTTCTCAACGAGTTTTCCGAAAACATGTGAAAGGAAAATTGTAAACGAAAATATGTTTCGAAAATTAGTAAACGAATGCCTTGTGTCCAGCAAAATTTTTTTAACATACTTGACATACATATATACGATCCGCCAGCACTATCATACCATAAACACTTAATTATTAAATTAATAATCGAAACTTATTTGATAATTAGATTGAAGTATGAAGGAAAATTGCAAAATACCTCTGAAGGATAGCTTACGACATTTTTACAATAAATTAGTTATTTTTGGTGGAAAATAAAGATCACAAAATTTTTTATTTGTAGTTTTATTTTTATGCCCTCAAACATATTAATAATATTAATTTTATGACACAAACACAGCGTTCTGTATCGATAATTGAAGTTGATACATGGCGCAGCACTATTGTTGTTGCACACATGCACATTTCACTCACACGGGTACATTTCAGTTTTGGTCTCACCCTAATCACGCCATCACCAATCTAATGTATACTATATCTATGTAACAAACCAACTGCACAGTGCACTTAGATTCCGAAAACATTTGCAGAAATGTATTTTTTTTAACGAAACGAAAACGATCGCACGTCTGATGTCTATCTATTTTAACGTCTTTTCAACTGTAAACGTTATGGATATTATATTTGCGTGGCACAATAATAAAACAAACGCTGATGTGGCGAATGAGAGTAAAATAGTATTGTTATTTTAAATGAAATCAGATTATTTTACTGTATCCCAGTTTCGTGTGGCATATATTAAACTAAGGTATATTTTAAAATATTAACGTTTTCATAATATATTTGAGTTTATGACAACTTTTGAAATATGTCAGTGAAGGTATTGTGCGATTGGCCAAATCACAGTATTAAAAATAGGTACAAAGTTCAAAATCTAAAAAGTCCTTTTTATTTTGATTTCATAATTCAGAAGTGTCCGTTACTATCAATTGAATGTTATCTAAGGCATAATTAAGGATAAAAATTCTGGTAATTGACAAATATATGTTGGTTCTTAGGCGAGTTTTTACAATGTCTGTTATTCAATAAATAAATAAAATTAAAATTACATTACTTCTAATTATAAGGAAACAAATAAATTAACTATATAATAAAGCGGGAGATTACGACACATCTTCTCGACAGGCATACCTCTAAACCTCAAAACTTGATTGTACAACCAGTGCGTGTTGCCAGTAATGACTTATGGATCTGAGACGTGGTCCGTCACTGCTGGCTGTATGAGGAAACTCAAAGTCACTAAGCGAGCTATGGAGAGGGCTATTATCGAGGTGTCTCTGTGTGATTGACTTAAAAACGAGGATATCCCCAGTAGAACCTCAGTAACCGACATAGCACAACGGGTTACGAAGTGGCAATGGGCCGGCCATATAGCTCGAAAGACTGACAACCGATGGGGAAGAAAGGTTCTCGAGTGGCAGCCTCGTAGTAGCAGGCGAAGTTTAGTGCGTCGCCCCACTAAATGAAGTAACAACCTGGTAAGCCATGCAGGTGGCTCGGGACCGTGACTTGTGGCGTTCCTTGGGGGAGGCCGATGTATTTTTTATAGAATAAGGGTGACAAACGAGCACACAGTCTACCTGATGGTAAGTGGTTGCTGTGGCCCATAGACATCTACATCTATCTTCGTTTGAGAATTAAAATGTAGATGCGTTGTCAGCTGTGAGGAATAGGATAGAATTCCCCCACGGCTACCTCCAGATAAAAATTATTAATTTTTGTTCCGATCTACGCAGTATTAACTAACGGTACCAAGCAAACAACTGCAAGACTTCATCTTGCAGTTGTTTGCTTGGTTTGGGATTTAATTTTATTAATTATGGGATCCCAAGGAGATGGTAGCACCCAGCCATCTTCTATAGTGAAATTAGGATGTTTTTTGATTTCAATAGCCTCGCGAATCATCCTTGGTAGGAATCGGTGTTCTTTAGCGAGGATTTGTGGTCTATCAAATCTGATGTAATGGCGGGGACGATCTTGAACATGTTCACAGACTGCAGACTTCCCGGAGCGTCTATTCTTCACATCAGCTATGTGTTCTTTAATGCAGTTTTTATGGATCTTTTAGTTTGTCCTATATAAGAGAAACCACATTCACAATCAAGCTTGTACACTCCTGCATCTTGCAGAGGGACATTACACTTGACCGATGGTAAAAACTGACTAATCTTCTTCGGCGGCTTGAAGAAAAAGTGCTCGAAACGTTGGGAATATAAAATAAGTAAATATACGCGATAAAATCCGTAAAACTAGTTTTATTTATCCATTCTACTTTCGAATGATTAGCAACATTCTAAAATTATACAAAAATTGAAAATTGTGTATTATTATTATTTTGAAATCCCACAGGATCACGTTAAAAAGGTTTTTAAACTAATTGTGTTCCGTTCATATATGCGTAGGTACCATAGAATACTATATTACATATACGTACATAACATTGATAATAAGACACGAAATTGAAAAAGACACAATTACAAAAAAAAAATTAATCAAAAAGATACTAATAAAAAATAATTAAATTTAACAAATACAAAAATGTATGTTTATGAATTCATCAATCCTGTGTTACACTATTTTGTTGGCTCCGTGACGCAGTGCCTTAGTAATGAGTTTTGGCGCTGAAAGTCACGGTTTCGAATCTCATACAAAACAAGTACTTGTATGCATTTGTGTGTTAACTGCCTCGTCGTTACAGAAGAAAGTCCTAATGTACTTAACTTAGCTTCGTAAAAAGAAATTATTCTGTTGAGTACAATCCTTTTTTTAAACAATGAATAATATTTTTTACAAAGTTCATTGTAATTTGAATACATTAATATGTAAGGAAATTGTAAGAAAAATATAACAATAATGTAAGGAAATTCAATACGAACTTAAGCTCCTTGTTCACATTTTGGTAAAAGCATAATAATATAACTATGCAAACTTTACATTTAATTGTTTCTGAGAGAAACGGATGTGACGGAGTCAGGCACATTGATAGATAACGGAAACAAGTGACCCAAATTCCACCATCGTACACTGTGAAAGAATTCCAAATTCCATTCTCATCATCTCGATAGTTGGCATCCACTACCGTGCCAATCACGTGGCATTTTTTGGGTCGCACGACCATACTATGGAATTTACTGTCGTCATCGGTGTTGACGGACTAGTACCAACCATCAAGAAAAGAGCCTACTCCTTTCTAAAAGACTTGCAATGCTTCTGCAATGCCCCTGGTGTTGCAGATATACATGGGTGACGGTGATTAATTACACCATCAGGAAGGCAGTGGTTGTTTGCCTCATCTTCCATAAATAAACCAACAAATTAACGTGGTAGAGCCATGCTGCAGCTATATTAGTAGTATAGTTGTAGCACGAATGGGTCAGCTCGACTGGGGAAAGACCACGCTCTCACAGAATACCAGCGTAAAATGGCAGCTTGATACTGCTGTGTTTCGTATGGTGAGTGTAAAGAACCGGAGACCCTTATTACTGGAAACGAGGCATACCATTAGTGCTCACGGTTGACGACGTATCTGCATTTTGATTATTTATATAATAATAATAATAATAGCCATTTATTTCCCAATTTTCATACAAAAGTCAATATTATTGAAATAATTTACAATATGCAATATTGTTATGATTAATGCATTTTTTTTTCTTTTACTAAATGTCATGTTATCAGTGTTGATTTTAAATAAAAAAGTCCAAATTTAATTTACAAAATTAACTTTTGATTATAAAGAATGTTTCAGTAAATAAACGATTTTATATCTAAGTAAATGTCAATTTTTTTTATTTTGATTTTCGTTATATAATATATAATTAAAAATAATAAAATTTAAGTTAATATTGATCAACCGAATTTGGCTACGAACATAAAATAGAGATATAATTTATTACATTAATTATTAGTAATATTGGGATACCCATTTCCGGGTGAAGGCCTCCTCCCTCCTTTTCCATGAGGTTCTGTCTGCCGCTAGCCTGGTCCACGTTGCTCCTGCCACCTCTACAATGTCGTCGCACCAGCGCGGCCGCTGCCGGCCGCGCGAGCATTTCGCATCACGCGGGTACCAATGAAGCACCCGTTCAGTCCATCTCCCATCATTGACTCTTGCCACATGTCCCGCCCATCGCCACTTCAGTTGGCACGCCAAATTGCCCGCGTCTATGATGTTTGTTCTTTTTCGTATATCGCTGTTTCTATGTCGGTGTCTTAGTTTTATGTTAAGCATACTGCGTTCCGTTGTTCGTTGGAAAACTTGTAGTTTAGATATTATTTTCTTTGTGAGCGCCCAATTTTGACATCCGTATAATAAAGTGGAGAGTACAGTAGTATCCATCGCTTTCTTTTGTAATTTAGTTGGTAGTTTTGCCTTGAAAATATGTTTGATGACTAATATTTGCTCCATGCCAATTTAATTCTTCTATTTACTTCCGTAATTGTAAAGTTGTGAAATGAAACATTTTGCCCAAGATAAATATATTCGTTTACATATCTGATTTGTTGGTTTTGAACATGAACAGGCATTTTTGTGCTATTTGTCAATATACAAGTTTTATCTGGGTTCATTTGTAGGCCACATTTTCTGCTTTTTATGATGTCTAAAGACTGAACCATACATATAAGATCTTCGTGATTTTCGCTCAATATGATAATGTCATCTGCAAATCGTAGATGACTCAAAATTTCTCCGTTAATGTTAATGCCTCGTCTGTCCCAGTCTAGTTTTGAGAAAATGTACTCTAATACACAAGTAAATAGATTAGGTGAGATCGGGTCCCCCTGTCTCACCCCTCTTCCGAGATTTTAAATGGCTGTCCTGGTCTCTCCATTTTTATTGTTGCTGTAGTTCGAGTATAAATTTCTTTCAGTACTTTTTTCGTTATTGTTGATGTATAAGTGACTTTTGTATAAGTTTTTATAAAAGTCAGTAGCTATTTTAGGAGGTGTTCTATATTTGTAGTTTTGCCATTATCATTTGCTTTTAGTGAGGAAATCCACTCCTTGCATAATGTGAGTTGTTTTTGTGCATTTTTCGTAGAGCCTTTTTGTAATAAATCTTCTTCTAATATTTCTAAGTTGTAGTCTAATTTTTTTTCTTAGTATTTTTTGAGATATAGTTTGGATAGTATTTTTTTCTTCTTTGGTCTTTTATTCTTTACCTTTCAGTTTTGTTCTTTCTTTAATGAGTTATTTTATATCTGTACAAAATTGGAATTTTTCTTTCTGTATTTTTGGCAACTTTTTTTATACATTCTTCTATTGTGTTAGTCAGCTTTCTGTTGTTTTCTTGCAAGTTTTCCTTTCCTTTATTATTAATTAATAACTCTGTAAACCTGCCGTTGAGGAATTCTTTTTCACTTGGTGTTAACTGTCTTTTTGGAGTATAAATTTTTTTCTGTCCTTTTTTACTCTAGTTTTAATATTGACGCATGCACGTACAAGTCTGTGGTCTGATGGATAGGTTGTATTTATTATTTCTAGGTTTCTCATTTTTCTTATATCTTTTGTAAGAATGAAGTCATTTTCGTTATGCGTTCTGCCATTGGGTGATATCCAAGTCCATCTATACTTTAATTTTTTCTTGAAAAATGTACTAATTGATTCTATAAGCAAAATTTAATTAGTAACTCACTCCGTTTATTTCTGTCACCAAAGCCCCAAGGTCCCATACTATTTTTGTCTTCGTGAGTTGGTTGTCCAATTTCGGCATTAAAATCGCCCATTATCATTTAGATGTTGATGAGTTTTGTAGAGCCTTTAGTATGTCTGAGTAAAAGAGTTGAATTTCGCTTTATTTAGCCTTATATGTAGGTGCGTAAACTTGGATTAAACTAAATTTTTGGCCAAACTTCATATCTAGACGTGTGACTTTATCAGATACACTGATGTAGTTTAATATATTTCCTCTCCATTTTCTTTTCATGATAAATCCGACTTCATTTATACCGCTCTTCACTCCTGTATGGATATGTATATATTGTTCATATTCTAAAATTTTAGTCCCTTCTTTTTTACTTCAGCTAAGCTTATAATGTCCCATTTTATGTATCTAGGCATTTTAGGCATAGTCTTGTTCTTCTTGGCGACCATCTCCGGCTAGAGATCTTACATTAAATGTGGCAACATGTATTTTAATATTCTTTTCGCTATTTATTTTGAATTTATGGATGGAGGGTTTTGGTCTACTCCTCCCGCGGTGACCAACCGTATTGGGAGAGTGATTCCAAATAGTATATTGATTTTGGTTCGTTGTTTTAAAATATTGTCTGGAGGGGGCCTGTACTTTTCATATATCTGTAGAGCGTTAATTCCGCTATTCTTTATTGTTATCTTTACAATAATACGATGTTATTTGTTTATGGCTAGATCTATGTTTCTTACTGATTCTTATATTTTCACTGTTTCTAGAATCTTTTTCAGAATTTAAAGGAGTGACACGTATATTGGTTGTATGGTGTGGTGATGGTGGTGATAAAGAGAGTGGTATTTTATTTGGGTGTACATCATTTTTTTCTTTTATTATAAGTTTGTCGTATTTTATGTAAGCCACGTTCCCTTTCTCTATTTCGTTTTGTAGTTAAGCTTTAAGATTTTTTCTAATTTTAAATACTTTTATTTAATATTTTGATTATTTTCTGAGGATAAATGTAGATGTCTATGTGTCAAAGCTACCATTTACCATCAGGTGGACTGTGTGCTCGTTTGTCACCCTATCCTATAAAAAAAAATAAAGATAGACTGCTGGACGCATACCTAAAACATGTTGTTGGTTGCAAATGATTTAGATGTCTATGTGTGCGTTAATGCCTGTTCTTACAATAAGTTGAGAATGATTTTACTTTGGTTTCGACGCCACTTAAAATGTACGTACTATGTTTATATTTCTTTGTACTTTGATGAACATTTTTTGATTTTTGTGAAGCGAAATCTACGTGAGCGAAGCCGCAGGCAAAATCTAGTATATAATATAAACACATTCTAGACAGGATTGCAGACGTTTTGTACTGTAGAAAAAATAAGTAACTTATGGATTGCTATTGAAATTATAGAAGATAATATGTTTTCTATAAAAATAAAATAAACACAGTATATAATAAAACTCAATGTGGTTATTGCTCAATGGTTAAAGATCTTTACTATATTGTCGTTAGGTACTCCCTGTATATTTCATGACACTACTCACCATCGCTTTTGTAGCACAATTATTAGCACTCATTACCATATATTTCCCATTCTGTTTAGGGTATAAATATGCTGATATAAGAACACGTTGTTTAAATTAAGAAGTCAGAAGTGACATAAAATAATACGTACTATTTTTTTTTTTACATTACGTCGATCAGTTATAACATACTATATTCAGGTGCCCTACGGGATACTACACTTTAATATCGTAATATTATTAATAATTAAATAAATAATAATAATTTTACCGTGTAGTGGCGATGTAAGAATACCCGATGTAAGACAACATCAAAGCGTCTCATGTTTGTCGTAAGAGGAGTGAAACTGAAACAGGAGTTGGGTAGCATCTTCCTGATAACAACTTTAAATAATAAATAACTGCAGTTGCCAACCTGCTTGCCAACTATGACAAAATCCCCCCTACGACTAACTTTATGGGGGAGAATTATATTTATCCGTAGACTTTTATAGGCTGCAATGAATGGATGGATGATAATTAAATCAAATCAAATTATAAGTTTAATTTTTTGATTATTTATTTAAAAATATACTTTTATACGACCGGTAACTATAATCTTGCGTTAGTTGGAGAATAAATATCTTTCGAGTTCAAATAACAACCCCTTGCAGCGTTCGGAAGTTTTCCCGCGGTAAAAATTGACTAGGTAAACGTTATGTTAACTCGACGATCGTGAGCATCATGATTTATTGTAAAAATGCGCATACCACTAAGACACGAAGTCACGTTCTTGTCACTTTATCCAAGTTTCTTCCAAATTTATCGCGCATATATTATATGTAAATGATTATTTCAATAAATTATTTATTCTGCATGTTATAAAATACCATAAGTTATAAAATATATTAATATATAGAATACCCATTTCGATGTCATAAGAAGTTAATTTGGGCTTATAATTTAATAGCACCTGAAAAATCGAAAAGCAAATTGAGTCTTAAATGGCCAAAAGCTGCGCAGCATTAAAGGTCTTACCGTTTGAGAACATATTTGACTATGCCAGCTCGATTTCGCTTTGTGCAGCCCCTTGTTTTTTCGTATCCTGTGACATAGCATTATATAATAGTCCCTGATTGTACTCTAAAACAAAGAAAGGTATACAAATAATACAAACCGATGTGATTCTGCTAAAATCCTCTTGCGCTTAGTTACGGTATATTTTTCTTGATAGCTATGATATTCTCAATATTGCTAAAATACTGTTTAAGTAATGTTTGAATATATTGTACTTATTTAAAAAAACACAGAAATAGAATGATAAAAAAGAGAATACAACACAAGCAATGAGAGTTATAAATCTTGAATTACCTTTACCCCATATAACAGCTTTCAGATGTAGCTTTCGATTTACTGATTGAAAGTGCTGAAAAGATCCCCACGTATTAAAAAATCTCAGTCAGTAACGATGTTTAAGAAGAGCTGTAGTGGTTTTGTGGCGGCGCTGTCATCGTGCCACAAGCGAAACACATCGAAGCCTAAATCGCACTAACAAAATTCCGAAGTTAAAGCAGCATATATAGAATAGCTCCGAACTACAAATCGGAGCGTTGGCCGCTCCCCGGGCAGAACACCTTGCCCGGCGGGAGATCTCCCCTTTTCCTTCCATCCGCAACAGTTTATTCTTCGTCAAAATATATCCTTCAGTTGGCAACCAATGATATGTAATACATAAAATTCTGTGTCACGGTTGTTGTTACCAAACTTCTCCGAAACGGTTGAGCCGATTTGTATGAAATTTTGTGTGCATGTCGGGTATGTCTGAGAATTGGCCAACGTCTATTTTTCAAACCCCTAAATGATAAGGGTGATCCACCCCTAAATATTTTTTTTATTCTTTTGACAATTTTTTTTTATTTTATTATGATTAAGCATTGAAAATACATACAACATTAAATTTTCACCCTTCTACGATCAACCCCTGTTTTTAAATCGCGAGTTTTTAAACTAAAAGTTATTTTCTAGAAATAATGTATATGGCAAAACAACGTTTACTGAGTCAGCTAGTTACTTTATATAATCTCTCATTTAAAGTACTTTATTTTATGGCTACTTTATATGTACCTGTGTGAGTTTATATGATGTGTAGATATATCATTTTCATTACAACTACAGCTCTTCACAAGTTCATTGCTGAACATAGGCCTCCCCCAAGTAATTCGCCAAAGCAAGATACTGATTCACCTGATACCAGCTTCTCACTGCACCACCAATCACTAAACCCACTAGGTTTATGTTTAATTAATATAACTTTATTAAGTTGTACTGTTTACATATTTAACAAATATGTAAGCTATGTTTTTATATGTGCGTGTATATGTATATCTATTTATACTATATATAGAAGCGACAGTATCCTAATGGCAGTCGTGGGTTCAAATCCGCCATTCGACTACTGTCGTCAACCACTCTTAACACAAGTATTTTAAGCTTACCATCAGTGGTTAACGGGAATATTATTAATGTTAATAGCATTGCTAGTATTTAAAAAAAATCAAATAAAGTAGCTTGCAGAGTTTATATTTTTCATATTTTTCTAGAGTACAGAGATAACTGTATACTAGTCAGAGACTGGAGTAAGATGTTTTAAGGTTGTGCATTTGTGTAATATTTAGAAAATAATTAAACTATAATTTAATTTAAATAGCAAACACTTGGGGAAAATCTGAAAAACAACATCTCATACTTTTTAACCTTTTCGCTCGCTGTATTCAATATACACACTGTTATCAATATAAACATGATAAATATTACGTTGCTATTAATTTATCTTTTATTTATATTGATTTTAATTAGCATAGTGAATAAACGCCAGTGTATATTAGAGTAGTGTGTTGTGTGTTTAATAAGTATTATATCGTCTGGATGGGACATATATGAAGGTATGTCAAAGAATATAAATAGGATAAAATATATTTTGAATATATTACTAATTATAAATTAAAGTAAAATAAACTAATGAAAAAAGATAAATGATAATGAAAATGAATATTAGTATGACGAAAGTGATGGTTTTGAAAAAGAATAAAATAAAACGATATGTGAAATCAAAATACAAGGGGAGTTGGTTGAGCAAGTGGATTAATTTGTGTATTTAGCAGGGATATAGAACTACGAATGAATGCGGGAAATAAGAATGTATTAAAACGGCATGTATGGCAATTCACAATGCTGTGTTAGTCCCCACCTTAATGCATGGTAATGAAAGCTGGGTGTGGTAGAACTCGTAGAATAAATGCTGTAGAAATGTGCTCTTTAAGGAGTATGTTAGGGCTGAATCTGAATGACAGTGTGAGAAATTGTATGACAAGAGAAAAGTGTGGTTTGCAAGACGCAAGGGAAAGAAACCGGCGGACGAGACGGCGGTGGTATCAAGAAGCACAGCCTTCTGAATTTGAGCCCGCAGCGGTCCAAAACAGAGTTCTATTCGCGATGTAAGATGACTCGAGAGGCTGAAATGAAAATTCATTCGCAGAACGACAAGAGGAATAATTACAAAACGGTTGCCTCGTGAGCCACATTCAAATATGTTGTCCGCTTATAGCCATATGGAGTGGTAATGCCTATGAAAAATATTCTTAAATGCGGCGGGTTTATCACCATAACATCAGATTTATTCGCAAGAATAGTTCGGCCCCAATAGAACCTGGCGCGGTCATTTTCAAGCACGGTTTCCAGCTACTTATAATAAAATAATTTCCGATCAAGAAAACCACATTTCAGAGCGAGCTCATGGTGTGTCTCTCTACAAACATTTATAGTTAGAAAGCGCCGTTAATAATAATAATAATTATTATTATTAGTGTGTCATGCTAGTGATTGGAGATTATTAATTTGGAACACTTATTACAGTTGTTTGATAAATATTAAATATTCTTATGTTGAATTATATTTTAATATTTTGTATATTGTTTTGTATTTATATACTGTATTCAATTGTCTTTAAATTGAAACAAGTTATATTAATATTTTTTGTAGATAATAATTGTATTTGTATACATTTGTTTCATATATATTACATCGCGGAGTGGGATGATGGGAAAAATCTACAAAATACTGGTAATTAAATGTTTTATGTTTAAAATCATAACTGTTTTTAATAATAACAATTAATCTCTGATTTCATTTTAAAAGAACATACTGAAAATGTTATAATCACTATTAATACGTGATGATAATAAATTGATGTAAATAAATTGTTATACCCCCTTTACAAACGAATAGACAGCTGACAACGACAGAAGGGCTCGAAATGATCCAGGATTTTCAAATGTTTTAGATCGTCAATAACTCGCTTTAAATCTGAGTAGATTTGAAATAATAAATTATGGAGGGCATCGTTTGTGATGAAACGCTCGTTATCTTACAACGTGAGTACTAAAGATGTTTTTGCGGTTTCTGTTCATTTTTTGTGTTTGTTTGTCTATTTTAAAATCTATTTTTATCAAAAAAATATTTTTATTTCATGTGAAATTTTCTTTAAATATCAGTCACGGTGAATGTTGTGTTAATATTTTATATTTAAATGGAATAAACTATTTTAAGACTTCAAGTAACGGATCTGAAATAAATATCATAAAAGGCCGGAAAGGCACCTGAAATATCACTGGTATTGCAGTTGTTCATGGGCGGTGGTCTATACTTACCAGGTAAGCCACATGTATTTAAAAAGTGGCAAACGTTCTTATATTTTATAAAACGTAGCAGTGTCCTCACTGGTTGTTAACAGAATTTCTGTGTAGTATTTGTCGAATTCATAGTTAAAAAAGATTAGATAAACATTTATTCGCAAAAGGAAAACACTTCCTTTTTTAACACCTTGGATGCCAAGCGGAGAGTTTGGACTTTAGGTTTCCTGTACATGAAGCTGGAACTGAATCGACAGTGCACCGGCACCACAGTTTAAGAAGAATAATTAGACGGTCGTACGGCACAGCTGCGTGAGCGTCACCCTTCCACTGCGCCTAACATTTAAAATTACGACATATATTCAATAAAGTAAAAGTAATTTTCACAATTAAGTTTTCTAAAACCATTGGATTTTTTAAAAACATAATAACAATATTACTATTTTATTATTATTTTTTCTTATTATATATTTGACAATAAATCGTTTTTGAAGTGAAAATTATCAAACGTGGCGATGTGTTAGGTTTTATAATGAAAATTGTTAGCAGTTCTTTTTCTATCGTCGCCTGTTTAATGCTAAAACTTTATTCAATGCAAAAATTCGCAAAGACTGCAGCTTGAACATGGTTGCTGTAGGTTTGAATATGAATATACAAACCTTTAGGTTTGAGTCATACTCCTGCGACTGAAAACTAATCGCTCTACTATTAAAGGCTTAATGTGGACTTCTAAATATCGCGCTAGCCACCCACATTAAATCGAGTTTTTTTCTTTTTCTTAGTTTTTAATTATTGACCGTATAGTCCACCGATCGATATAGCATCGATCTCTTCATTGGCAATTCTGTACCAAACATATATCGCCTTTGAGTTTACTTTCCAATGCGCGTTAGAGTATTTTACTTCTTTTTTTTACATGTTTACATCACTATCTCTCCAATGTCATAAGATTTTTACAGCATTTCACCTCTTAAAATCTTCTCTAATACCGCCACCACACAAGATAACAAAAAATAAACTTAGGCATATCATAAATTTGTATTGTAAAATGAAAACCCGTAATTTACATCTAAAGGAGATCAAAAAATACATAAAAAAATCATCATGAAAATTACAACAAAAAAATGTAGTTTTATGAATAGAAAAGTTTTTACAAGTTGAAAATGTTCCAACGCATGTAAGTAAGCAAAAACACGCCGCTTTCGGTCTAAAAATTTCTCGCTGTCTTTACTTTTTCCACAAAGTAAACTTCATTAAGTTTCTGTGTACGTGATTTGGAAAAAGTGACTTTATAAATCGCCCCGACATTAGTCGGGGTTGAACTGTGCTAAAAATAGTTTTTAAGAATAAACAAATGATATACATTTGATTATTCTAAAGACTTTGATATTTTTCTCTCAAATATAATATGTATATTTTTTAACAACTGAGCCAGTACTTGAATTCTACCACTTAATTAATTACCATCTGATGGTACATGGTGATGCAGCCTAAGAAGGTAAAGCGCAAGTCATTGCATGAGCTTGTGAGATGCCTATTTATTCTTGCCTTGCCTTGGCTGATTATTCCACTCTTTTGATGTACGCATTATGAACGATAAAGCAAACTGCATTACATTTCATTATATTTCTAGCCAATTTTGTATACACATATTTTCATCATCTAAATCAAAACATGAAAACAAGAGTGTGAGTGTTGCCAGCGATGATATAAAGATCTCAGACGTGGTCCTTCCACCTCTAGCCGTCTATAAAAATTTAGGGTCGCCCAGTGAGCTATGGAGAGAGCTACGCGCGGAATTTCTCTGCATGAAAGACTTCGTAATGAGAATATCCGCAAAAGAAACAGAGTAATCACCGTATACAAAAGGATTAGCAAGCTAAAGTGGCAACCTGCCGCTCATATAGCTCGAAGAACCGACTACAATTCCCGAGGCAGCATCTTACCGGTAAAAGAAAGGTAGGGTACGACGAAGAATGTACGACGGCAACAGGTGCAAGTAACTCAGGACCGTCCTTTTAACTCTTCGAAGGAGACATTTGTTTAACAGTGGACTTGTTATAGACTATAATGATGAAAATAATGATAGTTCCATTTAACAAGTATCGAAGTAGGATTAATAAAATATGGATAATATTTCAATTCAAAATATGTTTTATAAAATACTTGATATTGCTGACGGACAAACGTTACAAATGAAATTTATGTAAGATATTAGGAATATGCTCAAATACGTAAAGTAAATTTTATTATAGAAATTGAAAGACATCATAAACAGGCAATTACAAGGATAGGATTACATCTAATATTTAGTATTCTGCTCAATATATTTCAAATAAAATAAAGGTAGAATTTATTTATATTATATATAATTTAAAAATGATACGAATATAATCATCTCTTATTTTGTAATTACTTTCAATACTAAACACTCATCTGCTGGACCAATCCTTTGTAATGTTTACGTGGTAGAGTCGATCTCCAGCGTATTATGGCTGCTGTATGAATATGTCGGCTCGACATTATAAAGAAAATGTGGTGCTTGTTACTGGATAGAAGGCATTACATTTCAGTTCTAAGGGGTGGGAGTGCAACTGCATTATATATTTCAATATTCCAGATTGAGTCCTTGGTTTGTCTGATATTATGCCGGAAACGGTGGCGATGACTGTAGCAGTCTAACTGAACGTAAAACTTTCGTAAATTCTTGTTACAATAATTATTTTTACTCTAACGCCCCGCCCTGACTTAAAATTTTATATATATCAAATAATAATTGTATATATATATATATATATATATATATATATATATATATATATATATGTCGGCACCAGCACCATTGCACGTGCGTCGCCGTTGGTGTAGCTAGACAGAATTCTTATAAATAACACGTGCTCCGAACACCTGCACCATTGCACCTGCGGTGGCGCCCGTTTTGCTTGTATAAAACGGACGGAGCGGCGGAAAATCTTCGAATAGTATGAGGATTATGACATTTTTGAAAGACTATAATGCATTCTGCATTGATGATTCTGTTTTTATGTTAACTACCGTAATGAAATTTTCTGTCCTACTTACGACATTATAAGCGTAGAGAAAAGATAAAGTGAAATTATTTAAGCAATTTTTTTTAATTCGTTCGATAGGTATTAAGCATACCCGCAAGTATTTTATTTATTTCTTGACGTACCTAAATATGTTAACAAATGTCAAAAGAAATGTTGGAGGCTTTCTTATTAACTTGTTCAAGTTTTGTTGTAATTTGATAGTTCACGCGAAACATGATTATCATTTGCTATATTTTGAAGTTAAAAACGTATAAGGGTTGTACTGCAATAAAGGATTAACTTTAACATGCTATGAATTGAAAATAATAAGTGACATTTTTATGTTCTGATGTGTTGATCAGTGTTGCAGTTTGCTCCGAATATTGTGTCGTTGACAAGATTGGGGTTTGATGTCAATGGATTCGTAGAAGTCTCTACAACAATGATCAATGAGGAAGACGTGATGGCTAATCGAACATGGTCAGGTACGGCCGAGCGCTGGTTAGATTGAGCCTACACCGCTACAGTCGGCTACTTATCGGCTGATCTTACGACAGGGCAATTCAAGCGGCCGCCGAACAAATGGTGCTTTGGCGCTGTAAATGGACTGCTTTCCTAGATTTTGCGCAGTTGCCTCCATCGCTTCGAAATATGTTGTGATATCTGTCTCTACACATAGTTTCCATTTTTTTGCAACGTTTTCAAATGTCATACAGTTGCCGTTTCTTAATAGAATATGTGATGAATTTTGGAAGCTCCGAATTCCATGGTTCGCAATACATTTACCTCGATTGCTTTTAATTTTGCAAAGCAGTGCGACGATTCGCTAGCGCTAGTACGGCGCGACGGCTTACTGGCGCGAATGTGGCACGAACGCAGCAGAACGAAAAGCTGTAGTGCGTTTGCCTGGAGGTAGCCATATCGGCGCGTTCCAGACTTAAATGAAGTCTGGGATGGTCGACCGTTGTAATATTTACCAAGAGTTAATATCTGTTAGCAGGTGGTGATAACTGATAGACCGTATGCTGTTCACTGTCAACCGCACGAGGACGTGCGACAGTCAGAGGTAGCCGTGTCTGTGCACCTAGAAAATACTAGAGACGTGTCTACCACTGCGTTACAGCGTATAAGAACAGAGAAGTTACAAGATGAAGGTGTGAAAGAGAAGTTCAAATGTAGATAGAGAGAAAATATAAGTGGTATGGCTGAATTGTGTATGAATGATTTAGACTTGGAGACTGTGTGGTATAATGTCAAGAAAGGTTTAGTGGATGCAGCTACCGAAGTATGTGGTGTAAGTAAGAGAACGAATGAAAGGAAAAATAACACGTTATGGTGGGATGATGAGGTACAGATGGAAGTTGAAGCAAAGAAGAAAGCATGGCTAGATTTACTAGCAACCAAGGCTAGTAATTTTAGCAGTATGAATGATGATATTGAAAGGAAAAAGGCAGTTTTTAGACACCTAAATAAGAGAGTAAAATAAGAAGTTGAAAGGAAAAAGCAAGAAAGAACGGATAAGAATGATAAAAGAATATCGTATAACTTCCAGGCAAACATTAAAATGTTCTGGAAACTCGTAGGAACTACCAGGGGAACTCCAACGTCTGAAAAGACCATTAATTCGGCATAAGACCAAGTGATGATCCGTCCCTACGTTAGAGCCCCGGTAAACCCTTGTATCTACCACCTCGCTCCTCATTCTTTCATCAACAATTATGAAATCTATCATACTTCTATCATCAACTCTTTCCCATGTATACGTGTGAATTTTCTTATGACGAAAGAAAGTGTTCGTCACAACAAGATTCTTTTCCACGCATACGGCGAGAAGGCTTTCACCATTCTCATTTACACTTTCATCACCAAACGTTCCCAATATCCTTTCATAACCAAGCCTCCTCACAACAACCCTTCCATTAAAATCGCCTAATATCACAATATTTTCATTAACCTTGCATTTCATTAGCACCATCCTTACCAACTCCCAAAACTGCTCTTGGATATAAGTGGGCTTAGACATGTCTGGGGCGTAGACCCCTAAAACAAACAAACATACAATAAACATACTCTTTCATACAATGACCCATTCTTTCTGAAAGGATGATACCGACTCCCTGGCATTCCCGCTCGGTCTCGTCTACACCAGACCAGTACGCGGTATACATGCCATGTGTAGTGGCATCCTTTCCCTTCCGTTTCGTCTCATTTACACATAACACGTCTATTCCTCTATCATATATCATATCGCATACTTCATCCATCTTATCATTCATTCCTCCACATACATTCAATGTAGCCAGACGGGCTTCCGCAATCCACTTTTCGCCCCTCCGGGGGACAGAACGTGACGGGTGACGAACCTCGTCGCCGGTTTTCCTCCCGGAGATTCTTCGCACCCCCGCCCCCTTAAAGGGGCGTCGGGAACTCGGGGCCATTTCGTAAATTTTTTGCCTCATGGTGGGAAAGTATGGTGTGGTATTTTTTACGCCGCTACCCACACGGCGAGGAGCCGAGTCTGTTCTTTCGGCTTTGTCGCTTGTTTAGCACCACCCGGGGACACGTGTAGGGTGGGCCTAGGATTAGGTGGTCGAAGTCTACGGACGCGAGCGACTCATCCCCCTATATATATACATTTTCAAAAACAGATCTCCATGTTATTGGGATAAAATATACGAGTAGCCTGGATTACTCCTAGCATTGCTTTCTATCTGTTCGATATTATAAACAGACACTTAAATTTAATTTGTGTGGATAACAAAAATAATTCCAAGTCTTTCGAATATCATATAGCATAAATCACTCTTTGAATTTATTTCTGTCTGTTTGTGAAGTTTTATTACAATTGGTCCGAAGATGCACGGACAGAAGGACAAAATGTCAAATATTTTTTAACGTAGTAATTATTTTTTTAAGGCATGCAGATGATATCCTCAGATTAATTAAAGGCAGTTATTTCATTATTACATACAGACATAGATTATGAAATAACCGACAAAGAAAATTGTTCTTGTTGCACCTGATTTGGAATTTTACTTTTATTTTTATATCGATACAAGATTTTTCTAGGTGCTTGCCAAAAACAATATCCCTGGTACATCTCGTTTCGAAATCGCCAACTTATAAAATTTATAAGAGATTCTCGTGTATTTATTACAGTGTTGGATTGTACATATATAATTAATAAATAACTACTTACTATGACAAGAGGATAAAATGAAATATTATTATTAAAGAGCCGTCGTAGCTCAGATGATTAGCGCTCACCGTAAGTTTCCAGTACGCGAGCAACCCGGGTTTGATCCCCGCTGAAACCAATAAAATTGTTAATTGTAATTTTAAGTGCTGATTTAACACGTGCTTGGTGGTGAAGGAAAACATCGCGAGGAAACCTGCATGTCTGAGTTCAACCACACGCATTGGCGCAGCACGGCATTCACTTCCTTACCCTAAACCCTCTCAGAAATGAGAGGAGGCCTGTGCCTAGCAGAAGGACGTATATAGGCTGTAACTTTAACTTAACTTTTAATTTTCTCATTGCAGTCGTGTACTTTCAAACAATCAATGTGTTCATCTTTTCAGGAGTTCTCATTAAAAGCTAAAGTAATTTATCTGTTTTTTTTTTTATAGGATTCACGAATTAAATTAATAGGCGAGCATATAACTTCCTATTACATCCCAAATCTGTTATATTATACTAGGCTGATAGCTTTTTTTTAAATAATCGGTTTCTTATAACTCACATAGTTGTATACTTTATTTAGTGTCGTTAAATTGAAGTACTTAGTCGAACGAGCGTAGCTTGACTTTATAAAAAATCATCCAAGTTCTTACAGCTGTTTCCGTTCAACCAATTACTCTCGCAGATGCTTTGGTTGTTAAGATTTGGCAATTTTTCGCCAAAAATAATAGAAACTACAATATAGAATACATCTTTTAAATTTTGTGCGTAATAGAGCTATGCTGCAGCTATTACAAGTCAAGCCATAATACGTTTGTGCATAACGTAGCACGACTGAATCGGCTCGCCCGGGGAATACACACCACCGCACAGAAAACTTGCTAAAAATCGTTTCATAATGTTGCTGTGTTTCATATGCTGAGGTACGAGAACTGGAGATCTTCGTACTATAGTAGTAAAGCATTTCGTCTGATTACTCTAGTGCACATACTTGGCTTTAGATCATTTGGGTTATCCTTACTTAAATATACACAGAAGAAAAAATTATATCACATCAACGGTATTTTTAGTTCACTACTGGATGTTGAACTTTCTAAAAATGCGTCATCAGAAAATGTGCCGTGGTCTTGTGCTTTAAGAAAGATGACACCGCTCTATTGAAGAACGACAGATGATTTCTCTTCTAAGTTGCGTCTCTACATATTGTTTTAGTAGTCGTTATAAATTTTATCGCACGAAAGCTTTACTATTTCCAGTCTCTCGGAGAAGTCGTTTTTCCGAAAAGATTGTAATATAATAGACCACACATATATCCTTCAAGTGAAGTCTACCACTTTGTTTCGCTCATGTGGACTATGCGACGTCTTTTGATAAGTCAAAATTTGCGTGTGCTTGTGAAGAAACTGTGGTACTGTACACAGTACTACAGTTTTTTCAGGGCTGGCAAGTTCACTGTCGGAACATTGAAGTGCTAAAGTGTTTTACAGTAGGGCTTCGAAGCAATTCAAGTACCAAACCCAGACTACGAAACCTATCTATCTCCAATATTCCCGAAACTCTTCACCGCTTCATTCGAAGAAGTTTTTAAGCTACTGGACTAAAAATAATGGAAACGTACTTGTTACCTTCTTTTTCCGTGGGCTACAGTAGCCAATTGCCATCAGTTGGACTCTAAGTTCTTTTGCCAATTTTTATAAAATAATATCTTCCTCTTCCGCAGTTGAATGTAGGCATTTTAGTCTAGAGTTATCTAAATGATATTCACACCTTAAATCATTTTCCAGGAGCAAGGACTTACGTTAGGTAGGCCTGTTTGCAAGCATAAAGCCGACAACCGCTAATGTTGCTTACCATCACTACTGGTTTTAGATACAGGTTGTTGTGTTCGCTTGCTGGTGATGTTGATGTTAAGAAATGAGTAATGTTCCGTCCTCTATGATGGCATTGCACCGGAGGCGTGGAGCAAAAGTGCGATGGTCATATTCTTCAAGAAAGGCGACAACGCTCTCTTGAAGAACTACAGACCGATTTCCCTTCTGAGCGGCGTCTACGTGCTGTTTTCGAGAGTCTCGCGCAAACAAGACGACTTCCAGACTCCCGAACAAGCCGCTTTCCGAAAAGGCTTGAGCACCATAGACCACATACATACCCTTCGGCAAATTGTACAGAAGTCCGAGGAGTACAATTTTTCACTATGTTTGGCGCATGTAGACTATGAGAAAGCCTTGATTTCGTCAAAGTTTGGGCGCTGCTGCAATCCCTTCAGCGATACCAATTGACTGTCGGCATATCGATGTGCTGAAGTGCTTGTAAGGCTACGATGGCTATTCGAGTACAGAACCAGAGTACGAAACCTATCCAATTGCAGAGAGGTGTAAGACAGGGTGACGTTATATCCTCGAAACTCTCCACAGCTGCATTGGAAGACGTTTCCAAGCTTCTGGACTGGAAAGGTTACGGTATTAACATCAATGGCGATTACATCACTAACCTTCGTTTTGCCGACGATATAGTCCTTATGGCAGAATTGCTGGAGGACCTAATCACTATGCTCAATTACCTCAATAGTGTTTCCCAACGGATAGGTCTTAACATGAACATGGACAAAACAAAGATCATGTCTAATGTCCATGTCACACCTATGCCGGTAGTTGTTGGGAGTACTAAACTCGAAGTTCTTGATGAGTATGTTTACCTGGGACAAATAGTCCGACTAGGTAAATCCAACTTCGACCGAGAGGCAATCGACGGATTTAACTCGGTTGGGCATCGTTCGGGAAATTGCCGCACATCTTCTGATCAGGTATACCACAAAACTTGAAAACGAGAGACTGTTCAACCTGTGTGTATTGCTAGTGATGACCTATGGAAATGAAACATGCTCCTTTACTGGCCGGATGAGGAAGCTCAAGGTTGCTCAGCGAGCTATGGAGAGGGCTATGCTTGAAGTTTCTCTTTGTGATAAACTTAGAAATGAGGATATCCGCAGTAGAATCAGAGTGACTGACATAGCCCAACGGATTAGTAAGCTGAAGTGGCAATGGGCTGGCCATATAGCTCGAAGACCGACAACCGATGGGAAAAAAAGGTTCTCGAGTGCCGGCCTCGTACCGGCGCACGAAGTGTAGGGCGTCCCCCTGTTAGATGGAGTGACGATCTGGTAAGATATGCAGGAAGTTGATGGATGCAGGTGGCTCAGAATCGTGCTTTGTGGCATTCCTTGGAGGAGGCCTATGTTCAGCAGTGGACTTGTGAAGGACTGTAATGATGAATGATGATGATGAACCTACTCATTAAATCACTACTGAGTAAACTACTCATCAAATCACATCGCACATCATTATAAGGAAACTCGAGATTTTTTATACTAAATATTACTTAAAAAACTAATCATTGGGTGAACCGAATGCTCGTTTTCCCCTCTCCTTTAAAAATATCAGGAATCATTTAGTTGGTTTTGATATTTATGGTTTCAAATATTTTGGTTAAAATGTTATTATACAAATAAATATGTTTGTTTAAAAAAATATTGTACTATAAACACAGATAAGTGTTAAAATTGAAAAATACTAGAAAAATTTTAACAACCTCCTTCACTTCGCAATTAAGGTAGTGAGTGTAACTTGTTCACTGCGTTCCATTTTTAATTCATTGTTCCGGTAGAGAATCCTCCATTAAAATTTATATTTTTATGTTTAACTACGCGTCATACTAAATGCAAAATAGGATCATATCTAGTAGAGTAGACAATCAGTAAATACTTTTAAGATAGGCTCATCATATTTAGTGACTTTACTATTAATTTCCAAATTAACAAAAAGTAAGAAGTAATTCCATCTTATATTTTTTGTCTCTGTCTTCCTTATTTTCCTTACAGCTTATCAAAAGTCCGCTGATGAACTATTGTCTCCTTCATAGATCTTCTCATTTATTCGTAATAACTATGTGGCTATATGTTGTCACGCTTGACAGGGATGCCAAGCACAGTTTTATAATGTTTTGGTTTTTATCATAAATATGTTGCTGCCTACCTGTATCATTTCCCTTTGTCATCTTTCATAACACCTATACACGATAATGTTCTTTAAATTATATCTGCAACTGACCGTAGATATTTATTAATACCGTCTTCAGTATAACAATAAAGTTTGACGTACTGCTCAAGAAATTGTCATACTTATTACATAAGATTTTCTTTTTGGATGGTTTTCGAACACATTTATACGTGGTAGAACCATGCTGCAGCTATATTAATAGTATAGTTGTAGCACGAATGGGTCGGCTCGACCGGGGAAGGACCACGCTCTCACAGGATACCAGCGTAATATAGCAGCTTAATGCTGCTGTGTTTCCTATGGTGAGTGTAGAGAACCGGAGACGCTTTTTACTGAAAAAGAGGCATTCAATCTTAGTCCTCACGGCTGATAACGCATCTGCATTTTAATTCGCAAACGAAGATAGATGTACATCTATGGGCCGCAGCAACCACTTACCATCAGGTGGACTGTGTGCTCGTTTGTCATCCTTATTCTATAAAAAAAAAACATACAGAAAGACGGAGTGTTTTAGAGAATATAAGCGTCGGGGAATTATAACCAGCTCCACGAGGACTGGCTTACTGTGTGTAAAAGCGATCACCTAGATTATGTAATACAAGACAGTGTCTTAGTCTTATGAGATTTCAGGAATTAACCGCTTAGTGTTGACTTAAAGAGATTCAATAATTAACTGTTTAATGTTGATAGTTAACAGGAAGATAAGGTATACGAATAGTAGATTAAATTATGATTTAATTATTAATAAATCTAACATAAAGATTTGTGGCATTCCTTGGGGGAGGCCTATGTTCAGCAGTGGACTTATGAAAGGCTGTAATGATAATGATGATGAAATCTAACTTACCGAAGTCAACAGAATTAACCATTAAATTTCTTACATTAAAAATATGGCCAATATATTGATATGAGAGTGGTGTAAGCTACGTACTTACTTGACTAATGTTCACAAAGATGTAGTTTCATTCAAACTGGAATCTTAATCACCATAGCAAGTGGCTCATGTACGATATTTTTCAAAGGAATTCTTAAATACACAGCGGTGTATATAATGTATACTCGTATATACATATTAGTTACGTAATGTGTTAGAAATATTAAAAAAACAAAGTTCTCAAAATTATACACAAATAAGAAATATTTAGAGAACAATAACTGCTACATTTCTCTTTTCTTTCTTTATTTGCTCGTAAAAGTTCACTACTGTCACTGGGTCTCTCGCGTTAAAGAGAGGATTTACCTTAATCTTAACAACTTTGACGCTGATCTCCGTCGCCAATTTGAGTATTAACATCTGCTATATATGACTGCCCGTAAGGTTCGGTGGATGTGTATAAATATGATTTAGTTTCTTAGCGTTGTTTATTACTTATAAAAATTCAAAAAGCTTAAGAGCAAGTCACTCGCCTTAAATATTAGTTAGTACCGTGAACTTCAGACATAATAAGAACGTGTTATAAAGTCCATTAAACATACTGGAGAAGCGGAAAGACATTTCTTATTTATTTAAGGACTTTGGACTTCAAAATAGAAAAAATGTAACCCTTAGAGGCCCGTCTGTTCGTATGTCGAGACCCTCTCTCGGGAACGCGCACAGGTTCACAATTCAATTGTATGTCCTTTTTTATTTATTGCCAAAAAAAATGTTTTTTCTTCGCCAATGACGGCTAATAATTTTCTGCTCACCAGATGTCGCTAGTTGACACTGAGGTATTTTTTTTGATACACAATATCATTTAATTGAGATGTCAGTTTTTAATAAATTTCTAGAGTATTATATTAATACGCGAATTATATTAATACTCAGTGGCTTGCTCCGTAATTGCTTGCACAATGTTAACTTTTTTTTAATTTTTATTAATTTTATGAGTATCTGTGCTTTAGTATAGTTATTTTTAATCTTATTAATATAAAATATAACTAATAGTACAGAAATAAACACTAACCTTTACATTTTCCGAACTTCCCGAAATCTGTCAAATATTATACGTCACTTTTAAGTGACGTCCTGGTGGCAGTAAAAACCGACTTAAGAGAACCGAAAAAAATAAAATAATTTCACATTCTAAAGTTCTTCTATACACTAAATTCTCAGTAGTGACTTGAAGTCAGGTAGTTGGCGTCGTTTATACCCCCTTCCCTCGAAAACCACGGTATTTGTCGGTTTACCGTCCCATCGAACTATGAGGGTGAAGGAATAGAGAGTGCACCTGACCTAGCGCGTACAGTTGGGCACTATAATCCTGCGCTTTGCAAATGGCTAGTCTCCGTTGAGGTTGGCCGCAGTGACTGAAATTCGATCAGAACATTATTATTATTATTACCCCTTAGACAAAAAAGAAAAATTAAGATAAGTCCGCAATTATTATATTATGTTAAAAATAAAACTTATTTTCAAGTCTACGCTTAAAAAAATAGAATTTATAAGTGTATTACATTAGGTTTTACAAAAGGGGAGTAACAAAGCGTTGCCTGCCTGAAAGGAAATGGGCGTGAAATTTTTCTTTCATTCTTCCGGAGAGTCAACAATAAATCTCTCTCGAGCATTAAACGGGATTCATCTAATACCACGCTGTATATTATGATCACGTCTTGCACTAAACTTTTTGTCTGTTTACAGACCATGTAGCGTACATGATTTTCTTGAACTCGAGCATAATGCTGATACTTAAAGTTATCCCAATTTTCCTGATAATGTCTCGTTTATTTGATGATTTTTTTTTCTGAAAACTGCTTTAAAATCGTTGTGATTTGAAATTCAAAAATTCAATGAAACGAAAAAGCGGCACTTAAAACAGACAAACACATACATTTATAGGATTTAATCTGCATAAGAATTAAATAGATATTAAATTAGTCGTGTTAAGGTCATCTAGCGCGATTTTTACGTTCCACCTTGAGATTCAATCAATTATTGTTCGATAAAATAACTTTACATATAGAATGAATGAGATGGCTCTATTACAAAGCAATTAGCAATTTGCTCGAAACAAAATATCGTTTTGATTTATTAGACTAAAATTTTGGCTCTACTTATTATTTTGATATAAAAGTAAGCACTGTAACATTTTTTTTGCTATAAAATTAAACGTTTATCTTATATTTTATGCCGTTGAAAATTTTGAAAATTACCATATTAAATAAATCATTTACCATAAAATATTCTTAATTATTTCCTTTCATTTTAAGGTTTATTTCTACCGCGTGTAAACAGCGCACATGTTTTTTCATATTATTTATATTTGTAATAATAATGTACTCCGGACCGAATTTCGGTTACGGCGGCCAGCCTCAACGAAGATTGACTCGCGGCGCATCGGCGCAGGACAAGCTATAATGCCCAAGTGTATGCGCAAACTGAGGTACACTCCCTATTTCCTCATTCTTATAGTCCGATGAGATGGTAAACCGATACAACCGGAGAGAGATCAGGCGCAGGACCAACGCATTTACGTGATTTTCAAGGCTCGAGGAGACACCTGCTAACTTCCTGACTGCGGGCAGCTACTGAGAATTTTTGATGGAAAAGCTCAATAACTGATTTTTTTGGCCCGACCCGGGATTCAATCCCGGGATCTCACGATCAGCAGTCACACTCCTGCAAACTGTAGACCAACGAGGCAGTCATTTATACGAGTATGTATAATATTACTATGAACAAAATGTTCTTATCGGTTAAAATGATCGTATGTAATTTCACAACGAAATAATCAATTGAATTTTTTTCGTGAAGTATTGATAAGAGCTTGGGGTTCGAGACAATTAAAAACTGCCGAGTGAATTACCAAAATTGACACTTTAATTACAGAACACTAATTACAACTTAGAAACGCACTAACAATAATACACAATTGTACTACTGATCACTTTATTTCGCAGTTATATCACTTCGAAGTATTCGCTTATATCGCCAATTCAATCTGGACTAGGTCGTGGTCCATACCGGCCTTATATAGGGCCTCAGATAGTTTCCAGAACCTTCTACTGTAGAAACATCTAGATTGTTCGAGTACATATCGGTCCCGAAATTTCTAGAAGGATCTTGACTCTCCTAGTTCAGCTACTCGATACTAGAGGGCGCTAGTGGTAACTAGTGTTGCCATGTACAAGACATTAATAGTGACGCGCAGCAATATCAATACTCATAAATACATTAATTTACTTATTTTATATGTTAGAATGAATGAAACATACTTTATTGTGCAGCAATGAACGAGAAAATTGATAAATAAACTTTGTCTACATATAGGTTCAATTGGCGGTGTTATCGCTTAGATTCTATCTCCTGGCAATCACATTTTAAAGGATATAATTAACTGTGAGAAAGGGTAAGGTTGGCGTCATATTCACCGTCACCTTTACCTTATCAACTAAAAAATATACGACTACATATTATAAATATACAACCTTTTCCCTATCTATATACAATATCCTCCCGTGGATGTCGTAAAAGGCGACAAAGGGAAACAGGCAGGAGATGGGCAGCAGCATCTTCCTGATAATAGCCAAAATTATAATAAAAAAACTGCGGTTGCCAACCCGCTCGCCAAGCGTGGCAACTATGGCAAATACCCCCCTATGAATGTAACAAAGAGACGGCCCCCAGTCCCCGGCGGCCCCGCTATTCCTGGCTACGGTGGCGACCATGGTAACGGCGGGGCAGGGGGTGCTAAGAATCTCCGGTGGAGGTTCGGTTGCCACCTTAGACGACTCGACCTGGCAACGTACAACGCACGCACCCTGAGGACTGACGAGAAGATCGTGGAGCTGGAAGAAGAGATAGACAAGTTGCGCTGGCATATTATAGGATTATCCGAAGTCCGAAGAGAGGGGGAGGACACGGTAATCCTCGAATCCGGCAACTTGCTCTATCACCGGGAGGGCGACCATCTGTCCCAAGGAGGTGTCGGATTTATCGTCCACAAGTCTCTCGTTAACAACGTTGTAAAGATCGGGAGTGTGTCGACGAGGGTTGCGTACCTTATACTCAGAATCACCAAACGGTATTCGCTGAAGGTCATACAGGTTTACGCACCAACCTCGGCACACCCCGATGGGGAGGTGGAGGAAATGTATGAGGATATCTCTAGAGCCATGTATTCCTCCAAAACCGGTATAAATATACGGTGTTAATGGGAGACTTTAATGCAAAACTA
The DNA here is from genome assembly GCA_963668995.1 of Parnassius mnemosyne. Lineage (NCBI taxonomy): Eukaryota > Metazoa > Arthropoda > Insecta > Lepidoptera > Papilionidae > Parnassius > Parnassius mnemosyne. Next base: position 23,522,649 of record CAVLGL010000084.1, read on the forward strand.
GGCACAAGAGAGAACGGTGAGCTGAAAGTAGGGAAATTTGGAATAGGGCAACGGAACCCAAGGGGCCAGCAGCTGGCCGACTTCATGGAGAAAGAGGGACTCTTTATGATGAACTCTTTCTTCCAGAAGCGGCCCCACAGGAAGTGGACCTGATCGAGCCCCGACGGTTCGACAAAAAATGAGATTGACTTCATTATGACGACCAGACGACAACTGTTCAGTGATGTCTCCGTGATCGCGAGAGTGAAAACTGGTAGCGATCACCGAATGGTTAGAGGCACACTGAACCTAAACGTTAAGTTGGAGAGGTCTCGTCTAATGAAGTCAACGCTCCGTCCCCCTCGTGCTCTGTTCCAAAGCCCCGAAACCTTTCAGCTCGAGTTACAAAACCGTTTTCAGTGCCTAGGAGACTGCAATGAAGTGGACGATATGAATGACAAGCTCGTGGAAACTGTTCATGCGGTCGGAGCTAAGTTCTGCAAGACCCGCCGCAGAAGAACACAAAAACTCTCCGATCACACTCTTAATCTCATGGCTGTTAGACGGGAGATGAAGCTGCATTCTTCAACAGACTTGACAGCATACAGGCATCTGAACAGACAGATCTCCAAATGCATGCGGCGGGACTTACGCAACTTCAATACAGCTCGTATTGAAGAAGCGATCGAGCGGAACCAAGGCTCCAAAGTCTTTGCCAGAGATCTGTCTGCCAGAAAGAGCCACCTGTCAAAGCTGAAGACAGAATGTGGCAGCTTCGTTTCCGGGACACCTGAGATTTTGAGTGAGATTGAGAGGTTCTATGGGCAGCTGTACACGTCATCGTTGGAGCCACACGCAAGTGTGAGTAACGATCCAAGAGCGAGTCTCATCCGACACTATTCCGAAGATATCCCGGACGTCAGTCTGAGCGAGATTAGAATGGCTCTCCAGCACCTTAAAAACGGTAAGGACCCAGGCGAGGATGGAATTACAGCGGAGCTTCTGAAAGCGGGTGGAAGACCGGTACTTGAAGTCCTTCAGAAGCTCTTTAATTCCGTCCTCCATGGTGGCATTACACCGGAGGCGTGGAGCAGAAGTGCGGTGGTCTTGTTCTTCAAGAAAGGTGACAACGCTCTCTTGAAGAACTACAGACCGATTTCCCTTCTGAGCCGCGTCTACGTGCTGTTTTCGAGAGTCATTACGAATCGTCTCGCGCGCAGACTTGACGACTTCCAGCCTCCCGAACAAGCCGGTTTCCGAAAGGGCTTTAGCACCATAGACCACATACATACCCTTCGGCAAATTGTACAGAAGTCCGAAGAGTACAATTTGCCACTATGTCTGGCGTATGTGGACTATGAGAAAGCCTTTGATTCCGTCGAAATTTGGGCGGTGCTGCAGTCCCTTCAGCGGTGCCAAGTTGACTGTCGGTATATCGAAGTGTTGAAGTGCTTGTACAGTAGGGCTACGATGGCTATCCGAGTACAGAACCAGAGTACGAAACCTATCCAATTGCAGAGAGGTGTAAGACAGGGTGACGTCATATCCCTGAAACTCTTCACCGCTGCATTGGAAGACGTTTTCAAGCTTCTGGACTGGAAAGGATACGGTATCAACATCAATGGCGAGTACATCACTCACCTTCGATTTGCCGACGATATAGTCCTTATGGCAGAATCGCTGGAGGACCTAAGCACTATGCTCAATGACCTCGATAGTGTTTCCCAACGGATAGGTCTTAAGATGAACATGGACAAAACAAAGATCATGTTCAATGTCCATGTCACACCTATGCCGGTAGTTGTTGGGAGCACTAAGCTCGAAGTTGTTGACGATTATGTTTACCTGGGACAAATAGTCCGACTAGGTAAGTCCAACTTCGACCGAGAGGTCAATCGACGGATTCAACTCGGCTGGGCAGCGTTCGGGAAGCTACGACACATCTTCTCGTCAGACATACCTCAAAACCTGAAAACGAAATTGTACAACCAGTGCGTGTTGCCAGTGATGACTTATGGAACTGAGGCGTGGTCCTTCACTGCTGGCCGTATGAGGAAGCTCAAGGTCGCTCAGCGAGCTATGGAGAGGGCTATGCTCGGAGTTTCTCTGCGTGATAAACTTAGGAATGAGGTATCCGCAGTAGAACCAGAGTAACCGACATAGCCCAAAGGATTAGTAAGCTGAAGTGGCAGTGGGCCGGCCATATAGCTCGAAGAACCGACAACCGATGGGGAAGAAAGGTTCTCGAGTGGCAGCCTCGTACCGGTAGGCGAAGTGTAGGGCGTCCCCCCACGAGATGGAGTGACGACCTGGTAAGACATGCAGGAAGTCGATGGATGCCGGTGGCTCAGGACCGTGCTTTGTGGCATTCTTTGGGGGAGGCCTATGTTCAGCAGTGGACTTGTGAAGGGCTGTAATGATGAATGATGAACCTTTTACCACGGCGCGCGTTATCTTTGCTTCGTTGGTAAGCAACATAATAGTTATTGTTCCATTCCAAAATTTGAATTTACTTCGTTGTCTGTTAATGTGTCTGTTTGTCTGTCACAAAGTTTTTTCGAAGATAATTAAAAACATTTATGCAGGTTGCTCAGAACCATGCTTTGTAGCTGTCGTTAATGGAGGCATATGTTCAGCAATGTACTTAAAATGGTCTGTAATAATGATAATTATGATAAAATATATATAATTTATCAATATATCGAGTCAAAATTATAATATGTTTGATAGTAATAATAATATCGAAGATATACATATTTCTCAAAATTAATAGATATCTTCTTTAGTACCTATCTGTAACTAAACAGTAATAGTTATTTCGATATTGTGCTTTTTAATATCGATGAAATTTACTGAAACAGAGAGTTGGGTATATCGTGAGATCTAACCACAAATAAAGTTTCAAACGAAAAGTTTATTTTCATATTTATATTTGAATTAACATCGCCTTCTATGTAATTAAAGGGTAAACAGGGCAAATATAATATTAGGGTGACGCGTCTTCAATATGCTGTATCATTCTTCGTCAAAGATGCTAGACCTCTGGTACTGCGATTGTCAACCCTCATGTTACTTACTTACTTACTTACTTATCTTCACGCACAATCCCTGACGGGGTAGCCAGAGAGAACAGATCGCCAAGTGTCACGATCCTTACAAACCTCTTTCGCTTCTTTCAGATTCATTATCTTCTTCATGCATGCACGTCGAAGTATCCGAGTACTTTTGACCCTACCCTCTTCGAGCAATTTGCTCACATGGTCTTCGAAAGTAAGTCTCGGTCTACCTCGACACCTTTTAATATTAACTTTCGCGCTATATATTTTCTTCACCATTCGGTCTTCACTCATTCGCTCAACGTGCCCAAACCACCGAAGCACGCCCTTATCAATTTTTGTGATAAGGTCATCTTTCAAACCTGCCATATTGCGAATCTCTTCGTTTCGCTTTCGGTCGGCCATGGTAACGCCGCACATTTTACGAAGAGATCGCATCTCCACTGCATTCAACTTACTTTTATGCTTCTTCTGGCATACCCAGGTTTCGCTGCCATATAACAAAGTCGGTACCAACACTGCGTTATGTATTGCAAGGCGTGCACTCTTGGCTACGCCTTGCCTTTTGACTAACGCCGTCAGGGCACCATTGACTTTGTTCCCGGCAGCGACACGCCTGTCCACATCTAAATCACATCTTCCATCCCGGCTAAAAGCACTCCCCAAGTATACAATTTCATTTACCTGTTCTAGACATTCCTGATTTACCCATATTTCACACTTCGTTCTCTCTTCGTCCCTTTTAAATACCAGAACCTTAGTTTTATTAGCATTCAAACGGAGACCTTTAATTTCACATTCCTCTTTCATACACGTGACTAATGCCTGCAGTTCTGCCTCTGATGGTGCAATAAGCACTGCATCATCAGCATACAGCAGGCAATTTACTTTAATGTCACCCAATTTCACACCCAAACAACTATCTTTCAGCTTCTGTAAACCCTCATGTTGATCGTGGGAAATAAAAAAGTTAGTCTATATACGTTCCACTGCTGAGCACATTATTACTGAAAATGTTTTAGTGCAAGGAAATATCCGCCGCGTTGCCCAATGCGTGTTGGCAAACTTCACATGTTTTTGAAATATTTTTTTTCTTATTTCTCAGACAGTCAGGTTTTCTCACGATGTTTTTCTTCACCGCCGGGCAAGTGGTAAATATTTTGTACAATTCAAAGGGTTCATGTTCGGTTCAGTAGATTGTCACGGGCGAACTTTCGGCCCATACACAGAATCACGTTAATATTTCTTGGCGGATTTAGAAAAGCTTTGTCAGAATATACTTCCGCTTAAAATTCTATAAAGATGCGTTTCAAAATGAATACGTGAACTGAAATCATTGTACAAAGGCCTCCCCCTAGATTGCCTCATAGGTAATATTTGCCATAGCTGCCACGCTTGGCAGATGGGCTGGCAACCACAGCTTTTATTTTCTGGTTGTTATTAAGTTACAGTTGCCTATCTCTTGATTTGTTTCTCTCTGTGGCCTCTTACGACACCCATGGGAAGATATAGGGTATTAAATATTCTTACACCGCCACTACACGGTACTATGTAAATTATGAAAACGTTATCGGTACGTGTATATGTTATCTTCGAGTGTAAAGATTTTTTTTAATCTATGTAAATTGAAATATACCATGCTTACGAAGTTGCAGGCACAGCTACTTAACAAAATTATAATGACAAGTCCTTTTTACTTTGCATTGTCGTTCTTGCAAAGAGATTTCCATATCCCGCGTCGATTTTCTAGAGCTAACAAAAAACTGCAGTAGCAAGAGTGAGAAAAACTTGTCATCAGAAAATTATTTAAGCAGAAATTTAATTAAAATAATACAATTTTATAGATCATTGTTATTTATATTTAAATCTAAAAATAAAAAGATTGTTCCGGGTCAAGATGGATAACTCCATATGCAATTAATGTTTATAAAACGCCTCTACAATGCAGAAAAAAAAATTCAATATTTTTAAAAATTTACTACACTACTAACTATGTATATCTATTTTTATCAAACGAGAAGGGATCAGTTTGCGTCAGATCGGACTTATTTATTAAGGCTTACTACGTTCTCTCGAAGTAATCAGTTACGACTTAGTAATATGCTCGTAAATAAATAATAAATTAAAAATAATATTAATGACTATATAAGCCGATCACGAAATCGTTACTTCTAAATACTTTTGTCTTTATTGTAATAAGTAATATTGCTTGATTGTCATAAGAATTAAAAAAAATGTTATTAGAAAATGATCAATTTGTACTATCATCTTTACTTTCAGATTAGAAATTTTGTTAAAATTACCACACCCTACAAATTTATTCTTAATTGAAATAAAAATTGTGTAATAAATTTTACTTTTTTAGCTTTTGTTTTGGATATCTGAGAACATTTCGTCGCGTTACAAAAAGTAGATTTTATAATTAGTCTTTGTTTCAGGAATGAAGTCCTGCTGAAAATAATGGAAATAAAATGTAAAGCATATAATTTGTCAACAAAACGTCAAATACTTGGCGTCGCGACTAAGGGAATTCTTTTGTGACAAAACTGTTCTTAAAATCCAAGACTATCAATAAACTAGATTTTAGAATAAGAACAATGAAGTCTAGTTTGATTTTATATTAATTCAAATATAACAATGGCAGTGCTTGCACTGCTTTGTTCCGGCCTCTAGAGTTCTTAGTCCTCAGAGGTGACAATGCATGTATAGACTTCTTTGTTTGAAGTTGGCTGCATATATCAATGGACTACAGTAGCCAGTCACCATCGGGTGGACAGAAAGTTCGTTTGTCATTTCAGTTTTATAACAAAATATTTTCTTAAGTTTTCTAAATTTAACAATTAAAATAAAAAAACTGTTCTTGATAATCTTTAACATTATTGAGAACAGAATGTAAGTTTTGTTAGTGCAACGTTGCAATAACTAGAAAAGGAATTGAATCTCGTTATTTCTTGAGGGAAATCAAACCGTTTTTGTTGGCTATCTATCTCTAGTATCTAGACTGTTTGGCCACTACAACGGTGCTTGCGGAAATAATAACTCAATTTCAAATCCAAACCAAATCAATATCTAGTAGTTAATTTTTTTTTAAAACATTAATACCACTCACTTACTTTGCATTGTCGGTGCTGCAACGAGATTTCCATATCCCGCGTCGATTTTCTAGAGCTAACAAAAAAAAGTAAGTGGTGTTATCACGCTGCAGATGACTATTTGCAGCACGAAGGGGTCAACACTATAGAAAATTACTCATAGAATACCAGTAAAAATAATAGAAACATAATGCTGCCGTGTTTTCTATGATGAGTGAAGGAAGTAGCAAGTCCTTTGAAGTAGTAACGATTCATTCTATCCAAAGGCCTCAGGGGTGACAACGCATTTACATTTTGATTCTTATTCGAGGACAGATGTAGGTATACCCTTCTGAAAATATAGCCCGAAGGAATAAAAGTAATAAAGTAAAAAAAAATCCTAATGTATTGAGTATACGACAATTTCGCGGCATTAGGGTGGCCTTTGGTCGTTTATAAATTTCAGTGGTAATACTTATACATTAACAATTGAATAGGTAATTTGAGTAATTTAAAAAAAATTGAAAATATGATTATTTTGAAGATTTTGCAAAAAACTTACTGCGAAAATAAACAATTACGCGAACAAAATTTATGTTAAATATTGATATGGGTGAAGCTATGGGCAACCTTGGTTGTTATGATTGATTTAAAAAATTGTATCAGATTGGACGCTATTCTCATCATAAGTCTGATAGGTAATTACTGAGATTACTTGAGACTCCCATAATCCCTTTAGTCAGCTTTTGCGACATCTTCGTATGTAAAACGGAGGCTTAAGAAAATTCTTTGCAAAGAGAATTTGTCTTATTTTACCATTTTTCACTTTTTCGAACCATCCACGAGAGGATGTGTCGTAAATTACTTCACGTGAACCCAGCCAAGTTTGGTTCGTCTATTATACTCTTGGTTGAAATTGCACTCACCCAATTGAATATTTGGTTTTAAGGTGACATATTCTATAACAGCTTCGACCATTTAGTTCCCAAAACTACCGGTATAGGTTTGATATGGGCGTTAAATTCATGATCTTCAGTTTGTTGTCTAAATTTTGCTGTATACTTTTTGGGAGATGGAATTGGGGCCTTTAAGACCCTCTAGTGATTCTACCATGACGATATGTCATCAAGGGAGAGTGATATATTTACCGTTAAAGTTAATACTTTCTTTTCTCAAGACGAAACGTCTTCCAAAATAGAGATATAATTACCCTATTTACACCTTTAAGCAGTTAGAGATATCATACAACCACCTTCGCAAACTTATTTAACCCAAGTCTTACTGTACAAATAATCCAGCACCTCGATAAACTGATAGACAAACTGGCACCGCCAAAGAGATTGTAGCATAGCTTAAACTAAACAAAGGCTTTCTCTTTGTCTTTTAATACATAAACTTAAAAAAAAATAAAGGAAGTCGATGGATGCAGGTGACTCAGGACTGTGATTTTTGGCATTTCTTGGGGCCTATGTTCAGCTGTGGACTTGTGAAGGGCTGTAATGATGATGATAATGACATAAACTCTAACGCCTGTCATACAGAAAAGTAGGCAGACTACCGACTTACATTTAGCTCGATCATAACACACCTCTTAAGTAGATATATTGCCAATCTTCCATCCATCTTCAATATAGCCACCTGTAGAAAAAGTTCCGCCTTGAGAGAACGTAAATTTCAATACTTTTATATATACGGTAAACTTATTTAGATATAAAATTGAGTACGTATTTACAAATGTTTTTGCTTTTTGCTTCAAGAGCAGCTGGATATTTTTTGTAAGCAATTCGGTAGCCGCCTGTACGGCTCGAGTGGGATTACCATATTAATGAACGAACGTGCCGTTTCTGCCTTGCTCTTGAAACTAACTATTTGTAATTACTTTTGTCCAGATCCAACGTATTACGCTTCGTACTAAATTCTCTTTTTAACTACAACGGAATTATTCATATGTGTAAAATCTAAGGTAAAATAATAAAGTCGACTTGGGTTACATTTTTCAGATAACTTTAAAAAAGTATACACATTTTGGCATCTTTTAATAAATTACGGCTCATTCATGTGTATTTTGTACCTTTACACCATATTTTTTAATGTGTTAACCTTTAAATATACTCATAATATAGTTTACAGAAAAAAAGTGAATAAAAATGTAAATTAAGCATGTGAAAATAATACAGCATAAAATACAATTAGGAACACTAAACAATTCCTGGCAATATTTTTATATAGTATGTATATCTTTATTAACTTATCTTTATTTAAATTTTTAATTTATTTATACTCTCATTACGGCGAAGAAAATAATAAAACATAAAAAACAATAGGATATTTTATTGTAGTCCTAAATCAACAATACTATAAATAATCTGTAAGAAAATACAAATTCTTATTTCCGAAGAACTGTAATAAACGTTGTAATTTGTTAAATTGGTTCCCTCTATAAATAAAACGACTGCTAACCAATAATGCTTCACTTACTACCAAATTGTTATAGATCGTCGGAATCTTTCCTGCCAAAGTTACTATTTATCTTCGGTAAATCCGAAAACTAAGCAAAATTCTAAACAATAAATTGTGAAATTCATGACAATGCTTGCGGTATTACAGAGAATAGAATAATTTATTATTATTTTATTATATATAGGGTTGGGGAAAAAGTTTTTTCGTATTTTATATAAAATTTAAGTAAATAATTAAGTACTAATAATGCAGGTAATTCAAGACATTTTTTTAAAATTTTAATTATATTTAATTATAATGTATATTGTGTGCCATTTTGTTCGATAACTTGTTGCCATCTTGTAGCTGTAGTGACATAATACTGTTGCTGTAGAGATCTTGGGATTTTTGGGAAACTTAGCACTCCATCTTAATCCTCAAGCGTGACAACTTACCTGCATTATAGGTGTAGACGTTTATGGGCCACAACATCCACTTACTATCAGGTATATTGTGTGGTCGTTTGTCAACGTTATTCTGTAAAAGGCTCATTGGTTAATTTATTTAGTAATTCAATATACCATTTCACAATTTTTCAACACATGCCTTTCATAAGGAATGCCACATAGCACAGTCCTGTGCCTTTATTCATTGCCTTATCGCACATATTTTCAGGTCGTCACCCTATATAGTTGAGGCTGCTTTTCGGTAAATGAAACATGCGAACTATTCGTTTATGATTGGCATAAAATTTTGGTTCATATAAAGTGCATAGGAAACTCGAACACATCAGACCTCACAAACGGCCTCAAATTCACGAGTGGTCATAATTAAAAAGAAGTTGACGACCCATTACATTATTACACATTAGCAATGCTCTTTTGAGCATGTCATAATATCCCAATCTACCGTAGATTTTGATTTTTGAAATCCATACTGAGTTGGATTTATTCTGTTATACTTATTTAGGAAAATCATGAGCTTTTTGTGAATGAGTTTTTCAAAATTTTTTGATAATATAGGTACCAATGTCACTGGACGGTAATTTTCGGTAGTACGTAATATTTGTAAGGTAATATTTTTTTTCGTAGAACAACTTTTTTAATACCATTTGATACCCATTTTATATGTGGTCTAATGTTAGATTTAATTTTATAAAACAGATGAAACATTTCATAAATTTTATTGCAAGCTAAATTTAGGTCAGTTTCCAAAAAAACTTCAGAAAACGATAAACTTTCTAAAAAGTCTGAAACCTGTTAATATATAGATTACAAATAATATAAATAAAATTAAATAAATACTATTGTAATACCTACCGTAGTCTAAATATTAAATCAGTTAGAATCAAAATTTAGAAGATATTAATGATTAGCTACCGAAGAGAGCTGAAGTAATAGCTACCGCATCAATTAATTTTATAAAATGTCATAATTCTAGAAAATTTCATAATTAACATATTTATTTTAATACTAGTAACGGGTTTATTTTATAATATTGTTACTACATAGGTATATCAGTAAAAAATAAATACATTTTCTTATGTTGATGCTAAAAAGTTAAAATGAGCCTCAAGATTTTCCACAATATTTTTTTTTATAGGATATGGGTGACAAACGAGCACACAGTCCACCTGATGGTAAGTGGTTGCTGTGGCCCATAGACATCTACATCTATCCTCGATTACGAATCAAAATGCAGATGCGTTGTCACCCATCAGGACTAAGATGGAGTGCCTCATTTCCAGTAAAAAGGGTCTCCGGTTCTCTACACTCACCATACGAAACACAGCAGCGTTAAGCTGCTATTTTACGCTGGTATTCTGTGAGAGCGTGGTCCTTCCTCGGTCGAGCCGACCCATTCGTGCTGCAACTATATATTTTTTTTTATATAGAATAGGGGGCAAACGAGCATGCGGCTCACCTGATGGTAAGTGACTACTGCCGCCCATGAACAACCGCAACACCAGGGGAATTGCAAATGCGTTGCCGGCCTTTTAGAAAGGTTTAAGCTCTTTTCTTGAAGGTTCCTAAGTCGTATCGGTTCGGAAAATTCGCTGGTGGTAATTGATTCCACAAAGAAGTTGTGCGAGGGAGAAAACTTCTTCTAAATCGCACAGTGGTGGACCGCCAATCATCCAGATAGTAGGGATGGTAACGCGAGTTTTGTCACGACGTGCGATGGTGAAATTGAGCGGCTGGAATTAGTCCGAACAATTCCTCAGAGCAATCCCCGTGATAGATGCGATAAAATACGCAAAGAGATGCAACATCTCTACGCAGTGCCAGTGTATCGAGCCGATCGGAAAGAACTCGGTCGTCGACGATTCGAATCGCTCTGCGCTGGATGCGGTCAAGTGGAAGGAGCTGGCACTGGGGTGCCCCGGCCCAGAGATGAGAACAGTATTCCATGTGGGGCCGAACTTGCGCTTTGTAAAGTTGCAAGCGATGTGCCGGCATGAAATACTGTCTCGCTCTGCTGAGCTTGCCAAGCTTTTTAGAGGCCAATTTGGCCTTCCCTTCCAAGTAACCACGAAACTGCACGCTATTCGATATGTCGACGCCAAGGATTCCGATACTGGCTGAAGCAGCAAGGGGAGTGCCTTGAAACTGAGGAGATACGACAAAGGGGTTTATACCAATAATATAGGTGCAGCATGGCTCTACCACGTAAAATACAATATCTCTAGTAGTCTATTTAAGAGAGGAGGTCTTTCCCTAACAATACGGCCTATATGGGTGTAACTTTACTTCACTTCAACACTTCTTTTTCAAAACGTTGAAAGACTATACTATATAAGGCATTAGCGATGCATTAGAAAGACAAAGTGTTGCTTATTTTCTCTCCAAAGCTATCCAATCTATCTAGACTGATCGTCTAATAGGCGGGCATTTGCACCGTTCGTAACTTACGGGCCTTATTTGGGTTCGAAGTATAATTTATTGTCTTCAATTCCACTCGGGAAGGCAAAAAGGTTAAGCAATAAAGTGAACACAGCTGCATTACGAATAGACACTAAGGTAATTAAGGCAACAAAAAAGTGCTGATTAAAGAACGCTATATTGTTGTTTATTAAAATAGCAAAAATGAAAAATCGCTCATCGCTTGCTCTTATTAAAACAAAAAAAATTGGCCGATAAGCAACGCCCGGTGGATATGAAACATCACTAATAACGGCAGAAATAATAATTAATGAAAACCAATAAAACTACATTTAATAGATTGGTACGTAAACATTTTATGAAGACATGAGATGGTAGTTATTATGGTCAATTTGATTACCTTTGTTGTTATTTTATTTATAGGTTTATGTTATATACCTATTTGTAATTTAAATATGTATGTAAATTATGTAGGATGTAATTAGATTAGATTTTTAATATTATATAATTAGATAGACGGTGTCTGCGCCGTTGTAAGTGCAGGGGCGCTTGTGTGACTAGCTACTTGTTTTGCTTGTATAAAAGTGACCGCTGTTAAGGCGGTCTTGGCTCTGGCGTGGCACAGTGCACTCGCTGTATTCCATTACCAGCTTATCCTTGATACATTGGATAGTTGTCAAGGATAAGTACAAACGAATTAATTATTATTCTCAACTACAAAATGAGTCTAAATAAAATTTATAGTTGATTAGCTCTGTTTTATCAATGTAATCGGTGTATTTTATAACTATAAAACAACATATTGTAAATTAATCCTATTTAAAAAATGTCCCGCTGGGTTTCTTGCTGGTTCTTCTACATAATTTACATACATATTTAAATTACAAATAGGTATATAACATAAAGATATAAATAAAATAACAACAAAGATAATCAAATTGACCATAATAACTACCATCTCATGTCTTCATAAAATGTTTACGTACCAATCTATTAAATGTAGTTTTATTGGTTTTCATGAATTATTAAATCTGCCGTTATTAGTGATGTTTCATATCCACTGGGCGTTGCTTAGCGGCCAATTTCTTTTGTTTTAATAAGAGCAAGCGATGAGCGTTTTTTCATTTTTGCTATTTTAATAAACAACAATAAAACGTTCTTTAATCAGCACTTTTTTGTTGCCTTATTTAGCTTAGTGTCTATTCGTAATGCAGCTGTGTTCAATTTATTGCTTAACCTTTTCGCCTTCCCGAGTGGAATTGAAGACAATAAATTATACTTCGAACCCAAATAAGGCCCGTAAGTTACGAACGGTGCAAATGCCCGCCTATTAGATGATCAGTCTAGATAGATTGGATAGCTTTTGAGAGAAAATAAGCAACACTTTGTCTTTCTAATGCATCGCTAATGCCTTATATAGTATAGTCTTTCAACTTTTTGAAAAAGAAGTGTTGAAGTTAAGTAAAGTTACACCCCATAATACGGACCGTATTGTTAGGGAAAGACCTCCTCTCTTAAATAGACTACTAGAAATATTGTGGAAAATCTTGAGGCTCATTTTAAATTTTTAGCATTAAACTAAGAAAATATATTTATTTCTTACTGATATATATATCCGCATTAAGAGAGTGGCACTCCTGCAGCGCGTAAATCTAGAGTTGTGTATCTAGAGTTATATATTATATCTTGCGAATGGGCTGTACGGGAAGTAAAGACAAAAGGGGGCAGGAGGCTCTTACGATTTGCGCTCGGGCACGTGGGGAATATTTGTTTACTTGCTAATCGTCGCTGGTCGATCATTTGACGACCGTTTGTAGCTAGATAATTGTAAAAGTGAAGTGAGAATTTTTAGATCCTCTTGCACTGATTTTATTAACAAAAAAATAAACACAAACAATATTTGAATAAAACTACTTTTACGGAATTTATCGCGTTTAATTAAATTATTTTTCTTATTTTTATTAATTCCCGACGTTTCGGGTGCTTTCCAATACCCATAGTCACGGGGGACTGAACGTCGGGAATTAATAAAAATAAGAAAAATAAGTTAATTAAACGCGATAAAATCCGTAAAAACAATTTTATTCAATGTGTAGTATTCGCGTAAATATAAGAAATCAAAATCAATATTTGATTAATACTAGTTTCATTTTTTTTTCAAAATGCATTGTCACACATGAGAAGATTCCTAGAAGAACAAAAATATTAGAAATCATTTATCTTGCAACTCCTCAAGTTCCTTAGATTCAAGCTACCTGAAATCTTGATGAAATAGAAAAATAGCTTGTATGTATTCAGTGTAGGCCCGAGGTCGCAAATTTGGTCCAGGGAGTCGTACAGACAGCGTTCGGATGGGGCGTAAAAGAAGTCTAATAAACTACCCCAAAAGGGTACCAGCACTTTTGGTGACGGAGATCGTCACTGAGTATCCACGCCCACGCTAACCTACTCTTCCGGAGCATGGTTGCTTAGGCTACCCTGGCGTACACTGCGCTCGTTTGGCAAAGCACTCCACTCCCTGGACCTTAACAAGTCGTGTGGGCCTGATGGAGTCACTCCTATTGTGTTTTAGAATGTGCTCCCGAGTTGGAACCGGTTTTAACGCATCTTTTCCGTTACTCCTGCACATTAGACGTAGTCCTGAATTCATTGAAGATAGCTTTGGTCCACTTCCAGTCCAGCTTGGATACCTAAAAATGACGACCGCTCAGACCCGTCTAACTACAGGCCTATCGCTATCATCCCCTTTATCTACAAATAATGGAATCCATTATAAACTGACAACTAATGAGGTAACTTGAAGCTTCAGCTAGTGATCTTCTGGTCCACCTGACTCATAGATGGGCGGAGGTAGTATTGTCCAAGGGGGAGGCATTGATCCTTAATTTAGACATTGCGAAGACCTTCCATCAGGTTTGGTAAACAGGGCTTCTTTAGAAGCTTCCCGAGAAATGGTGCAACTGGATCACCAGATTTCTTGTAGATCGAAGCATACGGTAGTAGACGGTGCATGGTGTGGAAATATATTAATATAGTCTATATGTATATATATAGACTGTTAAGATTTTTAATTTCAAGGTGGAAATTTCTGTCGTAATTCACCGAATGTAAATTTTTCAATTTACACCAACATTTTCATAATTTTCGTCAAAATTACAATTCTGATTATTTTAAGCATAAAAGTACAGCCAATGACAATTTTGTTCAAAAAACTCAAAAAATCCTTCTAATTCCTTTTCCAATTTTTTTAAGTTGTTCAAGTCGAAAATTCTAAAAAATTCAGAAAAAAACACCAAAACTCGAAAACTATGAAAAATCGCGGAACATACATGGGTGATTAGGGCGGGTAACCCAGGGGCTGCTCTATCTCTGGACTACCGCTTGACACTACTTTTTGGGACATTATGTATAAGCTTTAATTTCATGTTCCATGGTGGAACTACTCCGGAGGCGTAGAGCAGAAGTTGGGTGGTCTTATTTTTCAAGAACAGAGAAAACGCTCACTTGAAAAACTACAGACCGATTTCCCTCTGAGCCGCGTCTACGTGCTATTTTCGAGATTCATTACGAATCGTCTCGCACGCAGACTCAACAATTTTCAGCCTCCCATCTAAGTCGGTTTCCGAAATTCTTGAGTACTATATACCATATATATACCCTTCGGCATATTGTACAGAATACCGAAGAGTACAATTTGCAACTTTGCCTTGCGTATGTCTACTACGACAAAGCCTTTGACTCCGTCGAGATTTAGGTGGTGCTACAGTCCCTTCAGACATGCCAAGTTAACTGTCGGTATATCACTCTTCTACTCGCCTTCGATTTGCCGATGATATAGTCGACAAGATCAAGATCTGAAGTAAGTCAGGGAAGTACGTTGGGGCCATTGCTTTTTCTTATTTTCATTAATGACTTACCGAATAATGTGGTTTCCTCAAAATGTTTGTTGTTTGCGGATGATCTCAAATTAAGCCTAGGGGTAGATGTCCCGTCTAACTGCGAGGCATTGCAAAGAGACATCAGTGCGGTTTTGGATTGGAACGTATGAAATCGTCTTCCCTTTAATAATAATAAATGTAAAATAATGACATTGACGCGTAAACGCTGTCCACTAAATGAAGAATATTATTTATCTGAAAGGCCCTTAGAAAGGGTAAGCGAAATACGTGACTTAGGATTATTATTATAAGCTAAACTTGACCTTCATAAGCATGTGATTACTGTATGTAAAAGGGCCAGTAAAATGCTTGGCTTCATTATTCGCACTTCTTCACAGTGCGACGGAATAGGGATCGCTTTGGTACTTTGCATATGTTCGTAGTAAGCTTGAATACGGTGCCATTGCATGGAATCCCTATGAGGAGAAATATATTTTGATGATAGAGAGAATATATCGCAAATTTGCACGATGATTTTAACAGTGGTAGAGTCACGCGGCAGTTTTTGCTGTCGCATGGATGGGCCGGCTCGAACATCAGCGTGAAGTAGAGGTTTACCTCTGCGTTTCGCTTGGTGAGTGCAGGTGGCCGGAGGCCCTTTTTACTGGAAATGAGGCATTCCATCCTAGTCCTCACGGGTGAAAACACATCTGCATTTTGATATGTAATAGAGGATAGATGTAGATGTCTATGGGCCGCAGCAACCAATTACCATCAGGTGGACTATGTGTTCGTTTGTCACCCTTATCCTATAAAATAAAATAAATAAATAAAATAAAATAAGCATAATTACGGTTATTAGTCTTATCTATATCCGTGCTTATTTGTTACTGGTTTGGACACTCTTAAACTTAGGCGGACTATGCAGTTGATAACATTCTACCTAGCTATCATCCATAATAAAATAGATAGCTTGACGATATTAAGCAGAGTGTGGTTATTGGCTTCGAAGCGGCTGGGCTATGATGTGGAGGGGACGGTGGCACCGCGGCGGTGGCCGCGTCTTCTGTAGCGCCCGCCGACGCGCACCAGCTGCGGCGCTCACGCGCCCACTACTCACGCTATACCGCTATATGGAGATATGCTCGCACATGATTACGAGACTGACTTATTTGCTGATAGCTTTACGCAACTATGTAATAAAACCCTTCTATTTTTGATAACCAATTTTGACATATTGTAATATATTAATTTAATCTTAGGTTAGTTAATTTGACAATGATATTTTGCTTACTCTATTTGATATGTAATCTAAGGCATGTATTTTTTATTTTTATTTTATTTGGACATGTATCTTAATCAATTACTTTTAGAATTGTAATTGTAATTGTAAATTAGCATTCTGGCGTTTTGGGCATACTGTAAGCCAGCATGTACACTGTTTAAAAATAAATAAATAAATAAATAGTCCATATGGCAGAATTACTGGAGGACCCATGCTGTATGCTCAATGACCTCAACAGTGCTTCCAAAAGGATAGTTCTTAAGATAAACATGGACAAAACTATCATCACGTGTAACGTCCATATGACATTCATATAGTTGTTGAGGGCACTAAGCTCGAAGTTGTTGACGATTAGGTTTACCTGGAACAAATAGCCCGACTTCGATCGAGAGGTCAATCGACGGATTCAACTCGACTGAGTAGTTCAGGGGATAACGACACATCTTCTCGTCAGATATACCTCAAAACTAGAAAACAAGATTTTACAACCAGTGCGTGTTGCCAGTGACGACTTGTGGATCTGAGACGTGGTTCTTCACTGCTGGCCGTATGAGAACACTCAAGGTTGCTCAGCGAGTTATGGAGAGGTCTATGCTCGGGTTTTCTCTGCGTGATAAATTTAGATAATCTAGTAGCCAGGTTTCTACACCAGGAAGGAGCTCGCTCTGAATTACGGTCTCTTGGATCGGAAAGTGTATTTATTATAAGTACTTGCCAGAAGCCGAGCTCGAAAATGATCACACCAGGCTCTACTGCGACCGGGCCATCATCACAGACAGGACTATTCCTGCGAATAAGCCTCATATTGTGCTGATAGACCGGACACAGTCAAGGATATTTTTTGTCGACATTACCATTCCCTGTGACGAGAACCTTGTGAAAGCCGAAAACGATAAGAATACAAAATATCTGGACCTCGCTCACGAGGTGACCGACATGTGGGTTGATCATTCATTGCTATTTTGTTTCGTATGGTGAGTGTAGAGAACTGGAGACCAGTTTTACTAAAAACTACGCATTCCATCTTAGTCCTCAAGCGTGACAACTCATCTGCATTTTAGATGGAGATGTCCATAGGCAGCAACATCCACTTACCATCCGGTGGATTGTATACTCCTTTACACCTTTAGTCTATAAAAGGTTCATTGTTTAATTTATTTATTAATTCACAAATGCTCAACACACGTCTTCCACAAGGAATGCCATCAATCGCCTTCCCACATATCTCATCAGGTTATTCCATCTAGTTGGGGTCGCCTTCTGTAAATAAAAAATGCAAACTCTTCTTTTCTGATTTCATAAAAATTATATATATATATAACATAAGTCAAACACACCAGAACTCACAAACGGCATCGATTCATGAGTGGTCATAATTAAAGGGAAGTGGGCGACATACATATTACACGCCGTCGCAAGCAGTGCTCTTGTGAGCATGTCATTTCCCAATCTACCATAATTATGTTAATTAATTTCGCCCTTTTATAAACCTCTTTATATCGGTTATGACAATAAAATAATGGACATCATCAGTTTAATACTCGTATCGGGTTTATTTTGTAATATTGTTATTACATATTAAAAAAAATATTACTTATATTAACGCTAAAAAGATAGAACGATCCTCAAGATCTTCACAATAGACAACTAGGGATAGTTGTCTATTTAAGAGAGGAGGTCTTTTCCCAACATACAGCCTATAATACGTCCCGTATTATAACTTTACTCCAACACTTCAAGGCTATATAAGGAATAAGCGATACTTAAGAGAGACAAAGTGTTGCTTATTTTCTCTCCAAATCTATCCAATTTATCTAGACTGATTGTTTGTTAGGCAAGCATTTGCACCATTCGTAACTTACGGGCCTATGTTTGGTTAGAAGTATAATTTATTGTATTAAATTTATTCTTGTTATTACATAGGTATATTAGTAAAAAATAAATAAACTTTATTATGTTCGTGTTGAAAGTAAAAATGATCTTCCATATTTTCCACAATATCTCTAGTTGTCTATTTTAGAGAGGTCTTTCCCTAACAATACAGCCTATAACACGTCCCGTATTATATAGGCTGTAACTTTACTTACATCCAAACCTTCTTGTTCAAAACGTTGAAAGACTATACTCATAAGGCATTAGCGATGCATTAGAGAGACAAAGTGTTGCTTATTTTCTCTCCAAAGCTATCCAATCTATCTCGACTAATCGTCTATTAGGTGGGCATTTGCACCGTTCGTAACTTACGGGCCTTATTTGGGTTCGAAGTATAATTTATTGTCTTCAATTCCACTCGAGAAGGCGAAAGGTTAAGCAATAAATTAAACACAGCTGCATTACAAATAGACGCTAAATAAGGTAACAAAACATCTAATTAAAGAACGTTATATTGTTGTTTATTAAAATACCAAAAATTTAAAAATTGCTCATCGGTTGCTCTTATTAAAAAAAAGTTGGCCGTTAAGGGAAGCCCAGTGGATGTGACAGGTCATTAAAGATGGTAGAATTTTTAATAAATAAAACCCAATAAAAGTATTGTGTAAAAAATTAGAATGTGACACACGCAGTACACAACTAACACAGAGAAGCAACGAATTGTACAGTATACGGTAACTGCCTCGTTGGTCTAGTGGTTGTAGTAGTGCGACTGCTGATCATGAGGTACCGGGATCGAATCCCGAGTCGGGTCAAAAAAAATCAGTTATTGAGTATTTCCATCAAGAACTTCTCAGTAGCTGTCCGGAGTCAGCAAGTTGGCGGTATCTCACCCCCGTGCCTCGGAAAGCACGTAAAGCCGTTGGTCCTGCGCCTGATCTCTCTCCGGTCGTGTCGGTTTACCGTCTCACATTGAGAGTTAGGGAATAGAGAGTGCACTTGTGCTTGCGCATACACTTGGCCACTATAATCCTGTCCTGCGCCGATGGCTAGTCTCTGTTGAGACTGGCCGCCGTGACCGAAATTCGGTCTGGAGGACATTATTAATATACGGTAAACGCGTGGCGGCTAAGAGCGTCACGCCGTTTGACTTTGAGGTCACAGCAGACGAGTGGATTTTACTACCAAGACACACCAATAGGTGTATCAATTCAAAAATACTTACAATAAAAATAATTTTGTAATAAAAAAGAATCATTATTATTGAAAAATGAATTCCCGAAAGTTTAAGAAAAAGAATAGAACAAGTTTTTCTGTCTGATAAGTGAAGCCTACAGCTACCTTCCATTACTGGGCATGGACTCATGTGACAGGGTTGTGGAATAATTAGTCCGCCGCGCTCATTCAGTGCGTGTTGGCGGACTTCACAGTTCACATGTTGAAATAGATAATACTCAGACATACAGGCTTTGTCATAATATTTTGCTTTGACATCAAGACACATTTAATTCAAGATGGGGTAAATGAGTTAATAGACTACCGGAGAGTTGACTGCAGGTGAGTTGCGGGTTATTAAAAAAAAGTAAGATTTTCATCCGACCACGTTAAAGCTAAAGGGACGGTTGCATGTATGTATATTTTTATGTATGTATGTTCATCTGTTTCCTTAAATCTTCTAAACTAGTCACCGCATATAGATAGATATTGTTAGATACGCCGTGCTCTTTCTTATTACGGACCTAAGTAAGTTCAGATAAAAAATGACGATTACAATATCTATAACAAGCATAAGATACCAAATACAAATATAAGGTGTTACCGAGTACATTCCAAATAGATATGAAACTGCAAATTTATTATATATTATATTATTATATTCAAATTACATCTATTAAGGGTACGGAACCTCATAACACGAGTACTCTATGGCAAGATTAACCCTGTTCACGCTCCTGTACAACTCAATAACGCTAAGCATTTCTATCGTTACGAGTATCAAGCTTGAAGCTTCGACTAATGAAACCCTGTCACGCAACGTTGGTTGGTTTGACAAATAACATAAATTTTCATACAATTTTCCAACTCTAATTTGGATTGAATTCAGCTACTTTATTACATTACTTTTAACAATACCTTTGATCGAGACTGTCCTATTTTTGTCTTTCTTTAAAAATGAGGCAAAGATCTTATACATTTCCGATACAATTGCCGTTTTTAGAAGTATTATTATTTTAGCCATTGCGGCATGATTAATATAATAATAGTAATAATTTTTGAATTAATTAATGAAGTATATGGTTGTTTAACCATATACGTGGTTATACTTATAAGTGATAGAGCCATGCTGCAGCTATATTATGGTTGCAGCACGAATGGTAGGACCACGCTCTCACAGAATACCAGCGTAAAATAGCAACTTAACGCTGTTGTGTTTCGTATGGTTAGTGTAGAGAACCGGAGACCCTGTTTACTGGAAACGAGGCATTCCATCTTAGTCCTCACGGGTGAAAACGCATCTGCATTTTGATTCGTAATCGAAGATAGATGTAGATGTCTATGGGCCACAGCAACCACTTACCATCAGGTGGACTGTGTGCTCGTTTGTCACCCTTCATCATCATTCATCATTACAGCCCTTCACAAGTCCACTGCTGAACATAGGCCTCCCCCAAAGAATGCCACAAAGCACGGTCCTGAGCCACCTGCATCCATCGACTTCCTGCATGTCTTACCAGGTCGTCACTCCATCTCGTGGGGGGACGCCCTACACTTCGCCTACCGGTACGAGGCCGCCACTCGAGAACCTTTCTTCCCCATCGGTTATCGGTTCTTCGAGCTATATGGCCGGCCCACTGCCACTTCAGCTTACTAATCCGTTGGGCTATGTCGGTTACTCTGGTTCTACTGCGGATATCCTCACCCTTATCCTATAAAAAATATCCTTCATTAATTATAACCTATTAAGTTTCTATGCTGAACATTTACCCCCCCCCCCCCTCCCCCTAGATTGCTCCATAGAGGGATTTTTAGGATAATTACCGGATTGGGAGTCTTTTATTATTTTCAGTTCTTATCAGGTAGATGCCCCTACACACCTCTTATATTAGTTTCCTTCTGCCGCCTTACATGGCACCCATGGGATGATGAGGGATAGTGGATTCCAGTACCACACAGTCAAACTTCAGGATATGTACATAATATTTTATTAACTGCGTATCCTTCACAGTTAATTATATGTTTCGAATAAAACACAAAAACCGAAGTAGTGCTCATGTGATAAATTCGGAGCTAGACTTGGATGCAGCAGTATCAGAGACACTTCCATTATGACATATATATCTTAAAATTATCTTTATCGCCGTCATCATCATAACACACAAGTCCACCGCTGATAGGCCTCTCCTAACATGTTTTACGTTTCCATTAAATTACGACTATGTGCCAAGATTCATTTGATTCGGTTAAGCGGAATTAGGTGAAAATCAAAATTTACTTAAACAATTATCCAATATGGGACTGGGAGGACCGTTTTCCTTGGGGCGGAATTTTTTCTTTAAAATTAAATGGAACAATTCTGAAGGTAAAGTCTGTCTAGTTAAAAAAAGAATTATTTAAATCGGTTCACAATTTTCGAAAATATCGCGTAATACAAATCGCGTAAAACATACATTAAAATTGAGAACCTCCTCCTTTTTGAAATCCGTATTGATCGATCAAAATCCTCGAGAAATCTTGGCATTAAGGTTTTCAAAACTAGATGCCAAACAACAAAGAATCGTATGTACAACTGGACTGATGGACTAAAACATCAAGTATATTTTTAATTTATTTCCACATACTTGCACTTTAATAGAGCATTGTTAAAATTACCTATAAAAATAATATTTCATCAAGGAAAATAATGATGGGGTATTTTCTTAAGCCGGATTCTCTACTAAAAAGTCTACGGTCTAAGTTTGATGACCGTGTACTTTAAACTTTTCATCCTCCAGAACTTCCTTGTTTTCTCATTTTAATAACATTATCTGCTTTTTCATCCGATATTTTAAAAATAATAAATAAACAATTCCTGACGATAAGGTAAGCAAATATTCAAATTATTAAATTAATGATGTCAATTATAATAATCAACAGAATATTTTATGTAGTTTTATGAATAATTATTGTTACGTTTTGATCTCTAAGTAACACGATAGTGAAAGTTTCATCCAAATTCGTTGTTTAGTTTTTGTGTGATGCCTGTTCAAAAAAATAGGCATCTCTATGAATAATTTATTACATTCCAATGCAAATTAAAAAAAATCAATGTACTTATGTACAACGTACTAAATGTATTGCTAGTGTTAATCAATTTAGTATTGAAGTGAACTTTTGAATACGCCTGTCAAGCTTAGCGATAGAAATGACTGAAATTCGAGAAAGTTGTCTTAGTTCGCAGTTGATTTTTGCAGGCTGGTGAATATTTTAATATTATTTATTTATTGCAGCCTATCAATTATTTTTCATTTGTTATCAGGAAGATGTTGCTGTCCATTTTCTGTCTCAGTTTTTGTCTGTCGCTTCATAAGACACCTATGGGAGGCTATGTAATAGTGGATATTATTAGACTGCTACTCTACTACTACTACTCGGTATTTAATAAATATTCTATAATATAGAATAAAGCACTAAAATAATAAATGGATTACTAATAACAATAAATAGTCATTAGCAAAAATGTAGCCATTAATATTAATGATCGACACCCAGCCATCGTGTGGCCTATAACGGAGTAGTAGTAACCACTTCGTGGGCTGCACATGTTCTTTGCTATTTCAAAATATCCAACAAAAACCCCCGGAGAGTGATGACCGGTACTCTAAGGTTAAAAGTAAAGTAATTTTTAGTCACAGCACTCTATTTATGAGGGATATGGAGCTGTCGGTAAAGATTGTTGCTCCAATGCATTTCAACGGACTTCATACGACTTCCAAATATTTTTATTCCTCCAATATGTATTATAATTTAACTAGTGGTCGTAAATACGACTGTTGATCATGATGTCCGGGTTCGAATCCCAGGTCGGTCCAAAATCATTTAATGTGTTTTTCTTTAAAGAAATACTCAGTAGCAGCCTGAAGTCAGGAAGCTGGTAGTGTTTCACCTCAGTGCCTCGGAAAGCACGTAAAGCCGATGGTACTGCACCTGATCTCCCTCCGGTTGTGTCTGGTATCGTTCCATCGGACTGTGAGAATGAGCATCACTTAAGCACTATAATCCTGTCCCGCACAGATGGCTAGGCTCCGTCTATTTCTCCAAAATACAGATTACCTAGGAACATTAATAGTTCTTAAAAAATTTCTAAAATAAAATAAAAAAATAACAAAAATTAGATAAACATAAATAACAATATAAAATAATAAAATACAATTATTGGCATGATTATATACTGCTCACGATTCTTTATAATTTTCATAATAGAATCAATATCCAATTGGGCAATAAAAAGTAACATTAAGAAAAACATTCTCCCTTTTAACTGTACTCAATAAAAGACGAAAAACGTATTTCTTTCCCTTGAATTCGGTAATGAGTTACTCTCGATTGCTTAAGACCCTAATGTATTATGTTCGTGCAAACAAGCGTTTTCGATCAACTCGTCTATCAGGTATGTGCTTCTTACATTACGAAAACGTTAGTAAGGGGCAAAATTGATTTTAAATACATTGATTTCTTATTTGAACTTTTACCTGAAAATTTTGTTACCTTATATAATTTACTATGTCCTTACATAATTAAACTTTCAAAGAAGAATCGCCTATATAAACTAAGAAGAAAAAAAATAATCTCCATTCCTTTCAGTGTTTTTAAGTTAGTATTAATATTCTCAAAGGTTACTTATATGAACCTTTTGAATAGACAAAGTAAATTTCTAGCTCTAGTAACAACTACGGTGTCTACTAAATAGTGACATTGATAATTTCATCCCCTATATTTAGATGAATGAGATTGTACTTTTTTTTTCATTTAAAAAACATTACCTCATCCCACTAGCGTTTTCTCTTGTTTCGTTGGGGCAGTTTACATACATAAATTTCATGTTGATAATCCACTGCGCTCCGGAATCTATTTGAATAAATAATTATTGCATTCGGCTTACAATATGTGAAGATGTCGCGTAGCATAAAATAAATATGAAAATAACACCGTCGCAATGAGAAACTCTTCATTTCTTAAAGTTGGCTAAAATAAAACAAAACAGCGTTTGGCAATTAAAAAACACTTAGAAAAATTAAATATATTAAAAAAAAACAATAAACTAAAACTAACTCTAGAAAAAACATTCGTTTAATTTAGTAGATTTTTATTTAACAAAAAAACCCAATAATATTATTTTTAATATTGTGTTTTAACAATATAAAAACACAATACCAAGAAATAATGTCTTTTTTCCAAATAACGTTAAGAATAATATTTTAATGCTTTTTAGGAAGCAGAATAACTACATAACCCAAAAATGTAAACCTTCCTTTAAAACACATATTAATACATCATATTTACAACATAGTAGACTTAATAAAAAAGCAAACTTTAGTGAATTATAATCAAACCAAGAAAATATAACACAGTTAATAAAAAAATGTTAAATAATTTAAGATATTTTTTAAATATTTCTTGTTGTTTGGTTTATCGGAAAAGCAGACAGTATTTTAAAGGTGATCAACACTGTAGTTTCCATTTTTAAACTAGCTTATGGTAAATATATTTGACAAAATAATTTTGCATAAATATTGAATATTTTACATTAAACTAACTCCTTTATCTGTTGTACAATAAAGAATAAATTAATTCTTTATGATATCGAATTTCTAAAACCATTTTTGAAAGTTTGCAGATTCGAAATGTCGGCACAACATCTTCAGTTCACATCACTAACATTTTACTTTTCAATTTTCCCCGACTGTTAACATTAGATCCAATTCATTCCATTATCATCCGATACTTGCTACACGAAACTGTGGGCTTTTAAACTGTTTACCCTACGAAATTGAAATTGTTGAAGCTTATCCGCTGTTACATCATGCTCGTCAAACTAATCATATATGTTTTTGATAATTGAAATAATATATATGTGTATAGAACAGTTTACCAAACGCAATCGTTTGCTCCTATAAATTGGTAATTTGAATCTACAATTTTGTTTATAAAAATTAATTGTTAAATGAGACTACAGTCCAACTAATTATAGGTGACTATTTTAGTTCATGGACAGTGGCAGCACAAAAAAGAAGGATACAGACTGATGCGTTGTCACCTCTGAAAATACAATCGACTGCCCTACAAAGTGTAATTACACTGGCTTCTTATTCGCTTCAGACTGAAACTCAGCCAAGCAAACACCGCTATTAGACGGCAGAAATATTATACAATAAAAATAAAAAAATCATGGTGTTATGCAGTGAACGTGATAATGTATAATATAGTAAGCTCACATCTAAAGACTTAATTAAAATCCAAAAATATAAATAAAATATATACACAAGCATAAACTGAAAATGTATAATAATATGAAAAACTTATACTAATAATGATAACTGCATGCGTCCATTTAGGTTTCAGCTCGTTAAAACCGAATTGGTTGTCAATTTATCCTCGAGGATTTGAACAGGCAAAACGTGTTGATCATACAATTTCTGACTGGTGTGCATTATCTGCTGGCATTTTTTCAGGCGGAATTCACTCTCCGCTCTTATTTTTGTTTTTTTACAGCTCATATTCGCTGCTTCTATCACGTTGAAGTCACTTGTAGTCACGTGGTTGAGTTACTCAATAATGATCTTAGTTTTTATCTGATAGGTCAAACAAATTTGGTAAAGAAGTATCTTATAAAATGTTAGGTCATTATAGTTGTTAATACCATATAGATAACAGTAGTTTGAATTTGCTGACGTTGTCATTCATAATGCCTATAGCAAAGCAGTTAAATAATCATTTAACAGCGTCTGCCTTTTCCTGCGGTTATTTTGGAGACTTCAGGGTAAAAGATAGCTTTTGTTAGACAAAGATACTGCTCTTTACCATTTAGGGCTTATCTCATTAGGAAATGCCTAGGCATACCCCCCCACCCAAACTGGTTCTTCCATACCACTTCGGATGTGTGTTGGTGGGCTTCGGTGAGAGAGTTGTTCTCTCCCCCTACGCACCTACTACAGCCGATATGGAGTCGCGGAGGAATAGTAGTCTTGGTATGGCAATACGTCACTCGCCCTATCCTCCGCAATTCAGACAGGGCCAAACCATTGATGCGGTGGTGGTGGAGCTGCGGGGGAGAGGAGTGTCGGTGTCGGTGTTGCAAGGTGCCACTCTCCCTATCTTCCGCAGCCGTAACTTTTCGACCACCGCGGGGGTCAGAAGCGATAGTGATTCCGAGTGGTAATTTTTTCTGGTCACATGGCCTTCACGCATCGGACACGGGGGCGTCCTTTGCGTAAGTGTATTTTAAGGCCGTGCAGGAAGGCACGCCATGTGTTCTGGTGTGCTTTACCTGAGAAAGAGATAGGGGAGTGAAAGCGTTCCTCCCGTGGCTCTACCAATATGCGGCAAAGGTGAAACACCATGAGGTTTTAGTTGGTGTGAGTCCAACATAAGCCGTGCTTGCCCCCGCAAAGCGTGCATGCGTAGGTATTCCCCATGTTAAAAAAGGCTTACCTGACCCGCGACTAAAGCACCATGGTGTACCGTCTCTATCATATATCGGCAGGGCTAACGGGCGCTTTCGCTACATCTGTAGTCCCACCAGCGCCATAGGGATAAGAAATTTCCCCCTTAATCTTTTTTAGGTATGGCGGGCTGGAACAATAGGCGCGCTTTTCTCCACTGCCTTCTCCTGCGCAAGCTCCACCCACTCAGCAGCCTTCTTTTGAATGATTTCGGATTACAAAAAGCGCCTACAGCCCCACGCTAATTCCGTTTAGCATCGCTTATATCACACTGGCTGGAAAAAGTTCAGGTCAATCTGGCTCGCCCAGACCCTGTTCTCCTGTCCCCGCGCCTTACTATCTAGGGCTACGTCAAACACTCACCATCAAGTGAAATTGTCAAGCACAGGTTGATTATACAGTATAAAGCACGTACAGTATAAAACAAGTATATTTGTTAGCATGACTTCGACTTATACGAGCATTTAATAGCAGAATCCAGAAAAGAAACGCTAATTTTAACCTTCCACGCCATTAATGCTTGCGTCGAATTTTGCCGTAGACTACGAGTATACCAAGTGAACTATGTGATATCTTGTAACCTTTATGCAAACTAAATGTGACAGGAGATAAGAATAATATTTTGCACTTTCACGGTCCTATCTAGTCAAATATCGGTCATACTTGTTTGATTGATGTTTTTGGAGTGAAAACTTCTTTGGCACTTGGGGTAATTTTAGAATGGGGAAAGAGCACTGAATTCGCGTGACCATCACTTTTAGATACATATATCATTTTAACTTACGGACTTTTTTTTTAAATTTTACTCCCGCCCATGGTAAAACAAAGAGGAATTTACATAACCAAGGGGATGTTAAAGTGCAGGTAGCGTTGTGAAGTTGTTTAATAATATTTTTAGCGTTTCCCCAGCTCCTTCCGGTATCTCAATATGTGTATGGAACGTTGTAGTGTTTCATTGGTTTCAGTCTGAAATGATATCTAATGAGCATTTTCCTCACGTAATAAAAATATTTAAAGCTTTTGGTCTGAGATAGGGCAATGGATATTGAAAAGTATTCCAGCTTTCGAAACAAAATATCCGGCTTAATATAATGAGGAGGAAATAAAGAAAGGAGTGTGAAACTCATATTTTTTTTTAATTGGCAACCCTAAAAACGAAAAATTTTAGTAGTATTTAGATGTTTGACACCTGTGTCTGCAAAACCACCATGGATGCGAAACTTTTATGAAAAACCATTATCTTCATAACTGACTCAATTTGGTAAAGTGGCTCAACTTTATAATGAGTTTCATGATTCGAAGATTGTAACAACTGAGAAAGCGATCCCAAGCGGAAACCTGTTTTAATAGTAATGGCCTATCTACCTTTTGCTTCGCTTACTAATTGGCCAAGTATTTGTGCTATATATTAATTAATTTTAATATATATAGAGTCTTTAATATATAGAGACTTTAGTAAATAATATTAATATTAAAATTTGATAGCTTTTTTCTATAAATTCTTGGTCGTTGCCTCAGCCGTAGTAAACTTTTGTGTAAAAACATATACTTGTTTAAATATTTGGCCTGTTCATGTTATTTACTTATATTTTTTCAATTTGTAATTTTACCATTACTAATTTAAATACTCCGGTAAAGCTTAAAATGCTTGTGTTAGGAGTAGTTCACGACAGTAGTCGAAGGGCGGATTCGAACCCACAACTTTTTGAGTGCTTGCTCCACACCCTATTATTAGGCTATTGTCACTTTATATTTTATAATTTTGTTCTCTATTTTATCACCTATTTTATCTTATAATTTTAAAGTCAGACACTTATAGTTTAGAATGAGTTCCTTTGGATAACTCTACATATTTTTTTTTCTTAATTCTTTTCAGTTATTGGTTTATTAAAATGATTAATTGATCATTCTTTATTGTTATAATATTTATTATTTGTGTATAAATAACTTTATATTGACAGTTGCTACCTGTAAGCCTGTAACCATAGATTACTGTGTATAACCACAGGGGCATTCTTAGATTTTATTTTTATTTTTTATTTTATTAGTTTGGCAAAGGCATGTTAACCCATTCTGCTTAGTCTGAAGTTTATAGATTCATTATTCTTACAATTTTTTGGCGTCAGACTACAAGTTTTTGGTAATTTTAATACTAAACTGATTGTTTTATTTCTTTAAGTTGTTGTTTTGTTAAATGTTTTCTCTTTCACGCTGCTGGTGGTTGTAATTGTGTAGGTACTGTTTGATTTTGCATTTATATTTATATATATTATTTTTATTTATTTGTTTATTTTAGTATAGCATTTATGACATCCTCAAACATTTGTAATGATAGTGATTTGTTTCTTTCGTTGTCTTCAGATGATGAGACACTTAGTGATGCTAGTTATCACAGTACAACTGCTTCTCCTTCACTCAACATCACCTTAAATTCTTGTTTCTCAGACTGTGTGAATAACTTCAATGCTATTCATATTAACGCCCAAAGCATTGCGCTCATTATCCTGACATGTTTGCGTCATTTGAATCCCAAAATATTCACACCATTTTAGTTTCAGAATGTTGGCTAAAACCCTGTTTCCCTTCCACTTCCTATTCTTTGCCTGGGTTTCATCTAATTAGAAATGATCGCACTAATAGGGGTGGTGGGGGCGTGGCGATCTATCTTAGATCCTACTTTCCATTTAAAATTGTTAGTTCGTCAAGTCAACCATCTCCTGTTGATTCTGCTGAGCATTTGCTGGTTGAAGTCTCCCTGTCTCAGAATAAAATCCTACTTGGAGTTTTTCACCGTCCCTCTATTTCTGTAAACTATTTTACTTCTTTCGAATCTCTCTTAGAATCACTAGTCCCTACGTATAGTCACACTATTTTGATGGGTGACGTTAACACCTGTTTGCTTAAAGGCGACAATCGGGCTATAAAACTTGAGTCTATAACTGAATCGTGTAATATGCAAATCCTACCCCATTCTGCTACTCATAACTTTCCTAACAGTACTCCTTCCCTTCTTGACTTAATAATGGTGTCATCTTCAAATCTAGTTTTCTAGCATGGACAGTGTCCTGCTGATGCATTCTCTTATCACGATTTAATTTTTCTTACGTATAAACTACGCCCTCCTAAAATCAAACCTGAATTTGTTCTGCGACGTAATTATGGAGTAATGGATACTGACCAACTTTGTCAAGATGCTCTTAATATTGACTGGTCAGTGATTGAGAAAGCTCCATGCATTGGCGATAAAGTGGAACTTTTTTGTTCCATACTCACGCAGCTTTAGGATGTTCACGCGCCAATACATTATGTGAGACTCAAACACTTGCCTGCTCCATGGCTCTCAGATGATCTGAAACGGCTTATTTTAAAGAAGAATGCGGCATTGTCAAAGCTTAAGAGGAATAAAACGGATGAAAACTTAAGGAAATACGCCAAAATCAGGAATCGCTGCAACACATTATGTAGAGATGCACAACAACGCCATATTCATATATCAGTCGAGAACGGCGGCTCATATAGGGTGTGGAAGTTTCTTAAAACAGTTGGAGTTGGTAGAACATCCCTACATGCTTCACCTCCCAGTGTTGATTTTGAACTATTAAATCAACATTTTTCTAATCCTTCTAACAAGAGTATCAAAAGATCTAGTATACATAAACTGCAAACACTTCGTTCTCTTTCTGTAACTCCGACTCCTAATTATCCTCCGTTCGTTGTTAGTCAGTTTACTGTATGTGATGTTAAGAAGATCATATTATCCATCTCCTCAAATGCTGTCGGTAGCGACAACATTAGCCGTAATATTATTATTCCTCTCCTTGATGTTATCACTCCCATTATCACTTATGTACTTAATGCATCTATCTCTTCCTCTAAATTCCCTCAAGCCTGGAAGAATGCTCATGTTATACCCCTTCCGAAGAGATCTAATCCCGTCAACCTCTCTGATTTTCATCCCATCTTGATCTTACCTTTCCTTTCTAAAGTCTTTGAAAAACTAATTTGCCAACAGCTGACCCTTTTCCTCAATATGCACAATTTATTAAATTCTTTACAGTCCGGTTGCCTTCCTTAATCAAAGTTACTGATGACATACGGTGGGGTATGGATAAACTAAAATGGGGTGGGGTAAACAACTCACAGTCATGACCTTGCTGGATTTCAGTAATGCGTTCAATACTGTTGACTATGATATACTGTTGAGTCTGTTGTGTTCCCTTAACATATCTCCATCAGTAATTAACTGGTTTCAAAGTTATCTCTGTGGCCGTCGGCAGTGTATTCGTTTCGATGAAACTCACTCATCTTGGTGTGATATTACTGCAGGCGTGCCGCAGAGCGGCGTCTTGTCACCTTTACTCTTTTCCATTTTCATTAATTCAATTACTCATAAAATATCTTCTCTCTACCACATGTATACGGATGATGTCCAGATTTACACACAGTCAACTCTTGAGAATTTGCCAAATGCAATCGCTACATTGAATAACGATTTAAATATTATTCATGATTGGAGTTAATCATATGGCCTAAATGTGAATCCTAAAAAGTCTCAGGCTATCATTATTGGTAGCCAGAGTTTTGTCTCAAGAGTTGATTGGTTCACCGTACCACTTATAGTATTCGATGGAGTTGTCCCTTACTTCCCTTACTTTGACAGTATCAAAAACCTTGGTATTTATATTGATAATTCCTAAAATTAGATACGCCAACTGAATGAGGTAAGTAAGAAAACCTTTGTCGCTCTTTGTTCACTGCGTCGCCTTCGATCATTTCTTCCCATTCCTACAAAAATTATGCTCGCACAGTCTCTTCTCCTTCCGATCCTCGACTATGCTGACGCAAGCTATGAAGACATAACTGAGGACCAGCTAAATAAGCTTGAGAGACTTTAAAATGCTAGTATTCGGTTCATATTTGGATTGCGCAAATATGACCATATTTCCCAATTTCACTCACGTCTCGAGTGGTTACCTATCCGACTTCGCCGGAACATGCATATTCTTTCTATTCTGTACTGTGTATTATTTCATCCTTCTGCTCCTCCCTATCTAAAAGAGAAGTTCAATTTGGTGGAGCTACCTCTATGCTCTTCTAGAAAATTAGTTTTAAGGGTACCAACTCACAAAACATCTTTTTTTAATAAATCGTTCACTGTCGAGTCTATTAAGCTCTGGAATGCCCTACCTTTGCACATACGTGAAGCACAATCTATTGTAATCTTTAAGCGACTACTTAAAGAACATTACTTGTCTCAATCGTTCGGAGACTGTTAGTATAATTATGTGATTATGTATTTATTATATTTATCAGCTTTATATTATTGTTTGAGGAAATTTGTAATTTATTTATGTATTTTGGGTAGATATGTAAGTTTGTTTATATACACTTATTTATGTATGTTTATGTATATATTATATGCTTTACTTTATCTTTAATTATGAAGTAGTAATTTATATCATTTCATGTGTTAGTTATTTATATGTTATTTTATTGCATTAATTGTCTATATATCGCATGTATTGATATTATATTTTGTATAATTATATTGCACCACCTACCCAGTATTCATTGTTTATTCCTTTACACCCTTGGTTGCCTGGAAGAGATCGCTATGTAGCGATAAGGCTGCCAAATTGTACATTTAACCTGTCTATTGTTATGTAATTTGTTTATTTGTTTGTGGTGTACAATAAAGTATATTCATTCATTCATTCATGATTTAAATGGGCAATTAAATGTACACGTTTCGTGTTTCTTAACCAATCTTCAGCATGTAAATATGGCATTCAGTCATTTATTAATTACAACCTATTAAAATTAAAAAAATAAAATAGATTGCCTCATAGGCGGGAAGACTGCCATAGCTCTAACGCTTGGAAGTCGCCATAGGCTAGGCTTTATGATAACAGGAGATGCTCCTGCCCTTCTGTTTCAGTTTCCCTTTGTCATCTCTTACGTCATACACGGGATAATATGGGGTAATTGACATTCTTACACCGCCACTACACAACGCAAATATATCATAGCACATGCAAAAACAATGTGACATTAGAAAAAAGGCACACAGCGATAGTAATTATTGTTGTTAAATTTAGGATGACTTAGGATAGGAACGTTAGTGAGAAGTTAGTTCAACGAGCAGCTCCAGTGTAAGTTGGTGGATTTCACAACATATTCTCGAAATATCTTTGGTGTTAGCAGGAATCAAAATCGCATTGCTCCCGTATTATACAATTTACGTCTATTTTTAACCTGGTGCTTGCAAATTGTGGCGATTACAACGAATCCCACCTATAATCTAATGGAATCGTATTCATCATTGGAATGTTGCATGTGCTGATAATAAATAATAATTATAAGTATACTGTATAAAACTATTTATACTGATTTTATCGCGTTTGAATTTACTTTAATTTGCGGCGTTTTCAGTGCTTTGCAGCACCCATGGATCCTTAAAGCCCCTATGACCATGGTGCTGTCAATCTGTAAAAATAGTTTTATTTGTGTAGTGTTCGTGTAAATTTTAGTAAGCATTAATAAATTTACTGTTATTATTTTTTTCTACGGCCTGTCAATAGTCCACAGCTGAACATTTTCTGTTTCATTTCACTCTGTCACCTTTTAAGACACCGAGAACTGACGGCATGGGATAGTGGAATCTCTTATGCCCTACACATCACTCTTAATTTATTTACCAAGTAATTAAGACCATTAAATCAGTAACAATTATATCTTTGTTTCAGGATAAGAACGTGTGCCCAGAAACTTTTACCCACATCGTAAACTCAATGGTATCTTTGAATACGTAGTCGTAAGACTTGTGTAAGTTTTATATTTACGATTTTTTTTTGCTAAAAAAACAACAGTGTTATAGTTTCGGACTATAATAAAGTGAATCGCAATGACAGTGACATTTCTACTCAAATAATTAACACCGGAGTGTTAAAATGTTTAATTTGCGAAGTAAGTGGTTGAACAACGAAAATCGAGACACGTGAACAAAATGACATCCCTGTTGCAAGCTGTCATGATTTGCATTGCGTTTCAGTTTCTTGGTAAGTTACTTTTGATGTTGTCTTAAATGTTACTTTAAAATATTAAATGGAAATATTAATTCAATATGTTTAATAAAAAAAATAACTGAAGGTTACTGACGACGGATTCGCTGGATGGTAACGCAGTGGCTAAACTTATCCATTTCTACCGTAAACTACGAGTAGCTGTGCTTGCACTTTTTTGTTACGGTGTGATCGATAAAGAAAGACGCAAAAATAATTACCACGCAACATTTCAGAATTTGATTTAGATATATCATATACCATAAATAATTTTCACGTATATTTTAACATAAATCATATGAGATTTTTTTATATCCTCGTATTATATATACATAATAGTACATACTTTAAACTATAATGAGAAGAATGAGAAAAATTATAAATTATTCAGATCAATATAATGTAATGTGTAATACTGGGTACAATAATTTAAAACATGCTGCAAAAAGAATTAAGATGAATGAAACTGACTTTATTAGTTTCTTTTATTTCCCCACTCACATAAAACTTTTCAATAAAAGCAATGTGAAAGGGCGTCGCCATAAATAAAACTAATGGAGGAAAAGTAACCGGTTAAAGGAAAAAATAACAAATACCCCACATAAAACTAAGACCCCATGATTTGCGGTTAAGTTGCAATTTTCTTTTCTTTTCGTTTCTTTTAATGTATCAATGTATTATCTGCAAATATTTTATGTACGTATGAGTGATACGTAATACTCGTAAATTACAATAGAAAATACTTAATAAATATGTGGCGTTATCATATGTATCTCGTTCACGCCAGATTTAAAATAACCAGACCTTTAAAAATTAAAAAATCAGGTGAAAATCTATAGGTGCAAGGTTAGGACTATAAATGCATAAAAATGTGTGGTGGATGCATAAAAATTTCCCAACCAAACTATCTCAACCATTCTGGTGTCGACGACTCCGTGGCGCAGTGGCTTAGCAATCAATTGTTGTGCTGGGGGCCGCGGGTTCGAATCCCGCACGGTACAAGTATTTGTATGGCCTACCAATAATTGTTACGAGTCTGGATGTTTGTCCTTGTACAATTTATGTTTGTAAACTGCCTCCACGACACAGGAGAAAATCCTAGTATGAGGGTAACGTTTTTTTTTAAAAAAAAAAAGAAGAACCATTCTGGTGTTATTAAGATGAAAGACTCCTTTACCCTGTTGATTAATTCCGTCCATTTTTTCTCAATTTCTTGCTTGAGTCTCATTAGTTATTGGCAGTAGAGATCCGGATTGATGGTCTCACCCGGCGGTAAAAGCTCATAATAAACGATGCTCTTCTAATCCCACCATACACACCCATCTTACCCACTTTATTGCGTGTTAATCCGGGTTCCGCTACAGTCTGTGGAGCTTGACTACCCTTTGAACATGATCTTTTTCACGCGTTATTGTCGTAGGTGATACACTTTTTGTCATTAGTGATCAATCTTTCCAAAAATAATTTGGTTTCATTACGTTTCAATAGACAATCACTAATGATTACACGATTCATTAGGTTTCTTTGGGTTTCTTTCCGTGAGCTCATGTGGTACCGAAATATCGAGCTTGTTTGTATAAGCAGACTTTTGCAAATGAGTTAAAACTGTTTTGATGTCAATCCTCAATTCCTCAGCTATGTCGTAATTACTAATATGCCGATTTGCTCTACTTTTTGAAAAATGTCATCGACTTTATCCATATGAGCGCCACCAGAGCAAGCTGCATCTTTGACATCAAAATGAAAACGCTTGAACCAACTTTGTGTTACTCTTACTGATACTGCATTAAGTCCGTAAACGGGATTATGTAATATTTTTCGCATCTTGAATCGCATTTTCCCTTTTTTTGTAATAAAATTTCAGAATGTATCGAATTTCTTCATTAGGCACTAATTTTGGCGGACAGAAAAGTTTTTTTACTTTTTATTTTTCTTTTTCTTAAAGTCCTTTATGATTTAATATATAAACCAGCCAGATACAAACAGTAAAACCAAAGAGATTTTTCTTAAATTTTATACAAACAATATATATAAGAAGAAACTTTTTTCCCGACCTATTGTATACATGTAATGTATTTAGACTTTATTCACGATATTTTTGGCCAAAGGCTTCTATTGTGGAAACTCAGTTATTCAGTTGGCTATGAGAGTGGACTATGCTGAAAGTTTTTCTGCGTAATAAAATCCGTAATGAGGATATCCGCAGTAGGAATAGCGTGACTGACATAACTAAACGAATCAAATTATCTGAAGTGAAACGAATTGCTCTTGTTGTTCGAAAACCCGATACCGGATGGAGAATAAAGTTTCTCGAAAGATAGCCTTAAATTAGCAAACTTAGTAAAGTCTATTAGATGGAGCGACGACTTCATGAGCTATTTAGTCAATGGATTTTTTTTAAGAATAAGGGTGACAAACGAGCGCACAATCCACCTGTGATGATATGTGATGGTATGTGGTTACTATGGCTCATTAGACACCTACATTTATCCTTGACTAAGAGTCAAAATGCAGGTGCGTTGTCACCTCTGAGAACTAAGATGAAATGCCTCGTTTCCATTTAAATGGTCTACGGTTCTCTATACACACCATACGAACACAGCAGCAAATATTCTGTGAGAGCGTGGTACTTCCCCGGGAGAGCCGAACCATTCCTGCTTAACCCTTAGTATAGTTGCAGCATGGCTCTACCGCGTAATGATGCAGATGAATAAAACCATTATTTGTGGCGATCTATTTTGTTAATGAACTAGTCCCTATACTAACATATAATTGTAACAATAAAAAGGGACTCCGATATTCTACACTCACTGTACAATATCACCACTACCCTGCTATTGGAATCTGGCAATGTTTTATTGTTTTTCAACAGGCGAGCAGATCCATTCGTTCTGCATCTATACATACAGCGGCATCTTGATTCTAACAGCAAAAAATTTTACTTCATATTTTTATAAAATATTTACCTATCAGCCCGTAAACAGCCCAGTACTGAACATGGGCTTCTTCCATTGCTTGGAGAATTTCACATTATCCTAACCAATGAGATTAACTCTGGCACTACTAGACGTAACAACTTAACCCCTGTGTCCCGTCGACGATCTGAATATTCGTTTTCTTAAATTAATCGTCGCTTACGTCAATCACTGATTAGGTTCCGCCACCTTCATGCTAATTCTAAAAAAATTTTTGACGTACAATATGATACAATAATTTTGAAAGTACTCGAATCCTCAAAACCTATTAAGTAATAGAAAACCAATGCTCAAACAGTTACTTTAATGACGATATTAAATTCTAATTCAATTTGTGTAATTCAAAGGTTAGGTTAATTGGAGTCATATTTAAACCGCAAATCATGACATCTCATTACTAAACTGAAGATATATTTTTTTTTATTATTCCCTTGTTTATTGTTCATTCGTTCGTTTCCAATTGGTTTTATTCATGAAAATTTCCCTGGAGTCTCTTTTGTTTGAAAAGAGAATAGAGTACTGAATATTGGTATATTTGTTTATCGTTTCGAACAATACTCAAGATTGTTATTTGTTCTTTTTGTCGCAACATGTGCTCATATACTAAAAAATGCTGAAGAACGATTGCGGGGTGGTGAAATTAAATGCTTGTCGTGAAATCGTAGAAAAATTATATTTTCACACAAGTTATACAATTTTAGTAGCGATAGTCACTAATACGTAATAACAATGGTAGAAGCGCATATCGAGCAGTCTCTATGTTCATAGCAGTGGAAAACTAACTGTTGACATAATCATGAACATCATTATTTCATCATTGTTTGAAATTGATAGATCGCTATTGAAATATAAAGAACATGTTGCGCCATCTCTTGATAAAGTGCCTTGTAGTGTGAATTGTAATGTGGTGTTACAATGTTGATATTGCAATTTTTCTAACGTCACTATAACTAAGTCGAAAAGAAAACCACAAAACTTAAAAAAAAAACAAATTTGTGACATATTTACAAGATGGTAGTAGTTTTATGAAAATGTATACTTCTTCACTGTCTAGGCGGACTTGTCTGTGTTTATACCACACTCTTCCTCTCCGTAAAGCAGCCAATGCTGTATTCAACTCATGTAGAGATAAAGCCAGTATTGTGAATAAGTGTATAGCTCAAGATTGGCAACGAAAATGTAGCCTTCTAACCTTCTATATTTTAAGTTCCTTATTAATTTTTTTTTTGGTGAAAAAATTAAATAACTAAAAGTCTAATTGTGATAGAGCACATACAAAACAATCCTATTTAATTATCTATAATATTGACAGTTCCTTAGTTCTGTGGCTAAAGGTTTAGTCGCAAAGATTATGAGCCGCGGGTTCGAATCCCGCCTGAAATAAGTGTTAGTATTGCCTACAAATAGTAGTTTCGAGACTGGATGTATCCGTTACCGCTAAAGTTACAGCCTATTAAAGTCCACTGCTAAATACAGACCACCCCATCGATTGCCTCATAGGAGGGATATTTGCCATAGTTGCCACGCTTAGCAAGCAGGATGGCAACCGCATGTATGTCTTGGTAATTTATGTATGTTAACTACCTAAATCATAGAAAAATTGCTAGTTCAGGTGAAACATTAAAGAAAAAGAAAACAATGTATATTTTGGAACACAAACATTACATTGAATATTTCTTGAAAGAATAATTGCTCTGTATTTAATAAAGACACTGAAGCATAGCTAGTTTCTCGTAGAATGACGTCTCATCTTATCCACGTATTCCTTTGCGGCGTGAGTAAAACGGCGGACAACAACTAGTAGTGATAAGTGTAAAAATAAAACATTTGATCGTCGTCATTATTCAGAGTTTTACTGTAAGTTCGAACATACTAACAGTGCACCTGATGATAAGTGGCTACAGCAGTACATGGACCATTGTAGCCAAATTCATCAACGTTGACTACAGAACAGATGTGTTGTCAACTCTGAAGACTAATTTGCAATCTGTAATTATACTGACTCTCTATACCCATCAGACTTAAACACATCAGTGCAAGCGCTGCTATTTAATAGCAAAAATAAACACTAGGGTGGTTCTTAGACAGATTCTAAAACAAAATAGAAAGAAAGAAAAAAAAGAAAATATAATATGGTATACGTAAAATTGGAATAATATAAAAAAAAAACAACAGAAATAATGCTATGAATTGTAAAATACTAAAGAATGGTTTTTGGCTGGAACTTGAATCTCAGCGGATTGTTGTTCATATTTTCTCGTTTAAATACAATGTTTTATATGTAGTTTAAAGTTGATTTTGGTAGGTAAAATTGATGCGATTTTATATGTTAAGTGTCTGCGCATGTGGACTATCACTGGAAACAACGGAACAAGTGCTAGGATGCTGATATAAAACTTAAGCTATGTCGGCTAAATCTGCAAAAATATGAGCCATCAACATAATATTTTGGGGAAGTTTTAAAACAGGTTCTTTTAAAGGATGATTTCCTATTACTTGACATTAGCAGATGTCCCCCACTAGATGGAGTGATGACCTGGTAAGACATGTAGGAAGTCGATAAATGCAGGTGCCTCGGAATCGTAATTTGTGGCATTACTTGCTTATGTTCAGTAGAGGCTATTGAAGGGCTTTAATGATGATGATGACGATGACATTGGGACATTTACGACAAAAAGAAAAAAATCAAATAACGTTTTTAAGTGTAATATAAAAACACAAGACAATGCATAACTAAGCCATTTATTAAAGACTTTGATGTTTGTGCTATACCCCATATTCGTCATTAATGGTATCCACGAGATGAAAATGAATTGTCTTGCAACGCCATCACATGGGAGCAGATATGATTAGTTTTATGAAAATCGTATGTATACTTGCTTACATAATACTACATGATAAATGATATAATTATCGTATTTTCTCAATAAAATATTTCTTATTTATGTTAAATAGTCGGTAAAATACTATTAAATAATTTTAAGCGAACATATTTGTGTTTTGTGTAAGCCATGCTGTAAACACGTTCTACATTTTATTACCGTGATATAATAGTAAACCACTACTGTGTTTTGAACGATATTATGGTTTGTGGCTACATCGTTATATTACTGGCAACAGCCATTAGGTATCCATCTTTAAGGATAAGTGTTCTTTATAATTGAAACCTTTATTAATAAAGGACAAACGAACGAAACTGTCTCTTGATAGCCGAACCGAAGTGTGAGTTTTTTGTCTGGTACTGAAAAGATATAATTTTAAAATGCATTTAATCCTCTACCATAATTGCTATTGACGTTTTATAGATTTGATAGACTACAAATCCTCACAAAAGAACACCGATTCTTTTCAAGGATGATTCACGAGCCAATTGAAATGACACATTATAATTTGAATAGAGAAGTTAGCTGGGTGCTTCCAATTTGATTGGGATCATATAATTAAATAAAATAAATCCCAAACCAACCATAACACTGTAATGTTTTAAAAAAATTAGTTCTTTCTGCGTAGATTGTACCAACAATTAATAATTTAACTAAACTAAATGCAGCCGTCTTAACACGTAACATTAGTACATTGAACACCTCAGTTCCCCCGTGACCAGCTCTGCAACGTTCTCGAAACGTCGGGAATATAAAATAAGTTAATAAAATGCGATAAAATCCGTAAAGACTAGTTTCTTTCAATGCGTATAGAATAAACTTTAAATATAGTGTAGTAAGGGATATCCAGGATATAAACCATATATATTATACATATATTGGCGGTGTAAGAATATATTTATATAATCTCATATTGTAAAGAAAAGAAGTAGAAGCGCGATGAAACGACGCTGAAGACGGTTTTAGGATAAAAAGAAAAAAAATGGGTTGAAATAGCTAGTGCACTCGTTTGTTAACTATTATATATGTTATATTTACTTGAATAGTACACAATAAATAAAACTGATTTTTAAGATTTTACCGCTTCTAATATATATTTATTTATTTAATATACGAATATTATATATAATGTACGAATATTACGTGATTCCCCTCTTAAATTTAATTGTATGCAAAGAAAAAGACTATCCCCACTCTAAAAAAATCTGTTGTACCATAAGGAGACTTACATATAAATTGCACATGGACAAACATAACGATAATAATTTATAGGCTATAGTCAATAACCGCTTCGTGCGTAAAGCTTACCTGCGGCCTGCAAAGCTATTCAACGCTTACTCACTGCAAACGAGCAGTTATTTTGGAAGCCAATATAATTCGAGTAGAGAAAATGTAGTGTTATGAGACTATCAAAATCGTGTTTATTATTATTTATTAAAATTTTCGCCACCGGAGAATTTCACTACTTGGGTAATAAATATGTAATATTATTTACATTTCGTTCTAACGCAAGACATTTAAAATATAAACAGAATACGAAATGAGGTACAATTATCTAGGCAGCCTCAAGCGTGTACGTTGCCAAATTAAATATGAGCAAAGTTCCGGCGCACTGCACTTG
The DNA here is from genome assembly GCA_963668995.1 of Parnassius mnemosyne. Taxonomy (NCBI): domain Eukaryota; kingdom Metazoa; phylum Arthropoda; class Insecta; order Lepidoptera; family Papilionidae; genus Parnassius; species Parnassius mnemosyne. The sequence continues at coordinate 23,564,349 of CAVLGL010000084.1, forward strand.
TGGTGAGGAGAATTGGCACAGTTGGACCAAGTCGGGCAATTTAGAACGATGTAGTTACTCACGCGATACTCTCTCGTGCGTTGGTGGAATAATAATTAGTTACTTTTTACATCTATGTAGATACCGAATTTAGTAACAATTTATAACGTAAATATTTTTTCTATCCATTATCACTTACAGCCTATAAAACTCCACTCCTGAACATAATCCTCCACCATAGATTGTTTTGACCACAGTTGCCACGCTTGGCAGACAGATGCTGCTGGTCAGTTTCCATCTCTCGCCTTTTACGACACCCACTGATATAGTGAATATTCTTACAACGTCACTTCACGGTGAACGGTTTGATTGTTATTAAAAAAAAAGTAAAAAGTTACAGCATGTATATGTCCCACTGCTGGACGCAGGCCTCCTTTCATTTCCGAAAGATTTATTATTTTGTAAATTTAATTGTTTCAGGTTCATGGTCATGGTGCTGAATTGGAATTTCCCTTATATTTGATACTTGTTTAGAGGTGGAAGAGACAATGTTGATAAAACTTGCTTTCCATGAGGCAGCCACCCACACACACACACACACTTTGCACTTACATACACATACATACTCTCACATTCTCTCTCTCTCTCTCTCTCTCTCTCTCATACACACACACACAAAACAGAGTAACGTACTCTTTCGCTTTTCCTGAATAATAAGATCACCTTTGTTGATATGATACTGAAATGTTTACTGTTACTTTTCTAGACAGTTTGTACCACGTCACATTAATTTATAAATTTTTACAGGCGAAAACTACTGACAAACAGCATGTTCTTGACTGGACCTATCATGTTGTGGTTTTACGGAAAAAATATCACAATACTTTCACAAAATAGCAGCATAATATTTTGTGCTATTATTGTGAAATTTCGAAAACTGAAGGCTCTTTTAACTCGTATCGAGACATCCACATTAGTCTTTTCGACTGACAACGCATTGTTATTTTTATACTTAATTCAGGATAGATGAGAAGTACATGGGTTACAGCCCCCACTAGTTACAGACTACACTAAACAAGTTCTAGTTTCTGAATCTTACGTGAAATAAAAACGTCGTGAGAAAGGTTTCGAGTACGGTACAGGTTTAGCTGATTCTTTCTGTTTTAGTCGTCATTCATCCTTCTCAATTATAAACGAAATCATGTCTTCAGCGAATCTTATTTATACCTTTTCAGGCTTTTGAACTTCTAATGAGGTACATATTTTTATAGAAGTGAAGGAGACAAACGAGCACACACCGTCCGTCACAGTCCACCTTATGAGACGTTGATGTTGTCGCCCATATTACATCTATCCTTGACTCAAAATCAAAACGTGACGCGTTGTCACATTTAAGAACTAAAATGAAATGCTTTGTTACCATTTATAATTTAAAATTAAAAAAATTTGTACAGCCGACTTCAATATAAGTTATTAAGAATAACTCAAAAACTATTGGCTTGACCTTGATTAAATTCATATGGGACCACACGAGAACTACCAGCTTTCAAATAAAAAAAAGAATTATCGAAATCGGTCCACCCAGTAAAAAGTTATGAGGTAACACACATAAAAAAAATTGAGTCGAATTGAGTATCGTTTCCTTTTGGAAGTCAGCAGAAAAGGTTAAAAATACAAAAATATATTTAGTTCATACTATGCTGTACTGGGATTGATAAACCCAGTAGCAGATACCTTCACTTTTGAAAGTCTACCCATGATCAATCTGAATGATTTAGATTCATCAGTTTCAAATATCTACCGTTTGTCGCTAGAGCCTAGTTCTTAAGACAGCAACTTGTACAGCGCGTATGGGAATTAAGGCATCAAAAATACCCAAATAGGCTTATTTAAACAATTTTTATTAAAATTCGCGGTATAATAAATGGTAAACTAACATCTTAAAATGATGTTATAACAAAAATATATGTACGAACAACGTACATTAACGTTAATAAAATTAATTACAGTACCATGTCGTATTTCAATACAGAATATGCATGCATTTATTTTGAACTAACTAAATATTAATTCTAAAATTATATCGATACAGCATCAGACAAAAAACTTACACTTCGTTCGGTTTTCAAGATCCGATCGTAGGTCATTCGCATTGTGAATGCATATTGCACGCATCGTACACTACTTTTGTTTACATTTGCATAATTTTTTTAATGCCTTAGTTTGATACCGATTACTGTTGAATCGTTACAATATGCGACGGCCTTAACTACGCGTACTCAACTGTGTAATATTAAATGAAAAGCAATATATCCTGTGAGGTAGCAGGACTCCTTTTCTGCATAGAAGATCGCCAGGGTATGATATCATCCTTTAACAATTTTTGCCGTCAAGCAGCAGTGCTTGAACTGGTTTGTTTCATTCTGAAGGACATAAAGAGACAGTATAACTACAGGCTGTACGGCATTCCACCTTAGTCCTCAGAGATGACACCGTTTCCCAATCTTTCGTTGTTTGAAGTTGGTTGCTGGTCTCCAAAGGCTGCAGAAGCAGCTTACTATAAGGTAGGCTGCAAGTTTCTTTGTGACTTCATATTTATACAAAAAAGGGAAAATTAACAAACTGCGTAGGCAATGAGACTGATTATTTTACTCAATAGTAAATCACTTAAAGACACATATTTTCTACTAAAAGCTTAATTCAATTTGATTACCTAAGCATAATAAAACAGTCATATGGGATATAGAGTAAACGGAAAAGGAACCAAGTTTGTTCGCCGCAAATCGTGTTGTCTCATTATCGTACAAATGTATTTGCCGTTGCTCCCCTTTTTACGTTATTCGTTCATTTCATTCCCTTTATTTATGGAGACGTCCCCTCAGGATTTCCTTAGAGGGAAGTACACTGCTTACAAATTTTATGTTAACATCTCAATCTTATTTGATAATTGTGGGGTAGAAAAGAAAAATAACTTATTTCCTTCATTACGCTGATGAAAATGTTGAATTATTTTAAGCTTTACAAAGTTATTTTTATAATTCCACAATATTTTTATTGATTTAATTTAATAATTTAACACAATACTCTAAATTGTTGACGAGTACATTTATCTAGAACAAATTTTCGGACTAGAAAAGCCAAACATCTACCGCGAAGTCAATCGATGGATCCAACTCGACCTGGGAGTATTCGAGAGATTATTACACATTCTCGTCATGTATTCCTCCAACCAGTGTGTTTTTTTTATAGAATTAGGGTGATCAACGAACACGAAGTTCACGTGATGGTAAGGGGATACTGTGGCCCATAGACATCTATGACTATACTCGGCTAAAAAATCAAATAAATCAAAAAGTCATCAAATGAAAAAAAATCATCGTTGGCCATTGCCACCAATGCCAACTTTACAGCAACTCAGCCAGAAACTGTTATGACAGGCCTAGGTGCGGCAAGTGCTTAGATGACCACGGCACCACTGACTGCACCCGCACGTCTGGGACGGCTGAACCCTCGGGCTGCGTCAATTGCACCGAAGAGGAACACCCAGCGAACTATCGCGGGTTTTCCAAAGCACCGTGACGGAAGCAGCGTGGAAGTAGAAGCCGTACCGGACGAGTGGGCCAAGCCAGTGTGCCTCGCTCTTGGCTGCCTGCCCCCAAACCCTCACCATCTTCGGTGCCTACTCCTCAAATCCTCACGAAGCAACCCAAATGATTAGGTAAAGCCTCCAGTACTTGTTACCTCACGACTAGTGCCGCCTCCCCAGACCCCAAAACCACAATGCTCGTCTTCCTTCGCCGTTGACTTTTGTCTAGTCTGCGGCTTTATCAGCAACACTAACGTTGCTGAATTATCATCTTTGGACCGAAAACTCCGTGGAGCCACTACTTCACGGGACAAGCTCAATGACACGATTGAGTAAATAGGACTCATCGACGCAACCTGGTCCTTCCAGTGCGCCTAACCTCCTCACTTAAGTACAAGGATGGCAGTACAACCGTTAGGAAGAACGAAACCACGTTCTCTGACTGTCACGTTCTTTAACGTGAACGAGACCTAAGAGACCAAAAAAAACGAGATCGCGCTCTTTCTGCATAAACACGATGTAGACGTTATCATTTCAAGAGACCTACTTGAAGCATAGCCATCGCGATCCTAAATTTGAGATCGCAAATTACACATTACTTAGAAGTAATAGGTTGAGTAGCCCTAAAGATGGCACCTTAATCTACTACAAAAGGTTCTTGCACTGCGTACCGATCGACGCTCCCCCATTAACTGAGAGTAAAAGTCTCTATATGTAAGATAGCTCTCTTTGGTCATCCGTCACTTACCATCGTATTGGCATATCTACCGCCACTCAAACGCATAGTTGATTCAGACTTTGTAGAATAACTTAATCTAGGCTCCAGTATTATAATAGCTGGAGACCTCAACAGTAAGCATTCCTCCTGGAACTAGCTTACAAGCAATACCAATGGCAATGCATTGTTTGATCTCACGGAGCGACTTAACTTCAATGTTATCGCGCCTGAGACTCCAAATCTGACCATACTACAATACGGACCATAGACCAGTTCTAATGCAGCTGGGCCAGCCCATTGGTGGGGTCCTTTAGATTAAAACCATCGTCGACTGGCGTAAACTCGAGATCAAGCTCGAGTCTACTACCTCTCAGCGCTTAGACAAAATTCCTGACAAGATAGACTTGCCAGAGAAAGCCAATGAGGCGATTAGCACCCTATCGACCCACCTCATTTCTACAGTTGAATAATGCTCTGGTAAGGTTCGTGTCTCGAGCCACATAAATCTTTCGAGTGACATTCGACAGGTGATTAAAGCAAAAAGACAATACGATCTCTATGACACTACAGACAACAAATTTCGACTGCGCAACTTCCAAAACGAGGTGAAACAGCACCTTAAAGAATTTAGACATGACAAATGGGATAATCTGCTGGAGGATATCGAGCCATCTCAAATTGCCTTCTGGCAGTTGACCTGAGCTCTGAAAGCAGAAAAATCCTTACCTGTGCTGCCTCTCATTAGGCCAGGAAACCCCAATCTCGCCTTTGACGACTCTGAAAAAGCCGAATGCCTCACATAGAGTTTAGACAGCCAATGTACTCTCTCTAGCGAACCTATAGATCCTGCTCACCTTGCAGAGATCGAAGCGGAGTTCAAGCGTTAGTCTGAACTACCAACTGCAGCCGACCCTTTAGATCCTGTGACAGTCGACGAAGTCACAGAATAAATAAAAATCCTCAAAAATAAATCAGCACCCGGCCACGATGGCATTTTTAACAGGGTATTGAAATCTCTCCGCGCCGCTCGTATGGATACTAGTGCTTCCTCTACACTACTCGCAAAGTAACTTCGACGAAGTGCTCGTCGAAGTCGATCGCAGTCCGAAGAATGTGACCACACACTCGTGCTACTTCGCAAAGAGCTCATTCGTCTTGAGTCTCCCGCACCCTTAACATGAATAAGGTTCAAGAGGTAGCTGCTATAGGTACCTAATTGTGTGAACAGTACGACGTCAATGCGTTAACTAAATGAATATATACATATGGTAAGCTACATATTTAATATTTATGTATAAAAAAATATTCATAACTGGCGTAAGCCGAGTAGTGTAGTGAGACGTTTCGTGTAACTTCGGGATACTTACGAAGTCCTATGACTCTGGCGCAAAAAACCGACAGCGATCGAAAGTCACCCCAGGTAAAGTGAGGTTGGACGAAGTGAATCGACGGACCTCTCTATTTAATTCGCCTCGTCCAACTTCGATCTACATCGCGAGTAGTGTAGAGGAGGCATAGTAGGCATATTCAACGCTTTTCTTTTCGGCTCCTCCTTTCCGGATGCCTAGAAATAGGCAGACGTAATAGGAATCCCGAAACTGGGGAAACCACGCAACTTAACCTCCAGTTACAGACCAATCAGTCTCTTTAGCACACTTGGGAAAGTTTAGGAGCGACTCACATTGAATCACTTTCGTAAATGCCTCTTCACAAACTTCTTCCAGACGAGCAGTTTGGCTTCAGACCCGAATAATCGTGCACAGACCAGTTACATCGTATCACAGAATATAATTTACCTCCCAGAAATAAATCGTAGAACCCTTATAACTGATACCCTCTTCTTCGATGTAGCAAAGCGTTTGAGAAAATCTGGCACGACGGCTTGCTTTACAAGCTGTATACACTCAACGTGCTTCATATGCTCACCCACATCATAAGAGCCTTTCTTGCAAATCGCCACTTTCGCTAACGAATAGAGGGTATTTGCTCTACAAAGCATACCCTTAAGGCTGGAGTCCCACAGGGCTCCGTCCTCTCCCTACATCTCTTTCTTTCACGACTGATATCCCGAAGGACCCAGTAGTGAATACTGCTCTTATCGCCGATGACACGGCATTTATCGTCACCGAGATGCGCATGAGATAAGGGTAGCGTATTGCTATACTTTTCTCGTGATTCAAGTCTTTCAAGGGATCCTCACTCTCAATCGTCAAAATAAACCCCAAGAAATCTATAGGTACGAGCACCCTGTACGTCTGCCAGGTACCGCCAGATCCCCTGGCAATCAACGGCCAAATATATAGGCCTTATATTCGACCATGGCATGATATTTATGAAACACATTTGCAATATCCGAAACCGCGCAAAAATCGTCACAAGTCGCCTCCACCCACTAGTTAATAGCAAGAGTAAACTATCCTTAAGACACAAACTCCATCTTTAAAAAGCATGCGTAAGACCTATCATATCTTACGCAAGCGTAATTTTCACGCATGCGGCCCATAAAAATTTGTACGACCTCCAAGACGCCCAAACTAGATTCATTCGAATATCCACGGGAGCTCTGTGATACCACCAAAACTCCGACTTACACAGAGACTGTCAACTTCCGACGATCTCTGAGTATTTCAAGGAAATATCGGCACTATTTCTAGAGGGCCGAGATATATCCCAACCCGCTAGTGGTAAACGCAGCCACCTATGCTCCGACGTAACGGAAAGCCTCCGAAGGTCCCGTAACGATCTAATCGAACTCCCCGTTCTGCTTGATTCTGACGACCAAAATGTCGCTGGCCATTCACTGCTGGTTCTCACTACTCAGAAGTTCGAATGATACGAGTTAGCCGTCAGAACCGGGGTCCGCCACCCTCTGTTCGAGTGGCCGTTAGATAACTCATCCACGTGTACTTTAAACAGTCCTAGGAGTCATCGTTACGCACGTAAAGATGCAGTGTAACATAAATTATTCCCCTTTTAGCTCGCGGCTTTTTCTGTAAAAGCCAAGGGCATAACAGCACATACATCTTCAGAAACCAGAAACCTTTTTTGAGACCTATTTTCATTTTTCTTGTTTCAAATTGTGAAGGGTTGTCATAATGATGAGTCATTGAACTTTTTTGATGAGCTATTGCACAATTGATAAAGGCAGGATAATAGCGTTTTATCGCTTAAATTAATTATTATTATATAAAGAACAGGTCGTATAAAATAGTAGTTGTTCAGTATTTAAGCATGATATCCTATCTGTTAGGCAAGAATCACTAAAGCAATAAATTAAATATTAGTGTGTTTTCAATAACAAAAAGTTTTTTGAAAATGATGCGTAGTGATGGCAGAGAAAAGTTTAAACAAAATTTTATATTACTAATAAGATAAACATTATTTGATAGTTAGTGAATAAAAGAATTATTAATTATACTACTACTAAAACTTTAGATAGCTTATTATTAGTCACAAGCCCGTGTAACTATAAATAGACGAAAACATTTATTTACAACTGTAAGAGCCGCTAGAATTTGAGCATGGGATCGGTAGTAAGATATTACAAATCCAAAAGAAGTCCTTCAGTGACTTAAACAACACCTAATTGAATAAAAAAACATTTTGGAAATAGTCTTTTAATTATATAACACGCTTTCAATCCTAGTTGGACTTACTTAGACTTGTTTAAATATGTAAACTTATTTATAAATTAGTTGTATTTCTGTTGTATTTCCATTTTTCAGCTCCTAATAATATGTTATAATAATAAAGGCCTTTACAAAGAGCAAATAATTGGGAAATAAATTTGAAAACTCCATTAATTCTTCATAGAGACAATTTTCAAGTTTATTTTAACGTAAAGAGATAATATTAGTTGTAGACCTTAATATAAGAGTCATAGTGTTCAAGACTCAAGTACTTGAATACTCGTGTTCTTTATAAAGTAAAAGAGGGAGTATTTTTTGTTTATTCAGGATTCAGAAAGACACACACACATATATATAAATATAAATATATATATATATATATATATATATATATATATATATATATATATATATATATATATATAATGTTTAATATTTAGACTTGATTAAGTCTTTTGTACCGAAAATCCAAAACACGGAATAAGAAGCCACATTGTTTTTTAATAACATTGCAACTCACCACAATCATAACCGTTTTCGGAATGTTCTAGTTATTTGAATCAGGCAATAACAGGCCACTACTAACATTCATTGGAGCCCAGTCGTGATCATTATGTGAGAAAGATATTAACATTGTTCAGTTCGCTACCGCATTTTCCATCGCTGCTAGTTAAGGGAAATTTATATCAACTGATTTCATTGCGGTTCCTTCCTTTAGTAACATAATACAAGTGGAAATCAGTATAATAAAACCATTACTTTATTAAGCTAACATATATTCCTTTATGAGAGTACCAGCACTACATATAATTTATTATTACTCCCACAATATCTTATAGCACAGCCTAATATCTAATAAAATACAGTAACTATTAGCGACATTTTTTATTTAACAATTGATGTAAACACAAAATATAGTAACAAATAGTACTTAAAAGAGTTTGTTTTTTTACTTAATTAATATTGACGCAAGACCAAGAATAATATCAAATCCCGCCGAAGAAGTACACAAAAACTCTCCGGTCACATTCTTAATCCAATGGCTGTTGACGGGAATGAAGCTGCAGTCTTCAACAGATTTTACAGCATACAGGCAACTGAATAGACATATCTCCAAATGCATGCGGCGAGACTTAAGCAACTTCAATACAGCTTGTATTGAAGAAGCGATGGAGCGGAACCAAGGTTCCAAAGTCTTTGCCAGAGATCTGTGTGCCAGAAAGAGCCAACTGTCAAAGCTAAAGACCGTGTGTGATAGCATCGTTTCCGGGACACCTGAGATTTTGAGTGAGATGGAGAGGTTCTATGGGCTGCTGTACACGTCATCATGGGAGCCATACGCAGGTGTGAGTAACGATCCAAGAGCGAGTCTTATCAGACACTATTCCGAAGATATACGGACGACCTCAGAGGTCAGTCTGAGCGAGATTAGAATGGCTCTCCAGCACCTTAAAAACGGCAGGGCCCCAGGCGAGGATAGAATTACAGCGGAGATTTTGAAATCGTGTGGGAAACCGGTATTTAACGTCCTTCAGAAGCTCTTTAATTACACCTTCCATAGTGGAACTACTTGGAGACGTGGAACAGGAGTGCAGTGGTCTTGTTCTTCAATGATGATTTCCCTTCTGAGCCGCGCGTACGTGCTGTTTTTGAGAGTCATTATAAATCGACGATTTCCAGCCTCGCGAATAAGCTGGTTTCCGAAAATTCTTTAGTACCATAGACCACATACATACCTTTCGGCAAAATACACAGAAGACCGAAGAGTACAAACTGCCACATTGCCTTGCGTATGTGGATTAAGAGACAGCTTTTGATTCCGTCGAAATTTGAGCGGTGCTACAGTCCCTACAGCGATGCCTAATTGAGTGTAGGTATATCGAATTGCAAAAGTATTTGTACAGTAGGGCTACGATGGCTATCCCAGTACAGAATCAGAGTACAAAACCTATCCTACTGCAGAGAGGTGTAAGACAGGGTAACGTTATATCCCCGAAACCCTTCACGGCTGCATTGGAAGACGTTTTCAAGCTACTAGACTGGAAAGGATACGGTATTAACATCGATGGCGTGTACATCACTCGGTTTACCGACGATATAATCCTTATGGCAGAATCGCTGGAGGACCTAAGCACTATGCTCAATAACCCCAATAGTGTTTTCCAACGGAGAGGTCTTAAGATGAACATGGACAAAACAAAGATCATGTATAACGTCCATGACACACCTATGCCGGTAGTTGTTGGTCCATGACACACCTATGCCGGATAAAAACGTGTGTGGTATGGCGACAAATATAAAATTATTTTTATTAAAGCCATAAAATCCATATGTCATATCAAGGCATTATCTTCACTGTTACATATTTAATTAAATATTAAATGAAGTGAATAATATCAAATTGTTAAAATTCGATAGGATTGTTGTATAGGTTATTTAGACTTATAGGTTAATATTTGCACACCACTAAGGCTCAAACACCATTATACAACCACATTCTTGCAAATAAAGATTATTATTAATATTATTATAAATGAAGTTACGTAATACTTCGCTTCAGTGGCATGTTTGTAAAGGTTATGGCACAAGATGATTTTATAATCACATTTATTCAGTTATTGTATTATATTATTTTTATTACTGTATGCTGCAAAAATTCAATGAAATAATGTGATTGATTATATTTTTACGTACTTAAATTTACCATGGTTTAACATCAAATAACTTTTCATATTTTGTAGTTGAAATAGTATGATACATTCATTTGTTTTTAGGGTTCCGTATCCAAATGGCAACAAACGTAACCCATGGACAGACAGACAGTCTGTCTGTCACGCGTTTTCGGGCTGTCAGGTCGTCTATACGCCAGTATATTCTCAGTTTATGGATGCGAATACATTTTTGACATAACCCATTTATGTCAAAAAACATCTTAATGATAATGTCGGGACATGCAACTGACACAGCAATTATATTTGTTTTGTAGAAGGGGACCATAAGAACAATCTTTGATTTAAAACGTAAAGAGTCGCTCATACAAAAATTTAAGGAAATTTATTAACTTAGGCCTCTCAATACATTTATGAAAATGTAATGGACGTACACAAAACTAAAATTAGTTTTACAAAAATAAGTGATATGCATTCTGTAAATAATAGGAACAGACATAAGCTAGTAGTACCAGATATTCTACTCCACCCAGTCAGTACTTCATTCTTGGGACGATGTAAATGATTTTAGATGATTTTCTACCATCGATAACGCTATGGAAAAATATAAAAAATTATGGGTATGACAAACATGTACGTTGAGTCACGTGAATTAGCGTTAATTTCAATTTTTCACAGTTTTCTGCGGCGTTTATGATAGTAGAATGTCATCTAAGCTAGCCCCACTGATCGGCAACTGTAAGCGGGGTTGGCGTGTATTATCGTAACGGAATCGAATATGCAAATCGTCTGCTTTTAAGATTGTCAATCACATGTCCAGCACTGGATTTGTACGGGTTAATTATGAAGAAGAAAAAAATTTTCACTAAATCGGACATGACATCTCACCGCGTTGATTTTTTTATAGAATAAGGTGACAAACAACCACACAGTATACCTGATGGTAAGTGGTTGCTGTGACTCATAGACATCTACATCTATATTCGATTACGAATCAAAATGTAGATGCGTTGTCACCCGTGAAGACTAAGGTGGAATGCCTCGTTTCCATTAAAACAGGGTCTCCGGTTCTCTACACCCACCATACGAAACACAGCAGCGTTATACTGCTATTTTACGCTGGTATTCTGTGAAAGCGTAGTCCTTTCCCGGTTGAATCGACCCATTCGTGATACAACTATACTAGATACCTATATAGCTGCAGCATGGCTCTACCACGTAAATATTAAAATAATTTTTGTACCGGTAACAATACTTTATCAGCTTAATATAAATTGAAAATTTGAAAACCCCCGAAACAAAAAGACCTGATAATTTTCATACGGCTGAATAGATTTTCTTGAATCATAGCTAAGAAACCTCTCAAAACAAAAAAAAAGTCCAAACCGATTCATCCGTTTACAATGCCACAAACATACACACAGATACGCAGATACATACGCTAAACAAAAACACCCCTCTGTTTGCATCGGGGGTTAAAAAGGAAAAATAACTGCCAACCTTTTTATAACACAGTCCACTAAAGTGAGCAATATTGAGAAGAAGCTACTTTAGTGCGTGTTGATGAACACCACATGACATAATGAATACATTTGTCCGATATAAAGTATTTAAGACATAAAAATTTCCTCACAATTATTTTCATAGCAATTACTTGTTTACTCAACAGATAAAATTACTATAATAACTTTAATATCTGTGTGCTGACTACTGTTGTTAATTTAAATTGAATGGCGTAAATTCTACACCTAAGCTTTCACTGCTCGAAGTCAATGGGTGTTGCCTGAAAACTTAATGTTAATTGTGTAGAAAACTGATGACTAAGTATTTGCAAAGGTTGTCTGAAACAATATGCAATAGACGGTTATCGTGGGTTTTTAAGACGATTTTTTTTAGTGTAACAAGTGAGTTCATCTTATGGTAAGTATACTGCGGCCCACAGACATCTACATTTATCTTCAATTAACCCCCCTGAATCATAAGATAGAAGACCTGAAAGAGCAACATAAAGGATTCCGTTCCGTTCCTTCACTTAAAGAAACGTAGCACACAACGAAAACAGCATAATTTGCTGTTTTACGCTAGTATTCTTTGAGATCAAGGGTATTATATATGAGGTTCTAAGATGAAACACGAAACAATTTGTGCTCTAAATATCACACATGAACAAAACAAAAATTAAATGAGAATCTTAAACCAAATGTGACGTTGATCATGGGGAACAACATCACCAGTGTGAGGGCTTTGCACTTATCGACCGCCTCCTCTTCTTCTTTTTTTTTTCTTTTTTAAAAAACGTTACCCTCACACTAGGATTTTCTCCTGTATCGTGGAGGCAGTTTACAAACATAAATTGCACGCGGACAAACATCCAGACCCGGAGCAATTTTATTTGTAGGCCATACAAATACTTGTTCCGTGCGGGATTCGAACCCGCGGCCCCCAGCGCAACAACTTATTGCTAAGCCACTGCGCCACGGAGCCGTCAATCCTAACAATCCTAACAAAAAACAAATGCATGTCAGATAGCGTATTCTTAAAAATACTTTTATCTGTTAAATGATTAATAAAACTTGATTAAAAGAAGAAATAACACTGTTAAAATTGAGAAGGTATTTCTTTAATGAATTGTACATATTTCTAGCCTGTATTAAATGGTTCACTTTGTTATTCCCGCTGCACACACCAAACGTGGCCTGCAAATGTGCATTTCATTTGCTAATGGAATTCAATACTTCGTAGTTTTTCAAATAAAGTCATTATCGTAATGAATTTCTTGGAACGCTCTGATTCGAGAAAAGTGCATCCAATCATTTCTATGTCTGAAATGAACCGCAAAAGAATAATGAAATAGCAAAAGCGAGAATAGCGATTCCGATCGTTTACTGTTCACAAAGAAACTAGAGAATGTATTCAAATTAAAAGCTCATAAAAAAAGAAACAAATAAATTTCCTCTACTTATTATACCCGATGCATAGCTACAATCCCATCTGGTGGTAAGTGGTGACGAAGCCCTATGAATTTAAGACCCAATTTTGGTCATGGTGGCCAGGTTCGGGAGAGAGGCGTCCAGCATCTGCGCAGAAAAGAACAAAGGGTCCGAGTGTATGCGGAAACACATATGCATTCGCTATTTCATCATTCTCATAGTTCGATTTGACAGTTATCGGACACGATCGAAGAGAGATCAGGCGTAGGAAGGCTTTACGTCTTTCCGAGGCACGGGGATGATTTTCATCAAAACTAAGACTACTTTATACGTGGTAGAGTCATGATGCAGCTATATTAGTAGTATAGTTGTAGCCCGAATGGGTTGGCTCGACCGGGGAAGGTCCACGTTCTCACAGAATACCAACATTAAATAGCCGCTTAAGACTGCTGTGTGTAGTATGGTGAGTAAAGGACCGGAGACCCTTTTTACTGGAAACTAAGCATTCTATCTAAGTCCTCACAGGTAACAACGCATATGGATTTTGATTATTTATCGCAGATAAATGTAGATGTCTATAGGTCTCAGCAACAACTTACGATCAGGTTGACTGTAAGCTCGTTTGTCACCCTATCTTATAAAAAAAAGAGAGAAAGTATAGTCTTATGAAATTTTTCGTGGCAAATAGACCAAAAAAGTTTTTTTTATTTAACTTTTTTAACTCTTACACTTTCTTGAGAAAATCATCTAAAACCATTATTTATTTTGTCCATTTATCGATTTCACAAACATCTTCCATATTTTTCTGATAAAATATAGCCTATATCAGTTCTGGCATTGAACCTAAAATCTTTTCTGAGCCTAAAGTTGTATCACAATCGATTCAGCCATTCCAAGGATTAGTCCAGACAGATAGTCAGACGGATAAAAACTGTATAAATTGTATTAAGCATACACGAAACCCACTGAGAGAATAAAAGATATTCAGATATTTCAGACAGACAACTCAATTTCATTTATATGGAATTATATAATAGATTACTAATAATACGCTAATACAGGGTGATTTACCATATATGGCTGCCTCGTTGGGCTAGTAGTCGTAAACTCTTGTTCAACATACGAGTTCTAAACCGTGATAAGACAAAAATAATTTATTGAATTTTCCGTCAAGAAATAACTTCTCAGCAGCAGCCCAGAGAAATTTTATACGTGGTAGAGCTATGCTGCAGCTATATTAATTGTGTAGATGTAGCACGAATGGGTCGGCTCGACCGGTGAAGGACCACGCTCTCACAGAATACCAGCGTAAAATAGCAGCTTAATGCTGCTGTGTTTCGTATGTATGTATTATTAATCTATGTAGAGAACCCAAGAGTCTTTTAACTGGGAAAGAGGTATTTCTTAAAAAAGATCCAAAAAAGAGTTAGGAAGATTGACGGCTCCGTGGCGCAGTGGCTTAGCAATGAGTTGCTGCGCTGGGGGCCGCGGGTTCGAATCCCGCACGGAACAAGTATTTGGATGGCCTACAAATAATTGTTCTGGGTCTAGATATTTGTCCTCGTGCAATCTATGTTTGTAAACAGCCTCCACGATACAGGAGAAAATCGTAGTGTGGGGTAATGTTTTTTAAAAAACAAAAAAAAAGTAAAAAATTTAGGAAGATTGGGACGTTGAACCCTTGTTTGAAGCTCGTCGTTTGTGCCGTCCCCTCGAACTATGAGAATAGGGAAATAGAAACTTAGCCTGTGCACACACTAACTTGTGCAATATAATTCTGTCCTGGCCAGATAGATAGTCTCCGTTGAGACTGACCAAAAATAAAATCAAAAGCAAAATATACTAGTCTTGTTTTATAAACATGCATATTATTATATTATTATTAGGTAGTGAGACCCTTGTCTGCTAACGAACAAATGTAACTTGAGCCCGAGCATTCCATCTGGGTCCTCAAAGGTGACAACGCAACTGTTGCTTTCTCTATTTGAAGTTGGTTGCAGATGTCAACACTCGTATACTGCAGTAGCCACTTACTATCAGGCAGACTGTATGTTCGTTTACCACTTTTATAATAAAAAAGACCACTTAATTTACAGGGAATTACGTGGTAATCATTTATGAATATTTAAATAAAATAAAATTTCAAAAAGATAATGCAATGACAACTTTTTTACTTTAGTTAATATATAGTTATTTTAGCGTAGTATAAAGTTCAGTAGTGTGAATTATTGTGTGTTAGTAAATACACAACTCGTTTTTGGTAGCTATTTTAAAAGTAAAATCTAAAATAAAACATATAATATAAATTAAATAAATTCATTTTATACGTGGTAAAGCCATGCTGCAGTTATATTAGTAGTAGGTAGAGTTGTATCACCAATGGGACGGCTCGACCGGGGAAGGACCACGCTCTCACAGAATACTATTGTAAAATAGCAGCTTAACGCTGCTGTGTTTCGTATTGTGTGTGTAAAGAACCGGAGACTTCCTTCCTCACGGGAGATAACGCATCTGCATTCTGATTCGTAATCAAGAATAGATATATGTAGATATCTATGGGCCGCACCAACCACTTATCATCAGGTGGACTGTGTGCTCGTTTGTCATCCTTATCCTACAACAAAAAATAAATAATTAAAATGGAATATTGAAATAACTGACTTCTATCAAGTTTAGGAGGTTATTTGCATGTTATTAACAACTTTCACTGTCCGGTTTCTAAACACAATAGTAAGACGTATATATAGTACCCGGGACAGCGAAAACATAAAACATTAACATTTAACATCTTGTGTACATTATTGTTTAGCAATAAAAGTTTGAGTTTGAGTTTGAGTTTTGGTTAAGACATAAACCACAATTTTTTTTTATTTTTTGTCTATTTGTCTGTCCGGGCTTTACAAACAGATATATATGAATAACTAGAGGGATCTAGACTATATTTAATTAACTAATTAACTTAAGCTTTTTTAACTAACTAATTAACTTAAGGTTTTTAAATTAGAGACACGAAAAATGTATCAAATAAAAATGGTCTTGAATATAAATAACGCCATATTAATAAATTTTATCCAGACGAATACCGGGGCGGGTTTTGTTACCAGTTTTTTATTAAAATAAAAGTCTACATTTTAACCCCGTCTTTTTTATCGATTATTATCACAATATGCTAAAACGTCCGTAAATCACATATCGACGATTATGCGTGGTAGAGCCAGCCAGCCGACCGGGGAAGGACAACGCTCTCACAGATTACCAGCGTCAAATAGCAGCTTAACGCTGCTGTGTTTCGTATGGTGAGTGTAAAATACTGGAGACCCATTTTACTGGAAATGGGGCATTCCATTTTAGTACTCACGGGAGACAATGCATTTGCATTTTGATTCATAGTCGAAGATAGATGTTGATGTCTATGGGCCACAGCAATCACTTACAACCAGGTGGAATGTGTGCTCGTTTGTCACCCTTATCCTATAAAGAAAAATCAGCTTGGTATAGAATTTTTAATCCATATAAAAATAATATTACTAATATCTTCTTGGAACAGACACACATTAAGTACTCCATAAAAAACACTTTAATTTCAAAATAATTCCAGTTTATCGAAAATGTCTGACTTACTTTATCAAATGTACGATTAGATCTCGCTAACCCACTGTAGAGCAGTGTAGCGGAAACCTTTCTAATAGGTTATTTCGTACTGGGAGTACCCTTGTGCCCTGAAAACCCATTTTAATCATATAACATGTTTGCGATATACTTTTATCGATTGTATCTTCTTAAATATATAGCATTTTAACATTTCTCGTAAATGATGATTACATTTCTTATGCGCAAATACATTTCTATATATAAAAATTAATTGCTGGCCGTTTGTCTCGCAAAAACTCGAAAATGGCTAGATCATTTTTGATGAAATCTTTTGTGTGTGTCTGAGTGAGTCTCTGAAGTGATAAGATTCACAACTGGACCCGGTAAGTGGTTGTTGTCGAGATCCAGAAATCACCCGTTCGTAGTCGAGGCGGATCTCTAGTTTCTTATAAACGAATATATTTTTAAATGATCTTAGTTTATGCAAACGAGTAGCTAAATAATTTTTTGTTTAATTGTTACAGACCTGGATGATGTCACATACACAAGTTGACCATTTGACGATGAGTTTGTTGTGAATGTCACAATTTCTTTCCTCAAAGAGACTGTATCGTAGTTTCCAATTTTATAGTGAATTACGTTACAAGTACGAGTATGTACATCGGGTCTCGGACACAATAATGCATATGTGTTTGAGGAAGCGCTTGTTATCTCATTATTTCCTTCCAATATATCATTGCATTTTCATCAAAGTTATATAAGTATTTGCAAGTGTTCCAAAAATTGATTACAAATTTTGAAACGAAAAGATATACGACATAAGCATGTTATATGAAAGCTAGAAAAATTATTTAAATTAGAAAAGTAATAAACATTCTGTAAATATCATAACATAAACACTCACGCCTGTCACCCAGAGGGATAGACAGAGACTACGGATTTACATCTAGCACTATGCCGAAACACCTCTCATTGACTCCTTCACGTCCATAATATCTATGCATACATGCTCGCCGGTTAAGAGCACTCTTTGCCAATTTGGTCGATTCTAAAAATACTCTGTACAAAATTATACATGCTTTTTCTATAAATATTTGAATAAATATATTTTTAATTAATATAAAAGGTAACTTTTAAAATAAGGGTTGATTAATTGAGTATAACTCCTGGGAATGACGTGAACGCTGCCATGCTGTTTCCAAACATTTTTATAAGTATACGACTTTCATCGTAATGAATTATTTAAAAACATGTCTCACTGCTTTTTTGTTCCATTTTCCCACGATAGAGGTTTTATACCGAACCAGTTGTAAACCAAATGAATTTTAATAAGGTATTAGTTATAATCAAGGGTAAATACATTCTATTATATTCAATTCATCCACTTATTACGTAGACTGATTGCTCATTTTTCGTTTTTGATTCTATCGTCGTTCATTGTCTCGTCGTTCATTGTCTCGTCGTCAATGTAGATATTTGCCAAAGTTGCTACGCTTGGCAGCCGCGGTGGCAACTGCTAATTTTAGTGTTTTATGTTATTATCAGGTAAATGCTTCTGACTTTTCTGTTTCAGCTTTGTTTGTTCAGTTCTCCTCTTAGGACATCCACGGGATGCTTACTCTTACCGTGTAAAAACGCTTTCATTATTGCTAGTTTCCAATATAAAAATAAGTTAATTAAAAGCGATTAAATCCCTAAAAAAATACATTCATTCAAATTATTTTTTTAGATAACAAATAAACTGTCGAGGTGACCGACATGAGGAGTGGTCTGCCGAACGAAATTATTCCAGTGATCGGTTCTGCGAACAAATTAATCCCGGCCTTTTTCGCGGTTAGCCTCTCGATTCACCTGAGGAGTTTGGGACTCGGTGACGGACCATTCAAACACAAATGCAAAAGACGGTGCCGATCTCTTTAGCCGTAACCCCCGGCTTTTGGTCTCCCCTGCCGAGGTAATTCGCCGGGTTTAGTTTTTATTTACATTTAATTTATATGTTTCATTTATATATAATTTATCTTATTCATCATTCTATACACATATAAATTAGGTTATTTACACACTATTGGAAAAATATTTTCCATAAACCTCAGGAAACCAGGTGAAAATATATTTGAGAGGTTAGAAGTACTGGATGTACCTTTTTAATAGGCGGACTTATTTTTAGTAGGTGGACCTACTAAAAATAAGTCCGCCTATTAAAAAGTTTGATTAGTAGTCGTGGAAGTCGATTCATACAGTGCTCAGTACGCTAAGCACTCCTCTACCTGGACATCCACAAGTCCTGTGGATCTGACGGAATCCCCCCAATTGAGCTGAGAACATATGCTCCAAAAATCTTCACGCAACCAGTTCTAACGCATCTTTTCCGGCACTCCTACTCCCTAGGCATCCCAAATTCAGGGAAGACTGCTTTCGTACACCCGATCCCTTAGAAAGGTAACCGCTCCGATCTGTCCAAATACAGGCCTATCGCCATCGCCTCCTTGGTCTCAAAAATAATGGAGTCCATTATTAACTGCCAGCTTATGTGGTACCTTGAGGAGCACCAGCTGAATAGTGTCCGCCAGCACGGTTTCCTTCGGGGATGCTCCGCTGGTGATCTTCTTGTTTACCTAACATGGATGGGCGCAGGCAAGTGAGTCCAAGGGGGAGGCTTTGGTGATTAGATTGGACATCGCGAAGGCCTTCGATCGGGTGTGGCACAAAGCAGCAATATACCGAGGAGGCTGGACTTAGCTATAACACAAAAAAGAGTAATTTATTGTCTTCAGAGGTAAAAACAAACTACTTGACTTCAAACCAAGTATCCAGCTATGTGGGACTCCTCTGAGACAAGTGGCTGAGTTTAGGTACATCTGACATATTGTAACTGAACGCGTGGATGACAACAGTGGCATTGAATGAGAGCGCTATCGGTCCGAGGCAATATGTTGGCTCGCAGATTTGCACTTAGTATGACTTAATTCAAGTTAACTTTGTTCAAAGCGTATTGCCAATCTTTTTACACGTGCAATCTGTAGACTAACTATACGCGGCGAGCCTACAGTGCTCTAAGTGTTCAGTACAACCATGTGCTGAGGGTGATGTTAAATAAGCCATCACCCTCAGCACATTGATTTGTTGCATGATTCCATGATATGTTGCAAACCAGTAACACTCAATGCTATGCAGATGACAGCACTGGTGATGCTTTATATACCGGGCGTACCAATATTTCACAGGAAAACGTCGCCGAGTACTGGAATGAACTTCTGTCTGAAGTCGAGACATTGTTGAACAAAGTCTCAGATTGGAAGCGACTAAATCGAGTCCAGTTTAATCCAGAAAACACAAAAGTTTGCGCATTTACGGCTAATAAGAACCCCTTTGTCGAATTTCCTCAGTTTCAGGGCACTTTAACTGTTGCCTCGTCTAGTATCAGAATCCTCGGCGTCGACATATCGAATGACGTGGATTTTCGTGGTCACTTGGAAGAGAAGGCCAAATTAGCCTCTAAAAAGCTTGGCGTGCTCAGTAAAGCGGGACAGTATTTTATGCCGGCACACCTCCTGCAACTTTACAAGGAGCAGGTTCAACCGCACATGGAATACTGTTCTGATCTCTGGTGCCAGCTCCTTCCATTTCATTGCATCCAGCGCAGAGCGGTTCGAATCTTCGGCGACCCAGCGCTTTCTGATCGGCTTGACTCACTGGCGCTGCAAAAAGAGGTTGCAACTCTTTGCGTATTATATCGTATGTACCACGGGTAGTGCTCAGAGTAATTGTTCGGAATAATTCCAGCCGCTCAATCCCACCATCATACGTCGCTACAGCACTCAATATACCATCCATACCATCTGAATGATTGACAGTCAACTACTGTGCGATTTACAAGTTTTTTTCTTCCTTGCACAACTTTCTTGTGGAATCGAATACTACCATTAATTTTTCCGGAGCGATACGACAAAAGGACTTGCAATAAGAGCGGTTTTTAAAAGGCCGGCAATGCATCTACAATTATCCTGGTGTTGCAGTTGTTCATGGGCGGTGGTAGTCACTTGCCATCAGGTGAGCCGTATGCTCGTTAAAATACTACTAATATAAAAAAAGTCCTGGTGTATATGTAGTAATTTACAATTGTCTTCTCGTTACAGATAACAATGTCTGTGTCGTAATGTAGGGATACCTAACGTTAATCACAACGTAAATAACTTTTATAAAAGATAAAATGAACGTTTTGTTAAACGTTTAAAGCCATTTGAAGCTTTTATATAAAAATAATATTGGACATTTTAAGATAAATTGTGAAGAAACATTTCATTCAGCTATAATTTTTTTTTACTGCAGTACGGATCTCTTTTAAAAATGATTTTGCCAAGCTTTTTAGAGGCCAATTTGGTATTCTCTTCCACGAAAGTGCACGCTACTCGATATGTCGACGCCGAGGATTCCGATACTGGCTGAGGCAACAAGGGGAGTGCCTTGAAACTGAGGAGATACGACAAAGGAGTTCTTTTTAGCGGTAAACGCGCAAAATTGTCTTCTGAGGATTAAACTGAACTAGATTTAGTCGCCCCCAATCCGAGACTTTGTTCAGCAAAGACTCGTCTTCAGACACAAGTTTGTTCCGGTACTCGGTGACGTTTTCCCGAGAAATATTGGCACGGCCGGTGTATAGAGCATCACCAGTGCTGTCATCCGCATAGCAATGAATGTAATAATAATTGTGTAGAAACAGTCGATACGGGCGTCGATGAACATCCCTGACGCGCTGCAGTGCCCAGGCAGCCCCAACAGCACCAGCATGCATTCAGCATTATTATATTGCACACGGAGTGCGTTGTATTGCTTCTGAATATATGACACCCACAGGCTGGCCGTGTACAGAGACGTACAAAATGCTCTGAAAAGAGTTATTTTGACGGCCCTCGAGCAACGAGAAAGCCTGCGGACGATCATATTGGCCCTCCAGACATCGCGCTCCGCTCCCTATCGATGTCCGCATCGTCCCTCAGGTCAGGGGTCACAATATGCCCTAAACATTTAAACTGTTTAACTCTTTTTAACTCCACACCGTTCAGTCTAACAGGTAGAACAGTCTCCGGGCAGCCTCGCCTCCTGGCCGGAAATACCATGCATTCACTTATAGGTGATATTTGGCAGTATGACATTAGCTGTGAAATTGCTTTGTGGACTAGGCGGAGGACATTGCAATCGCTTCCGGGTTGATATGACCAAATTTATTTATTTATTTATTTAATATAAATTAATAGGAGTAAATATAAAATAATTAATAATAAGGAATCTTGCTATTCATTATCATCACGACCGTCATTACAGCTCTTCACAATTTCACTGTAGAACACAGCCCTCCACTCTAGTATACAATAAAGCATGTTCTTGAGCCACCTGCGTCCATCGACTTCCTGCATGTCACAGCAGTTCATACGAAACTGTAACTCGAGAACCTTTCTTTATCATCGGTGGTCTGTTCTTCGAGATATAAAGTGGCCCATTGTCAGTTCAACTTACTGATCGTTATGGTTATCTTGGTTACTCTGGTACTATTGTGGGTATGCTGAGTAGAGTAACCGCCAGCCATTCATATTATTGTATTATGGGTTTGGAATTTACTTATTCAATTTCGAAAAAAGTATAAGTCTTTTGGTGTTTTATGACATTCCTTTGCAGTAGCAGGCCTTTGTTCAGTAGTGGTCTTGTAAAGGCCTATAATAATGACAATGATGATGATATAAACATCGTTTAGTTTAAACGTATCCTAACTTATCTGTTGTCTATGAGATAACAGTTTCAACGATTTCCACTTTAAAAGTTTTGGTATAATAAACAATTGAAAACTTGAGTAACGGTGGTTCTCACCTTGTAATAAAATTACGTGGGAACGCCTAGCGAAAAAGGAATTTCGCGTCGCAAACTGACGTAGGAGTTAACATTTCTTTGTATATTATGAGACTAATTGCTATGCACTGAATTATTAAATATAATCTTTTTTATCTTTTATTTAAAAATAAGCGTTACCTCCACATAGACGCCCATTACACGCCTACGCAAGCGTCAATCAGTTCGATCAATCGCGATTGACGTTTGAATGATAGAATAATTTCGACATTACACGCCCATGCTGACTGATGTCAGTCAAACCCAAATTTTCGGAGGGAAAGGACCTACCTATAAACTAAGTTCATTTTGGATTCACCATTTAGCTGTAATTTAATATATTGAAAAGAAAAAGAAAAAAAAAACGAATAGGAAAAATTGTAATATTTAATATCATTTTACCCGTTTTAATTATACACGCGCCAATGTTCGACCTTTTTTTATAGAATAAGGGTGAAAAACGAGCACACAATGGGGAATGGTTGCTGTGGCTTATAAACATCTACATCTATCCTCGATTACAAACCAAAATGAACATGCGTCGCCACCCGTGAGAACTAAGATGGAATGCCTCGTTTCCAGTAAAAAGTGTCTCCGGTTCTCTACACTCACCATACGAAACACAGTAGCGTTACACTGCTATTTTACGCTGGTATTCTGTGAGAGCGTGGTCCTTCCCAGCTCGAGCCGACCCATTCATGCTACAACTATACCAGTAATATAGCAGCAGCATGGCTCTACCACGTAATCTTAGAGCGCATAATCGATATGCGGCTTTATTTGAAACGCATTTATGGACGAAAAATAATCTTAACGAATAAATATAAAAATATTTAGGGTGGATGCCCCTATTACCAGCCTTTTAGTGCCCATTTCAATTTCCTTTTATGTACCTAATGCTAGCATAACATAGGGCCTTTTGAGTTTTTGATAGGTACCTATTGTAGGTAAGTTTTGGGGGCACTGAAATAAATTCATAACAACTTTTAATTCTAAATCATGCATGTCACAAGCTATATATTATATATATATTAAGATAGACGACAACAATTATTTTATTTTAATGTTTTACTTCTTACCTAACTGTGGTTTAGCTTTAAGCAGTTCCATTTTTCTTTTAACACTAAACAATTAATTAAAACAAAATTATAATAAATATTATGTATAATAGTACAACGATTTATTATAATTTAATCATCCAAGTGTTTGAATCTTCATCATCATTTTAGCCCTTCACAAGTCCACTACAGAACATCATCCTCCATAGACTGCCGCAAAGCATGGTCCTGAACTACTTTACTTGTTATGACTTTTTCATTTATGTTCTTAAGTTATAGTAAAATTAGTATTACTAAGTTGTAGTTAATGACATTTATTGTTTGTTTTTGTCTTTCTCAAAAAATAATTAAATATTGTATGGTGTTCTTAACATATACCAAATGTCAAAAGCAAGTACGTATCATTTGCTAAACTTTAAATCAAAAACCGATTTTAAAATATAGACGAATTGATCATAACTTCCTTAAGTATAAAATAAGTTATGTTCTAATTAATGGTATATATTCCAGTTTATGACAGCCCTGATTTATATTACGTGGCTGAAATTAGGTACTTCTTACTATATACGTCAAACCAAATAACATCCGGGCAGCTGATATTAAGCACTCCATACATTTCGTATATCTAATTACAGCCCCATTAATTTCCACTAAAATAAAATAAAAAATTTATAGATTTAAACAAAAATAGCTGCATTACTATGTCTATAGTCACATTCATACAAATAAAAAAGCCTAAAGATGAGCTAATGTAAAATATGCTTAATTGTATCGGGACCAAAACTTGTCAAAAAATTAGGAAAATGAGCGTGTTTCGTTGCGTACGTCTTTTGATTTTTAATTTAACACTGTTAGGTTTAAAACTGTAAGGTAATATTTGAAATATACTTTCCTCCAGTTACGAAGAATTTTTAGGCGACAATATTTGTAGTTAAGACGACTAGAAATCTTATTTACGAAGTAAAAAGGCGGAAAGGATGGAATTAGGAACGTGGCTGGTATTAGGGGCATCCACCCTACCCGGGGTTTTTCGTGTCGAGAGCCTCAAAATTTAAAATAAAATCTTTTTTGGCTGAAGCACGTTTGGCGGGAGCGGCGACGGGCTGCGCGAGCGCGTGGAAGTCGCCTCTTCAATATATTCTGCGTCCACCTCCATTGCTGTCTGAGCATTGACTGACGCGTGATTGACGAAATGCCATTACATGTTCAATCAAAATTCGTGACTAATAGTTGATTGACGTAAAAATCAAAATATCCAGATATTTGTCAATCAATTTCATGCAACCGTCAATCACCGCATTACACGATAGGTTATTCGTCAATCACAACCGTGATTGTTGTAAAACTGACAGCAAAACCTACCGTGTAATGGGCGTCATACACGAGGTTATTCTCCTGTATCGTAGGAGACATACGTATATTTCACAAGACCATACATCCAAACCCGGAAAAATTATTGGTAGGCCATACAAATACATGTTCCGTGCGGGATTCGAACCCGCGGCCCCCAGCGCAACAACTTATTGCTAAGCCACTGCGCCACGGAGCCGTCAATCCTAACAATCCTAACAAAAAACAAATGCATGTCAGATAGCGTATTCTTAAAAATACTTTTATCTGTTAAATGATTAATAAAACTTGATTAAAAGAAGAAATAACACTGTTAAAATTGAGAAGGTATTTCTTTAATGAATTGTACATATTTCTAGCCTGTATTAAATGGTTCACTTTGTTATTCCCGCTGCACACACCAAACGTGGCCTGCAAATGTGCATTTCATTTGCTAATGGAATTCAATACTTCGTAGTTTTTCAAATAAAGTCATTATCGTAATGAATTTCTTGGAACGCTCTGATTCGAGAAAAGTGCATCCAATCATTTCTATGTCTGAAATGAACCGCAAAAGAATAATGAAATAGCAAAAGCGAGAATAGCGATTCCGATCGTTTACTGTTCACAAAGAAACTAGAGAATGTATTCAAATTAAAAGCTCATAAAAAAAGAAACAAATAAATTTCCTCTACTTATTATACCCGATGCATAGCTACAATCCCATCTGGTGGTAAGTGGTGACGAAGCCCTATGAATTTAAGACCCAATTTTGGTCATGGTGGCCAGGTTCGGGAGAGAGGCGTCCAGCATCTGCGCAGAAAAGAACAAAGGGTCCGAGTGTATGCGGAAACACATATGCATTCGCTATTTCATCATTCTCATAGTTCGATTTGACAGTTATCGGACACGATCGAAGAGAGATCAGGCGTAGGAAGGCTTTACGTCTTTCCGAGGCACGGGGATGATTTTCATCAAAACTAAGACTACTTTATACGTGGTAGAGTCATGATGCAGCTATATTAGTAGTATAGTTGTAGCCCGAATGGGTTGGCTCGACCGGGGAAGGTCCACGTTCTCACAGAATACCAACATTAAATAGCCGCTTAAGACTGCTGTGTGTAGTATGGTGAGTAAAGGACCGGAGACCCTTTTTACTGGAAACTAAGCATTCTATCTAAGTCCTCACAGGTAACAACGCATATGGATTTTGATTATTTATCGCAGATAAATGTAGATGTCTATAGGTCTCAGCAACAACTTACGATCAGGTTGACTGTAAGCTCGTTTGTCACCCTATCTTATAAAAAAAAGAGAGAAAGTATAGTCTTATGAAATTTTTCGTGGCAAATAGACCAAAAAAGTTTTTTTTATTTAACTTTTTTAACTCTTACACTTTCTTGAGAAAATCATCTAAAACCATTATTTATTTTGTCCATTTATCGATTTCACAAACATCTTCCATATTTTTCTGATAAAATATAGCCTATATCAGTTCTGGCATTGAACCTAAAATCTTTTCTGAGCCTAAAGTTGTATCACAATCGATTCAGCCATTCCAAGGATTAGTCCAGACAGATAGTCAGACGGATAAAAACTGTATAAATTGTATTAAGCATACACGAAACCCACTGAGAGAATAAAAGATATTCAGATATTTCAGACAGACAACTCAATTTCATTTATATGGAATTATATAATAGATTACTAATAATACGCTAATACAGGGTGATTTACCATATATGGCTGCCTCGTTGGGCTAGTAGTCGTAAACTCTTGTTCAACATACGAGTTCTAAACCGTGATAAGACAAAAATAATTTATTGAATTTTCCGTCAAGAAATAACTTCTCAGCAGCAGCCCAGAGAAATTTTATACGTGGTAGAGCTATGCTGCAGCTATATTAATTGTGTAGATGTAGCACGAATGGGTCGGCTCGACCGGTGAAGGACCACGCTCTCACAGAATACCAGCGTAAAATAGCAGCTTAATGCTGCTGTGTTTCGTATGTATGTATTATTAATCTATGTAGAGAACCCAAGAGTCTTTTAACTGGGAAAGAGGTATTTCTTAAAAAAGATCCAAAAAAGAGTTAGGAAGATTGACGGCTCCGTGGCGCAGTGGCTTAGCAATGAGTTGCTGCGCTGGGGGCCGCGGGTTCGAATCCCGCACGGAACAAGTATTTGGATGGCCTACAAATAATTGTTCTGGGTCTAGATATTTGTCCTCGTGCAATCTATGTTTGTAAACAGCCTCCACGATACAGGAGAAAATCGTAGTGTGGGGTAATGTTTTTTAAAAAACAAAAAAAAAGTAAAAAATTTAGGAAGATTGGGACGTTGAACCCTTGTTTGAAGCTCGTCGTTTGTGCCGTCCCCTCGAACTATGAGAATAGGGAAATAGAAACTTAGCCTGTGCACACACTAACTTGTGCAATATAATTCTGTCCTGGCCAGATAGATAGTCTCCGTTGAGACTGACCAAAAATAAAATCAAAAGCAAAATATACTAGTCTTGTTTTATAAACATGCATATTATTATATTATTATTAGGTAGTGAGACCCTTGTCTGCTAACGAACAAATGTAACTTGAGCCCGAGCATTCCATCTGGGTCCTCAAAGGTGACAACGCAACTGTTGCTTTCTCTATTTGAAGTTGGTTGCAGATGTCAACACTCGTATACTGCAGTAGCCACTTACTATCAGGCAGACTGTATGTTCGTTTACCACTTTTATAATAAAAAAGACCACTTAATTTACAGGGAATTACGTGGTAATCATTTATGAATATTTAAATAAAATAAAATTTCAAAAAGATAATGCAATGACAACTTTTTTACTTTAGTTAATATATAGTTATTTTAGCGTAGTATAAAGTTCAGTAGTGTGAATTATTGTGTGTTAGTAAATACACAACTCGTTTTTGGTAGCTATTTTAAAAGTAAAATCTAAAATAAAACATATAATATAAATTAAATAAATTCATTTTATACGTGGTAAAGCCATGCTGCAGTTATATTAGTAGTAGGTAGAGTTGTATCACCAATGGGACGGCTCGACCGGGGAAGGACCACGCTCTCACAGAATACTATTGTAAAATAGCAGCTTAACGCTGCTGTGTTTCGTATTGTGTGTGTAAAGAACCGGAGACTTCCTTCCTCACGGGAGATAACGCATCTGCATTCTGATTCGTAATCAAGAATAGATATATGTAGATATCTATGGGCCGCACCAACCACTTATCATCAGGTGGACTGTGTGCTCGTTTGTCATCCTTATCCTACAACAAAAAATAAATAATTAAAATGGAATATTGAAATAACTGACTTCTATCAAGTTTAGGAGGTTATTTGCATGTTATTAACAACTTTCACTGTCCGGTTTCTAAACACAATAGTAAGACGTATATATAGTACCCGGGACAGCGAAAACATAAAACATTAACATTTAACATCTTGTGTACATTATTGTTTAGCAATAAAAGTTTGAGTTTGAGTTTGAGTTTTGGTTAAGACATAAACCACAATTTTTTTTTATTTTTTGTCTATTTGTCTGTCCGGGCTTTACAAACAGATATATATGAATAACTAGAGGGATCTAGACTATATTTAATTAACTAATTAACTTAAGCTTTTTTAACTAACTAATTAACTTAAGGTTTTTAAATTAGAGACACGAAAAATGTATCAAATAAAAATGGTCTTGAATATAAATAACGCCATATTAATAAATTTTATCCAGACGAATACCGGGGCGGGTTTTGTTACCAGTTTTTTATTAAAATAAAAGTCTACATTTTAACCCCGTCTTTTTTATCGATTATTATCACAATATGCTAAAACGTCCGTAAATCACATATCGACGATTATGCGTGGTAGAGCCAGCCAGCCGACCGGGGAAGGACAACGCTCTCACAGATTACCAGCGTCAAATAGCAGCTTAACGCTGCTGTGTTTCGTATGGTGAGTGTAAAATACTGGAGACCCATTTTACTGGAAATGGGGCATTCCATTTTAGTACTCACGGGAGACAATGCATTTGCATTTTGATTCATAGTCGAAGATAGATGTTGATGTCTATGGGCCACAGCAATCACTTACAACCAGGTGGAATGTGTGCTCGTTTGTCACCCTTATCCTATAAAGAAAAATCAGCTTGGTATAGAATTTTTAATCCATATAAAAATAATATTACTAATATCTTCTTGGAACAGACACACATTAAGTACTCCATAAAAAACACTTTAATTTCAAAATAATTCCAGTTTATCGAAAATGTCTGACTTACTTTATCAAATGTACGATTAGATCTCGCTAACCCACTGTAGAGCAGTGTAGCGGAAACCTTTCTAATAGGTTATTTCGTACTGGGAGTACCCTTGTGCCCTGAAAACCCATTTTAATCATATAACATGTTTGCGATATACTTTTATCGATTGTATCTTCTTAAATATATAGCATTTTAACATTTCTCGTAAATGATGATTACATTTCTTATGCGCAAATACATTTCTATATATAAAAATTAATTGCTGGCCGTTTGTCTCGCAAAAACTCGAAAATGGCTAGATCATTTTTGATGAAATCTTTTGTGTGTGTCTGAGTGAGTCTCTGAAGTGATAAGATTCACAACTGGACCCGGTAAGTGGTTGTTGTCGAGATCCAGAAATCACCCGTTCGTAGTCGAGGCGGATCTCTAGTTTCTTATAAACGAATATATTTTTAAATGATCTTAGTTTATGCAAACGAGTAGCTAAATAATTTTTTGTTTAATTGTTACAGACCTGGATGATGTCACATACACAAGTTGACCATTTGACGATGAGTTTGTTGTGAATGTCACAATTTCTTTCCTCAAAGAGACTGTATCGTAGTTTCCAATTTTATAGTGAATTACGTTACAAGTACGAGTATGTACATCGGGTCTCGGACACAATAATGCATATGTGTTTGAGGAAGCGCTTGTTATCTCATTATTTCCTTCCAATATATCATTGCATTTTCATCAAAGTTATATAAGTATTTGCAAGTGTTCCAAAAATTGATTACAAATTTTGAAACGAAAAGATATACGACATAAGCATGTTATATGAAAGCTAGAAAAATTATTTAAATTAGAAAAGTAATAAACATTCTGTAAATATCATAACATAAACACTCACGCCTGTCACCCAGAGGGATAGACAGAGACTACGGATTTACATCTAGCACTATGCCGAAACACCTCTCATTGACTCCTTCACGTCCATAATATCTATGCATACATGCTCGCCGGTTAAGAGCACTCTTTGCCAATTTGGTCGATTCTAAAAATACTCTGTACAAAATTATACATGCTTTTTCTATAAATATTTGAATAAATATATTTTTAATTAATATAAAAGGTAACTTTTAAAATAAGGGTTGATTAATTGAGTATAACTCCTGGGAATGACGTGAACGCTGCCATGCTGTTTCCAAACATTTTTATAAGTATACGACTTTCATCGTAATGAATTATTTAAAAACATGTCTCACTGCTTTTTTGTTCCATTTTCCCACGATAGAGGTTTTATACCGAACCAGTTGTAAACCAAATGAATTTTAATAAGGTATTAGTTATAATCAAGGGTAAATACATTCTATTATATTCAATTCATCCACTTATTACGTAGACTGATTGCTCATTTTTCGTTTTTGATTCTATCGTCGTTCATTGTCTCGTCGTTCATTGTCTCGTCGTCAATGTAGATATTTGCCAAAGTTGCTACGCTTGGCAGCCGCGGTGGCAACTGCTAATTTTAGTGTTTTATGTTATTATCAGGTAAATGCTTCTGACTTTTCTGTTTCAGCTTTGTTTGTTCAGTTCTCCTCTTAGGACATCCACGGGATGCTTACTCTTACCGTGTAAAAACGCTTTCATTATTGCTAGTTTCCAATATAAAAATAAGTTAATTAAAAGCGATTAAATCCCTAAAAAAATACATTCATTCAAATTATTTTTTTAGATAACAAATAAACTGTCGAGGTGACCGACATGAGGAGTGGTCTGCCGAACGAAATTATTCCAGTGATCGGTTCTGCGAACAAATTAATCCCGGCCTTTTTCGCGGT
Organism: Parnassius mnemosyne; assembly: GCA_963668995.1. Classification (NCBI taxonomy): domain Eukaryota; kingdom Metazoa; phylum Arthropoda; class Insecta; order Lepidoptera; family Papilionidae; genus Parnassius; species Parnassius mnemosyne. The sequence goes on from CAVLGL010000084.1 coordinate 23,595,810, forward strand.
TAGCCTCTCGATTCACCTGAGGAGTTTGGGACTCGGTGACGGACCATTCAAACACAAATGCAAAAGACGGTGCCGATCTCTTTAGCCGTAACCCCCGGCTTTTGGTCTCCCCTGCCGAGGTAATTCGCCGGGTTTAGTTTTTATTTACATTTAATTTATATGTTTCATTTATATATAATTTATCTTATTCATCATTCTATACACATATAAATTAGGTTATTTACACACTATTGGAAAAATATTTTCCATAAACCTCAGGAAACCAGGTGAAAATATATTTGAGAGGTTAGAAGTACTGGATGTACCTTTTTAATAGGCGGACTTATTTTTAGTAGGTGGACCTACTAAAAATAAGTCCGCCTATTAAAAAGTTTGATTAGTAGTCGTGGAAGTCGATTCATACAGTGCTCAGTACGCTAAGCACTCCTCTACCTGGACATCCACAAGTCCTGTGGATCTGACGGAATCCCCCCAATTGAGCTGAGAACATATGCTCCAAAAATCTTCACGCAACCAGTTCTAACGCATCTTTTCCGGCACTCCTACTCCCTAGGCATCCCAAATTCAGGGAAGACTGCTTTCGTACACCCGATCCCTTAGAAAGGTAACCGCTCCGATCTGTCCAAATACAGGCCTATCGCCATCGCCTCCTTGGTCTCAAAAATAATGGAGTCCATTATTAACTGCCAGCTTATGTGGTACCTTGAGGAGCACCAGCTGAATAGTGTCCGCCAGCACGGTTTCCTTCGGGGATGCTCCGCTGGTGATCTTCTTGTTTACCTAACATGGATGGGCGCAGGCAAGTGAGTCCAAGGGGGAGGCTTTGGTGATTAGATTGGACATCGCGAAGGCCTTCGATCGGGTGTGGCACAAAGCAGCAATATACCGAGGAGGCTGGACTTAGCTATAACACAAAAAAGAGTAATTTATTGTCTTCAGAGGTAAAAACAAACTACTTGACTTCAAACCAAGTATCCAGCTATGTGGGACTCCTCTGAGACAAGTGGCTGAGTTTAGGTACATCTGACATATTGTAACTGAACGCGTGGATGACAACAGTGGCATTGAATGAGAGCGCTATCGGTCCGAGGCAATATGTTGGCTCGCAGATTTGCACTTAGTATGACTTAATTCAAGTTAACTTTGTTCAAAGCGTATTGCCAATCTTTTTACACGTGCAATCTGTAGACTAACTATACGCGGCGAGCCTACAGTGCTCTAAGTGTTCAGTACAACCATGTGCTGAGGGTGATGTTAAATAAGCCATCACCCTCAGCACATTGATTTGTTGCATGATTCCATGATATGTTGCAAACCAGTAACACTCAATGCTATGCAGATGACAGCACTGGTGATGCTTTATATACCGGGCGTACCAATATTTCACAGGAAAACGTCGCCGAGTACTGGAATGAACTTCTGTCTGAAGTCGAGACATTGTTGAACAAAGTCTCAGATTGGAAGCGACTAAATCGAGTCCAGTTTAATCCAGAAAACACAAAAGTTTGCGCATTTACGGCTAATAAGAACCCCTTTGTCGAATTTCCTCAGTTTCAGGGCACTTTAACTGTTGCCTCGTCTAGTATCAGAATCCTCGGCGTCGACATATCGAATGACGTGGATTTTCGTGGTCACTTGGAAGAGAAGGCCAAATTAGCCTCTAAAAAGCTTGGCGTGCTCAGTAAAGCGGGACAGTATTTTATGCCGGCACACCTCCTGCAACTTTACAAGGAGCAGGTTCAACCGCACATGGAATACTGTTCTGATCTCTGGTGCCAGCTCCTTCCATTTCATTGCATCCAGCGCAGAGCGGTTCGAATCTTCGGCGACCCAGCGCTTTCTGATCGGCTTGACTCACTGGCGCTGCAAAAAGAGGTTGCAACTCTTTGCGTATTATATCGTATGTACCACGGGTAGTGCTCAGAGTAATTGTTCGGAATAATTCCAGCCGCTCAATCCCACCATCATACGTCGCTACAGCACTCAATATACCATCCATACCATCTGAATGATTGACAGTCAACTACTGTGCGATTTACAAGTTTTTTTCTTCCTTGCACAACTTTCTTGTGGAATCGAATACTACCATTAATTTTTCCGGAGCGATACGACAAAAGGACTTGCAATAAGAGCGGTTTTTAAAAGGCCGGCAATGCATCTACAATTATCCTGGTGTTGCAGTTGTTCATGGGCGGTGGTAGTCACTTGCCATCAGGTGAGCCGTATGCTCGTTAAAATACTACTAATATAAAAAAAGTCCTGGTGTATATGTAGTAATTTACAATTGTCTTCTCGTTACAGATAACAATGTCTGTGTCGTAATGTAGGGATACCTAACGTTAATCACAACGTAAATAACTTTTATAAAAGATAAAATGAACGTTTTGTTAAACGTTTAAAGCCATTTGAAGCTTTTATATAAAAATAATATTGGACATTTTAAGATAAATTGTGAAGAAACATTTCATTCAGCTATAATTTTTTTTTACTGCAGTACGGATCTCTTTTAAAAATGATTTTGCCAAGCTTTTTAGAGGCCAATTTGGTATTCTCTTCCACGAAAGTGCACGCTACTCGATATGTCGACGCCGAGGATTCCGATACTGGCTGAGGCAACAAGGGGAGTGCCTTGAAACTGAGGAGATACGACAAAGGAGTTCTTTTTAGCGGTAAACGCGCAAAATTGTCTTCTGAGGATTAAACTGAACTAGATTTAGTCGCCCCCAATCCGAGACTTTGTTCAGCAAAGACTCGTCTTCAGACACAAGTTTGTTCCGGTACTCGGTGACGTTTTCCCGAGAAATATTGGCACGGCCGGTGTATAGAGCATCACCAGTGCTGTCATCCGCATAGCAATGAATGTAATAATAATTGTGTAGAAACAGTCGATACGGGCGTCGATGAACATCCCTGACGCGCTGCAGTGCCCAGGCAGCCCCAACAGCACCAGCATGCATTCAGCATTATTATATTGCACACGGAGTGCGTTGTATTGCTTCTGAATATATGACACCCACAGGCTGGCCGTGTACAGAGACGTACAAAATGCTCTGAAAAGAGTTATTTTGACGGCCCTCGAGCAACGAGAAAGCCTGCGGACGATCATATTGGCCCTCCAGACATCGCGCTCCGCTCCCTATCGATGTCCGCATCGTCCCTCAGGTCAGGGGTCACAATATGCCCTAAACATTTAAACTGTTTAACTCTTTTTAACTCCACACCGTTCAGTCTAACAGGTAGAACAGTCTCCGGGCAGCCTCGCCTCCTGGCCGGAAATACCATGCATTCACTTATAGGTGATATTTGGCAGTATGACATTAGCTGTGAAATTGCTTTGTGGACTAGGCGGAGGACATTGCAATCGCTTCCGGGTTGATATGACCAAATTTATTTATTTATTTATTTAATATAAATTAATAGGAGTAAATATAAAATAATTAATAATAAGGAATCTTGCTATTCATTATCATCACGACCGTCATTACAGCTCTTCACAATTTCACTGTAGAACACAGCCCTCCACTCTAGTATACAATAAAGCATGTTCTTGAGCCACCTGCGTCCATCGACTTCCTGCATGTCACAGCAGTTCATACGAAACTGTAACTCGAGAACCTTTCTTTATCATCGGTGGTCTGTTCTTCGAGATATAAAGTGGCCCATTGTCAGTTCAACTTACTGATCGTTATGGTTATCTTGGTTACTCTGGTACTATTGTGGGTATGCTGAGTAGAGTAACCGCCAGCCATTCATATTATTGTATTATGGGTTTGGAATTTACTTATTCAATTTCGAAAAAAGTATAAGTCTTTTGGTGTTTTATGACATTCCTTTGCAGTAGCAGGCCTTTGTTCAGTAGTGGTCTTGTAAAGGCCTATAATAATGACAATGATGATGATATAAACATCGTTTAGTTTAAACGTATCCTAACTTATCTGTTGTCTATGAGATAACAGTTTCAACGATTTCCACTTTAAAAGTTTTGGTATAATAAACAATTGAAAACTTGAGTAACGGTGGTTCTCACCTTGTAATAAAATTACGTGGGAACGCCTAGCGAAAAAGGAATTTCGCGTCGCAAACTGACGTAGGAGTTAACATTTCTTTGTATATTATGAGACTAATTGCTATGCACTGAATTATTAAATATAATCTTTTTTATCTTTTATTTAAAAATAAGCGTTACCTCCACATAGACGCCCATTACACGCCTACGCAAGCGTCAATCAGTTCGATCAATCGCGATTGACGTTTGAATGATAGAATAATTTCGACATTACACGCCCATGCTGACTGATGTCAGTCAAACCCAAATTTTCGGAGGGAAAGGACCTACCTATAAACTAAGTTCATTTTGGATTCACCATTTAGCTGTAATTTAATATATTGAAAAGAAAAAGAAAAAAAAAACGAATAGGAAAAATTGTAATATTTAATATCATTTTACCCGTTTTAATTATACACGCGCCAATGTTCGACCTTTTTTTATAGAATAAGGGTGAAAAACGAGCACACAATGGGGAATGGTTGCTGTGGCTTATAAACATCTACATCTATCCTCGATTACAAACCAAAATGAACATGCGTCGCCACCCGTGAGAACTAAGATGGAATGCCTCGTTTCCAGTAAAAAGTGTCTCCGGTTCTCTACACTCACCATACGAAACACAGTAGCGTTACACTGCTATTTTACGCTGGTATTCTGTGAGAGCGTGGTCCTTCCCAGCTCGAGCCGACCCATTCATGCTACAACTATACCAGTAATATAGCAGCAGCATGGCTCTACCACGTAATCTTAGAGCGCATAATCGATATGCGGCTTTATTTGAAACGCATTTATGGACGAAAAATAATCTTAACGAATAAATATAAAAATATTTAGGGTGGATGCCCCTATTACCAGCCTTTTAGTGCCCATTTCAATTTCCTTTTATGTACCTAATGCTAGCATAACATAGGGCCTTTTGAGTTTTTGATAGGTACCTATTGTAGGTAAGTTTTGGGGGCACTGAAATAAATTCATAACAACTTTTAATTCTAAATCATGCATGTCACAAGCTATATATTATATATATATTAAGATAGACGACAACAATTATTTTATTTTAATGTTTTACTTCTTACCTAACTGTGGTTTAGCTTTAAGCAGTTCCATTTTTCTTTTAACACTAAACAATTAATTAAAACAAAATTATAATAAATATTATGTATAATAGTACAACGATTTATTATAATTTAATCATCCAAGTGTTTGAATCTTCATCATCATTTTAGCCCTTCACAAGTCCACTACAGAACATCATCCTCCATAGACTGCCGCAAAGCATGGTCCTGAACTACTTTACTTGTTATGACTTTTTCATTTATGTTCTTAAGTTATAGTAAAATTAGTATTACTAAGTTGTAGTTAATGACATTTATTGTTTGTTTTTGTCTTTCTCAAAAAATAATTAAATATTGTATGGTGTTCTTAACATATACCAAATGTCAAAAGCAAGTACGTATCATTTGCTAAACTTTAAATCAAAAACCGATTTTAAAATATAGACGAATTGATCATAACTTCCTTAAGTATAAAATAAGTTATGTTCTAATTAATGGTATATATTCCAGTTTATGACAGCCCTGATTTATATTACGTGGCTGAAATTAGGTACTTCTTACTATATACGTCAAACCAAATAACATCCGGGCAGCTGATATTAAGCACTCCATACATTTCGTATATCTAATTACAGCCCCATTAATTTCCACTAAAATAAAATAAAAAATTTATAGATTTAAACAAAAATAGCTGCATTACTATGTCTATAGTCACATTCATACAAATAAAAAAGCCTAAAGATGAGCTAATGTAAAATATGCTTAATTGTATCGGGACCAAAACTTGTCAAAAAATTAGGAAAATGAGCGTGTTTCGTTGCGTACGTCTTTTGATTTTTAATTTAACACTGTTAGGTTTAAAACTGTAAGGTAATATTTGAAATATACTTTCCTCCAGTTACGAAGAATTTTTAGGCGACAATATTTGTAGTTAAGACGACTAGAAATCTTATTTACGAAGTAAAAAGGCGGAAAGGATGGAATTAGGAACGTGGCTGGTATTAGGGGCATCCACCCTACCCGGGGTTTTTCGTGTCGAGAGCCTCAAAATTTAAAATAAAATCTTTTTTGGCTGAAGCACGTTTGGCGGGAGCGGCGACGGGCTGCGCGAGCGCGTGGAAGTCGCCTCTTCAATATATTCTGCGTCCACCTCCATTGCTGTCTGAGCATTGACTGACGCGTGATTGACGAAATGCCATTACATGTTCAATCAAAATTCGTGACTAATAGTTGATTGACGTAAAAATCAAAATATCCAGATATTTGTCAATCAATTTCATGCAACCGTCAATCACCGCATTACACGATAGGTTATTCGTCAATCACAACCGTGATTGTTGTAAAACTGACAGCAAAACCTACCGTGTAATGGGCGTCATACACGAGGTTATTCTCCTGTATCGTAGGAGACATACGTATATTTCACAAGACCATACATCCAAACCCGGAAAAATTATTGGTAGGCCATACAAATACATGTTCCGTGCGGGATTCGAACCCCGATTATATCATGTATTCAAATCGTATCATGAATGAGTCAAACCGACTCATTCATGATACGATTGTATCATGAATGAGTCGGTTTGACTGGAATAAAAACAGGATCGCACAGAAAACCAGCATAAAATAGCAGCTTATTGCTGCTGTGTTTTGTTTGGTGAGTATAAAGAATTGTAGACCCTTTTTACTGAAAACAAGGCATTCTACCTTAATCCTCAAAGGTGACAACGCATCTGCATTTTTATTCTTAATTAAGAATAAATGTGGATGTCTATGGGCCACAGCATCCATTTACAATCAGGTTGACTGTGTGCCCGTTTGTGAACGTTACTCTATAAAAAAAACAATCATGCTGCAGTAAGAATACAGTTCAAGCGTGGCTCTATCATGCATGATTATCAAATGTGGTTAACAATATCTGCTTATGTTGTTAACGTCGTGATGTAAGGGTTAATTGCTCCAGCGATTCAGCGATTCGGAATTGCAGTAATGCTTTGAGTGGCAGCCTCATGCCGGTAGGCAAAGTGTGGGGCGGCCACCCACTACCTGGTAAGATATGCAGGAAGTCAATAGATGCAGGTGGCTTATGACCGTGCTTTGTGGCATTCCTTGGGGGAGGCTTACGTTCAGCAGTGGACTTGTGAAGCGCTGTAATAAATGAATAAATTGTTAAATCTTAACATTAATGCAATATGTTCAATATCACTATCATAACATCCCATCACAGGTCCACTAAACATAGGCCTCCCCAATATTATCACAAAATATGGTCCTGAGCCACCTGTATCAATCGACTACCTATGTTTCATCAGGGCATCACTCTATACGTGTGACACAGAACCTTATACGAGGATAAATAAAATAATAAATTTTAAATACCTCCGCAGGACGAAATTTTGGCCAAGCATTTATCTTGCGAAAAGTTGTAGGTTGTGTTTATATTGAATATTTATTGAGAAGGTAGGTCAAAAAAATGCTTACGATCAGTTCAAGAGTTTTGTTCACTATGTTTGAGAGACATTTGTTTTAAGCTATATTTAAATCGGGTCATTTGAACAAATAACTTGAATTTTACACGCAATTAGACGTGGAGTTGCGGAAAACAGCCCGTCGTAAACTAAACTTGACTTTTAAACTTAGGATTGTGAAAAGTGTATAGTTCGGTTACTGAACTTTTGTGATTTTTTATATTTAAGTCCAATATTAAAAGGTGCCAAAAACTAAAAAAATGCCCTTAACTTCCGCTCAGGTTGCAAAAGCCGTTGCATTAATCGATCAAGGGTTGACACAAGGTAAAGTGGCAATTGAATTTAATGTACCACGTTCCTCAATTTAGTATGCTTTGAAGCGTTCCCAGAAGACTAGCAGCTACACCCACAGACCAGGTAGCGTAAGTGTAAGATACACAACAGCCCGGGACGACCGCTGAGCTGTCCTAGAAATTTTGCGAAATCGCAACAAAAAAAAAACATTCAAGAAGTCGGTATTCAAAAATTGGAGTAGCCAACTCGTAGTCCAGACTTAAATCTAATCGACTAAGTATGTATATCTAAGACATGATTAAAATAAGTATTAAATCCTCTCCTATCCCTCTACAAAGTCTTTGTCAGCTCCGAAATGCAGCATTGACCACTTGGACAAACATACCGAAAGTCGATGTTAAAAACATCATCCAGAGCATTCCAGACCGAATATAAGCAGTTATTAGGCCTAGAGGAGGAAACACGCGCTACTAACGTGTATAGACAATTATAAAAAATGCTTTTTTCTTTATTTTTTGATGTTTTAAATTTGAGCGTTGAAAATTCTAAATTTCCTTAAGAGTGTGCAGTTTTATATTTTAATAATCCTGAAAAAGTACTGAAAACTTAAGTAATTTATTGTGCCCATCTACTCCTACTCAGTATTAATTGCCGAAAAGATATTTTAAAACAAGCATTCGCAAAATTCAATTTTGGCCATGTTTCCGTGCCGGTGAGTTTATATTGGGTTGCAGCTACGAAAAGACATCCGAATCAGTAACAGTGATGCTACAAGTACAGTACTCGGTTTTTCGTCTTTCAGACCAAAAAAGCTAAATTAAAAGTCGGACCTAAAGTACTAAAAATAATTTATGATTTAGAGTTGGTGAAATTAAACACGAACGAAGTTTCCACTCTCAGCACTTCGTTGGGAACTCGTCCTCTCAGAAATTCTGACCAAGTTGAATTCCGAATGAAATATTTTCTCATAACGTTACTTTCCAGTAGTTTAAAAGAACACCAACTTGCAACTATTTCAAATGTTGTTCATACTTTCTTATATCTCTGTCTCTGTCTCTTATAGCTCTGTCCCTTTTTTGTAGAAGAGATTGAATTATAGCAAGCCATGTTTTTAAACAATCATGAAAAATGTTCGCTTGATCAATTTAATCTGTGGTGATAACTATAAATATGTGAAGAAAAGTGTGTGTAGGAGATATTAACGGTTATAGGAAAGTAAAAAAATGCAGAACCTACATTATCTACATTTTATACTTGTGATTGTTGGTTCTGATTATTTAAAATATAATAATGAGAACGGATGTCGGTTCAATTTATTAGAGCTTCACCATAACAAACAACCATTAAATGAAACTAATTTTACGGATTTTAGCGTGTTCAGTTTTAAGGTACAAACGGCTTACTTAATGATGAAATTGTATAACGTACATCGCGTAAATAAAAGAAATCGTTAAACAACAACTATCTCAAAAATAGATATTTATAATTTTACAACTGCCAAACTCTAGTAAATTTTCTCTTTGCTAAATTCTAACCTATGATATAAACACGATAATATTTAATGATAATTTTTCATTACAAATACATTTTAGAAGCAGAAAGAAATATATTGTGGGTTAGTATTAAATTTCCTAGTATCCTTTTAATATAAAAGCATAAAAAGGCTTCCAGCATTTAACAAATCATTTATTACATTTCTTAAAATTTGTCATGTAATACGTAAACCTTTGTTATCTCTTCACTACAACAATAGAATTTTTGATTACAGCGTGGAGTATTTTAACAATTATCTACACTCCTATTATTATTCTTTATTATTTATTATACTTTTATAAAGAGGAAAGATTTGTTTGTTTGTATGTTTGAATTGAATAGGCTCCGAAACTACTGCACCGATTTTAAAAATCCTTTCAGCATTTGAATTCAACGTTATCCCTGATGAACATAGGCTATATAATATTTTCAAAAAACTAGGGATCCGTATGAAAACTTCGTTAATGTAATCCAAGTTGTGAAAAAAATACCAATAAGAATCCTTATATCACGTATGTTGCGGAAACTATAGATAATAGAGAAAAGTAATGTCCTTCAGTTTTATAGAGGATATCAATATCTACAAAAAAATCTGCGATACTATATGTTTAACTATTACAGTTATGTCACGATAACTACTTTTTCATGTAATAAATCTTGAAATGGTAACGCCGGTACAAACTAGGTCACATTATTCGTATCAGTACATGTATCGTGCATAACCACCAATTACGTTAACCATGTAATTTTAGTAACATATTTCACTTTTTAAATCTTTGTTAATTCAGCAACCGTCCGTTGTGATATCTCTCTCGAAGTTCGCATGTCGCAAGGCGCAGACGCGTGATATACACGGGTGAAACCACGGGGCACAGCTAGTCACAAATAAAGCATGACTTCCCCGGCTGGTAATAAATCATGCACTTGTGTGTTTTTTATTACTTACTTTTAATAGGCGGACATATATTTGCACCTGGTATTCCTAGGTTTTGGGAAAAGTTTTTTAATTGTATATAGATGTAATTTACGCAAAATAAATTCGATGACATGGATATATGGAATAATATTAATAATGCTGTGTTGTGGCGACGTAAGGGTATCCATCTTGCCATTTCGTCGGTGTCCGTTCGGTGCCATAAGAGGCGACTATGAGATATGCCCAAAAATATTTTGAATACAGATAGACGGCGGCAAAACTGTCTCGTTTGCGCCAGGTGCAAAATACCCTGACAGAGTGACGGGCAGCAACGCCAAAGGTGTGAAACGTTCTGCGATCGTATATCCACCTATCATGAGAGATAGGTCTACGTCTATAAATAGAGATTTTAACAGACTGAAGAAAAAGAAGAAGTAGTCTAAGATGGAATAAACTATAATGTAAATAGACGGGCGTAGATGTATTGTTGCTTTGTTGCGGTGTTTATATCCCCGTGCCCCGGAAAGCACGTAAAAACTTTTTGTCTTGCTACTATACTCTCTCCAGGCTTGTCGGATTTGCGCCATCAGAGTACGAGTGTGAGGGAATATAAAGAGCAGCTGTGCACATACTCGTTCATTTTATTCTTGTACTGTGCACACGGCTATTCACCAATGACAATGGCTGTCGTAAAATACGAACGAGACGTAAACCTCCTTTTTTGAAGTCGGTTAATAATAAACATGAATGCATCATTACAACTGCAGGAATTTTTTATTCCGTTATGAAGAGAATAATGGTGTGTTAACTAAATTTACAATGCGTCCACATCAAAATTCTTATTGCAGTTACCGCTATCAAAATAATATTATTTTATGTTAAGACCATTTTTAGCAAAGTGCAGACAATGCACGAACAGAATACAAAACAAGTAATAATAATCTAGAAGGTCTCAAGCGTGAACTTTGCCAAATTATGTATCGACAAAGTTCCGGCGCTCTGCACTTGTGGCGTGGAGAATTGGCAGAGTTGCACCAAGTTGGGTAATTCAGAATTATGTACTAGCACACGCTACATCCTTCAGTACTATGAAATAACAATATAAAGTGACACTTAAATACTTTAAAGTTTGTAAACAGTGAAGCAGATTGCTCTACTAAGGTGCTATAAAATTGTTTTGAAATAATTTAAAATTTAAGTTTTCAAACTACCACTACCATATATACATAGTACACATATTTATACCACAGTATTCAGTAACTTTATATTCATCATCATCATTACATCCCTTCACAAGTCCACTGCTGAACATAGGCCTCCACCGAACAATGCCACAGAGTACGGTCCCGAGCCACCTGCATCCATTGAATTTATGCATATCTTACCAAGTCGTCACTCCATCTAGTGGGGGGACGCCCTGCACTTCACCTGCCAGTACGAGGAATAATTTAAAATTAAAGTTTTTAAACTACCACTACCATATATACAATATACATAGTACACATATTTATACCATATTATTCAGTAACTTTATATTTATCATCATCATTACATTCCTTCACAAGTCCACTGCTGAACATAGGCCTCCACCGAACAATGCCACAGAGTACGGTCCCGAGCCACCTGCATCCATTGAAATTACGCATGTCTTACCAAATCGTCGCTCCATCTAGTGGGGGGACACCCTACACTTCACCTGCCGGTACGAGGCCGCCACTTGAGAACTTTCTTCTCCATCGTTTGTCGGTTTTTCGAGTTATATGGCCGGCCCAATGCCACTTCAGCTTACTTTATATTAAAAACACTACTTTATTTACTTTACTTTACTTACAGTATATTAAAAATATAAATAAAGCCAAATCAGTCGAAAGCCTTACACAGGGAAGAACAAAGGGTCAAATGTTAGGGCGAGAGGGAAAGAAACCTGCGGATAATTTGGGCGGTATCGAGGGGCACCACTTTTTGTATTTAAGCCCTGAGCAGTTCATCACGGAGTCCCATTATCCTCAGATGACACAAGAGGCTGTTCGGGATTAACCCGTTCACAGAAACGATTACAGGAATAATTACGGTCGACATATCGGTCACCTCATAATTTCAGATATTATGTCTTTTTATCTGTTTCGGCTTTAACAAGTTTCTCATTATTATTTCATCTACAAAAATCAAAATATGATATTTTGAATACAAGTTTTTTTAATTTATTTATTTAATTGCATTGAATTAATAAATTATTATATTACCGATGTTTGACAGTTGACTTTGCATCAGCCGTGGTCACCCACGTCACTGTGTTGGAAATTTACAATTATAATCTCTAGATACAGTACAAATGGGTTAACTCGACCGGAGTAGGGCTATTTGCACAGAATGTCAGCATGGCATATTAGCATAATTCTGTTGTTTCGTATGGTGAGGCCCTTTTCGTTAGCAACGAGACAATCCAACGACATTACTTAGACCTTAGGGGTGAAAAAAGTAAAAAGAAATAAACTAATGTCTTAAAATAATTATACTTTAGTATAGTTGAATATATATTACTATCCCAAACCATCCCGTTGGTATCGTAAGAGGCGACAGAGGAAAATTGAAACAGAAAATGGGTAGTGGTATATTTCTGATGAAAGTTTAAAATAATAATATAAAAACGCGGTAGCCAATTAGCCTGCTAAACGTGGCAAATATTTCAAATATCCTGCCAATAAGACATTTTATGGAGGTGGCCTATGTTCAGTAGAGGACTTTGATGGGCTGTATGGATAATAATGTTGAGGATGATGACGGCGTTGACGAGGATTGTGATGCTGGATCACCACCTACAACCAGGTGATTGTATCCATATGTGATGGATACAACCACCAGGTTGTGGTGATGATTTGGATTATGTGTATAAGTTGCGTAAAAATGCTTATTTAAAATTATAATAATAAGGAGTACTTTAAAAGGAATCATTTTTTTAAATATTATTACGAGCAATGAATCAGTAGTTTTTCAAAGTTTAAAGTAAAAACAGTATGTGAGTCTTCTTAATCTAGAATAAATACGTGTCAATAATGTGCCAAGTATCTTATTAACATGAGGCAGACTTTATGCTTGATTGTCAATTTTACTTGCGAAAAAATCCAATTAGCTATGTATAATGTTTTATTTTTGAAAGAGTAATGCAATGCTTGTGAGGTAAAAAGACTTTCAATGAGTTTTTATTTTGTAGGAATGTGAATTTACTTGACATCTAATGTCAAGTAAATTCACATTGTTGTCAATTCTTATAAAAATAATTTTCTCGCGATCCTAAATGTTAAGCTCATATATGACAGATTGCACAGGTGAAATCTCATTCTAATTGACAGTGCAACGTAGCGTTAACTCCTTCGAGGTTGAAAGGGATTGCTAGCTTTATTTCAGAGACGCGTTGTAATATTACGCTTATAGTTTAAGATGAAAGGCTTTTTCAATTATTAAATAATATTTTTTCATAGGATAAAATGCAACATATAATTTAAAACTACTGTTTTGTATTTGAATATAACTATTTTTTCAGATCCAAAAGAATAGCCGCTAGGATGAAAATGAAATGAAACTCAGTATCAATTAGCAATGGGACTCAAAAAACACCGTATATTATTTTAAAGAAACTTAATGTACTATTTGCACGAAATCTTTACAACGCGATATAAATAACACAAGCTTTCGACACAACGACGCCTAGTAAAATAAAAATAAACTAAATATTGTAAAAAAATTAATTGACAGATTTCATACAATGTTTGTTTTACTTTTATATTCAGTCAGCTTAAAATTTATTCAATGAATGCTTTTATGTGATGATTGAAAAATATTATTGCTTTTTTTTATTTTTCATTGCACTGAAAAAGTCTACCGCTTGTCCTATCATGTTGAGTGAGATGATCACATGGTGGATAGGGTTTCGCTTTAATTTAATAACTAATTAATTAATATCCTCTAGACCGAATTTTGGTCACGGTGGCGTTTAAGTAGGGACTAGCCATCTGCGCAGTAGCATCGGCTTTATATTCCAATTATTTTTGTATTAAGCTCACTGAACTAAAATCTCTACTTTTTGTATATTCATCTCATAAAAACTTTGTAGCTTATGCTTGATGAAATATTTTTATTCCGAATGTATTCAATTTTTTTTTCTTGAATTTTCAATCTTTACCACTAAATACTACGTATACATTTTTCAGTATACAGTTATTTCTACAGTTTAGTTCACACATTTATCAACAACTTCCATAATCACAAAAATTATCATTTTCTAGATTGTAGAATAGGTGGTATTATGCTCTTTTTGCTCTAGTGTCCGTTTGGGAAGATACCAGCCTCTTACTTATTTATACTGTCACACAGCAGTATTTGCACTGCTGTATTTCGGTCTGAACGGTATAAACAGTAAACATATTAATTTGGTTTTAATGGTTTTAAATCTGATTAATAATTTTAATTTAATATAATTCAATTTTATTTTAATTTCATTCATATGTAATTCAAAATTGAATTTCATTTCAAATGTAACTATGATCTGATGGATTGAAATAAATGATTATTATTATTATTATTAAAGGCCATGAGTCATTCCAACTTAGTCCTCAGAGGTGAGATCACACATCTGAAGCAAACTTTATTTAAAATTAGCTGCAGGTGTCCATGGGCTGCAGTAGCCAATTACATTGAGGAGCACTTGAAGTTTGCTTGTTACTTCAACTTAACACTAGCAATCCCGGCTTCGCACGAGTGATTCCTGGATTATAATATAGCGCCACCTACCGGGTCTAACTATAGCTAACAACCATCAACGTGACCCCATTAGTTCCCCATAACTTTTTTATCAAAATAAGTCAAGCCATTTAGGAGGGTAAGAATTATGAACACACGCACAACGGCTTTGTATGTATGAAGATATTATCGTAATCGATATAAATAAAACAAAATTTTAAGTACGAGCTTGATGAGATGAAGTTTTTTTTTTTGAAATCCTTTTTCAAATAAAAACACTTCTTGTTACGGCCTACGGCTGCTCCCTTAAAGGGTCAAATCCTCAGGGGCCCATGAGCAGAAGACTTCCCGAGCAGACGTAGGTCGGGCCTCAATGTGACCACGTGGAATCTCCCTAATTACACTAAAATATATGGGGGAGCGTTCTATACTATGGCCAGTCGACCGGGAGAAATTTGGACGTAGCTTACTTACCTATATCCAAGGCGACTGGTCCCGCCGGAGTCGGTCAGGTCGTATGTGGTTGTGTAGTGCAAGGGAAATAAAGTGATGTGATGTGTATCTGGGTGTGACTGATGGTGATTGAACCTAGACCTTGGCCGTCGGCAGCAGCCCGAGCGTCGACACCGCTCCAACTTGAGGGGGCCTTCCGAGGCGTTGTCCACAGTCACTTTCCTCGTTCGTCACGATTAACTAACTTACAGAAGCCACTAACTATCGCTGGGTATAAGGTTAACGCACAAAACGCACACGGAGTTTACGGATCAAAGGTCACGACCGTTTCGCGTAGCAACAGTTAGTTCTAGAATATCAACGGCCGCACTAGCTAATATTGCCGAATGCACCTATGCAGATTCTGAGTCGGACACAATGAGTCCCTGGGAAGCTCTCCAGCAGGAATGCGCGTCACAAAATCCTAGACCGTATATTTACGGGCCGCGCCTAATTATTCCGAGTTCCCTAACAAAAATTGACAGCGTGCAGACATTAGCACAGCTAGCAGACGACTCCGCCTTTTCGCTCGCGACCCGCGCGCCACTTGCCACGCTCGGCCGAACTTCAAACCGGTATCGCCCAGAGCCGCGCGCCCCCTAGACGACGATTCCGATAACCAGTATTTGGCGCGAACACTTCTAATTCGTTTATTTCTTTCTCAAATAATACCAGCGTAAAATAGCAGCTTAATACTGCTGTGTTTCGTATGGTGAGTGAAAAGAACCAGAGACCCTTTTTTACTGGAAACGAGGCATTCCATTACGTTACGTTACATGATGATAAATATGATTTTACCTTGTATTCTCCCAGTTCTTATTCACATATTTAATTTTCCATTATCTTTCTCCTGTTTTCCGCATTCGTCGAAGTCAATTGGCAAGCCCATTGCCACTTCAGTTTACAAACACGGTAGGCTATGTCAGTAGTCTTGGTTCTCCAGCGGATTTCTTCATTTCAAATTTTATCTACCAGAAAAACTCCGAGCATAGCTCTTTCCATCGCTCACTGAGCTACTTTGAGCTTGTGGAGTAGCCGTATTGTCAGTGTCCAGGTTTCGGCACCGTAAGTGAGTACGGGTAAGACACATTGATTGAAGACTTTTGTCTTCAGACTTTGCGGTATGGGTGACAAGAAAACCCGACGGAGCTTTCTAAATGCTGCCCAGCCTAACTGAATCCTCCGATAGGCTTCCTTCTCTAGTCCTTCTGTAGCAAGTTGTTCTTACCTAGTTGCAATATCTGCCCGAGGTAGGTATATTCCTGGACAACTTCGAGAATTACACCATCAACAGTAATTGGAACTGGCATGATGTGATCGTTGAACATAACTTTTGTTTTGTTCAGATTCATACACAGACCAACATGTCGGGAGGATTCATTTAGTCTGTTGAGCATATCCTGAAGTTCTTGCGGTGATTCTGTCATGATGACGATATCATCAGCAAAGCGCAAGTGTGAGATGTACTCACCGTTTACGTTAATGCCGCGTCCTTTCTAGACAAGGTTGCTAATCCTACGTTACCTTCTGAATTTTGACCAACATTACCATTCCTCTATAAAGTACTGAAACATATTGTTCACAATCAATTTTCTTCTAATCTTAAATTCAACAATATTTTAAGTACATTTCAATCTAGATTCCGGCCCGGTCACAGTACAACAACTTCTCTTCTTCAGGTAACTAATGATATCCGTCGAGCCATAGATCAAAAACAATAAACAGTACACTTTTTTACTAGGTTTTAGCACTGACTTCAATTCTGTTGACTTTGACATCCTCCTTAAAATTCTTCAGGCTGTCAATATTTTACCTTCGGCCATTATTTGAATTGATTCCTAGCTTCGGGGATGCTCACAATGTATCCGCTACAATGACACTTATTCCAACTGGTGTAATCTTAATACAGGTGTACCACAAGGTGGCATTTTGTATCTTTTACCGTCTTCACTATTTTTATTAACTCTTTAATGAAAATAATATCCTCCAACATCCATCTTGATGAAGACGATTCACAGCTTTACCGTTACTTTGAGGCATCTGAGGCTAAATTAGCGATAGATGCATTTAATGACGATTTGGATAGAGAATTGTCTAACAAAGTCAACGCTAGGTCCCCCTCGTGCTCTGATCCAAAGTCCCGAAACATTACAGCTCGAGTTACAAAACCGTTTTAAGTGCCTAGATTAATGCAATGAAGTGGATGATATGAATGATAAGCACGTGGAAACTTTCATTGCGGTCGGAGCTAAGTTCTGCAAAACACGCCGCAGAAGAACACAAAAACTCTCCGATTACACTCTTAATCTCATGGCTATTAGACGGGACATGAAGCCACATTCTTCAACAGATTTGACAGCATACAGACAACTGAACAGACAGATCTCCAAATGTATGCGGCGGAACTTACGCAACTTCAATACAGCTTGTATTGAAGAAGCGATCGAGCGGAACCAAGGGTCCGAAGTCTTTGCCAGAGATCTGTCTTCCAGAAAGAGCCAACTGTCAAAGCTGAAGACCGAGTGTGGCAGCATCGTTTCCGGGACACCTGATATTTTGAGTGAGATTGAGAGATTCTATGGGCAGTAAACGTCCTCGTTGGAGCCACACGCAAGTCTGCGTAACGATCCAAGAGCGAGTCTAATCCAACACTATTCCAAAGATATCCCGGATGTCAGCTGAGTGAGATTAGAACGGCTCTCCAGCACCTTAAAAACGGCAAGTCCTCGGGCGAGGATGGAATTACAGTGGAGCTTTTGAAAGCGGGTGGGAAACTGGTACTTGAAGTCCTTCAGAGAATCTCTTTAATTCCGTCCTCCATGGTGGCACTACTCCGAAGGCGTGTTGCAGAAATGCGGTGGTCTTGTTCTTCAAGAAAGGCGATAACGCTGTTTTCGATTAACATGCTGTTTTCGAGTGTCATTACGTATCGTCTCGCAGGCAGACTTGACGAATTCCAGCCTCCCAAACAAGCCGGTTTCCGAAAAGGTTTTAGTACCATGGACCGACAAACACACCCTCCTGAAAATTGTACAGAAGACAGACGAGTACAATCTGCCACTTTGCCTTGCGTATGTGGACTATGAGAAAGCCTTTGATTCCGTCGAAATTTGGGCAGTACTGCAGTCCCTTCAGCGGTGCCAAGTTGACTGTCGGTATATCGAAGTGCTGAAGTGTTTGTAAAGTAGAGCTACGCTGTCTATCCGAGTACAAAATCAGAGTACGAAACCTATCCAACTGCAAAGAGGTGTAAGACAGGGTGTTATAGCCCCGAAATTTTTCTCCGCTGCATTGGAAGACGTTTTCATGCTGCTGGCTTGAAAAGGATGCGGTATCAACACCAATGGCGAGTACACCACTTACCTTCGATTTGTCGACGATAAAGTCCTCATGGCAAAATCGCCGTAGGACCTAAGCACTATGCTCAATGACCTCAATAGTGTCTCCCAACGGATAAGTCTTAACATGAACATGGACAAAACAAAAATCATGTTTAACGTCCGTGTCAAACCTATGCTGGTATATGTTGGGAGCACTAAGCTCAAAGTTGTTGATGAGTATGTTTACCTGGAAAAAATAGTTCAACTAGGTAAGTCCAACTTCGACCGAGAGGTCAATCGACGGATTTAACTCGGCTGGGCAGCGTTCGGGAAACTACGACACAAAACCTTAAAACGAAATTGTACAACCAGTGCGTGTTGCCAGTGATGACTTACGGATCTGAGACATAGTCTTTCACTGCTGGCCGTATGAGGAAGCTCAAGGTCGCTCAGCGAGCTATGGAGAGGGCTATGCTCGGAGTTTCTCTGCGTGATAAACTTAGAAATGAGGATATCCGCAGTAGAATCAGAGTAACCGACATAGCCCAACGGATTAGTAAGCTGAAGTGGCAGTGGGCTGACCATATAACCAATGGGGACGAAAGGTTCTCATATGGCAGCCTCGTACTGGTAGGCGAAGTGTAGGGCGATCCCCCACGAGATGGAGAGACGACCTGGTAAGACATGCAGTAAGTCGATGGATGCAGGTGGCTCAGGACCGTGATTTGTGGCATTCTTTGGGGGAGGCCTATGTTCAGCAGTGGATTTGTGAAAGGCTGTAATGATGATAATGATGATGGATAGAATTAGGCGTTGGTTTAGATCCCATCGTTTAACTATAAGTTCAAGTAAGTCTCAAGCGTTAATAGTAAGTAGCAGATATACTAGTACTATTATTGATAAATGCACCCTGCCAAATGTGATTTTCAATAGCACATCAATTGCTTATTCGGAATCAACGAAAAACTTTGACCTTATTATTGACAATAGGTTATCATGGGGTATATAACGGACTTAAACATAAAAGTTCATTATGCTTTTCACTCGTTAAAACGACTTAAAAGTTTTTTTTACCCTTATCAACTAAAATATCTCTTGTTCGAATTCTCATTTTACTAATCTTAGATTACGCTGATGTCTGTTTTTTTGAATACTACTTCGATATACCGACAGTCAACTTGGCACCAATATAGAGACTGCAGCACCGACCTTAAGAAGCGATATAAAATTTTTTTAGTCTCTTAGAGAAAATTTAATATTATTGAAATAGTTTAATACTGACATTATTAAAATGATTAGTGATTGACAAATTAAGATTGATAGTGAATTTTGATCCAAATAGGTAATTAGAAATTTAAAACCTCAAATATTATTATTTTATAAATGTTATATAATATTATTTATTTACTATTTAAACATAAAAACATAAACACTCACGCCTGTCAGCCAGAAGAATATGCAGAGGCTACGAACTTTCATTTGGCACGATTTTGACACACCTCTCTCGCCTCCTTCAGATCCATATACCTACACATACACGCTCGTCAGTTAAAATTACTTTTAATTTGTTAAAGGCTTTTAAACTTAACTTGCTAAGATTTATATAATAAAATAAAATGATGTGTTTTACCTTGTTTTACTTCCGGCCGTCCCTGAATTGTGTGCGTTATCCCTGTCAGCACTAATCCAAGCACCATTGTTGCAACACCACTACACTAGGAAAGACATCACCGTCGATAATACGACACATGTTTCGTCTTTGTACGAGACATCCTGAGGTGAAGTAGACTTTGCAGTGGTTTATTCTTAGCGGTGTATGTTTCTTAAGATGTGTTAAGTGGAACAAAACAAGTTTATAGATTGTTTCTCAACACCGTATGCTTGGTACTTATAATGTATTGTTGACGTTTAAATTTATGACTCGAGAACTAAGACGCCAAGCCTTTACTTCAAGTAAAACAAATGCCTTTTTTGAAAGACTTTTACCCAAATATTTTTTATTCATATAGAAACGCATTATTCTATCCGCCTTCCAAACACATATCACGGACTAACCTTTCACGTCACACCTGTCAAATCACAAACGTCAAGCTCACGTAATATTTCACGAACACATATTGTTTCTTTTTATCTTAAATTTTGATATCACTGTAATTTTTTGGAGCTGCGTACTGCGTATTTTTATTTCTTGATTAAAATATATTTTCAGAGTAATATTGTTGTCTCGGTCAAAGGTGACTTCTTTATTTTATGAATGTAATATAAAATTTGATCGATACATCATTTTGCTTTAACATTTTTATTATATGTTGGAAATCGCGTTTATTGTTTTACTTATTAATGTAATGTAATGGAATGACTCGTTTCAAGTAAAAAAGCGTCTCTGGTTCTCTACACTGACCATACGAAACACAGCAGCATTAAGCTGTTATTTTACGCCAGTATTACTTCAGAAAGAAATAAAGGAATTAGAAGCGTTGCAATTTAAAAAAAAAACCTAAACATTATCAAGCTAGTTCTTGAAATATTACTTTACTTATTTCGATTACCACTTGCATAACATATCTTGATAGGGTTACTGGGAACTCTATAACTTCTTGGCAGGGCGTGATAGGGGTGTCAAAATGCTCCAAATTTGATTCCTCAAATGTATGACTGAAAATGAACAGATCTTGAAATAAACATATTTAAAGATATATAAAGATTTTTTAGTAATCACCAAGAATTTCGTATTAAATTATAAATGGAAATAAAACCTTTTTTGTATGTTTTGAAATAAGTTTATTTATTTTCTTGAAGCTTTACCCAAGCGAATACAATCATAACAAGTACAAAAATATTTGCAATAAAATACCATTGGTCGTACTTATACTGGCAGACCATGACGTTTTGACACAAGAGCTTGACCAATTTTGATATTTTTTTATGGCAAATATAATTGGAAGATAAAGCCGAAAAACAAAACAAAACCTTTAATGGTATGACAAAACATCACACATGCCTCTACATATTTCTATATAAGAGGTTTTCCTTCATGCATAGTTGGCTAGTACCTTTTTAACGCCACCGAGACCAAAATTCAGTCTGAAGGATATAAGTTAATTAATTAATTACTTATTAAATAAAAGCGAACTCCTATCTAACATGTCATCATCTCACTCACGAGAGAGGTCAAGCGGTAAAATTTTCAGAGCAATGAAAAATAAAAAGAGCAATCATATTTTTCAATCATCACATAAAAGTGTTCATCCAATAAATTATAAGCTGACTGAATATAAAAGTAAAACAATTGGACAGTTATGTTCAAATACAAAACAGTAGTTTTAAATTACAGAACCAGAGTACGAAACCTATCCAACTGCATAGAGTTGTAAGACAGAATGACGTTATATCCTCGAAACTCTTCAGTGCTGCATTAGAAGACGTTATTAAGCTACCCCCCAATAGTGCCTTCTAACGGAAAGGTTTTCAGATGAATGAACATGGAAAAAACAAAGATCATGTGTAAAGTCTATGTCACACCTATGCCAGTAGTTGTTGGGAGCAGTTAGCTCGAAGTTTTTGATGACCTGTGTGTTTACCTGGGACAAATAGGCGGACAAGGTAAGTCCAATTTCAACTCGGCTGGGCAGCGTTCGGGAAATTACGACACACTTTCTTGTCAGGTATACCTCAAAACTTGAAAATGGGATTGTGCAACCAGTGCGTGTTGCCGGTTATGACTTATGGATCTGCGACATGGTCCTTCACTAATGGGAGTATGAGGAAGCTCAAGGTCGCTAAGCGAGCTACGGAGAGGGCAGGGTTTATCTGAGTGATAAACTTAGAAATGAGGATATTAAGCAATTAGCCCAATAGATTAGTAAACTGAGTGGCAGTAGGCCGGCCATACAGCTTTAAGAACCGATAGCTGATGGGGAAAAAGGTTCTCTAGTGGCAGCCTCGTACTGGTAGGCGAAGTGTAAGGCGAACCCCTACTAGATAGAGTGACGGCCTGGTAAGACATTCAATCGATCGATGGAAGCATGCGGCTTAGGTCCGTGCTTCGTGGCATTCCTTGGGGCCTATTTTCAGCAGTAGACTTGTGAGGAACTGAAATGTTGAATAATCAAATGAAATTTTCTCTAATAATCTAAAATTTTTTAAATATAAGCCATTGTTTAAGAGTGGTTTTAAATTTTGCTATAGTAAGTTGTGAAAATTCTAGTACTGCATTAGTGAATCTGCCTGCTAATCGTGGAAATCAAGGCAAATTCTCTCTACAAAGGAAAATACCTGTAAATAGTAGTAAACCTGGAAACAGAAACAGAAACAGAAACTATTTTATTCAATATAGATTATAAATAATACTTATTGAAAGTCGCTCTTGTTTAATTACCACCACTGGAGGTTTATATAAAACAAGAATAGAAAATGAGTAGAACTACCATACATTCAAACAAAGTCGGCTAGATAACGCACAAACATCCCGCGGGTTATCAATCATCGTCATCATTCACCAGGCCTAGGGCTCTGATTTAAATGATGCTGAAAAAGCCTAAAGAAAGATGCAGCACCATTATTCAAGTATATAAACACATACTGGTACTGATGGTAGTTTCAATGTATGTTGCTAACAATAAATTTCTGGCCAGTTTTAACTAGTTACTATTCTGACAAATTAACAGTAGCTATTTAGCTGAGTTAGTTCCGTATTATCGCAAGCTTACTAGCACATATGCGACAAGACTTAAGTGGCCACCTCTCAGGATTCAAGAACATATGTCATAAACAACAAAAATCTTGTCCTGCTCCACGCTTTCACTAAAGCCGTACCTTAGCCAAATATAATTAAAATATTGAAGCTAAAATGACATGACATATAAAACGAACCAACATCTTACAATCTAATGTCAACGCCCTTATGTTATTGAACATGTCTAGTTACTACAATGTCAATGAGAGTTTTCTTTGGCTATTGAAGAAATGAAAACAAATGACGGAAACCCGTGCACTTATAATGTCAACAGCGAAATTAAAAATACTGACTTTACAATATCCCTGCGATATATGTTGATAAAGTTAAATATAGGTATATAATTTAAAAAAAAATCGTAAATATCTTGTTATACAACTAAAATATGAAACGAACTTACATTCTACTTGATGATTAGTGGTTACTGCACTCCATGTACACCAGCAACGAAGACTCTGAGGACTTAAATAGAACGTCTCAGAACCTGAAATTACACAGTTTCCTATACTCTTCATACCAAAACGCAATATTGCAAGAACAGCTATTTGGCTAAAGAAATAGGTACGAAGTTGGTATCTTTCAGAGGGATTTCATAGCAGAAAGGGAATCTTACTATCTAGTATGTTTAAACTCTGTGTTAATACAAATTTTCACGAGTGAATACGTTGCCTTATTCGTCGGGACGTAGTTAAATCGTAAATTTTCTAACTTTCGCCGTTTTACCGAGAAATAAAATTTGAAATTACTTCCAACATTCATCAAACCGTCATGAACAAAGCTTTTGAATAATAGAAATGTTTTGACAATTATTCAAAGCCTTTTTTATTTTTGTTAGTATACAAGATTTTTGTAAGATTAAAGAACTAATTGAGGTGTCAGGGTGATGTAAAACATCTCAAACCACCAACCTCATCTTGCACGTGGTGCACCCCATATCAATAGATAAAGCTCTGCCAACGGAGGTATATCCACTGAAAATGCCGAAACTAACTCGCACAGACTTATGATATATAGCAGCGTCATTCTTCAGTGCGAAAGTATCCGATCAGCGCTCACTAAACAGTAGTACGATTGCGTAACTCTGGCAACAATTGTTTGTCATTGTGTATCATTTGTAATATTTATCCTATATTAAATCAAAAATACATCGACCTTTAACCTAGGCATATATAGGGATATTGATATATTTACTGATATTATATAAACTGATTATTTATTTATAACATTCTTACAATTTTATATAAT
The DNA here is from genome assembly GCA_963668995.1 of Parnassius mnemosyne. NCBI lineage: Eukaryota > Metazoa > Arthropoda > Insecta > Lepidoptera > Papilionidae > Parnassius > Parnassius mnemosyne. Next base: position 23,620,653 of record CAVLGL010000084.1, read on the forward strand.
ATTTAATATTATATAATATTTTATATATAATATTTAATTTATAATGCGGTCTAAGTTTATCAAGAGTGTGGGAATTAATGGCGTAAGAGGGTGAGGATAACCCTTAATGCTCGTGTCGGTGTCGCAGGCAGTGGTTCACTTGATTCAGTAGGGAGATACTTGTGTCCGTAACCCAGCCAGCTGAGGCCATTTCAATAAGCCTAATGTGAATATTTATGTTCCCTCAGTGACTTTAATTACAGAATATTCAGAAAATATAGTTTTTTAACTTCTTTTTTTGCAAGTTTTTCTGTCAGTCTGATAAACAACATTTTTATCTATCCATACAAATCTACAAGTGTGAACCTCACCAATGAGTCCAATTTTTGTGTTAATAAAAGAATGTTGTTTTACGTTGAAACTTTATTGACACTTGTATTACTATCGCACATAACTCGATAAAAATTATGCTATTTAAAAAAATATTCTATATATATATATATTATAGACTCTCTTTACTCAAAGTTCTCTGTACTCTAAATTTGTAGTACGGACAGACCGCATCACACCTACGACTATTTTGATAAAACTTCTATTTTATATAATATAACGAAGATAACGACGGTAAAGATATTCAATGAAATTTTGAATTATATTTCACATAGCCTTTCAAGGGCTCTTAAGTAAAACGACTTTATAAACCCTGTAAAGGAGTTTTATGCCTCCATCTTCATTCCCTTAATCAACCCGCGTACAGTGTACACAGATGCTTATGAACTCTCTTAGTAGGTAAGATTCGTCGTAATTACCACGCATGGCAGGCGTTGCTTGTAACGTGTATATATTAACGTAAAAATTAAAAAAAAAAATTAAAGATGCTTTTCATTAAAAGTGATCACATAAAACAACATAGTTTTCCTTTTTCAAATTAAGGAGTTGTAAATGCATTAAGCAAACTGCTGCCACCGGCCACAAGTAAAATGCATCTGAACCAAATGGCATACATGTGTAAAAGGAGCATATTTTTTACTTGTTACCGGTATTTCTAACAGAAATAGCAGCCATATTCTCTTTGTGTCTTCTAGTTAGTTTTATGCTTATTGTGATTCCAATAAAATTCTAAAAAAATATTGACCATTTTACCTATTTAAAAATTACATACTCGTTAATAAAATATTGTCCCCACCCCACGTTAGTTGTCTCTGCACTATGTTTTGCCGGAACTACTAAAAAGATTTTCCACCAATCTTAAAGTACCTATAATGCTGAATTTACCTACCACTTTGTTTTATACTATTATTGAGCTATTTCTATTCTTTATACACTATTCTTATAATACCGACGAAAACTACTAGACAATCGCTTTTAGTTTGTTCTTAGGTTATTTATTGTGATATTCATATTATAATTTTTAATTTCTCAGTATTCTCGTTAGATGCAGTAAAACTAATATAGTTAAGTTTTACCGCATATAATTTATAGATTATAACGAATAAATCGACATGCATTCCAATAAGTTACGCCACAATTTTTAGTGGCCAATCTCTGTATTTTGTTTTCTTAAAACATGAATAAATTTATAAATAGGCGAAAACTTGTTATATTAGATTGTTACATTTACATATAATTTGGGTTTTTAATATTTATTACTTTATTATATTAATTATATAAATTTTCTCCACCAAGAAAAGTATTGGTAGTGCAGGGGTTGATAATTGCTTTAATATTCATATCACACGGGCAAACCGAGTTAGATTCCCATCGATACTCACAAAATTGTTGATTGGAATTAAAGCCCTGCACGTACCCAGTCGTATAAACATCATACGTAGACATAGATAAACATCATTAGAAACCAGGAAGTCCACCATGAGGCTTTCAGGTAACGTAGTAGACACCTTGTCTACTCCATTAACTCGTCAAAAACGATGTGAGACTTTTTCTTAATAATTAAAAATTAAAAATATTCTACAACGGACTTAAATATAAATTATTAAGAATAACTCAAAAACTATTGGTCAAACCTTGCTCAAATTTATATGGGACTACATGAAAATCACCAGCTGTGAAATAATGAAAGAATCATCTTTTTTATAGAAATAGGGTGACAAACGATGTCAAACGCACACAGTCCACATGATGGTAAGTGGTTGCTGTGTCAAATAGAAATCTACATCTATCCTCGTTTGCAAATCAAAATGCAGATGCGTTGTCCGCCTTGAGCAATAAGATGGAATGCCTGCTTTCCAGTAAAAAGGGTCCCCGTTTCTCCACACTCACTATTATAGGTACAGGTACTCTGTGAGAGAGTGGTCCTTCCCCGGTCAAGCCAACCCATTCGTGCTACAACTATATTATAAATATAGCTGCAAGTTGGCTCCACCAAGTAGTACCATCGATATCGGTTCACCGAAAAAAAGTTATGAGGTAAAACACATAAAAAAATACATACAGTCGAATTGAGTACCCACCCCTGTTTGAAGTCGGTAGAAAAATAACTACTTTTAATAAATAAAATAAAAAGCTGGTTATATTACAATGGATAAAGTTAAACAGATAGTTAAGTAGATCAGTTGGATCAGTGAGGACTATACAATATGTAACAAAAACCCTGTGGTTCCCGTTAAGTACGTTATCAGAGTTATTATTCAAACGTATAGAAATGACTTTTTTTTGAAAAACTCGAACAATATTTTTTTTATTTTATTTAAAAAAATTGTATGCAAACTGTATGTGGTTTTATTACTTCTGCATTGTCTGAGGAGTAAGAGGATTGTCAAAGACCCCGCTTTACTTAGCTTTAGCATCAGCTAGTGTCAGTAAGAGGTAATAAAACCAAATAAAATATTTTTTTTTAATAAAATAAAAAAATATATGATCGAGTTTAAAAAAAAGTTATTTCTATAGGTTTGAATACTGATCTTGATAATGTACTTAACGGAAACCACAGGGTTTTTGTTACATGTTGTATATACAGTGAAATTTAGTCTAGTTAGCTACCACAACCTTAATTACACCGGTTACCTTCGGCTTAAAATTACTAATTTTTGGTGCGATATTTGCAGAAAGATCCTGTAATATCTTGAAGTCTTGCGGTCGTATGCGTGGGTAGGGATACATGTATTTCACGGATATGAAATACATATTTCATTTTCTCTGAATTTCCATTTTCATAATCTTCAATGAGAAATTAACTTCTAAAATAGCACGCGAAACAAATTAATTGGTCCGCCAGACACTCATAACTTTGTTATAAAGTGAGGAGGGCTTTTTGTCATTTCAATTTTCTAATTGTTTGTTTATTCACACAAAATAAATGCCTCAGAGGAACTTTTACATATTAATTTGTCAATTTTATCCTAAAAATATGTAAAAGTGTAAATAAGCAACTTATTGCATAACTTTTACAAGCATTTTTAAATGGACTTTTAGTATTTACTTAGTATTAAAACATAAATATTTATAATTATACACAAAGAGAAAGATTAGGCTCTTTTGGTTTACGCCTGGATATAGACGCTTAAAGGTCATGAAGGAAAATGATGATACACGTGGATTAGCATACTTAACATACTTGATTTGTAGCATTACTTACGGGACGCCTACGTTCAGCATTAGATTTGTAATGGACTATAATGACGATGAGGATCATAATGAATGCCTGTCATCAATCTGTGGGGTTTAGGATTAACATGATAATGACGATGGGTTTGCCATCTTTAGTCAATGACAAAAAAGTCATTGACTAAAGAGGAAAAAAAAATGTATCGGTTAAATGTGCAAGGTATACTTTACGATGACCCTAAGATCTTTTAGGTCTCTTCCATAGTTGCCCCACACACTACAGCAACGGTATGATACGAGGCGATAGATTTTCCTACGCTGTCACCACACGGTGCACTCGGGTACACCAAAACAAGTTTTGAATTAACTATACGTAAATTAATAAGACGTCTAGTGGCTGTGTAAGAATATTCAGTATCCCAAATCGTCCCGTGGGTATCGTAAGAGGCGACAGAACGAAGGAAATCATGAGACGCGCAGCGGCGTATTCCTAATAACAAAGAGAAAAAATAATACTTAAAAAGTGTAGAGACTATAACAAATAGTCCCCTTGACGCAATCTACGGCGAGGCCTATGTTCAAAAGTGGATTTTGACAGTCTGTAATGAATGAGTGAGTGAAATTAATAAAAGCCAATATCGTATTTTAGGACGAATATTATTTCAAACGAATATTGGATTTAGATTTTAAATTTTATAGAAATCATGTTCCTTTCTGAGCGTGAAATTCCGTCGTCGGTATATAGATTGGAGCTGTTATTGCGCCACTGCGCAGTATGGCGTAAATTTTCAAAAAGCAATGAGGTTTGTTGGTACGATTTTTCATATGCTGTAATAAGAAAGCCATTGCGTTAAAAGTTGAAAATATTTTTATTCAATAATATTTTGCATAATACTGGGTATTTTTTTATACTTTGTGACAAATGAACTTACAGTTCATTTGATAGTAAATGGCTACTACAACACATGGAACCCACTTCAAGCAAAGAATTGTATAGATAAGTTGTCATCTTAGTGATGTAATATCACAAAACCTGTAATAATACTATCTTTACCCATCAGATCAGAATACATCAGTGCAAGCACTGTTATTTAGTAGCAGAAAATTTGAAAATGTGATATCTACTCAGACTAACTTCTAGGCAGAGAAGAGTCCCACCACGTAGTAAAAGTAAAATATGTACGTGTATGCGTATTTCCTGCAAGGAAGCTGTATGAACGCCTCATTAAGAAGCCGAAAGATAAGCAGTGAGAAAACAGTGACCAAATGAGGGCTTGTAAACTTCCACTCACCAGATGTCGCTAGTTGTGACTCAGGTTAAAATTTTCTGTTACACGATGTCACTTAATTGAGCAATTACTTTCAAATAATATTTTATCAATTTTTTGAGTGTTATATTAATACACAACACAATGCGTCAGTGATTTGATCTTTAATTTTTTTGTAATTTATACCTCTTTCCTGATTTAGTTTACTTTTCGTCATTTTTATAGTTTAGGTTTATTTATTTTTAATTTAATTAATATAAAATATAATTGATAATACAGAAAGGAACATTAACCTTTACATTTTTCTAAGAAATTATCTTCCCCGCTATGAAATCTGCCAAATAATTTACCTCATTGTAAAGTGGCAGAAAAAGTTGTGGATTAAAATAATCATCAAAAAAATTAAACAAAATAAAATGTATCTGCGTGTCGCAGCTTAATCACGATCAGTAACTTTTATGTATATATACATCAAAATATTACCTTTATATCTTTATTTCACGATCTTCTCATCGGTTAAGCAATAATTTTGTTTTCTTTATATGTATATATTAAAAAGTATAACAGTATTATAATGTAAGTATCACACCTGATGGTAAGTGTATGGCGTGGTCCATAGACATTTACATTCGCCTACGATTAATAATCAAAATTAAATATTATCTGCAATAAATATTAATAACCTTATTTATTTAAATCGGTTATTATTTTACTATGCTTCCAAACATTTCTTTGGATGATTATTATATACGTAACGTTTATGTTCCACTGCTCGTCACATAAATTTTTGAGGGGGTTATGGAGCATTTATTAGTCACTTGCAATGTTTCAGTGCGTGATGGACTTCACGTGTCGTGTTTACCGCTGCGCACGTGGTGAATCAGCATTTAAAATGGCAATTAGCAATACCTTTATTACCGGCCGGTATTGGATCCGGGTTTTATTTTAACGTGTTCATATTAAATAAAAACAATAATCCTTACTAAGATCATTAATACACCTGCCAAACGTTGTAGATTATATAGCACTATTTCACTATTAGAAATAAAAACTCGCTCAGTGAGTAACATAGGGAGCTGTCCCCGGAGCTTTGCTACGTGACTGAATTGGTAACAAGAAAAATAAGGTAAAGGGGATAAAGTTTCTTAAGTGCCAGTCTCGTATCAGCAAGCGCAGCTAAGGGTGGATCCCACTACATTAAATTACAACTCTGATATAATGAATTCGGGAGTGTATCAAAACTACCATTATTATTGACCTAATTACTAAAGCACTCCCACGATTTAATTCAATGAATTGTACGAGTATGAAGCACCGACAAGCATGTCAAATAAATATGATTTTATCTTTTTATTGCTAAGTATTGTCAAAATAATATTTATAGCGCTTACACAAGAGACTTATAAATCAACCGCATTTATGCACAAGTTATTGCTGGTAAACAGTGTTACCAGATGAAAATTGCAAACTACAGTGTCAACAGACTAAAATTAATATTAGATTTATTTGGAAAATTACAGTGTATATAACCGTGTCAATGTAAAACAAAATACATTTTTTATGATATTTTTTATTAGGAATAAATTTTTCTTCTAAAAGTTCCACTTGGTCATAAATTGACGAAGCCATTATTGTAATCATATATTTCGATTGTGTAATACCAACACAAATTCCACTTTTGTGAATAGACTACGTAGCCAGAGTGTTTCTATTTATAGTATTCGTAATCATTATATTTCTTTTCTTCGTTTTGATGTCATTTACTTGACCGAACAGACTCTCACATACGGCATCAAAGTGGGACATTGAGAGAATGTTCACCATAAATTTAAAATGTAATTATATTTTCTCCACTTTGGTCCTTCAACTGAGCTATCTGCAAACAATGAAAATATTACTTAAGTGTATGTACCAAGAATGAAGCAATAAAAAAAATTAATAAAATAACATATAACCACTTTATTTATATTTGAACATTTGTTTGTAATGCTGAACTTTTTGCCCAGCTTTTGTTATTTTGTAGAATGTTGGTCCAATTTAAGTATCAGTCTCGTAGCTATCACTTTTACTTTCATCGCTGCCCATTATGATCTCGTATTGTACAATTTTGTAAAGAAAAATAATATTTTATGCACCAGTAAACAGCAAAAAAATATTTAACGAAATATAATATTCATCACATGCAATTCATATTACTAATTTTAATATTAGTTATACAAAAGAAAATACCACTTCCAGAAAATCTTTTTCATTTTGACGGAAGTTTTTACCTGACAAGTAATAAAATGTTAGGGGATTTCCCGAACAGCAGCGACCGGTGTTGCCGATTAAGTGTAAGTGCGTTTTATTTTACACCTTTTTTGTAGTTTTGGATTAAAATTTGACTATTATTTACACGGTAATTTATATTGAAAAATACTGTAGAAAATTACTCGGTATTAGATCGTTATTGTAGACCGTATTTTGGTAAAAAATGCATGGTCATTTACGGTAATTACCGTGTATCTGATAACACTTTTTTATATGGGGAAATGCCTACGCATACCCACCTCGCAGGGGCAAGAACGGTTTATGTCAGACTCGCATCGACTAAAATCCCATGGTGTTCTACCTTCGCCGCATATTGGCAGGGCCACGGGAACGCTTTCGCACACATTCGCGGCCCCACCAGTGCCGGCCGCCTCATGGTAGCCCCACCTCAGGGGAGGACATCTTCTCCCATTTCTCCTCCTCAGGCAAGGCGCACCAGGAACACAAGGGACACCTATCTCCACGGCCTCCAACTTCAACAATCTTTGGATGGCATCTGTTGTATCGAGAACGGCTGTTCGTGTTCTCGTATATGTTGTTGTAGGTACTGATCTTAAGTGTGGTTTTGGAACTTCAATCTTCCTGTGGGTAGAGCGCGCTCTAATTGTAGAGCGGGCTCTATTTTCAGATAAAGCCCTTCCTGGGACTCTACCCACGTTGGTTTCCTGTGTATCGGTAACCTGCGCCTGGGCTATCGTTACCGCTGGGGTCCCTACCCCTCAGGCTGTGACCTCTACCCCTGTAGAGGTCACAGCCTGAGGAAGCTGGTACCTTCTTCTTTCTTCGCATACTGTGGCCCACAAACATCTACATTTATCCTCGATTAAGAATAAAACTTCTGGGTCTACGGTTGTTTACACTCACCATACGGAACACAGCAGCATTAAGCTGCTATTTTACGCTGGTATTCTATGAGAGCGTGGTCTGTCCCTGGTTGAGCCGACCCATTCGTGCTACAACCAGGATATAGTTGAAGCTTGCTTTTACCACGTAGCATTTAAATATCTCTTAAACATTCTTTAATTTGTTATTTTACAAAAATAATCTAAATGTCTTAAATCATTAAAATTTAAAAAAAGAAATACATTTGATGATTTAATCAAATAGTCCTTAACGAGAAAGACTCAAGTACAGTTTTGCATTTTAACAGACCTTTATAGAAGAAGAATATAATTTTGCTCCGTTATTTCTTAAATTTGGTATTAAGAATTCAACCTGCTTTAGATTTTTAAAGCTATAATTATTATTCCACCCACGTTCCAGAGACCATCGCATGAATAAGCACATGATTCAAGATTTATCGACTTGGTTGAACTGTACCGATTCTCCTTGCCACAAGTGTAGAGTGCCGGAAGTTTGTCCATATTTAATTTAGCAAAAGAAAAGTTCCGCTATATTTCATATTATGTTTTGCTAGGAGCAAAAATGTAAAGAGTACGTAAATATTAAAAAATATTGTCATAAATAATGAAATAAAGTAAATAAAAATAAGTTTTACAAATAATAGGTATTCCCAATAAAAATATATAAAATTATTTGAAAACAAATATTTGAAATAATTATTTGTAATAACTTGCAAACATCATGCAAACATTTATTCCATTCGAAAATCGAACACGCAGCCTGCAGAGATGCATCTGAGCGCCTAACCACAACCGAATTGCCTTCAGATATATAAAATAATGGAAAGATATAAAAATAAAAATATTTTCGAATACGTGCGTGAATAAAATAAATGCGCAATACTTAGAATTCATTCGCAATACAATCGTTTTGTAAATCTACGTATTTAAGAAATAGAAAGATTATTACGATACCGGAAAACAAATTATGTTTTGATCCGTAGCCTGCCGCAATTGAAACGCGGCGGCAAAAAGACCTCTCGCCCAAAAGAGTCCACTTACAAACAATGAAACTGCTGTGTTGCAAATGCTGTGCTCGAAAAATAATGAGACCTGAACCCTACTTGAGGAAAATGCGGGTTACATTTTACGCCTGCGAGTAAAATATGGTCGAGAAATAAGTTATAGATTTTATAAAATATAATACGTATAGCCTTATTATGTTTACTTGGCTTACTTGAAATAAGTAAGTTACTTTGTACTACTTTCTCAAACTAATTTCATTTCATTCGTGAGTAAGATTGTAAGAATATTAATATTAATATTACTTAGTCGGTGCGAATCCGACATAACCCGTCCTTGCCCCCAACGGATATGCGTAGGCATTTCCCCATGTAAAAAAAAAAGGTTTAGCCAATAAAAATAAGGGTTTAGATCAAAAATTGTGAAAGCAGTAATAGGTAGATAACCCATTACCTACCCAATCACAAACCTATTTATTAGTCGCATTTAAAACGTGCTAGGCAGGCAACACAGATGGTATGTTCATTTTTGTTTATAACACACACCACATAAGAAAGGGATAATACAGTTCTTTAATTGAGCCTTAAATGTACTCCTATTTCTAAGAAAACTTAATATTTCGGAGATTTAGGAAGACCAACAACACGCATTAGGACTGCGCGGTAGACTTTTTCCAACCCCAAAACTATATCAGAAATCAGAGGATTCCTTGCAAGTTTAAACAATAAATCGTTTTTTGAAATTTCATGTAAATTACTCAATATGTTTAATAAGTTATAAGTTATTTCACTTCTCTGATTTACTCAAATACGGGAGTCCTTTCAGTTTGACAATTGTATATCTTGAAGTCAATATTGCACAGCCACGCTAAAACTACTTTCGATCACGCTATTCACATAAATAAACGACGTAAAGATATAATATTCAGGATTCCTAAACAGACATCACCGTTTGCAAAACGACAACATGTATTTTTGGGACCTTTATTATACAATAAAATTAATCAGGCTGTGAATATTTACTCTAAACCACGCTACACTTGTAAAGAAACAGTTACGAAATTCCGACAGTTAAAAATTTACTAAAACAGAAGATCCTAAAAACAATGCAATAAAGAATGCAATATAAATAAAATTTTGATATTATGATAAAAAAAATTTAAAAAGTTCTTATCGATAAGTATGAATTATTAATGTAGTAGTCTCGATTTCGTGTGAATATAATTAAATAACACACACACCACACACACACACACACACACACACACACACACACACACACACACACACACACACACACACACACACACACACACACACACACACACACACACACACACACACACACACACACACACACACACACACACACGAACACTCGCACACACGCACAAACACACACAAACACACGCACGCACGCACGCACACACACACACACGCGCGCGCACACGCACGCACACGCACGCGCACACACACGCACACACACACACACACACACATACGCGCGCGCGCGCGCGCACACGCGCATACAGTAATATTATACACCACTTACCACGATTATTAAAAGTGCACAGTATCAAAAGTGCTTGACTAAAAAAATTAAGCAAAAACACTAATTAAGGGTAAATAATAAAATTAACATATAGTCGAGATGATAATAAGTGTGTTGTGGCCCATTAACAGCTGCATATATCGTCGACTAAACGACAAAATGGGTTCAAATGTTTCGAACTCGATACTTAATAGCCTCACAATGTTGGAAATGTATTTTTTTTATAGGAGACAAACGAGCACACAGTCCACCTGATGGTAAGTGGATGTTGTGGCCTATAGACATCTACATCTCTCCTCGATTACGTATCAAAATGCAGATGCGTTGTCTAAGAAGGAATGCGTCGTTTCCATTAAAAAGGGTCTCCAGTTCTTTACACTCACCAAACGAAACACAGCAGTGTGAGCCTGCTATTTTACGCTGATATTCTGTGAGAGCGCGGTTTTTTCCCGGTCGAGCCCACCCATTCATGCTCAACTATACTACTAATATAGCTGCAGCATGACTCTACCACGTAAATATGTGTGGCATATCCCCTCTTAAGGTAACCCATTCGTGCCCCATAAAAAGCTGAAGCGTGTACTTACTACGTAGAATAGTTGCAACAAATATTACGTATTTTGTAACTTGTATATGAACTCTCACGAGTCACCGACAAGGGTAGTTAGAGACTAAGGACTTCCGACTTAAGTTTAGCATGATCTTGACACACCACTCACTCTCTCTTTACACATATACGTGTAAAGAGAGTTGTGCCATACATGCTCACATTATGTTCTTCGGTTAAGAGTACTCTTTATTTTCCCCATCTTCAATATATCACCATCTTTGTTGATAAACCCACCACGCCGAATCTGTCACACATTTCTGCAGCATAAATTTGCTTTGTCACTCTTTCTTCATTAATTTTTTTGTTTTGATCTTAATTACATAAATGAAATAATATCAAATTTTGTTTATACGATGTGCAATATATTTCAGTGTTTTATAGGCTATTAACACATATATTAGACTCCCAGTCTCGATACCACTGTGCCAAGTTACTTCGCCACAGGCGCAGTTTGTTGGATGCCTGCTCATATTCATATGTGCTATTAAAAGGTCACCTATTGGTTGTTAAATCTTTGCGTTAAAATTTTATAGTAAGGTTAAGTTGACATAAAGATATGATCTTTATAGCACTATTAAATTCACGAAAGGATAACAGAGAAATGAAATGAATAAAATCGAATATTAATTTTAATATACTTGCTCAGTGGATTTAGTGGATTTTATTCGTGATAGAGCCATGCTGCTGCTATATTATGATTATAGGATGAATGGTTCGGCTTGATCGGATAAGGAACACGCTGTCACAGAATATCTGCTTAAAATAGGAGTTCAGTGCTGCTGTGTTTCGTGAGTGTAGAGAAATTGGGCCGCTTTTTACTGGAAACAAGGCATTCCATCTCTGTCAGTAGAGGTAAAAACGCATCTGCAGTTTGAGTCTTAACTGAGGATAGACGTAGATATCTATGGGTTACTGCTTCCAACTTGCAATCAGGTGGATAGTGTGCTCGTTAGTCACCCTTATCTCTATTCACAAAAATCAATTACTGTCCTTTATTCTCGCTAAAACTCGAAACTGGCTCGATCGATTCTGATGATTTTTTTTTGTGTTTTTGTGTGGGTCCCTGGATGATTTAGATTTACAATTGGATTAGACAGGTGGTACTGTTGTCGAGATTTAGAAATCACCCGTGCAAAGCGGAGGCGGATCGCTAGTTTCTTATAAATAAACATTTTTAAATGGTCTTACCTTATGCAAACGAATTTATAATAATTTATTGATTTGATTTTTACAGTCTTTGATGACACTACATACACAAGGTGACCATTTATCGATGAGCTTGTTGTGAATGTCACGATGCCTTTCAGACACAGTATCGTAGTTTTCAATTGTATAGTAAATTGTGTTACAAGTACGAGATTGTCCATCGGATTTCTTATAAGCAATAATGCCTTTTTGTTTGAGGAAGCGCTTGTTATCTCATTATTTACTGTGTAATTTTAAGATTTTGAAATAAAAAATAGTCATCTAAACAGTTATTGCGCTTTAATTAAGAGTATATTGGTGTTTATTGGAGTTATTTGAAGTTTATTTGAGTTCAGACCTTAAGAATTGTTTTATATGTATATCGCAATGTATGAAAAATAGGTGTGTAGTAAAATCAAGCGTTAACAAGTTGAGATGGTATTCCTGTGAGCAACATATTTTTTAAAAATAACCTTAATTTACATCTATTTATTTTAAAAATATGTTGCGTTTATTGTAGAAAAAACTTAATTTACGTCCAGTTCCTGGTAGAACACTGGGGACAACTAGATATGGTACAACATTTTGATGCGATGTTTTGACGATTTGTAACTCATGTAACTTCATTCATGTATCGAATTTTAGTTTCCACAAGCCTTTTGTCACAGTATTTAATGAAAACATTACTTACTATTCACGAAATAAATATTGTAATATAAGTCATATTTATTATGAAATCAGTGTAAATAAATATTTGGGTTCATTTACTTTTCATTTAACATAGCGTTAATAAGGACATAGTTTAGTTTTAAACTTTATATAAATGCTTCTTTAAAATTACAACCTACAAAATACCTTCTAAGTACCAGGTATATTAAAATTTAAATTCTTTCGATTTAAACGCTGTGAATCTTCCAAATTCTACTTGCATATAAATCGTCTCATTAATTCCATGACACGGCCAACAAACCATTTTGTATTTTTCCTACTGGTGGAAGGTAAAAAATGTCGCGGTTTTGTGCAGATTACTACGAGTACCTGTACCATTTCATTCAATTTAAGAGCAAATTGTTTTATCTATTATGTCTTTGCATATAGAAATTTCTGTAAGTACTCTATTATTTTCAAATGCGAAATCGTAATTGTGACCTTGACAAAAGTATTAAAGTTGAGAACAATAAAAAGAAAGCTTTCGGAGTAAAATTATTAATCTTTATATATAAAAATTACGTGTCACGTTGTTTGTCCGCGATGAACTCCTAAACTACTGAACTGATTTCAATGAAATTTTGCACACTGTGTGCAGTTTGGTCCAACTTGAGAGATAGGATAGTTTTTATCCCTATAAGTGACTCTCAATATTTTTTATTACGAATTTAAGAATTTTTATAGGACACAGGGTCGTCGGAGAGGGCAGAACAACGTCTGCATGGCCAGCTAGTATATATAATACACATATATATATATATAAGAATAATAATTTTCTCCAATAATTACGATACATATTTATGCATGTATGATTTCTGATGGAAAAGTTTATAAAGTATATTAACTTGACAATAAAACAGATAAGGTAAAAGTTTGCGTATAATTGAAACCGCCGGGTCTTTGGGCCGCCACTGTCAACTGAAATATTTGCCTTCAATCTATTTGCAAAGGTCACGAATATATCACAATGCTAAAATATCAATTCGCCTACATATTTTATAACCAAGAAAATAACGAGAGCAACATCAAAAGCGATCGCGATCTCGCCGCTATCCAATAACAATAAAATCCGTAGTAAAACGTGTATTATTTATTGTCGATAGGAAACTTCGTGATCAAGTTGAAAGAATAATGGCACCACAAACGATACCTCTATGAGATGATATGGCCTGACCTTATTGATGTTGCCCATGATATATTATAGTATTTCTTTAATATTCTGTGTACGACCTTTGTTTTTGTAAAATTAGTTTACAAAATTTTTAAAAAGAAATTGCTGTTTAATGCTTTCGATATTATAATTATACAAAGTAATTAATACATTTTACATTAAACGCCCTACAAATAAATATCCGTCAATTTAAGAAATTCTCTCCTTTTTCACGAAACGAAACTAGAAAGAGACCGTTATCTTGACGGCTCCGTGTTAACTCAGCAATGAGTTGCAGCGATAATCGCCGCAGATTCAAATCCCGCACGAAACAAGTATTTGTGTTATGGGTACTAATAATTGTTCCGGGTCTGGATGTTTGTCTTTGTGAAATTTTATCTATGTAAACTGCCCCCACGATACAGTAGACAATCCTATTGTGGAGGTAACGTTTAAAAAAAAAGAAAAAAATGGTATAGATTTAAGTAATATTTATAAAAAGTAAGTTATAATCAAAAATGTAATCGCCGTATTTATCTAAAGGAAAAGAACAATAACATTTTAATAATATCAAATTAATTTGAAAAAAAAATACATTTGAAATAAAATAAAATAAGTAGATTTAGGAGGCGCTTGCAGTTAATTAAGCTAGGCACGGTCGTTTGACAAGTTACTTTTTTTTATCAGTCTAATATCTGACTGGATCTCGACAAGTAATTTATTTATAGATTACGGGTGACCAACGAGCACACAGTCCTCTTTTTTTATTAAATAAGAGTGAGAAGCGAACACATAGTCTAGCTGATTGTAAGAGGATACTGTGGCCCATAAACATCTACATCCATCCTCGATAAAGAATCAAAATGAAGATGCGTTGCCACCCTCGATGGTTCTCAACACTCACCGTACGAAACACAGCAGCATTGAGCTGCTATTTGGTATTCTGTGAGAGCGTGGTCCTTCCCGGTTTCATCTCACAAAACATAATATAGCTGCTGCGTGGCTCTACCGCGTATAACTATACCTAAATAGATAAATTGGTCGGTAGTCTTAACAAACTGGTGATTCACCGTCACCGTGAGCGTCAAATATGCGAGTTGTCTTGGTCTGTGATCGCCTACCGAGGGATAAATTGGGTGATTGCGGGAAACTCACGTCAATAATTAGACCCGTTTATGTAAAGAAAACCCTGTGGGAAATAAGAGGAGACCTCAAACTTTAATAGAACTACCCTAAAATCAACAAAAAAGAACCTATATAATTTAAATATAAAATTTTGTACAACCGACTTCAATATAAATTATTAAGAATAACTCAAAAACTATTAGTCAGTAAAGAATCATCGAAATCGGTTCACACAGAAAAAAGTTATGAGGTAACACACATAAAAAACATATAGTCGAATTGAGTACTTCCTCCTTTCTGAAATCGTTGGAAAATCGGTTCAGTTTTGGTGAAGTTATCGCGTAACATACATACAAACTACAGTAAAATTAAGAACCTTCTCGTTTTTAGGAGTCGGGCAAAATTATTTGCTGATATTCTACTCTATTCTTTTATTGTAATTGATGATTTAACTATATATATCAATAGTATTTGCTCTGGATTGAATTGAATTGAACTTAATCTGAAATGGTAGTGTTGCTTCCCATTACCACAAGACTGTGGTATTTGTATTTCATCATCATCATCCTCAAAGGTACGCCACTAAAAACGGTCCTGAGCCAACTACATCCACCGATTTCCTTCATGTCTCACCAGTTCGTCACTCTAGTGAGGGGTCACCCTAAACTTCGCTTACCAGGCTGCTACTCGAAAAATTTACTTTACAATCAGTTGTCACTTCATCGATGAGCGGCCCATGGTGTGAAATTCAATTTTATTAGGATGATCTTAAATAATTATAATATTTCAGTATTCCATATTTTCACACCGAATTTTATTAAACAAATGCTACGACAATCACGTTATCCTTACTTGCATTGTATGATAGCCACTGAATTTAAAAATCAGTTTTGGAGATACAACTAAGTAGTTATAGTGATATTATATTTATTGCATAAGTTATGGTTACTTCTAAATGATTGTACATTATGCCCTTATTTTAGTTGATGTAACAATCGTTGGTAATCTAATTAATAGAATTTTTTAAAACGTAAACGTTTAATTATCACAAGTTTTTTTTTTAATTTACTACCATTTATCATAGTCGATAAAAGTTAGCACCACAAAATCATTACACACAAACAGCGGTGGCTGTTTGTGTGAAACAGCACTCGGTATGACAACATAAGAACTTCCCATCTTAATTAACGTACATATTGTCTGCGACAGAGGCTCGAGTATTAGTGCTGTTACCTCGGCCCGCTTTGTTCCATTTATTGCTTACGTTAAAAACTTCATTTAAACTGAGCGAGGCTTGAAAAAATTTTGAAACCTTCTAAAATGGTATTTATTTCTATAAATCATATAAGTAATTTGTGATTCAACCTAACAAAACATAATGCAAGTTTGTTTGAATGCTTGTACTTATCAGTCTCTTAAATTATTAGTTTCTCTTAAAAACAAAAAAAAATCTAAACTTTCATATATAGTTAAATTATTACAATAAAAAATAAAACAAATATAAATCAAAGTAATTAATAAATTTATAATATTAATTAAGTATTAACATGACAATAAACTACCAAGCAGTAACTGGCTATTGTAGATCAGTTGCACCTGTTTCGATCAACTCGAAACATTAGCCACTTTTGAAATATAAAATGGAATGTCACACAACCTTTTTTTTATAGGATAAGGGTGACAAACGAGCACACAGTCCACCTGATGGTAAGTGGTTGCTGCGGCCCATAGACATCTACATCTATCCTCTGTTACAAATCAAAATGTAGATGCGTTGTCACCCGTGACGACTAAGATGGAATGCCTCATTTCCAGTAAAAAGGGCCTCCGGCCACCTGCACTCACCTAGCGAAACACAGAGGTAAACCTCTACTTCACGCTGGTTTTCTGTGAGGTCGTGGTACTACCCCGGTTCGAGCCGGCCCATCCGTGCGACAGCAAAAGCTGCCGCGTAGCTCTATCACTGTTAAAGTACCTGTAATTATACCGGTGTTTTATACCATTCAAACGGGAACAATGCTAATTAATACATTCACGTCTAAGCAGAGCAATATGAAGATATGAAATACCAAGCAAACCACCAACTTCTAAAATAATATTAATTTTGTAATACTCTATTTATTTACCACTAACATCGATATTAATTAGCATTTAAAATAAAGTTAAAATAGAGCAAGACTATGGAGTGAAGATATACTTAGATAATTAGACCCTTTTCCTTTTTTTTATATAGGATATGGTAACAAACAAGCACACAGTCCAGTAAGTGGTTGCTGTGGCCCATAGACATCTATATCTATCCTCGCTTGCGAATCAAAATGTAGATGCGTTGTCACACGTGAGGACTAAGATGGAATGCCTCTTTTTCCAGTAAAAAGGGTCTCCGGTTCTCTACACTCACCATACAAAACACAGCAGTTTTAAGCTGCTGTTTTACGCTGGTATTCTGTGAGAGCGTGGTCCTTCCCCGGTCGAGCCGACCCATTCGTGCTACAACTATACTACTAATATAGCTGCAGCATGGCTCTACCACGTATAAGGACTGACTAATTCTGGAAACGAAGTATTTCTTAAAAGACCTCAGGGGTGGCACAGAATCTCCATTTCGTTTCTTATTCGAAAATACTCGTAGTTGTTTATGGGCCGCAGCATCCATTTAAAAACAGGTGGACTGTGTGTTCGTATGTCATCCTTATTCTATATAAAAGACAAACAGAGAGAGGGTAAAGGCTGGTTTTTATTTTCTTATTAAAAAATTCGTTAATAAATAAAACACCTTTCCTCAATAAATAATCAAAATGTTTGCGTTGTCATCTCCTTAATACTTCTTAGTCTTAAAGAGGTGACAACGCAATCTCTTCTTGAAGACACTCATCTTGAAGAGTCATTGATTCTCCTCAACAACCATTACCATTTTAGGCTCAAGAATAAGAAAAGAACATTGATGTAGTGATGGATGAAACATTTTATTGTGCTAATAAATTATATAATATTCAATTTAGAATATCTTAATATATATCAAGTTAAACCTTTACCGTGTAGAATCTGTGTAAGAATATCTGCTACTCCATATCATCCCGTGGACGTCGTAAAAGGCGACAGAGGCAAACAAATGAAGAAACGGGCAGCAGCTTCTTTCTAATAACAACCAATATAAAAAATAATAATAAAAATACACATCCTTTAGATTGCCAATAATGGCAATCTATAGGATGTGTATTTTTATTATAATGGATTATGATAGGTCGTAATTAATTAATAATTAATATAATTAATAGGAGGAAGAGAGAACGAAGTGTGAAATATGGGTAAATCAGGAATTTTTAGAACAGGTAAATGAAATTGTATACTTGGGGAGTGCTTTTAGCCGGGATGTAAGATGTGATTTAGATGTGGACAGGCGTGTCGCTGCCGGGAACAAAGTCAATGGTGCCCTGACTGCGTTAGTCAAAAGGCAAGGCGTAGTGAAGAGTAACGCCTTGCAATACATAACGCAGTGTTGGTACCGACTTTGTTATATGGCAGTGAAACCTGGGTATGCCAGAAGAAGCATAAAAGCAAGTTGAATGCAGTGGAGATGCGATCTCTTCGTAAAATGTGCGGCGTTACTATGGCCGACCGATTGCGAAACGAAGAGATTCGCAATATGGCAGGTTTGAAAGATGACCTTATCACAAAAATTGATAAGGGCGTGCTTCGGTGGTTTGGGCACGTTAAGCGAATGAGTGAAGACTGAATGGTGAAGAAAATATATAGCGCGAAAGTTAATATTAAAAGGTGTCGAGGTAGACCGAGACTAACTTTCGAAGGCCATGTGAGCAAATTGCTCAAAGAGGGTAGGGTCAAGAGTACTCGGATACCTAGACGTGCATGTATAAAGAAGATAATGAATCTGAAAGAAGCGAAAGAGGTATGTAAGGATCGTGACACTTGGCGATCTGTTCTCTCTGGCTACCCCGTCAGGGATTGTGCGTGAAGATAAGTAAGTAAGTAAGTAATTAATAGTTGTTCAATTTAAATACAGCAAGATGTTTAGAAATAACATCCATTTTAGCGAAGGAAATAGTATTATGTACGGTAACTGGGTTGGCTTTTGCAATAGGAAATTACGTCATTGCACACTTCGAAGCTGTGTACTTCAAATCTGTGATATGTAATTTTATTTTCAGTTTCCTATTATTTTTGTGTAAAAAGCCATTAGAGTAAAGATTGAAGTATGTTATTATTTATTATTTTATTATAGTCTAGGATATTTTATAAAATTGTAATATTTTGTCTCATTTTATATTGCTAAATTATAACTAGTCTAACTTAGTAGCATGAAAAGCGTTTTTATTCTTCTTCTTCACGAGCCTGTGAAATCTATTGCAGGATAGGGCGTCTTCCATTTTTTTATAGGATAGGGTGACAAACGAGCACACAGTCCACCTGATACTAAGTGGTTACTGTGACCCATAGACATCTACATCTGTCCTCAATAAAGACTCAAGATGTAGATGCGTTGTCACCCGTGAAGACTAAGATGGAATGCCTCTTTTCCAGTAAAAGGCATCTCCGGTTCTCTACACTCACAATACGTAACACAGCAGCGTTAAGCTGCTATTTAGAGATTATTTTAGAGATAATTCGCCTTAGACACGCTTAGGATGCGAATTGATGATCGTGGTACAAGAAGATTCTCAACTTTGATAATGATTCCAGTCTCCTTTCTGGGTGTTTAAGTTAACCAGATGCTATACTGCTCTATCGGATGTTATAATACATTTTTAGCATATTATTCCATAATCACCTCTTACGACACACACGTGATAAAATAAGATCATAGGTTCTCTAAAGTCGCTAGCATACGGAAATCATTTACAGTAACGATTTAAATTGATTACCTTCTTATAATTTACTACTTTTTTATTAAATGTCCTATCCTATTAAAATAATAGTAAGCCTAATGACGACCGTTTGATATTATGTTTAGGATATTTTTAGTTACGGTTTTACTGCAGGGATTAAGAAATACGAACTAATAATCATAATACATATTTACACCTTTTAATAAATATATATGCATTTTAATTTGTACTATGAATTCACTAAATTCTGTCCAAAATGGTAGAATTATAAAAAAAAGTAGTAAAACATAACTAAAACCTCAATTTTCTTTTCCTAAAATATAGCAAAGTGGAGAGAGCTGCTTTATACATCATAGCATCATTATACGAGTATGATACAACAAAGTGCCATATGATTGTGCGACTTATGCCACATTCATAGCCTCCGCAAATTGTTATTACTCTCGGAAGCCCTAGTCTTAATAAAGCATTTGAAACATCTAACGCAATATGAATTGAAAATAATTACTCTTTAATTTTAGGTACAAGATAATTTTAATGTAAAAAATTCCAACCGATAATATGAGTTATAAAGCGCGTTTATAATTTAAAACATTATTTAATTTCATCTAAACATAGATTTAATTACTCTTATGTCAGATTATTTCGTTCATAATTCACAATATTACGTTATGACATTCACGCTGCACCTGAATCATGTTTTGCGTGTTTGTCGACTTCGATAATTATAATTAATTTAATTTACATTAACGTTGCATGCAAAATGTTTTCATATTATCATTGAATAGTAAAAGTTCATCACGTCTGCTTATTAATGTCATCATAGATTACAATTATATTGATTAATAACTTTTATTTCGAAAATGTTGAAGATTTAAACAATAACTTATAGTTTAAAACTTACATTCAGCTTTAAACTATACCACACTACTGTAAGAGAAGTTGTCATAGATATTGCAAGCATACTTGAAATACGAGTGGGGTTCGTATTGTTTGTGGGTAGTGATGCGAAAACACGCTTTTTCCATTTGAAAAAGTCTCATGCTGAGTGATGACCTTTTTTTGACGTGTAAAGTTTATTTACTCACGTAAGTTAAAGTTATAATTATGAACTTCAATAGTATGTAGTAACATGAAGTGTTTATTTCTTTTTCCTTATAATAATGAGTATGTTATTGTCATGAAATTTTAATAGAAAACACCAGACCAGACTAAAGTATTCGCACTGTTTCCATAAAAAGTACAAAATTAAATATGAAATTTAATTTTTTTTTGTTGATTCGAGAGTTTTATAAAATGATTTATTTGTAGTTAGGTTATTTTATTGAATGAGTAAAAGGGTTATAGGTTTGAGCTCTGATATGCTGTCACCCGAGTTGACAAATGAAAGCGTTACGCAAATGCGGCAATGCCGCTCAGTAACAGAGCTGTATTTAATTATATTTTACGAGGCACAGATAAGCTGCAGCAATGCAGCACAAATGGGTCCGCTGGATCGGGGAAGTATTACGCTCTCATAGAATACAAGTATGAAGCAACAATAATGCTGCTATTTTTCGCATACATAGTGAATGCTAAGAAAAGGAATCTTTTTTTACTGAGAATGAGGCATTTCATCTTAGTTTTTCAGGGGTGACAATGTATCTGCATTTTCGTTTTTTTTTTTTCGTTTTTCGTTTTTTTTTAAAAAAACGTTACCCCCACACTAGGATTTTCTCCTGTGTCGTGGAGGCAGTTTACAAACATAAATTGCACAAGGACAAACATCCAGACCCGGAACAATTATTTGTAGGCCATACAAATACTTGTTCCGTGCGGGATTAGAACCCGCGGCCCCCAGCGCAACAACTGATTGCTAAGCCACTGCGCCACGGAGCCGTGATTCTTATTCGATAATAGATAAAGGTCTTTATGGACCACAGCACCCACTTACCATCAGCTGGAGTATACGCTCGTTTGTTAACCTTATGCTATGAAAAAAATAGCCCGACAGTTAACAAGCGTACAGCAAGCGTCAAAGGACGAAAAAGTTTTGAAGAGACGCTTCTAGCAGAGTAAACCACTTAACACTCGTTTTAACAAATTAAAAAATCCAATACAAAATTTACCAGCAAATAGTCATATTCAACTGTACAATAATGTCAACTTCTAATAGTAACAAAACTAATCAACTATAAATAGTATACCATAGTATTTGTTTACAACTTTATACGTTCAAAATATTATGAAAACATTTTTCTCTAACTTGTAAGCTTACCTTACTGCTAGAACGCAGGTCCATATTTTAAATCTTCAAAATAAGGAACAATTGTAATGAAATCGTTTTAGCTGTCAAAGACACATTTTCGCGCATTGTAGTTATTGCAAAATTGGGTCGGTCTTGACCAGAGAAAGACTACTCGCACATAGTACCACCGCGAAATAGAAACATAATGCTGCTGGTTCGTAATGTGAGAATTTTGTTATCAGAGCACCTTTTCACTGGTAACAAAGCAGTCCGCCTTTGACCTTATGAGTGGCAACACATCTGTACCATCATAAGACTGCGTCTTTTTTTGTCTTTTGTCAACCTAAATTATTCAATAAACGTCAGCATTTCTTTATTCTAGCAGCCGGTCTTGGTTAGTTGGTTGGTTTATCTTGCTACTGATCTGTTAAGAGGGTAATAAATCAGTAAAATAGTAAAAGTAGTGGCCCATATAATATAATTATGGACTATGCGATATGCCATCTTAGTCCATAGGGATGATTCAATGAATATTTCACGTTCAATTAATTTGAAGAAATACACTGCCTTCTCATTTATTAAATAATTAGTTATTTTAAAAACCATAAAATACATTAGTACTTTTTATCGCCCATATACAACCCTATATTATAGTTAAAATATTTTACTTTTATATACAATATTGAAAAATAATAAAAATAAAAAATAAAAACTTAATTATAATACAGTCCTACTACCCGTGGTATTGTGCTAAGAACGCTGGCTGCGTTTCCTCACTGAATGGTCTAGCCTTAGCCTTTGAGCGAGAAAAGAACCAGCCCTCTTTTCTAAACGAGGTACTCCTGAGATGTTAGGCAGTTAAAGTGTTTACGCAAGTAGAATCCCACACTAGGGTTTTACCTCTCTTTCATGGGACTTATGTCATACCGTCGGGTCTCGAACCATCGTCTCTAAATATTCCACAAGAGTCTAAAACCGAGGAAACATTTAGAGACAAGAGCTTTACGGATAACATCATTCAAAAAACCGTGCTGTGAGAAACTACCTACCAGCACTATTCTTACACAAAAGTTCGTGAAGCCCAAATTTGCCGACGCTGCCACCACAGGGGCACTGGATTGACAAATCGCCACTCCTAGTCGGATTCCTACGGCGATGCGCAAGATTTCCCCATCAAGCGCCTAGATTACTACATGGAACAGTGTGTAACCAGTGACTAGATTCAGATTCCGTAGTCGAAACAGCTAGAAGGCGTGCTTGATCTTGGTTATAATGGAAATTATGAAACAAATCTTTCTGCACGCTCACAAAATTTTTGTTGGTTAATTTACAGTAGAACATTCTCGTTGGGACAGAGTATTCGCCAATTTGCTCTGCTTCCGCAGCAAAGAATAGCTCTACTTTATTATTTAAAATTATGTAACGTAAGTCACTGACACTATGCACAGAAGCAAGGAAAGCAGGAAATGCAATGCTAGAGAGATTTCTCACACTAATATCACCAAATTTTATACTTAAAGTAGCTTGAATCCAACCTGATGTATCTAAAGTTAAATTTACAATTTTTTCTATAGCTATTTTAAGATTATTATCAAAATCTTTTAAAATATCCGAACATTTCCAGACCCGACTCGAGCGAAGTAAATATGTAAATCTAGGTACAAGGAGACACTATTTTAAAATAGTAAGAGCTATGTGGGGGTTTAAGTTATTCAATTTCTCAACGTGGTTTAAAAACTGATCAAATTTTGTTTTTAAAACTGATTTAATACTATAGAAAAACATCGGGGCACCTAGCAGGTATAGCGATTCCAAACATTTTTATTCCTACAGAAATATGATTGGAATGATGAATTAAAGTGTCTCTGTTAAAACTCATTAAATTATTGGAAAAAATATTTCACATTTATTGGTATTTGGTTCAAGACTAATATTTTTAAAATTTCGAAAAATTTGAGTATGATCGCTGAGGACGACATCTGACCTACTTCCCAGTGTACCGTCGTCCAGATACCTTTACACATACGAGATACATTCAGCTTGGATTTTAAATTTGAAATAATGGCTTGGATTCCCAAACTGAAAAGTGCTGGACCTAGTGGGTTACCCTGCTGACATCGACAGCAGAATCGATAATATTGCTTATATAGAACAAGTTAGTATTTTGACTATAACATTACCAAGCATAGTGATAAATTTCGAGGGTATTGTTCCTCTGCATCAAACATCTGCATCAAAATTTGTAAAAAAATAAACACTGAATATACAGCTTTTTTTAAAGGATAGGGTGCAAACGAGCACACAGTCCACCTAATCGTAATTGTTTGCTGTGACCCACAGACATCTACATTTATCCTCACTTGCGAATATCAAAATGCAGATGCATTGTCACCCGTGAGGACTAAGATGGAATGCCTCTTTTCCGCTAAAAAGGGTCTCCGGTTCTCTACACTCACCATACGAAACACAGCAGTGTTAAGCTGCTATTTGACGCCGGTATTCTGTGAGAGCGTGGTCCTTTCCCGGTCCATCCGACCCATTCGTGCTACAACTATACTACTAATATAGCTGCAGCATGGTTCTTGGCCGCTGCCTCACTCACCTCTGGTACCAAAGCCTAGTTCAGAAGGCTGAAATTTTGTTTTAAGATTAGATATTAAAGCTGCAAGCTAATTTTAAAGTTAAGCGTCGAAATGTGGAACCAACGGCAATAAGACGGATGCTGTTATTCTTTTTTTTAAGGAACACAATCTTGCCCCATATAAGAATGTAATAAAATTTGGATTAACTTTACCAGAAAGCATAAAATTACATAATTTTGTAATGTAACCAAAAAGTACTCCGCCGGCGTCACCGGTAAAACCGCTTACAAGATCTTTAAGATGGTGAGGTTTCTAAAGTGTCTTTTTCAGAAATATGTATAGGTTGCATAGAAGTCTTCGGAATGATTGACCGAAGGATGCTTCTGACGAAGGCCTTCAAGAGTTTCTACATTACGAAGAGTCAGGATGTCGTCTGAGAATAAAATATGGGATGCATTTTATAAGTCGCCATCCATTACTTTCGACTCAACTACTTTGATGATAAATGAGTATTAATTGGGTATAATCTAAATTTTAAAAAGATGTAACGTACTTAGTTGAGACGTAATTGATTTATTGAATGTTTTATCAAAATGAAAATTGGAATACGCAAAAGTGAATAATTTTCGCCAACTTTTTTCACTATTAATAAATGAGTTTTGAATTTTTTTTTAAAAGAGAGAGGGGCAAACGAGTATGCGGCTCACCTGATGGTAAGTGACTACCGCCGCCCATGAAAAACTGCAACACCAGGGGAATCGCAGATGCATTGCCGGCCTTTTAAAAAGGAGTAGGCTCTTTTCTTGAAGGTCCCTAAGTCGTTTTGGTCTGGAAAAATCGCTGGTGGTAATCGATTCCACAAGGAAGTTGTGCGAGGGAGAAAACATCTTCTGAATCGCACAGTGGTGGACCGCCAGTCATCCAGATGATATAGATGGTATCGCGAGTTTAGTCGCGATGTGCGATGGTGAAATTGAGCGGCAGGAATTAGTCCGAACAATTCCTCAGATTACTCCCACTGGCACTGCGTAGAGATGCAACATCTCTACGCAGTGCCAGTGAGTCAAGCCGATCGGAAAAAACTCGGTCGTCGACGATTCGAACCGCTCTGCGCTAGATGCGGTCAAGTGGAAGGAGCTGGCACTGGCCTTCTCTTCCAAGTGACCACGAAACTGCACGTCACTCAAAATGTCGACACTGAGGATAGCGATACTGGCTGAGGCAACAAGGGGAGTGCCTTGAAACTGAGGAGATACGACAAAGGGATTCTTTTTAGCGGTAAACGCGCAAACTTGTGTCTTCTGGGGATTGAACTGGACTAGATATACCCCCAGTCTGAGACTTTGTTCAACAAAGTCTCGACTTCAGACACTAGTTTGTTCCGGTACTCGGCGACGTTTTCCCGAGAAATACTGGCACGGCCGGTGTATAAAGCATCACCAGTGCTGTCGTCTGTATAGCAATGAATGTAACTGGTTTGCAACATATCATTAATATGCAGAAGAAACAGCGTTGGTGATAGCACTCAGCCTTCTGGAACACCAGCATTAATGGGCTTGTAATCGGAGCATGCACCGTCTACTACGACCTTGATGCTCCGATCTGCAAGAAAACTGGTGATCCAATTGCACAATTTCTCGAGAAGCCCATAGGAAGGCAGCTTCGAAAGAAGCGCTTTGTGCCAAACCCGATCGAAAGCCTTCGCGATGTCCAAACTAACGGACAACGCCTCCCCCTTGGACTTCACTGCCTCCGCCCATCTATGAGTCAGGTAGACCAGAAGATCACCAGCTGAGCGACCTCGAAGGAAACCGTACTGGCGGTCACTAATCAGCTGGTGATCCTCAAGGTACCGCATGAGATGGCTGTTAATGATCGTTTCTATTACTTTGGAGAAAAAGGAGGTGATAGTGATAGGCCTCTAGTTGGACGGATCTGAGCGGTCGCCTTTTTTAAGGATCGGGTGCACCAAAGCTGTCTTTCATGAGTTCGGGACTACGCCTAGGGAGTAGGAGTACTTGACCTCGACTTGTTGACGTCCAGGGAGAGGATTGCTTTACGCACCAAACGCTGTGTAAACAGCACTTCCCGCATGGAGCACTCACACCGCGGGATGGTCGGCGGTGTGTTCTCCCCGTCATCTAGAGTCGAGTTGGAAGCAAAAAGAGAGCCTAGCAGATCGGTTTTCTCCTTTGCGTTATGGGCCACTGAGTCGTCCACCCTGTGCAGAGATAGCAGAGATGTCTGATAGAAGTTCTCTTGGACAGCCTTGGCGAGAGACCAGAATGCACGTGTTCCCGAAGGGAGGCGAACTAGTTTCTCGCCAATTCTGCCGATGTGCTCTGACTTTGCCTTGGCAATGACACTTTTGAAGGACCTGGAGGCGGAATTATACTTCTTTTTAAGAGCGCTGGTGTTTACATCCCGGGACGTTGATGCGTCAGCCCATGCCTGGTAGCACTCCTGCTTATAGCGTGATGCTATTTTACAAGAAATGCGCATGACAATGTTTTTGCAAGCTGCATCCTCGCACCTCTTGGAATTCTTTTAACCCCTGGTACATTACGATGATAGTTGTAAATTTGCTATGGAAAAAGGGAAAAATTTGTTACATTAGAGAAATTACTAATAGAGTTATGGTTTCCTACGGTAGGCTATGAAACAGAAATACTTTTATTATGGCATCGTTTAATATGTATGTTTAATCCTCTTTTACCTTTAAACAGCTTACCATCGGTACAATTTTGAACCTGTAGGAAATCCGACTGTGAATGTAGCGGAGCAAAGATATTTATAAAAAAATATTTCATTTTCTGCGTTCTGCCTAGATAAAACAGACCGCTAAAATGCATTTCATTAGCTTGCAGCTAGCAATCAAGAAAATGAATGGATTGAATTATCAAAGGAAAATATTACTATAGACTACGAGTATATCCAGGGCAACGTAACTTTGTATAAGTATAGATTTTTTTTACTTATTACATACATCTATACAAATCCGTTATTAAATGACGATATCGACAATAAATGGGAAATTATACGTAAGAATAGAATGGAATAATTTTTATTCAATCATCATCATCATCATTACAGGCGTTCATAAGTCCACTGTTGAACATAGGCCTCCTCCAAGGAATGCTACAAAGTACGGTCCTGAGTCACCCTATTATTTTGTACTTTTACCACACTCCCTCAATCGCGCGCACTATACCAGGCCAGCTTCCGCAGAGTCTACTTCACCTGTGGATGCCTCGTGTAGAGGCGAAACACGTGTCGTATTTCGAGAGTGGTGTGTCGTGCCTAGTGTGGTGGTGCTGGGGGTGGTAGTGCTGGGATTAACGGCGACGGGTATAGTGCGCGCGATTGAGGGAGGGTGGGAGGTCCCCTTAAAACTGGGCAGGACACATAATTTTCTTTCTTTACGCGGAATTAAGCAAATTAGTTTATAACAACCCCATTATAATGGATTTCCGCAAAGTAACGCCTGATTCTATTAATTAAGTACACGTTTTTCAAGACTTATTTAAGAAAAAACTTGGAAGCGACTACCTCATTTATTTCCAGGGGTTATTATCAAATATGTATTCATTAATATTATCACTTTTTGTTTAAAAATATTTGAACTTTTTCTTGCCTTGTATATTTTCTGGGACATTGCTGTAATATCGTATACATTGCCACATGAAGGAATTTATGACTTTGTGGAGTCCGGAAGCTGGTATCACTAGCTTATATTTGTTCCTGGTGTTTACAAAGTGTACATAACTTTTTTATTAATACCACTTCTCTTCCTGTGGACGTACATTAAAGTTTATTCAATGTATTGAGAGTTCAAAATAAATATATTTATTTCTTTAAGTTTCTCCCTAAGAGTTTCTTGGTTTTTGGTTATATAGAGCCTTTATGGTGCCCTTATTATGTAAGCAAATAAAAATCAAAATAAAAATTCTTAGGAAATTTTCATAGACTTATGCCTAAATACTCAAATGCTACTTAATTTTAAGACGCCGTTAAATCTCGTGGTATCACAGTCACTTTGACTTTAAGTGATAGAGACAACACGAGACTTAACAGCGTCTTAAAATTAAGTAGCGTAGAGTATTTGGGCATTAGTTTCTTTTTATGACATCCTTCAACCGATCGCCGATGATTCAATTAATACGAAATTATGCGAAGACTTATCGATAAAAAAAACACGCGAAAAACATGTTGATATTATATATTTTTACATGTAATATTAAAATTTACAATTCTAATATAATTTAATTAAAATATAAATATTACCCGCGGTGCGCTTACAGAACGGACGTGTTTGTTGCGCTTGTATATAATTAATTATTTACTTAATATATAATATATATAATAAAAAATAGTAATAATGTCTGTAAATTTTCGAGCTTGAGGCGTCCAAGTGCCTGATTGTTTTTACATGAAGTGCTCCAAAAACAGGGCGAGAAAGTGTATGATTTAAAGTGCCTAGGACTGACACAAAATAAATTCAGTTCTTTCTCGAAAAAACACACGAGGCAATGGGTCTGTCCGGAGTGCGTTTATTCTAAACCTAAACCTAAACGCTATGAACTGGATAAACCTATCAGGAGCACCCTGGAGCTGAAAACATTAACGCCCAGTGCCAATATCAACACTCAACGGGGAAGCCACATGAAATTGATGTATGAATCAATTGTCGAGTGTGATAATAATAGTGATAATAATTAGCTGTCTGAGTTAAGCCAGATTAAATATGCGGTATTAAGCCGATTAGACGTGCAAACAAACATTATTAAACATCTTCAACGAATATGTTCTTCTACAAAAACAGAATTAGAAGAAATCAAGGTATTTCAAGATAAGTTTGCCCAAACGGATCTGTTGTCAACTCAATATCAATTTTTTATCCCGGGCAGCCTCTAGTGTCATCTACGGCGACTGTGACTCTGTGACGTACCACTCAGGGCTCAAATGCAGAGGGTGGGGCTCTTCGATATTGCCGACATCATTCGCCGGTTTCTTCCCCCCACCCCTCGGGTGTTTGGTCTCCCATGCCGAGGGCTTCCACATGGTTGATTTTTCACGAAAATAGTCCCAATTTTATCGTAGGTAGTGCATATACAAAACGATAAACTCTTTCACATAGGTCGTCTATACATTTTTTCAGTCTAAATTTTGATCCATAAATAATCAGTCTGTTTAAAATAAAACTTATTTCGTTAAAGGCGAATCTTACTGTTCATTTGTCTAACAAAATACTTCAAACGGGAACCGAAAATTGAATTTAATTTGCTGCTAGCAGTCAATAAACTGAAGCTCAAGGAAAATAAGATTTCACTGTAATGAGATTCTAAGACGGTGGTGAAGTGAAATAAAATTGACTTTCTGCACGGCTAGTAAAAATTGCATATTCGAATTGCAGTTCATCCCATAAAATATGAATAAATCTTTGAAAGTTTTACTGTATATGACTTTAACATGTTAAGCTCCACCTACCATTTTCCAAAAATAATATAATTTATTTTCAAAGAGTCTTGCAAAATGAAAATAAAAATCTTGTCTTGCAAAATGTGATGAATACTTTTTTATACCAGTTCAGATATTCATTCAATACGTACTTAAAATTTGTGTACAAATTTTAGGAAATTAAATAAATACAAAGTGAGAAACAACTATTCAAATGACAAACTATAGAAATAAGAAGCTAGTAGCAAGATACCAAATAGTTTGAAGCAGGTTCAACGTGTTTTAAACTTCATGAAAGAAAAACAAGACAGGAAAAATGTTCAAACAAAGAAATACACGACTTGTTGACTTTTTGTTCCAATTGTTATTTCCGCACGGAACAAACATATGTATAACCTACAATTTTTTTACAGATTTGGGCACTAAAAAAACTAAATGTCTCTACTGTTTTGGCTCTTACGTGCGTGCAATTTTATAAAGCAAGATAACACATCACATATTTCTATCACACAGATTAGAAAATAAATTATTATGTTCCTGTGTGAAATATCACTGAAACATAATTTGTTTTATAATCATATAGAGTAATAAATGTGTGTGTCCGTTCGTCCGTTCGTCCGCGCGTGTGTGTGCGCGTGTGTGCGTGTGCATGTGCATGTGTGTGTGCGCGCGTGTGTGTGTGTGTGTGTGTGTGTGTGTGTGTGCGTGCGTGCGCGTGTGCGCGTGCGTGTGTATGTGTGAGCGTGTGTGCGTGCGTGTGTGTGTGTGTGTGTGTCTGTGTGTGTGTGTGTGTGTGTGTGTGTGTGTGTGTGTGTTTGTGCAAAAAGGAGGAGGTACTGAATTCGACTGGATGTTTCTTATTATGTGTGTTACCTCATAATTTTTTTCCGGGTATACCAATTTCGATGATTCTTCTTCTATTTGAAATCTCGTGCTTTTCACATGGTCTCATATGAATTTAATCAAGATTTGACTTACACTTTTTGAGTTATTTTTAATAACTTATATTGAAGAAGGTTGTACAAAATTTTTACTTTTAAATTATGTGCATAATATTTTGGTCATAAAAGAAGCTTTTTGAAGTTATACTTCCTTTAGGCAGTTTGAAAAAAATTATAAGAGTGAATTTTTACGATGCGCGAGCGCACTCTAACATCTAATAACGACACCGTGAATTTGTAACAATGCACGCGCACACTGAGACCTATAAGCGATAACATCAGTGTGTAATTGTCTCTCAAGTTTTCGTGGGAATTGATAAATATATTTAAAGTATTTATTAAAATATATATGTCTCTACATCGCTATTTTGTTTATATTATTGTGGAGTATGTAAGCCATATTATAGGCTTCTGAAAAAACTAAGAACTGACAGTTGTGTTTTCATTCAATAAAAGGTATAAAATTCATTTGTGTTTTAGTGGTTAAATCCCCATAAATGCACAATTGGCGACGAGTACCTTATTCATGCATTATTGAGTAGTATGAGGTATTTCATACGATTTTTTGATTTTGTAAGATTGTAATATAAGATGTTTAAATTGTATACTGATCAGGGCGGTCGATATAAGGCAGTATGATAATCCAAGTCATCTGACATACTTCTCTGAAAGAAAGTGAAATAAATAATGAAACCTGTAACTTATTCTTCTGAAAATAGGTTTTTCGAAATATATAGTTTATAAGTTTTATATAGTTAAGAAAGTTGAATTATTCTTCTAAATATTATGGTTAAACTAGGTCATATGTTAGATTGGCCTTGTATCACATAAGTTCTGTGAAATAATTCTGACTTATTAAATATGTTTGAATTCCAGGTTGATTTTCATCTTCCACGTGAATCATTAACATATCCGTATAGAGATTAAAAGTTAAAAATGTGAATGCTTAAAATAGAGTCGGGAAGGATCTGAAATATTTCGACATATATATTATATTAATATAATACAAATTCTCTGCTACTTCAAGTATATTAGCATTAAGTGATTTTCTTTCCTTGCACATAAGAAAAAATATGGTTTTGCAATATATTAAAGGTGGTTTTTGAACGTGGTAGAGTCACGCTGCAGCTACATTATGGTTTTAGCATGAATGGGTCGGATCGACCTGAATAGACACGCTCTCACATAATAACAACGTAAAATAGGAGCTTAATGCTGTTGTGTTTGGTATGGTGAGTGTAGAGACACGGAGACCTTTTGACTGGAAATGAGGCATTCCATCTTAGCCCTCACAGTTGACAACGCATCTGCAATTTATTTCTTAATCGAGAATAAATGTATATGAGCCACAGCATCGACTTACCTTCAGGTGGACTGTATACTCGTGTGTCACCCATATGCTATAAAAAAAAGTGGATAGAGAGGAAGAGTTTTGTAAAACAAACTTAAGTGTGGAAATTTTATCGCAGTTTTGCATTCTCAGTATAATGTTGTAAAATAGTTAATATATATATTTATATCTTTATAAAGATGAAAGAAGTTAAATTTACATATCAAGACGTGATGGTTGTATGTCAATTTTGTGAAACAAGGTTAAGAGTACGTTTTATACGTGCCTTGCTGCAGCTATATTAGTAGTGAAGTTGTAGCACGAATGGGTTGGCACGACCGGGAAAGGACCACGCTCTCACAGAATACCAGCGTAAAATAGCAGCTTAACACTGCTATGTTTCATATGGTGAGTGTAGAGAACCGGAGACCTTTTTACTGGATAAGAGGTATTCTATCTTAGTCCTCACGAGTGACAACGCATCTGCATATTGATTTGATAAAACGAGGATAGATCTAGATGTCTATGGGCCACAGCAACCATTTACTATCAGGTGAACTGTGTGCTCGTTTGTCACTCGATCCTATAAATGTTTAAAAATTTAAATAAAAACAAATTTCATTTCTTTTAAAAAGTTACCTCCACACTAGGATTTTCTCCTGTATCGCGCGGGCAATTTACATACATAGATTTCATAAGTAAAACTTTCAGACACAGAACAATTATTTGTAGGCCATACAAATACTTGTTCCGTGCGGGAATCGAACCCGCGGCCCTTAGCGCTGCAACTCATTGCTAAGCCATTTTTTCACGGAGCCGTCAATTAATTGTCACCAGGATCTTAAATAATTTTAAGTTATTTTTGTTTTGCTACGCTAAAGAAGTATAATTTCCTACGTATATAAGTAAACACATATGTTTTTTTTTTAATATTGAGTGTAAAATATTTAATTTTCTAATACTTAGTAGATCAGATTTTAAATAGTCTTTCTGTTAGAAATTTATAAGGCAAAAATACATAGTCTTTACTAAGGCACGCTGAGGTCTTTCTAATTGCAACAGTTTTGTTTTAGTTGCTTCAATTCATATCGGAAGACAGTAACTTATTAACGATTCAGCTAATGCTATAAATAATATAATAAAACTTTGTGTGACGGGGGTGATCCTGTACATGTTCACAGACTGCAGACTTCCCGGAACGTCGAAAGCGGAAATATAAAATAAGCTAATTTACGCGATAAAATTCGTAATACTAGTTTTATTTTATGTGTTCGCGTAAATATAAGAAATCATTACATAAGTTCTTTAATATTCACATTCCAACACAAGATTTTCTTGAACAACGCATTTTATTTTTTAGAACAGATGCTTTATATCAAACGCGAAACGCAAAAGTGCATTTTTCATTTGCTGATTGCAGTAACCAATCAGTGTGGTAAAATCTTTTTAGAAAAGTATTTCTCTAGCGAATTTCTAGGTTGCTAGAAATTTGAAAAAAGAACATTGATGCGTTTCCATCGGCATAATAATATGCAGTACGTATGTAGTTATTAAATTGCAACTGCCGGAACTTTTTCTCTTTTGGGATTGATTTACTTCATTTTGTTTTTCCAGTTCCAGTTTCAGTTTCTTTAGGAAAAATAGTTCCGTTTATTCGTTTTTATTCTGTTCAATTTATTGCAAATCAAGTTTCATGATTTTAAGTCTTGCTTCGTCATATTTATTGTATTATTCCGCTTTATATTCCTCTGCAACTGCCTCTTTAGTCTAGTAATCGTAAATGCAATTACAAATCATGAGGTCCCGAAATCTATTCCGGATCGGGCCAAAATCAGCTATTAGTTTTTTCTGTCAAGAAATTTTCTGTAGCCGCTCGAAGTTAAGAAGTTGACGGTTTTTCAGCCCAGTACTTCAGAAAGCACGTAAATCCGTTGATCCTCTCCCTCCCACCGGTCGTTTCGTATTACCGTCCCATCGGACTATGAGTGAGGGAATAGAGAGTGCACCTTTGCTTGCGCTGGATGACTAGTCTCCGTTGAGACTAGTCGCAGTGGCAGAAATTCAGTCTAGAGGATTATATTATTATTCCTATATATCCTAGTTAATTAGTAATTTTAATGTTTTCTTTATTTGTTCAATTATATATACTAGCTTTCACCCGTGGCTTTGCTCGCTTGAGTTTGTATTTAGTAACATCGTTAAATGCTGTTCCGTGCCAAATTTAGCAAATTCGATCACTTCTAAAGTCACCTCGGTTTCTGTGTCTCTACGTCTGTCAAAGACTTTTATTGAATTTTAAAACACTATTAGACGTAGATGATTATTTGGCATAGATATAATGTGTTATCGGAATTCGTGAATATATGTGTCTAGAAACACGTACTATTTTTTATATCGGGCCTGTCTTTCAATGTATCCATAAGAAAGGTAAATTATCTTGGAATCTAAAATTATAATTATTATTTACATTTTACTCTTTTCATTCATATTTTATCTTAACATAATTAAAGTTAATTTAGTTTTAACAAAATTATGATGAATTTTATGGTCTTCTATCAATTTACGGTATAAGATTTATTTGAGATATTTTATTCATATCATTGGTCTTATTTAATATTGATTGAATTGAGAAAATTAATATCTTAAGGAAGGAAAATACTTAACCTTTTTTTTGAAGTTTCGTAATTAGATAAAAATTAGCCTATAAGTTGCTCCGGATTACTAACTACCTATGTACATACAAAATTTCATGTAAATCAGTCCAGTGTTTTAGCGCGAATCCGGAATACACAGACAGACGACAAAAACTCTAAAAACCACTAATTTCCCCTGGACTTGTTTTTTCAAGAATATATTAGAACTACAGACACGCTTTTTGCACAGATTTATTATATGTATAGATAGTTACATCAATAATATGCATACAAAATTACAAATACAGTTTTTGTAACGTCGGGGGCGTCTTTTAAATACCTTAAGGCATTTGTGTCAGAGACTCCCGGTCTTCCATAGACACACAAAACGTTCTAGAAACATAGATTACATTTTATACAAAAAAGGTTTAAAATTTTACTTTTTCGATTTTTGGCACAATGTTTAACGATTTTTTGATACATAAATAAAGAAAAGATCACCGTGAATGAGGTCACCGCTATGAGAAAAATATTTCACGCTTAGCATAAACTAAACGATTTTACTGCCATTTATTACAAGCTATAAGATCGTTCGGGCCTCTAGTTGCTTTTTACAGCAACCATAGTTCACATTTTTAAAACACGGCAATTTTTTAAAACACTATATATTATAACTAACTTATAGTGCAACATTCGTCACTGCAACTAAAATTTATAATTTCTTTAAAAAAAGTTCGATACGATCTTTGCCAGATCTTCTCAGGATAGATATACCACCTTTCTTATCCAGTCGTTTTTTTTTTAAATAATATACTTATAAAATTAATCATTGGTTACCAACTAAAGAATTTTTAAAAACAATTTTAGTTACCTGCTACTGTGGTGCCAATTATTCTGCTTGCAGCGCTTTTCCAGTTTTGTTTTAACAAAAATACATAATGTTCTATAAAATTTGTGAAAGTTATTTGCATTTTTATCAAGCTTCATACATTTAATGGATAAAGTGATAATGCTCTAGCATAACTCTCAGCGGTTGAAACTTTTGTCGTAAATGGTTACACTTAAAATTAAATGGCCCAAATTTCGCAAGTTTCAAAGTCTGTTGTTTTTCGCATTATCAGCATGATAATGGCCTCTTGACCCTTTATCGACCACGCAACATTTTCTGTATTATCGGAAGCTCTCAAATATAATAACTCACGTATTCGTAAAAAGTTTTAGTTAGTTTAAGGTACATTCTCAGAAACACGTAACTATATAGGTACGTAAATTTTATTAATTTGCACAAATGTTTCCACTGAGATCATACTCGGTATCCGCGTCGTAGTAACCAGTTCTCTTTGGCTTTTGAACATTAGGCTATGCGAAAATTGGTGTACAGTGACAGCAAGCACTATAATAATATTTGTTATTCGAGTACTATTATTATAAAATTAAAATAAGCTAACTTGTGAATCAGTTTGTTGGTCTGAGGTGTTTTCCAACAAGTTGTTGAATAGCTTTATAACAAATTGTTAATCTAGCAAATTCCCTATCCCAGTACAACGTATTTATATACCGCATGAAGTCTAAAACGGTATTTTTCAAAAAATAATAATATTATGTTTAATATACAAGAATATATTGTTATATTTTGATAATTATATATTTTTCCCTTTTTTTCTTTCTTACTTACAAGATCTTTAAGATGTTGAGGTTTCTAAAATGTCTTTTTCAGAAATATGTATAGGTTGCATAGAAGTCTTCGGAATGATTGACCGAAGGATGCTTCTGACGAAGGCCTTCAAGAGTTTCTACATTACGAAGAGTCAGGATGTCGTCTGAGAATAAAATACGGGATGCATTTTATAAGTCGCCATCCATTACTTTCGACTCAACTACTTTGATGATAAATGAGTATTAATTGGGTATAATCTAAATTTTGAAAAGATGCTACGTACTTAGTTGAGACGTAATTGATTTATTGAATGTTTTATCAAAATGAAAATTGGAATACGCAAAAGTGAATAATTTTCGCCACCTTTTTTCACTATTAATAAATGAGTTTTGAATTTTTTTTTAAAGGAGCGAGGGGCAAACTAGTATGCGGCTCACCTGATGGTAAGTGACTACCATCGCCCATGAAAAACTGCAACACTAGGGGAATCTCAGATGCGTTGCCGGCCTTTTAAAAAGGAGTAGGCTCTTTTCTTGAAGGTCCCTAAGTCGTATCGGTCCGGAAAAATCGCTGGTGGTAATAGATTCCACAAGGAAGTTGTGCGAGGGAGAAAACTTCTTCTGAATCGCACAGTGGTGGACCGCCAATCATCCAGATGATATGGATGGTATCGCGAGTTGTGTCGCGATGTGCGATGGTGAAATTGAGCGGCTGGAACTAGTCCAAACAATTCCTCAGAGCACTCCCCGTGGTAGATGCAATAAAATAAGCAAAGAGATGCAACATCTCTACGCAGTGCCAGTGAGTCAAGCCGATCGGAAAGAACTCGGTCGTCGACGATTCGAACCGCTCTGCGCTAGATGCGGTCAAGTGGAAGGAGCTGGCACTGGGGAGCGCCTGCCCAGAGATGGGAACAGTATTCCATGTGAGGCCGAACCTGCGCCTTGTAAAGTTGCAGGCGTTGTGCCGGCATGAAATACTTTCCCACTCTGCTGAGCACACCAAGCTTTTTAGAGGCCAATTTGGCCTTCTCTTCCAAGTGACCACGAAACTGCATGTCACTCGATATGTCACCAGCGTTAATAGGCTTGTAGTTGAAGCATGCACCGTCTACAACGACCTTGATGCTCCGATCTGCAAGAAAGCTGGTGATCCAATTGCATAATTTCTAGGAAAGCCCATAGGAAGGGAGCTTCGAAAGAAGCGCTTTGTGCCAAACCCGATCGAAGGCCTTCGCAATGTCCAAAATAACGGCCAATGCCTCCCCCTTGGACTCTACTGCCTCCGCCCATCTATGAGTTAAGTAGACCAGGAGATCACCAGCTGATCGACCCCGACAAAAACCGTATTGGCGGTCACTAATCAGCTGGTGATCCTCAAGGTACCCCTACTTCTTCTGGGCAGCCAGGACTGCTTATTCAAGACTACAAATTACGTACAAAACATTTTATGTAAAGTTACCGATAACGTGAATTCAAACAGTAATATAACTATGATTAAAGATAGTATTTATATTACGTAATGCATGTATATATTTCATTCGAAGTAGGTTAAAAGCCAGCTGCAGTGAGAGAGCTCTTTACAAGTTACATGCCGTTTTATGTACTTCCAAATACTCGTTCATTTATTTTTTAAGAATATATGCGATGACAGTGACACTTATGTTGTTGTTTTATGTATTTTATTTTTGGGATATTCTGTGCTGATTATTCTCTTAATCGAATCCTTTACCATCGGTACACTTAAAAAAATTAACAAAAAAATAAGCAAATATATATATTTTGACAAAGTTTTTTGTAAACAAACTTCATCAAAATTAAAATTAAAACTCATACGTACAAACAGAGATTCGTGCCCTTTTAAATTATATAAATTGTCCTACGCTGGTAGGAGAACACTGTTATACCCCATTTACACTCTCGCGCGAGGGACGAGGCGAGTCGCGAGGCGAGCCACGAGCCGCGAGTGTAAACGCTAGCTCGTGGCTCGCCTCGCAGCTCGCCTCGCCACTCGCGGCGCTCGCGTCGGAGGCGGTTTTTTGGGCACGAGGCAAAGAGCCTCGCGAGGGACACGAGTGTGGTGTTTACACTCGCGCTCTCATTTCAGTTTGTTAACGGGGCCCTTCCGTGCAGGTTGTGTTGTTTTGTTGGGTTTACACGTTCAACTTCAATTAAAAATGGACTAGTCGCAAGAAGAAACGAGTTCTAAGAACTGCAGTTCTTGGAACTCTATCAAGCTGAGCGAATAATTTTGATCCAAAACATATTATTTATTTTATTTATTTATTTATTAGAAAACTACGGCATGATTACAATAGTAGTATACAACCTTTACTTAGTTTTAAATTAAAGCTAATTACAGTTTTCTTACTTAAAAATCATAACTTAAGAGTACGAGCAGAAAGAGTAATTTAAAAATATGTGTATATATATATATATATATACACATATATATACATATATATATTTATATATATATATGCATATATATATATATATGTATATATATATATATATATATATATATATATATATATATATATATATATATATATATATATATACATAATGTATGTGTATATGCGTTTGTGAGAGAGAGTGTGTGTGTCTGTGTGTGTGGAGGTATGTGTGTGTAAAATGCTTTAGTATTATATAAATTAAAATGCTATATTGATGTTACATAAGCTTTTTGATGACGACGTGTTTAAAACCATATGTGGTCGAATTAAAGGGATCTATATCAGAAAATTTCGTGTTGTAATTATGTAGTATCCTAGACAGAACTGAGTTTGATGAATAACTGGTACGCGACAAAGGTACATGGAATAAACGTTTATTTGTGTGACGAGTGCGCTTTGAAGGTACATTAAGCGATATCATCGATAGCAGCTCCGGAGAATCTATTTGACCTATGAGCAATTTATGCAAAAATAACATATCGAGCAACTCGCGTCGATCTATTAGTGGTAGAAATCCGTAAAAACGACAGCTATCTTCGTAGATAACACAATTTGGACTCATTTTGAAATTTAGGTAAGTATTTAATGAATTTTTTCTGGATGGATTCAATGGCATCAATATGCTTTGCGTACTGTGGAGACCATACACAGCTCGCATATTCGAGAAAGCTTCTTACATATGCAAAGTAAATTATGCATAAAAATACTCAAAAAGTAAAAGATGCGTGGACCTGAAGTAGTAAGTTGAGGGCTTGTCATCTGCTGCTCGCTCGATGAATAAGCATTTTCGTTAGCGGGAGACAAACGGAGATGTTTCTGGGTTGATTTTTCTATATCAGTAAGGGATTCAAAGAAAAAACTGACGGTAGACTGAATTTTTTTCCGAGGTTAATTGAATGGAATTGAGTTTCCTAGGTTATGTGTTACCAGAGCCGCAGACCGCTAGCAGAGCTCAAAGTAAAAAAGAATTCGCTTATGGCTACTTTTCATCAACACCTACGAAGAAAAAGCAATCTATGAAATCTTTTTTTTTTTATAGGATAAGGGTGACAAACGAGCACACAGTCCACCTGATGGTAAGTGGTTGCTGCGGCCCATAGACATCTACATCTATCCTCGTTTGCGAATCAAAATGCAGATGCGTTGCCACCCGTGAGGACTAAGATGGAATGCCTCATTTCCAGTAAAAAGGGCCTCCGGCCACCTGCACTCACCGAGCGAAACGCAGAGGTAAACCTCTACTTCACGCTGGTATTCTGTGAGGTCGTGGTACCACCCCGGTTCGAGCCGGCCCATGCGTGCGACAGCAAAAGCTGCCGCGTGGCTCTACCACTGTTTGAAAAAAATCTGAAATTTTTTAATTTCCTTCTTTTTAAAATGGTCAAGCATCGATAAATATTTATTAAGGCAAGATTTGATGCCGCTATTATTTCGACGTCTTCCATCGTTGCTGGTTCAACGCAAATTGAACGCATCGCGAGAGTGTAAACAGGCATTCGATACCTCGCAACAACACGCGAGCTGCGAGGTGAGGTACGAGGCGAGGCGCGAGGCGAGAGTCTAAATGGGGTATTAGAACATGTTAATAACTACCACCATCATAAGGTAGTATTTAGTGATAGCAGTCTACTATATCAGAAATATTCCTATTAAAATGAATACATAATTTCAAACATAAAGTAATTTTACACCCCATAAACGGCCCACATATTATAATTAAAGAAAACGTATGTGTGTACTTATGTACGCACGCAAGAAAGTTATACTTATTTAGCGTAACAAAACAAAAACAAATTATAATTATTTAAAATCCTGGTGACAATTAATTGTGTGGCCTACAAATAATTGTTTGTACTTGCGAAATTTTTGTATTTAATATATAATAAGCAATCTAACATATAACCTAGTTTAAAAATAATATATAAAAAAATAATTCAACTTTGTTCAGTAAAAAACTGCAACTCACAAAATTTATATCATGGCACAATGATCTGCTGCGATCTGAGCGTCGGTTATACCTAGTGGCAACATTGCAACGTAACATGCGTTATAATTAGCTTTAGAGTTAAAAACCGAAGAA
This sequence comes from Parnassius mnemosyne, assembly GCA_963668995.1. Taxonomy (NCBI): domain Eukaryota; kingdom Metazoa; phylum Arthropoda; class Insecta; order Lepidoptera; family Papilionidae; genus Parnassius; species Parnassius mnemosyne. The sequence goes on from CAVLGL010000084.1 coordinate 23,662,180, forward strand.
GAGAGAAGGAAATATATGAATAGTCAAACTTTATGAACTATATATTCTATTCAATTCAGAGAAGAATGTCAAATGAAGTGAATTATCATAATGCCTTAGATCGACCGCACTCACCGGTATACCATTTAAATAGCCTATATTATAATCTCACAAAATCAAAAAATCGTATGAAATACCTTTTACTAAATTGTTGTCATCCACCTCCAAATAATTTTTGCTCTTATATTATACACTCTTACAAACACGTTTTAAATGCCCTTTTTTATTAAAATTTTGACAAGCTGTAGATTTCGTAGAAGCGTCAGTAGCCTAATGGCAGGGCGTGGACCGCGAACTCGAAGGTCGTGGGTTCGAATCCGCCATTCGACTACTGTCATGAACCACTTCTAACACAAGCATTTTAAGATTACTAGAAGTGGTTAAAGGGAATATTAGCAATGTTTAGTAGCATTACTAGTATTTAAAAAAAACAGAGTCTTATAAGCTAAGTCTTCTAGTTTTCACGGAAAAACTATATCGCCTACTGGGCGATATGTGCATATCTTCTGCTAATGATGTGAGCAAAAAAGTTCTTCCCATTACTCCTGCTTTGTCAGTGTCATCATGATAATCATTTGCTATACAGAACTGGACAAATCGAAGCTTCACTTACTCATTTTATTTCTCAGAGGAGGAGGCAAATCGTTCCATATACTTGCTGCTGTAAATTCAAAACATCTCGAAGTCATGGTTAATGTTAATGTTTAATTCTTTAAAATGTGTACCTCTAGTACTAATCAATTTATGTGTTGATTGTTATTAATAATATATGAATAAATAGCGAATGAACCATATAGTTTTTGAATAATTTAAGTTGTTAGGACTGCAAAGCGAGAGTTCAAAGAAAACCAAACACTCTCGAGTTAGACTTTCTTTGAACGTTACTCGCATGCTACATATATGCGAGTGAAACTAACGTCCGCTATATCGGTCGCCGAAGCGCCAACTTCAAGTATTTATTTAAATTTCATTAACTTTCGATAGAGTATGGTATTCATATAAGTGAAAATGAAAAAAAAATACCACATTTCTTTTATCATATTCTTGCATTGTCATTCGAATTTTAGCTATATTCAAAATTTCTAGTTATCTGCTCATCGAGACAAACTCATACTTTAATATTATTAAAATAAATGTAATGTAAATTTTATAAATTAATGTTATTCATATTTTATTTCAAACAGTAACTACTAAAATATAATTTACGATAACACCACAAATTGTTTTATCAATCAAATTTAAGTAAAGTTAAACTGGTAAACTTGAAAATGTCTTTAAGTTTTTTTTGTGTTACATACTAATAAAATACAATTATTATTATACTGAAAATTCAAGATTAACTGGTAACCTACTACCTAGGTTAATTGTATTACATAAAATGTATTTCTCTTGAAATAAGAAAAGTGGAACATTTTTATGACGTCATTAATGACCGAATAAGACAATCAGTAATTCCCCATGCATATGCAACACCATAGTAATATTATCGTGGGATGGACGTACTCTGTCCTCTGTGGTCACTTACAATCTTAAATCATAACATTATGCTTGCAATCAGGTAAGCCATAATTATGCTCATTGACAATAATAACCTTATTGAAATTGTATAATTATTTATTTAACTATAAAATAAAGCATATTTTTTATTTAATTTAATTTTGGTATTGCTCTTTAAATTTCACATTTATATTAATAACAATTATTTATAATAAAATAATATTTTTTCAGACAAAGGCATAACCATAGAGAGAGGAAACGCAGACAGTGTTTTTGGCACAATACCGAGGGGAATTAGTATGTATGATAATTATAGGTTTTAGTACTATTGTAATAAATATTGTATATTATTGTGTAATGTTAATAAATAATATTCAAAAAATATTATAGACCTATTTTTTTTTCAATCATTCATTTTTCAATTTTTGCAATTTTGTCGCAAGCCTTACATTTTAATATAAATGTTATCAAATTTTAAGTTGTATTAAACATATTATATTGTAATTTGACTTTAGTATTTAAATATATTTTCTCATTATTATAATCCCAAAAATTTGCGAAAAATGTATTAATGAGACCCATATATTGTTTCTTCTACAATTACAAGTTTAGATAAAGTTTAAATCCAAATTAATTTACTATAGGTATATTAATTTTTTTTCGAACTAATATCCTTATATCAAAGTTACACGGTCTATTATAAATGAATCATTCTAAATGAAAGCAGATTAAACGCTCAAAATGTTTGTTCATCGTTCATCGTCAATATGCTTTCCGGTTGAAAGTATTTTAGCTCAGATAACTTTCATAGAAATCGTGCAAGATTGAAAAAAAATACGCACCAAGAATTTTCCCATTACCCTTCTGTAAAATTTATTTTGAGCGTTTTTTTAAATTAGATTTTCACCTAAGCCCGTCGCCAATACATCGAGTTTTAGTCAGTAAGGTGCAACACGTACAACGGGTAATATTTGGGACAAATAATTGGAAAACTTTCCCCTCTCCCTCTTCTGCTTCATCAGCCTATGGAAGTCAGTAACAATAACAACTCTCGTACTGTGAAAGGAGACAGTTTCTTTTTGTATGGATAATGGACCCATCACAAATTTTAGAGAACCTTAATGAAATGCATGTCGATTTATTTATTATAATTAATAGATTACAATAGTAATATTGGTTTTAACGTATCTAACGGGAATACTGAGAAATTAGCAAATAAAATATGTATCTTACTGTAACCTAAAAACAAACTAAAAGCGATCGTGTATTAGTTTTCACCGGTATTATATAAGTTAAAATAGTGCACTGTTCAATAAATAATAGTTTGAAACAAAGTTTTTTTTTTATAGGATGAGGGTGACAAACGAGCACACAGTCCACCTGATGGTAAGTGGTTGCTGCGGCCCATAGACATCTACATCTATCCTCTGTTACAAATCAAAATGTAGATGCGTTGTCACCCGTGAGGACTAAGATGGAATGCCTCATTTCCAGTAAAAAGGGCCTCCGGCCACCTGCACTCACCAAGCGAAACGCAGAGGTAAACCTCTACTTCACGCTGGTTTTCTGTGAGGTCGTGGTACTACCCCGGTTCGAGCCGGCCCATCCGTGCGACAGCAAAAGCTGCCGCGTGGCTCTACCACTGTTCATAAAAATTGTAGTTACATTCAGCATTTATAGGTACTTTAAGATTGATGGAAAATCGTTTTAGTAATTCCGGCAAAATAATATAGTGCCTGTCTATGCACAAATGTGGTATGGATACTGTTCACGCACCTAGCTGTTCCTACAAAGGTCTACCATACAGGGGCCCATACAGCTGTTAGGTTCGATGAACAACTAAGGACGGGACCCAACTGGCCTTATGGAAAATGTCCTATCCTACTACACAATAGGGAGAAGGCTAGGTGAATAAATAGTACGTACCTGTTCAGAGGCGAAGAAGGCTCCCAGGGCTCGTTCAGGCGTAATTGTCGTGAATGTGAGTAGTGTGTGATAAGTGTATATCTGTGTAACCTGAATTAGCCCTTTTAATCAGCAGCCACCCCATTTCTTTCTTCAATTCACTATGTCAGTCTATCAACTTTATCGTCCATTTAACTAACTTCAAGGCGCAACTAAATCCCGTTAATTATAATCAAAAAACTTAACTCACGGATGACCGGTGGGACAAAGTTCACTTTCGTTCACTCCGTAACAAATTATTTCGGAAATCGAACGCGACCTTTTAAGGCGCTTAACGCAACGGTACAATTAAACACTAACTTCTCAATAATTAGCCAACCTGGCGTATAATGTTCTAGACTACACAATTATTCGTCGCTGCACAAATCCGTTAACAAAATTGGCGATATTAGAGGCAACCACGCAGCTCGATTCGACTCACAGCAAACACTGCCCGGCCGCCGCTTGACGACAAAAAATCCCGATCTCCCCCGCACTCAGCGCGTGCAGGGAGGCGCCTGCGAGCCGCGTACCCGCCGGTGCTAGCTACATCGAAGAAGCGCGCTAACGCACCTCCGTTATAGTAATTTTAAATTTTAGCGTTTGGCGCAAACAAATTACGACTTATGTCCGCGAGTAAATTGGCAAACGGGATAGAGTCGCGACGGCACGTTGCAAGACCGAATTTCCAACCAAAACCTCGGCCACCCTAGGTACCCCATCCGATCCATACGACCACTTAACAATGCGCCCACGGCGCCAATACAAAGGCAAAGCGTTAGGTTCTTTAACTAACACGAGGTCTCCAACCCGAGGAGGATCCGTCTTGTCAGACCACTGAATGCGCTGCTGCAAAAGATGTAGGTACTCCAGAGACCATCGGTGCCAAAAACTCTGAGTCTTCTGTTGCAGCATGTAAAATCTGCTCAGCCGCGAAGAGTTTACTTCTCTGAAGAGGTACTCGGGTAGGGCTTTAAGTGGCTGGCCAATCAGGAAGTGTCCCGGGGTTAGAACCTCCAAATAATTCAGATCGGACGAGAGGAGACAGAGGGGCCGAGAGTTGAGTACTGCCTCAATTTTACAGAAAACAGTGGCAAGCTCCTAAAAAGTCAAAATAATTTCACCAATAACGCGACGGAGATGCGTTTTTGCAACCTTAACCACCGCCTCAAAAATACCGCCCCAGTGTGGGCAAGCCAGAGTGTCGAATTTCCACTGGATGCCCTTCTTGGACATCGCAGTACCTAAATACGTCCTGTTGTTGGACAGAAATTCGACGACCTCTTTAAAATATCTATCCGTGCCCTTAAAATTCGTTCCGCAATCAGACCGGATCAGGTCCGGCAGACCGCGACGCGATACGAAGCGGCCCAGCGTGGCCACAAAGGCTTCAGTACTGAGGGCACTTACCAGTTCTAAGTGAATGGCCTTAGTGGAGAGGCACACGAAAACGCACAGATAGGCCTTATGTGAACGCGCGTTACGAAGGTTGGAGGACTTGACGAGGAAGGGGCTAGCAAAGTCTGTTCCGACTCCAGCGAATGGTCGGATGGCCTGACGTAAGTCACCCATCATAGGCTGCGATATGGTGGCCTTCAGTTTATAACATGGTATGCACTTAAAGATGACGCTCCGAATGGTGCGTTGGCCAGCCAAAATCCAAAACTCCCGCTGCAAAATAGCCGAAAGAGCGTTACACCCAGCGTGGGCATTCTTAACATGATGGTGGGTTACCAGCAACCGGACAAAGGCGCCGTCCTTGGGGAGCAGTAACGGGTGTCGAGCCCCGTACGGCAGTTGAGAATTTTTCAAATGTCCGCCAACGCGAAGCATCCTAGCGTCGTCCAGGAAGAGGCTCAGACGGGCCAGAGCGCCTTTGACAACGGAGCCCCGCCTCAAGTTTTCAATCACGGGCTCAAAATGTTCCGCTTGGACCATACGGGTCCAATGCATCAAAGCTTCACGACGCTCGCTAGGGGACAAAACGGAGTCAGAGATTCGGTTGGACGGGTCTCTCGAATTGCAGACAAATCGGCGTAACCAAGCAGTCACTCCTAAGAGCTTATCGAGAGAGCTGTACCGTTCTAAGAGGGAAAGATCCCGAGTGGGCTTATCCTTGCCCACTCCTACTCGGGCTCGTAGGCCAGGCAATTTAATCGGTTCGGAGTATTAACCCTGGGGCCAGAATGACTGAGACTCAGTCAACCAACTGGGACTCCACCACAGTGGATGGTTAACCAACGAGGGGGCTTCACAGCCGCGAGAAGCGCAGTCTGCGGTATTCAACTCCCCTAGGACATGTCTCTAGTTTAGAGGAGTCTCAGAACTCTGGATTTGAGACACTCGGTTTGCCACAAAGACCTCCGGATTGTGAAGTGCAGCTCTGAACCAACAAAGTACTATCTCACTGTCCGACCAAGCGTAGACGTCCGTAATGTCGATTACAGCCGTAAATGACGAGAGAATGTGGTTGAGGAGTCGCGTGAGAAGAGCGGCTCCGGACAGTTCCAATTTAGGGATAGTTAAGCGGGACCTAATGGGAGCAACCTTGCTTTTAGCAAGTACGAGATGGACTGCAGTATGACTAGAAGAGCTCACCGTCCGTAAATATACGCAACATAGCCTTGTATTTCCCTGTAGGGAGGAAGCACCTTGGCATGGAGACCCGTTTGATGTCCGGAAGGGAGGACACAATGGAGTGCCACTCTCGCAAGAGAGCACCGCTAGTAGGCTCGTCCAAACCCAACCCCGATTTCCAGAGCTTTTGAAGAAAGCACTTAGCCAAAAAATGACCGGAGAGATCCATCCATTAGGATCGAAGGTGCGGGCTACTGTAGACAGCACGGAGCGCTTGGAGGGGGATCGAGTTTGACTCAATACGTGAAGGTATCCTGCACAGGGTGATATTGAATGCCCAGCACCGTCAACAAATTAAGATTTTCAGGGTGCTCGAATAGATGAGGGTCTTATTGATCCTCTCCTGGGAGGTCCTTCAAAATATGAGGGGAGTTCGACAACCATTTTCGCAACTCATAACCTCCGGACTTCAGGATGACAATCAATTCGTCTCGTAATACAAAAGCCTCCTCGTCGGTGGAGGCGCCCGTGCAAATGTCGTCCATGTAGACCGAAGTCTCCAAAATAGAAGCTCCCCGAGCGTATCTTAGACGCTCTCTCTCAGCTAGTTAAAGGAGGGTTCGCATGGCGATATACGGGCTGCATCGGAGTTCGCTGGGCTTCTCGCGCCACAATATTATCTGATATCGACGGTCATCACGATGGACCACTGATTGTCGAAACATCATCCGAATGTCGGCTACAAAAACCACTTGGTGTCGACGGAATTGAGTCAAAATGTCGGATATGTCCTTGATTAATTTAGGACCAGAGTGGAGACACTGGTTCAGGGACTCACCATTTGACGTGGGGGCGGAGCCATAAAAACTACCCGAATCTTACTCTCAGGGGTCCTCAAGACCGCATGGTGAGGGAGGAAGTAGTGCTCCTGTGAGCGCCATTCGAAGTTGGACGGTGACATGTGACCCAGCTTTTAATACTCGCGCATGAACTCGAAATATTTGTCGCGAAAGGCTGGGTCGCGCCGCATGCGGCGCTCCATGGAAAGCAACCTCTTCTCGGCCAGTGCACGAGATTGACCCAAAGGGGGACGTGAGTCAAGAAAGAGTAAGCGAGTGCCGTCGACACGACGGCCGGTATTGTTCTGGTAGAACAACTTGCAGTCACAGTCCAGAGGGTTGACTCGAGCCGCGTGTGGTGGCTTCTCAATTTCCCAGAACCGCTGGACGACGTCCGAAAGGGACACGCCCACAACAGAGAACGGATCGGCCGTCTGAAGAGGAGGAGACCACAGAACCGGTCCAAAGAAACTGTGCCCAAATACGGTGGACACGGTCGACAAGCCATCGGGCTGCAGGGCTCGTATCTCGCCTATCAAGATGAACCCCAGCGCGTCGGCCCCCAGCAACAAATCTATAGGCCCAGGTTGGGACCATTGAGGGTCTGCCGGTCTCAAACCCGATGCGCAACAAACCGCGCTGTCATTTATACGGACGTTAGGGAGAAAACCTACAATGTCATCGAGGACATTTACTTTGACTGAAATGTGAAGGTGTTCGCTGGCGGGACTGAACACCAACTCTGCTTATCCCCTAGGAGCAGGAGGCTCGGCACCTCCGATACCTACCATCGGACGTGATTCAGAGCTCCAGGGGAGCCCTAGTCTTCCCACCAACCGAGTGTAGGCCACACTGCGTTGTGAACCCGAATCCAGTAGAGCGCGAACCGTTAAGCAGTCTAAGCAGAATAAGATAAAATACTAAGGTATTTATTCGTAATCATCTCATTTTAACGCACTTTTAATTCTTATATTTGATTACCATTAATTTTAAAAATCCAACTCACTCAATTTAAAACCAATATGCGTTTACTTAAGAGTAACTGACATAGCTAAACAGATCATTTAGCTGAAGTGGCAATGGGCCTGTCATATAGCTCGATGAACTGACAAACGACGCGCAAAAAGGTTCTCGAATGGCATTCTCGTATGGGTAAGCGAAGTTAAGCGCAGCTCTCTGCTAGAGAGAGTGATGGTAGAGCCTGGTAAGAGTTGGGAAAGGCCCTTGTCCTGCAATGGACTTGTTCTGGGCTGTAAAGATGATGATGATCATGATGATGACGCAATAAATTCACTTTATTCGTCGAATAAAAATATAATCAAATACTTCGAATATCTTATTTTTAATTAAGTTGTGGTTGAAAACGACGAGTAAGTTAATTCAAAGTAAAAACTAGTAACTGCCTGAGCTTGCTGCTACGAGGGCCTCTAATGAGGTGCATCAAGAGCGAACTCAGTCCTCTTTGAAATATTAAGAGCTAGAACTAGAGACTCTCTGCCTGCTATGCTCAAGTGACCTTGCCCTAATAGTTTCGCATTTCTTTAAAAAGTATTAGAGAGTAATATGTTGAGAAACATTGTATGTAATCCGTTTATGTTATGCTCAATGTAGGTTAATATTAGGATACATACATATTATGTTGGCAATTAGTAAAATGTATCTAATTTAACGTTAACGTCATAGCCTATCACAAGTCTACTGCTGAACATAGGCCTCCTCACAGATTGCCTCACTTGCGGGAATATTAGTCAAGGTTGCAAAGCTTGGCTCGGCAAATCCAGCTTTTTATTTTTTGACGTTATTAAAAATCCGCTATTCCCATCTCTTCAATTTTTTTTCTTTGTTGCCTCTTACAAAACCCACGGGGCGTAAGTAGTAAGTCTTAAATAAAACTGGTTCATAATCAATATTACTTTTCCTTCATGTATTATGTAATTATTTTATTCCTATTTTCTGTAAAAGCTATTTCGTACCCTTATTTGAACTTTAAAAGGTTTTCAACAGTTTACTCAAGTGCGGTCCACGCCTCATTATTTTTGAGTACAGCATTTGTAACACAACTACATTGCTTGTAAGTGGATACTTTTAGGTAAAAGGACATTTTTTCCCTCTTAGCTCGTTTTACACGCTAGGTCCCGAAAAAAAGTGTAAAACCTATGTTAGTAACATTATTTGTTTTTACACAATTTTTTTTCCTTTTATATTTCTTAAACACAGTTTCTTTAACATTTACTGCCGACCGTATGAAGAAGTTTAAAATCGCTCAGTTAGCTGTGGAATGAGCTATGCTCGGAGTTTCTTAGTGTAATAGAATTTGCAAGAAAAATCGGCAGTAGAACAGAAGTAATCGACATAGACCATCATTAATTTAAAATATTTTCATCAATTTACCATAATGCTACATCATCTACTAATGTGCATATCTATAACATAAACATACTAAGACGAGCTGAATACCTTGAATCCTCTTAAAGTAACTAAATTAAAAGTCTTCACACTTGTTTAACGCTAAACTACTGTCACGTCCCCAGGCAATAATATTTAATAAATCTCTAAAATCAGGTATCTATCCAACACTTTGCTAAGAAACTAAACGTGCGCCAATTGATAAGGATGGTTCTGTGCGGGATATACAAAATTATAGACGAATATCAATTCTATCAATTTTTTCAAAAGTATTTGAAAGTATTATCTATTCTTATTTATACAACTGTATTAAATCTCAGCTAACTAACAAGCAGCATGGATTGATCAAAAGTAGATCAACTAACACGAACTTGGTCAAATTTGTCGAAACTAAGACGGAATTTTTTGATCAACGCATTCAAGTCGGTACAATATATACTAACTTTAACGAGGCATTTGACAAGGTAGACCACGGAATACTTCTTTGTGGATTGTCTAACTTTGGTATTGGGGACTCTAATTTACATCGGCTTCGTCCTATTTAAAAGACCGCCAATTGTTTGTGGTTGTAAACAGAGGTAGATCGAAAAGATTTGTGGTTACATCAGGTACACCTCAAAGTCCTAACCTTGGTCTACTCTTGTTTCCATATTTATACTTAATATAGTTAATTGCTTTCTTAACTTTGAACCTAATATTTTTGCGGACGACCTAAAATTATTAAGTCCAATAAGAAACATCAATGATAGTGTATTAATCCAAGAGGACATTAATATATTATGTATTTAGTGTAGAGAAAATAAATGCTATTGAATGTGATCAAGAGTCACTTCATTAGTTTATTTCTTACATAACAAAGAACCTTATTTATTCCAATACAAAATAAATAACACACTTTTAGAACCAGCTTATTTTATTTGAGATCTTGGCGTTATGACTGACAGTTGATTAAGTTTTAATACTTACTCAGATGATATCATAAAGAGGTCCTCCACAATGGGAATTATAGACGATAATTTAACCACTCTAAAACAATTATGTAGCTTTACGATACATTAGTGAGGTGTATCCTGGAATACTGTCCTTAAGTTTGGAATCACTTTCACGAAATAGACAAAAACCGTATTGAAAAAATTCAAAATCGATTTTCGACTTTTTTATGTCATCACACAAAGAAGTCACATTTATTAAATTCTACACATAATAAAATAAATAATAAAAATGACTGCAATAACAATAGATGAAAACACTGGATCGACCTAAATATCGCTGGAGTGACAAGCTGGAATTTGACCTGAGAGCGCTTCAAGCTGATATTTACTGACGAGAACTTACTCAGGATAGGGAGAAGTCGCGTATTCTTACGAGAAACACGACCCACTTTGGGGCCACAGAAGTGAGTGTAAGCATCGTACCGGTAAATGAAGTGTAGGCAGGAAGTGTAGTTCTTTCAATTGATGGAGTGAAGACCTGGAAAGTTATGCAAAAAGATGAAAAAAAAGATGGGTGTTTTGTAGAATTCACTGAAAGATACCTATTTTCAGCAATGGATTTGTGAAATGCTGCAACTATGAGGACAAAAACTCCACTAGGCAGGCATTTTAGCAATCACTATTTTATCGTCATCATTACAACATTGCTATAGCAAGCATTTCCCCGTGTGCAACGATGCAACGTTTTTAGACTGAGAGTATATATATATATATATATATATATATATATATATATATATATATATATATATATATATATATATATATATATATATAGTGTATGTGTGTGTATGAGTATATATGTATATATTTATTGTATTTATTAATATATATGTATGTAAATCAATAGAAATAAGAAAATAAATTATACTTATATTTTATACACTTATATGCTAATTGTTAACTGTAACTTATAGCAAATTTCTATTAAGTAGTGTTATGTTAATTATTAAGTACGCACGCTGCTACCTACTTGCTTTATATAAAACTATTTCTCTTTCCCAATAGGTTTGCTGGAAGAGAACTCTTATTAGGGTTAAGCTCGCCTTTGTACATTTTATTTAAATATTTAATAATTGTTACCAACGTATAGTGTGTACAATAAAGAATAAAGAAAGAACATGTCCATTTATGATATTGGCAGGAATCACAAGGATATTTTCAATAATATGATATAAGACTGTTGTTTTCAATATCCATACTCTTTTTTTGTCTCTGCCTATATAATATAAATTACTGTATGTCGAAACTATTTTTGTTTTACAGACGAGGGCCATTAGAGCTATTTACAACCTAAAACCGAGAGAGTCTCTTAGAGATAAATTTAAAGAAATAAATATATTAACTTTGGCCTCTCAGTATATTTACGAAAATTTAATGTATGTTCACAAAAACAAAGGTAGTTTTAGTAAAAAAAAGTGATGTGCATTCTGTAAACACTAGGAACAAACACAAGCTAATGATACCAGAGTCTCGACTCCACAGAGTCAGTAATTCATTCTTGGGGCAATGTATACGATATTACAACAAGGTCCCGGAAAGTGTACAGGCTCTCTCTATTAGCAAGTTTAAATGTTTTGTTAAGTTGAAACTGTATAAAAAGGGTTATTATAGTATAAATTAATACATGGTTGATAATAACCCCTGGGAATGAGGTGATCACTTCAAAGCTATTTCTAAAATAAATTATGTACTTATATAGTATTTGTACAACCATTATTGTAAAATTTGCTTTAAAAAAAGTCCCGCTGGGTTTCTTGCTGGTTCTTCCCAGGACAGAGGTTTTTTTTTCGAACCAGTGGTAAAGAAAAAAATGACATTCAATAAGAATTACACATGTGATCTATATTGAATAAAAAAATATTCTATTCTATTCTGTAAACTTTTTTCCGAAATAACGTTATTTGTACGCGGTGCATCTTGCTGATCGGATGAGGCTCATGCGATTCACTGAAGATGCAAAACCTATTCATGATTGCTGAGCCCGAAATTTATACCAGCATAACGATTGCGAGGGTATCAGCATCACCTCCACTCACTGATCTGTCTGTTAACATAATGAGTATGGGTGAATCTTTCAAGTAATTTTGGGATGTTATGTGATCTGATGTGGAATTTTTAGTAGGTAAAGGTGAATAAGCCTCTCTAATAATCTGGTAGGTAAAATCCTTCTCAAATGAAGGATCTGGAAGTGCCATTTTAAAGTGGTAGAGTCACGCTATATCTATATTATGATGGCAGCAAGAATATGTTGGCTCGATCGGAGTAGAACCACGCTCTAACAGAATACCAGCGTTTAATAGATATTCATTGCTGCTTTGTTTTATAATGAGTGTAGATAACCCAAGATCCTGGTAACGAGGCATTCTGTCTTAGTTCTCAGCGGTGACAACACGTTAATATTTAGATTTTTTATCGGGGAAAGATGTAGGCATTTACTATATCAGGTGGACTATATGTGTGTATGTCACTTTTATTCTAAGAGTATTCTATTTAAAGTGCTTTTCTTATAGTCTAAGAGCTGGCGATGAATTTTGGGAAGATCCTTTGGGCAAGTTGAAATTGTGAAAAAATATAATTTCGTCAATCGGCGAAACCAGTCCCGCGAGTCTGGCAGAGCGTTTGCGGTTATTTAGTTACTGAGTAGCATAATATAACATTTGCAAAAAAAAATTCCCAAAAAATCTTTTTTTGGCAACTTGATTTCTTTTTTATATTTTAATTTATTTTTTATATAATTCCAAAAAAATAATCTCAGACGTTTTTGTTGCTTATATAGTATTTACCAGACCTTTCTAAATATATTTTTTTTAATTCCCAAAAAAATACCTTTTGCAATCTCAAATATTAATCACCAATTTATTGAGTAATTTTTAATAATACCTGCAATTCGCCAGAAAAATTTAGCGGTTTTAAATAATTCCCAGACGTGAATAAATTTAACAAATAAATACGACAAAAAGTCTTATGCGTAGCCATGAGTGCGAAAAAGATAGCTTATCAAAGCATGCTGACAGCGGGTGGGGTCTAAGCTCCTCGTGCTGTGATTGGTTACTAAGATATATCTTTTTTAAAGATTTTAAGATTAAATTCTTGTTTTAGGATTAGGCATGTATGTATGTGCATATATAACCATGTAAATATCTGTGTACATAGTTTGAATTATTTTAGATCAGTGCTGTAATAATTTGTAAAATAGCTATTAATTTTAACGTCGTATTAATAGTAACCTTGGCAAAAATTTCTTTTGATAATTACCACCCCATGTTCTTAAAAACGGAGAATATGTATAAAGTGCTTATCGCCCAGAGATGATGGTGGAAAAAATAACAATTGCACTTGCTCTATAGCCGTAACTTTTTTCACAGTGATTCGGTATAGATGTAGATGAATTTTGATTTACCTAAATGTAGAATGTTCTTTTTATAGGGCATCTGGCAGTACTGTCATAAGTACATATTTTTAAGTTAGTTGTAAATTAATTACTACGTAGATACGGTCAACAATTGTACAAATGCTTTGTTTCAGTTTTTACGAATTTTATTTTAACAAATACGAGAACCGTGGAGCTTGCTGTGAGATTTCATCACGGCAAGGGAGCAAACCGTGTACGAGTCCTTTGATGACAAAAATAATCTGTTATGGGAAATTTTACGTGCTTAAATACCACTATCCGGTAAAGTGGTGAAGAATAACTTTTTGGGAAAACCTAAATGTCTGAGTTGAAGCATTGCGGCATACTCCTTTCTGCCCACAAACACTATAGGTAATGAGGAGCCCTGTGCACAGTAGTAAGATGTATGTGAGCTGCTACTTTAGTTTTTATACCTTTAATGAGACTTATGAATCAGTTTGTCATTTATGATTTTTGTATTTTTGAGTTTTTATACTTTTTTTTAATGATTTTTATTCAATATGGATTATTACATAATACTTATTGAAAGTCATTATTTTATTTACCACTGGTTCGGAAAATACCTCTGTCCTGGGAAGAATCAGCAAGAAACCCAGCGGGACTTTTTTTTAAACATAATTTCACTTAACAATAATTTTGTTTATACAATTTTAAATGAATTTTCATAGAACCAGCATGGTGGCGATCACCTTATTCCCAGAGGTTATTTTCATTCATGGATTCATTGATATTATAATAACCCTTTTTGTACAGTTTTTCTTTAATAAAACTTTTAAACTTGTTTATTGACAAACTTTGAACATGTTCTGGGATTTTGTTGTAAAAGCGTATACATTGCCCCATAAATGAATTACTAATTCTGTGGAGTCTAGTAAGTGGCATTACAAGCTTATGTTTTTTCCTAGTCTTTAAGTTATGAATAGCCTTTTTCTTATTAAAGCTATTTATGTTTTTATGTACATACATTACATAATACATTACAGTAATAGAAAACAGAAGGTTATTATCAATGGTAAAAGTTCTTCCGGGTCACCTGTAATAGTGGGTGTACCTCAGGGCTCGATTCTCGGCCCATTCCTGTTTCTGGTGTATATTAATGACTTACCTCACCTTGTAGGGGATAGTCATGATATAGTATTATTTGCTGATGATACTTCCTTGATTTTTAAACTTAAACGTCAATCATTTAAATGTGACGAAGTGAATAATGCTATATCAAAATTAGTGCATTGGTTTAACGTTAATAATCTGCATTTGAACGGAAATAAAACTAATTGTGTTAAATTTCAAAATCTGAATACCAATGTGTTTTTAAATGGGGAGGAATTGAGCCCTGTTGTATCCACTGTTTTTCTTGGCATCACTCTTGACGCAAAGCTCCAGTGGGGCCCCCATATATCCAAATTAGCAAGCAGACTAAGTTCTGCAGCCTATGCTGTAAAAAAGATTAGAGGTCTCACTAGTGTCGAGACAGCTAGATTAGTTTATTTTAGTTATTTTCATAGCATAATGTCTTATGGGATTTTGCTATGGGGAAATGCGGCTGATTCAGAAACTATTTTTGTTTTACAGAAGAGGGCCATTAGAGCTATTTACAATCTAAAACCGAGAGAGTCTCTTAGAGATAAATTCAAAGAAATTAATATATTAACTTTGGCCTCTCAGTATATTTACGAAAATTTAATGTATGTTCACAAAAACAAAGATAGTTTTAGTAAAAGAAGTGATATACATTCTGTAAACACTAGGAACAAACACAAGCTAGTGATATCAGTTTCTCGACTCCACAGAGTCAGTAATTCATTCTTGGGGCAATGTATACGCTATTACAACAAGGTCCCGGAAAGTGTACAGGTTCTCTCTATTACCAAGTTTAAATGTTTTATTAAGCTGAAACTGTATAAAAAGGGTTATTATAGTATAAATGAATACATGGTTGATAATAACCCCTGGGAATGAGGTGATCGCTTCCAAGCAGTTTCTAAAATAAATTTTGTAAATAGTTCGTAATCATTTATATTGTAAAATTTATTTAAAAAAAAGTCCCGCTGGGTTTCTTGCTGGTTCTTCCCAGGACAGAGGGTTTTTTCGAACCAGTGGTAAAGTAAAAAATGACTTTCAATAAGAATTACACATGTAATGTATATTGAATAAAAAAATATTCTATTCTATTCTATTCTATTTCATAAATATATTGCGATGCCAAAGTAATTATGTTTATTTCTTTAAATTTTTCTCTGAGGGACTCTTTACAATTTAGATTATAAATCGCCCGTACGGCTCTCTTTTGCAAAACAAATATAGCTTCAATATCAGTCACATTACCCCATAGCAAAATTCCATAAGACATTACGCTATGAAAGTAACTAAAATACACTAACCTAGCTGTCTCAACATCTGTGAGACTTCTAATCTTTCTTACAGCATATACTGCAGAACTAAGTCTGCTTGCTAATTTAGATATATGGGGGCCCATTGAAGTTTTGCGTCAATAGAAATACCGAGAAAAACAGTGGTATCCACAAGACTCAACTCCTCCCCATTTAAGAGCACATTGGTTTTGGAATGTTTTACATTAGGTATTGTAAATTTAATACATTTTGTCTTATTGCCATTAAGAGCAAGTTGTTGGCGTTAAACTAATGTACTAGTTTCGATAGAGTATTATTTACATCGTCATATTTAATTGACTGCCGTTTCAGTTTGAAAATTAAAGAGGTATCGTCAGCAAATAATACTATATCGTGATTGTCCCCTATAAGATAAGGTAAGTCATTAATATAGATTAAAAACAAGAATGGGCCAAGAATCGAGCCCTGAGGGACGCCCATTGATACTACCGATCCGAAGGAATATTTATCATTGATGACGACTTTTTGAGTTCTGTTAATTAAATATGAAGTAATAAGTCTAAGCGCCAAATTTTTTACACCGTAGTGTTGTAGTTTCCTGATTAATGAACACAATCGAAAGCCTTTGAAAGGTCACAGAAAATACTTAAGGCATCTTGTGAATTCTCCCAGGCATTAAAAATATATTTCATAAGCTCAAGCGTTAGACGTCGAGCGACCCCTTGTAAAACCAAATTGATTTTTATGAAGTAATTTATTTGTATTAAAAAAAATTAACAATTGATCCAAAATTATTTTTTCAAAAATTTTACTGAGAGTTGGTAGTACAAAAATAGGTCTATAATTAGCGGGGTCTAATGTACTACCAGATTTAAATATAGGTATTACTTTACTATACTTCATTAAATCAGGAAACACACCAGAATCAATACAAGTATTAAAAATAATAGCAAGATGAGGTGCAATTAAATCTATTATGGACGCAATCACTGTAACGGAAATCCCCCACAAATCTGCGGTTTTCTTTACATCAATGGTTATGAAGTATTTTACAATATTATGGGGTAATACTTTTTCAAATCTAAATTCTTTTAAACAGGTATTAACATTCTGTTTAAGTAATGACTCGGCGACAGTTGGAGAAGTATTCAATGACTCTGTTGTCAAGATAGGAACATCAGTGAAATATTTCTCAAACACCGCTGCATCTATCTAACTAACTAACTACTATCAGACATATCAAGATTTTTGTGACAGTCCTGGTTTCATGGCTCACATGAGATATGTAAAAATAATAAATATATTATAAACATGCTGTTGCGAAATAATACTCTAAATATCAAAGATAGCAGATTAAAGACATCTTTTAATTTTATCGAGCGGATGTACGCGAAGTAATTTTTACCAACTTTAATATAATGGACTTCCGCAAAGTAACGCCTGATTCTATTAATTAAAGATAGATTAAAGATTTTAGTAATACATAAGCATTATTGTATATTTTTACGTACATATTAATTGCAATTTGAAGTGTCAATTTACCATATTATCGGCTGTGAAAGAAAACCTGCATATCTGAGAAGTTCCACAGTTGAGGTGACCACGCGTTGTGGCACTTTTTTTTGGCCAAAATCTCTGTGGTCTGTGCGCAGTAATGGCATGTATGTAGGCTGCTAATTTTTTAGTTTTAATGCGGCAATAATGCTGTTTTTATTTCATTCGTATTTTCGGAGAGGATTTTAGGAGAGATATTACTTTTTTGTTTTCATACTACCGTGAATATTAACGGTAGAAAAGATTCTAAAGAAGAGAACTCATAATCGTTATTATTACAACCTATCAAAAGTCCACTGATTTGCACATGCTACATGTCCCCATAAATTGTCAAATTGGCTGGATATTTGCTATAGTTGCCACGCTTGGCAGGCGGGTTGGCAACCGCAGCCTTTATTATTTTGAACTGTTGTCAGATGTCTGCTGTTAGTTTTCCTCTATCGCCTCTTCGGACACACACGGAACGATATGAGGTGGCGGATTCTCTTTCGCCGCCACATCAAGGCAAACATTTTTCTGCTTCCGATCATGAGTGTAGTTCTACTCACGTTCACTGCGAATAGAACTTCATTTGCAATAAAAGTAATCTTAAGGATTTTGTCGTATTCAATTTTAACTGTTTTTAATTCCTGACGTTTTGGGCACTTAAAAAGAAGGGACGGGGGAGACGGCGGGGGGCTGGTTTGTTCAACGTCCTGATGTCATTATGTATTGCAAATAAAACAAGCAAATTGCAGTCATTAGTGTCATGCCATTGGTTTCTTGTTAATTTTGTTTGAAAATTAATAAACATATTACCATCAAATCAGATTATTTCGTTAAATAAGAATAACTGGTTCGTATTACTTTGTACGGTCTAGTAGCCTTATAGCTTTAACACACCGTAAATTGATAGTATTACTAGTGTTTATGCGATATATGTAGGTTAAAGGCGATGTGCATTAAGGTTACTTTATGAACACTTTACGCTTCTAAAGTTATTCAATATACCAGTTTCCCGTGTAATACGAAAGTTATAATATTGGATAGTACGAAACACGTACTAGAGCTTTAATTTTACCTAAAATATAGGAATATGTTTTTTATATTTTTTCCATTGTTTGTTAATTAAATAATGAAAGTAATTTTGGCAATACTTGAATAGGAAGTAATAATCGAACCCATTCATTCATTACAGCCTATGAAAATCCACTGCTGAACATAGGCCCCCCATAGATTGACTCATAAGAGGGAAATTAAGTTAATCGCTCCCACACAGACTCATCCGGGTAAAATCAAGAAAGTGTGACGTCAACAGGTACACACATGCACGTGTTGCGTGCACATTGACATTCATTTTCATTGAAACAAATAGATGATGATGAAGATAATGACAATTATCTTCATCATCATAATGAAAATTATCTTCATCATCATCATCATTACAACCCTTCATAAACTTGTAGCCGCAGCTATATTATTAATTGTATTATAAGCTACATTAGTAATTGTGTGCGGCATTACTAATTATACAGTGTGCAATAAGTGTAAGTTTATTCAATTTAGTCCATTTAATTTACTTGTTTGTGTGACATTTAGACCAGGCACCTAACAAAATGGTCCACCGCTGAACATGCTCCCAAAGAATGTCACAAAGCGCGGTCCTGAGCCACCTGCATGCATCGACTTCCTGCATGATTTACAAGATCATTATCTATATGAAATAAAATATTATGCGGCTTTCAATAAGTCATTGTTTATAATAGTAAGTGTACAATTAATCCATGCTGTTTGTTCGTACATATTTATTAATTTTTTAATTTATTAATACTTGAACATGGATGTGGAGAAAATGTAAAATAGTGCAGATCTTCCTTTAGTTTTTCTAATAATGTAATGTAAGCTTCTACAACATCTCACTTTAACTATTGGATGTAACCAAACCTGTTTAACAATTTTCCTTTTTTATGACTTAGGTAAAGCATAGCATACATTTAAACTATTCTCTGTCATATTGAATAAATAAAATATTTCCATCTATTCTAGGCATGAAAGTTCTGTGCTATCACCACGATCTCGGTACAATGTCCTTGAACGAAAAAGTTTCTAGATGATGTCGTTGTCGGTGACCTATGTCGATAACAATATAAAATACTATTAATTGTCTGTAATTGTATTATGGTTAAAAGTAATTCATGCGACTACTATCGTGAATCACTCCTAACACCAGGATTTTAAGCTTACTTGGAGTTTTTAGTGATAATATTTGTAACATTGCTGATATTTTTTTATTTACGAATATAAAACAAAGTACAAAAAGAAATTATTATCAAAGTATCCGTTCTTCTAACAACACTAATTAAGTACTAAAGTTCTTCTTTAAAAAGTTCGTCAAGCTCAGTGAGGAGGACGAAATAATTTTATATATAAATCAGCTCCGGAGGTAAATTCAAAATTCAAATATTATTTAGGTACATAATTGCGGGAATTATTCATTAACAATATTGCGACAGCAGTCCTGAATTTTCGTCAATTACGGCTCAGAAACTGTTAATATCTAAGCAATTAGTTAAAGGTTGATTAACCACACATATTCTATAAATTACGAAATATCGTAAAGGAATCTGTGTATCTGATTCAAAATATATAATGGGGCTTATCTGCCTCGTTGTTCTAGCAGTCGTAAGCGCGACTGCTGATCATGAGATCAGATATAGCGTTTTTTTTGTCAAGAATTCTAAGTAAGGTGCGTTGGGGTAAGATCGGTGATGGGGCAAGACCATAGGATTCAAATTCCCGGCGAATTATGCTATATTTTGAAATGCTAACAATATTCTACACGACGCCATTTCAGCCTACCCTGAACTTCAGTTCGCGCCAGTCACTCCGGCAAATGGGACCTGTGTTGCGCGGCATTTTATAAAACATTGTAATTTTTGTATTATTTTTGTCCATCCGATCTTTCCTATCACTTTTATTTACGATTTTTAGCGAGAATATGGCTTCTTTTGTTATTATTTTGTGTGGATACTAATTTTTGTGAAGTTATAGCTAAATAAAGCTGGTCCATGTAGGGCTAAGATCGCTGTGGACCGAGATCCGATGTTTCCGCTCGTGAGTGAAGTAACGCCAATGTATATTACTTACTTACTTATCTTCACGCACAATCCCTGACGGGGTAGCCAGAGAGAACAGATCGTCAAGTGTCACGATCCTTACAAACATCTTTCGCTTCTTTCAGATTCATTATCTTCTTCTTGCATGCACGTCTAGGTATCCGAGTACTCTTGACCCTACCCTCTTCGAGCAATTTGCTCACATGGTCTTCGAAATTTAGTCTCGGTCTACCTCGACACCTTTTAATATTAACTTTCGCGCTATATATTTTCTTCATCATTCGGTCTTCACTCATTCGCTCAACGTGCCCAAACCACCGAAGCACGCCCTTATCAATTTTTGTGATAAGGTCATCTTTCAAACCTACCATATTGCGAATCTCTTCGTTTCGCTTTCGGTCGGCCAAGGTAACGCCGCACATTTTACGAAGAGATCGCATCTCCACTGCATTCAACTTACTTTTATGCTTCTTCTGGCATACCCAGGTTTCGCTGCCATATAACAAAGTCGGTACCAACACTGCGTTATGTATTGCAAGGCGTGCACTCTTCGCTACGCCTTGCCTTTTGACTAACACAGTCAGGGCACCATTGACTTTGTTTCCGGCAGCGACAGCCTGTCCACATCTAAATCACATCTTCCATCCCGGCTAAAGCACTCCCCAAGTATACAATTTCATTTACCTGTTCTAGACATTCCTGATTTACCCATATTTCACACTTCGTTCTCTTTTCGTCCCTTTCAAATACCAGAACCTTAGTTTTATTAGCATTCAAACGGAGACCTTTAATTTCACATTCCTCTTTCATACACGTGACTAATGCCTGCAGTTCTGCCTCTGATGGTGCAATAAGCACTGCATCATCAGCATATAGCAGACAATTTACTTTTATGTCACCCAATTTCACACCCAAACAGCTATCTTTCAGCTTCTGTAAACAGCTGTTGAGATACAGTATGAACAGCCAGGAAGACATGACACAACCCTGCTTTACGCCCGTTTGGACGTTAAACATGGGTGACAGGTCATGCCCTACCCGCACACAGGCTTTACAGTCACAGTAAAGAGACTGCACAGCCCTTAGCAATCGACCATCCACACCATACCCCGGCAACAGTTCCCACATTTTCTTCCTTACAACCTTATCAAATGCTTTCTCAAGATCCACAAAAGCACAAAAAATCCTTTGGTTAGCAGCCAGAAGCTTTTCCGTGATCATGCGGAGAGAAAACATTTGATCCGTGCATCCTCTTCCAGGTCTAAATCCGCATTGTGCCTCCCATAGAAATCTTTCCGATTTCTCTTGCATCCTACGTGTCAAAACCTTCGAGTAAACTTTACTTGCTAAACTGGTCAAGCTGATCGCCCGATAGCACCAGCAGTCAAAATGTGAACCTTTACCTTTATATAAAGGCACAATGACTGCGGATCGCCAATCATCCGGGACATCCCCCGTCCGCCAGCACAAATTGCACAGCAGATGAAAGCTGTCCCAGACGCGAGGCCCACCATACTTGACCATTTCAGCAGTAACTCTGTCTAGTCCCGCAGCCTTACCACATTTCAAACTTCGAATCGCACGTTCAATCTCTTTCATACTGATGATCTCAGTGTCATAGAGGCCCGGGTCTGGCGTACCAGTCACGGCGTCATCCCCGGATCCCTCACTAAGATCATCACACGCATACATTTCTCTATAAAATTCGCTCCATCGCTGCATGACGTCCGATTTTTCTGAGAGGACGTCATTAGTTCTCGAAAGCACTTTGTTCATTCTTAAGGCCGTCGCACCACTTCGGGTCCTTCCAACCTCTTTCCAGAAGAGTTTGGAGTTCTCCTTAAAGTTCCTCCGGGACTCAGGACCATAGAGCTAGCGCCCCGCCAGGGAGCTCTTCAGTACCACTGCCTTTCCGCTTGGTCTCCGACATACACACGACATCTAATTCTCTTTCTTTCATTATTTCGATCAGTTCATTCGTCTTATCTTTCATGCCTCCTCTAACATTCCACGTGCCAAATCTGCACTCTGTCCTCCACCTTCCGCCGTGTCGGGCTGTGCGTGACGGGTAGCGGTCCCCATCGCCGCTTTGCGCGCTGCATTCCACACCAACGGGGACGAGCTGGTGTGCGTCGCCTTGGGGGGACGCCCTAACCCTCGTTGGCATGGGTGCGCAGCTGAGTAGAATTGCAGCCCTGAAAGGGCTGGCAGGGGTCGCGACGAGCACGCTTCTACAATGACCCCCTTATGTATATTACTCATAATTAAAAAATAATTAATAAATTATGAATTTAAAGAATGCTTATCATCATCATCATTATTGTTTGTACGCACAATATACAGGGTAATTTTGAAATAACCAGCCAAATTTGCAGAGGAGATTCAGAATAGGTAACATAAGCGAATAGTGAAAAAATAAAGACGTTAGTCTACCTTGAAAACATTTTTGTGAATGTTTTTTGTCAAAAATGTTAGTATTATCAATTTTTGACAACAACCATTTACAAAAATGTTTTCAAGGTAGACCAACGTCTTTAGTCAGTGCTTGCACACGTTGGTAATTAAATGGGTGATATTCAGAAGAAATCAGTCGTTTTCATACGTAGTACTGGCTGTGACAAGTAATACTTACGAAAATTTAAAATAGGATACTCGGTACTTAATGAGGTTTTATGTGGACTGACAATGCCCTATTAACTCGTGTAGGGCTTTATAATAGTCGCAACGAACATTAGTGGACAGTATTTGAATAATCTGTAAAAGATAGTTATCATCAAGTGCGATTTAGTATAAATATTTTGACCGGAATTATTGATAACATAATTGATAACATAATTTTTTGAAAGACGATTAATGGGTGGTAATTATTTGGAAATTACAAGGTGTTATTCAAGATTTCCTGGACGATATACCCCTAATTTTACTAAATAATCTTCATTTCCAACCTGTCGGTGCTCCGCTTCACTATTCAAGTGCAGTGCGTGATTATTTGAATAGCGAATACGAAGATGGGTGGATTAATCGTGGCGGCCCTATACAATGGTCTACAAGGTCACCGTAACTTACACCACTAGATTTTTATTTATGGCGTAAAATAGAGACAAGTTTACCTAAAAGACGCCCAAAGCTATGTCGATCTTTGCAACATAATAACTGCTGCATTCACGGAAGTGAGAAGTGCTCAGACACATGTAACTAATGTGAAAATAATTAAAGGAAACGTGTTCAACTGTACATTGTGAAAAACGGATTGCATTTTGAACACCTATTATAATAGCAGTAAGTTAGTTTTATTTTAAGTGATTGTTTATTGGAGATCTAAATAGTTAATCGTTTTAATTTGTTAATGTTTGTGAATATTTGATTCCAATTTTTAAATACGCCATAATAAAGATAGTCATCGGAAACGTCTGTAATACAACAATGTACCATTTCTGTCAGTTTCAAATTATTGAATGTAATAATTGAATGTATATTGAATAGCGTACGCGTCGACGCGATGTTCTTGTCAGTTGAGGTCGGCAATGCTTGGCACACTGCCTTCGTAACCATCCGAGTGACTTCGTTTTTACCGGCCAGCGCCAGCTCCTTCAGCGCTAAACGCTACGCTCGCGCCGCCAGAGTAACCATGATTTAAATCGCATAACCTATCATTGGCCTTCCAACTCAACTATCTTTTCTACAACTAATTGTTTACATTTATTCTCCACCTCTTTTCCTCACTCTGTAGTCTAAACTTGTATTTCGAACTGTCTTTTGTTTTGGAGTAAAAATATTATCTAAGTCGAGGTGTGCAAAACTTTTTATTTGCATAGCATCTATTCCAGTCGTTGATGAAATGTTTTTTTTATTTAATTTATTAAGACAGTTATCAATTATCAACAAATTAACGAGCGTATCAATAAGGAAGTAAATAGTAGGCAAAAGCTCCGTGCATTGACTCGTACAAACAAGAGCGTGCAAATTAAATCACATTACATTTCGGATATTTTGAAATAAATCTAGAAACCTTATTTACGCGTACTTTTCAAAACTGCAATAAGTGTATATCAGTATTTGTATTTTTAACTTAATTATTATATTTGGCTGGTCTTTGAAAAATAACCCTGTATAAAGACGTAAAGAATAATCTATGAGATTTTGTTAACCAGTTAGTAAAACTGGTTAACAAAATCGCATAGTAACAAAAAACCGCATTGCTTATTTAAATAGTGTTCTGAATTCATTTAAAAAAAAATTTGTTTTCTTATTCTTTTATACTCAACCGAAACATAAATCGCATCATTAATTCAGCGACACGGCTAGCATACCATTTTATCTTTCCCAGTATAAAAAGTCATTAAAATTACAAAGCTTTATGTAAAAATTTATTTCTACAACTGCGAGTTTTCTTAAATTAAACTTAATTTGTAAATTAAACAAAAATATTAATTCTATCAGATATACTTTAAGATAAAATAACACAATTAAAAAAACGTATGCCTGTACTTATGTACGCTCGTAGGAAGCTATAAATCTTTAGCGTAACAAAACAAAAATAACTTAAAATTATTTAAGATCCTGGTAACAACTAATTGACAGCTCCGTGGCGCAGTGGCCTAGCAATGAGGTACAGCGCTAAGGGTCGCGGTTAGATTCCCGCACGGAACACGTATTTGTATGGCCTACGATAATTGTTCTGGGTCTGAATGTTTGTACTTGTGAAATCTGTTTATGCAAACTGCCCCCGCGATACAGAAGAAAATCCTAGTGTGGAGGTAATTTTTTGAATGAAATTAGTAATTTGTTTTTATTAGGATTTTTAAACTTTATATATACTGTTAATATTGTTTCACAAAATAAATATCCATCCATCACGTCTTTTGATAGGTAAATTTTACCTCTTTTATCTTTATAAAGATATCAATAAATATATTTAATATTTAACATCATTATGGTGAGAATGCTAAACTGCGATACAATCTCCACACTTAAGTTTGTTTTACAAAACTCTTCCTCTCTATCCACATTTAATATATTGCAAAATATTTTTTTCTTATGTGCATGGAAAGACAATCACTTGAAGTTACTTTGAAGTGGTAGAGAATTTGTGAAATGGAAATGCTCAAAAAACTTTCCTTTGAGCGTGTCCATTTTTTAACTTTTTTCTTTACCTATTATTCTTCGCTTGAATTTAAACATTGTTTTTAACCTTTCCCTCTTTCTTGGTGCCACTTCAACACCACTGATTGATGTAGTATAAGCAGATAAGCTAGTTACTGGTTCAATATCTTTGTAATGATATGTAGATGATCTACGTGGAAGATGAAAATCAATCTGGAATTCAAACAAATTAAATGGGCAAGGCAGACTTATTTCATAGAACTTATGTAATGCAAGGGCGATCTAACTTAAAATCTAGTTTAAAAATAATATTTAGAAGAATAATTCAACTTCTTTACAATTATTTTGTCTACACAATTTTTCTGTATGCAGTAATATATTAAGAATATCATTTTATTGTTATGAATGTAATTAAAAATGTATTAAGTATATATTTTGAAACACCCATTTTCAATAGAATAGGTTACAGGTTTCATTATTTATTTCACTTTCATTCAGAGAGGAATGTCAGATGATTTGAATTATCATACTGCCTTAGATCGACCGCTCTTATCGGTATATTATTTAAAGACCTTATATTATAATCTCACAAAATCAAAAAATCGTATGAAATACCTTTTACTAAATCGTTGTCATCCACATCCAAATAATTGTTGCTCTTATATTATATACTCTTACAAACACGTTTTAAAGGCTCTTTTTTATTACTCTTCTGCCAAAAATAATTCGCATATCGACATTTATCTATAATATGCTTCTTATATCCACAAAACAAGCAAGATATGTTTTTTTCTGTAGTTTGACGAACAGAATTATCTTAGGATCGTAAAGCGAAAACGCGTTGCGCTGACGCTGATGATATGGCTAGTCCCTCATCTTGCTTCTTCCATCCATCCATCCTTTACACTGCAACTCGAGCACATCGCCAAGCTATCGATGTTTTCACTAAAAAACTTTTCTTTTTCCTCTGCATTTGCCAATCCTTGTCACGCCTAACTTGTCTCTCAATGCCGTCTCGAGTTCAATTTTAAAACCACAAAACTGTGCGAGATGACAAACCCGGGCCACCCATTCAGTTAAGTGTTCGCATGATCTTTGTATATTTAATAATGCATGAATAAGGTCCTCGTTGCCAAATATGGTATAGAGGGGGATTTCGCTACTAAAACATAAATGAAATTTATACCTTTTATTGAATGATAACAAAACTGTCAGACCTTAGTGTTTTCATAAGCCTGAAAAATGACTTACATTCTCTACAATAAAACACGTGTTGTAAATTCATATATATTTGAATAACTACCATAAATATAGTAACCAGTTCCTACAAAAACTTGAAAGACAATTACCCACTGAAGTTGCCACTTTAAGGTGTCAGTGTGCGCGCACATCGTAAGAACTTTATGGTGTCGTTTTTAGGTGTCGGTGTGCGCGCGCAACGTAAAAAATCTCTCTCATCATTTTCCTCAAACGCCCCAATAGAAGTATAACTTCATAGTATTTTAAAGTATATTATGGATTCAGTTAAGTTACAGCTTAGACATCCCATGGCTGAACACATGCCTCCTTTCATTTTTGAGAGGGTTTTAGGGAAAGGCAATGGCCACCGTGCTGCCCCAATACGTGTTGAATAATTTCACATGTTTTCGAAATATTGTTTTTCTTTTTTCTCAAACATGCAGGTTTCCTCACGATATTTTCCTTCACTGCCGAGCAAGCACGTGGTAAATGAGCTTAAAATTGCAATCGAACATTTCATTGTTGCCAGCGGAAATTGAACCCGGGTTGCACAACTACTGTGAAATTTATAGCAAGCGCTAAGCCCTTGAGCTACCACGGCTCTATAATTCAGTAGTATAGGTGAAATAAGCGTTCATCTGATTAATTTTGTTTTTTCTTTGTTCTTCTTCTTGTTGTTTGCTCTTCTGTTCATATCCGAGATTGCCGCCATTATTTTTTTTTATATAAAATTGAAGGGACTAATCAAATGGCAGGCTACATGGTAGTTAGTGTTTACTGGAGTCGAACCGCTGTACTGAAGTCGAATTATTATATCGATATAAATTTAAATTTAATATTAACGTTAAACTTTTGAAGTGCATTAAACTGCATTGGTTACGCTGAATTCAAATGATCGACGTTCTAGGTGTATAGTTAACACTAGACAAGGGCTTAAGATTTTAAAAACGATAACTCTATTTTTTGCTAGTCGCTGTGTAATTACTGCGTAATAAATTTCAGTAGCCCATCATATTCCGTGTGTATCGTAAGGGGTGAGTAATAGAAATCAAACAGGAGATAGGCAGCAACGTATTCTTGATAACAACTCAAAATAATAAAAATCAGCGGATACCAACCAGATTGCTAAGCGTAGCTATAGAAAATTTCCGCTTATAAGTTAGTTTATAGTGTTGCGGCGCTGTAGTCGCGACCAATCGAAACACATCGAAGTCTAAATCACGCTGTCAAAGTTCCGAAGTAAATTAGTATATAAAGAATCTCTCTAATATCCTTGGAAAAAACTATGCAAAAAAGAGTAGTGTAAAGTGCGTAACAAATTTGGTTGTTCCACATATAGTTTGATATTTGCATGTAATTTTTCTCCATAATATGATAGTCTAAAATTTTAAATAGATTTATAAAATTTTTAATAATTTTATTAATAAGCAGCAAAATATCCACCAGTTTGCCAATAAATTATGTACTGTATGAGTTTTAAAAAGTATTTTCGGTGTTAACTCACTGCAATATTTCATCAGCAACGAACGACAAACCTCAGCTACCGAAGAACATCCGGAATTCAGGTAAACCGCACTATTGCTATGAATCAAAACCGCTCCCTGGTTAAATTCGCGTCAGTAAAAACTCCTTTAGATGAATATTCTAAAGATATAATAGATTGAAACAGTTAATTAATATTTCATTTGAGTCCAATTTTAAGCTTTTTTTTCCCTTAAGTCATTTGATAAAATATTTTGTCTGTACGGGGTCGATTTAATAAAATATACATATTGTACGTAATAGGTTACCCTTAGACCGAAAAAGTGCATTGCTGTCACTGAATACTAGCCTTAAATAGCAGCTCAATGCTACAATGTTTTGTATGGTGAGTGTAAAATACCAGATACCTCCTTTTTAATGGCAACGTCAAAATTTTCGTAGTCCACAAAGATAATTTTTAAAGGATAAGGATAACAAACAAGCACACAGTCCACTTCATGGTAAGTGGTTGCTGTGACCTATAGACATCTAAATTTATGCGTGATTACGAATCAAAATACAGATACGTTATCGCCCGTGAGTACTAAGATGGAATTCCAGTAAAAAGGGTCTCCGGTTCTCTACACTCACTGTTTGTCGCTTTATAAAAATTTAATATCTTTTGATCGCTTCATCTTTTTAAGTCATTTTGTAGTTTATAAGGAAATATTAGAAATATTTGTATATCCGAATATTTAGAATATTCGGATATACAAATATTTATTTACGAGGTCTAGAAGTCGAGTAGCTTTATATAAAGCGTTGTAAATTCAAAAATATTTGTTATGAAATGTGGAAGGAATACTTTAACAAGCGGTCACTAGAAAAAGGAATATGGTACAAAACCATACAGTGTCAGCCTCTTCATGTGCCCTGGTTCATGAACACTAGATTAAGTAGGAAATTAGTTACTACTGCTCATAGACTCAGATCTGGACACGTTCCATGTAAGAAATTTGTATTTCTAATGAGAAAAACAACTTCGCCCAATTGTGAAGACTGTGGAGTTATAGAAGACCTATACCATATATTGATGGAATGTGTTCGATTTGAGTCTATTAGAAGTAATTTCATAAGGGTCTTTGAAGGGAATTTGAACAGAACTGACGTAGGCACATTCCATAATATTCTATCCCAACCAAATGGCGACGATGCGAAAGTTCTGTTCAAATCCATGGCCCATGTAGTTATTAAGTAACGTTATATGAGTAAGTCATGTATATTAGGGTATGATAAGCGGTAAATGTCCCTTAAATTATAATAGAATAAAAAAAAGCGTTGTTGAATTTTATAAGAGTTTTTATAAGTAGGATACAATTTATAAATCTAAAGTGAATAAAATAATTTAATAAAATATTTATGTAGAAGAAAATTTAAAAAATATAACAAGTCAAATTCTAAGCTGGTTTAATTATACCAAAAAGACTTTTTTAGTCTTGAATACCGTAGTACGGTCCAAAGAAAGTAAATTTTATTAGTATGGGCCCTGACCCAACTAAAATGCCTCATAAATTCTGTTTCTTGCACGAATTTAGTAGCTGGTAGAAAAATGTGCTGAAAGTCATAAATTTTTCAAGTTACACAATAAGCTCCAATACTATTGCAATCAATATTGTTGTACGTAATTTTAAATTGTTAATCTATGCATATTTTTCAACCCTTTTTATTTATTAATGGAATATTATTAGTTTCTTTGTTTTCATTGAGTGATGTGCAGGAGCACAGAAGAACAATGCAGAGAATTCGCAATAAAAATTACCAAGTCTTTATCGGTACACAAAAGCAACAATTGTAGATAGATCACATCCTAGAATTTGTAAAAAAAATTTAAAAATAAATCAGACTTTAATGTGTAATTCCCTCAATTCCTTCTGATTATTAGCCTGACTTAGAGAGTATTTTAAAAATTCATTTAATGTTAGAACTGGTATTTAGTGAAAAAATTTATACAGATTATTTACTAATAGGTGACAACTGAGATAAAGATAGAAAAGAAATAGCTAAGCTATGGTGTCTCAGTTCACTCAAAAAGATTTACATATTACACAAAATGAATAATTCACTGCTGAACGTAGGCCTCCTACAAATATTGCCTTCATATTTGACTTAGTTCGCAAGCGGGTTGCCAAGTTCAGTTTTCTATTAAAACCGTATTATAATAAAAATTATATTCGTCTGTTCTCGTTATATACGTGTGATTTTTGTTTGACGAAAGGAATTATGACTTTGTTATATCGCGCTTAAAAGTTCTATATTTACTGTATCATGGTTATCCCTTACTTTATAATTAGTCAGTCATTAATGTACACAACAAACAGAAAGGAGCCGAGAATTGAGCCTTAAGGCACGTCCATTTGTACTATTGACCCGGAAGAGCTCATACTGTTAATGACAACTTTTTACGTTTTGTAACTTAAATATGAAATAATTAATTTAAAAGCATCTCTTCTTACACCGTATTGTTGAAGTTAACTGATTAATGTTTCATGGTGAACACAACCGAAGGCTTTGGATAGGTCACAGAATATACCCTGAATCCTGTGAATTCTCCCATGTGATAAAGATATATTTAATCAGCTCAAAACCGGCATCCGTTGTCGGACGATCCCATGTGAAACCAGATAGATTTTTATGCAGTAAATTATTTATATTAAAGACACATCAACAACATCTTCTCGTCAGGTATATCTCAAAACTTAAAAACGAGACTGTACAACCAGTGCGTGTTGCCAGTGATGATCTATGGAACTGAGACGGTCCTTCACTACTGGCCGGATGAGGAAGCTAAAGATCGCTTAGCGAGCTATGGAGAGGACTATGCTCGTAGTTTCTTTGCTTGATAAACTTGAAATGAGGATATCCGCAGTAGAATCAGAGTGACCGACGTAGCTCAACGGATTAGTAAGCTGAAGTGGCTGAGTAAGCTGAGAAGAGGGAAACTGAAACGGGAGATGGCCAGCAGTTTCTTCATAATAACAACTCAAAATAATAAAAAAACTGGGGTTGCTAAACCAACCTGCCAAGCGTGACAACTACAGAATAATTGTATCTATGTTTTTTTTATAGGATAAGTTTTTTTTTATATGTTACGACTTTTACTTTCTCTAAATGATCAAGTTTTGTCAACGATCCCAGCAACGCCAACGATTGTGAAGCCACCGCTTGTCAGTCCAAGGACCGCACAAAATCATTCCATCAGTAGTAGTGACTGCCGGTGTGTATAAAGGGCAGGGACGTAGCGAGCTTATGATTCACGCTTAGTGGGAATTCCTCGTTAATGAGGGATAATTGCAAACCCCAATCCACAGCATGAAGGTGTTCTAACAGGTTGCCGGGCCTCTAGGCAAGGAAGAACATGCCAATTACTTCAGTGTAGTGCGCGTGCGGCCCAGGACATCTAAGGGCATGACATACCTGTTATTGCTCAATCCCGTGCAGTTCGAAGCCGCCGGTCTCTCTAAGAAGATTTTAAGACGTCGCCAGTGAATTAGTAAAGTACACCATATAAATTTCCACCAAAATTGGTCAAGCCGAAAGGAGAAGAATGATGAACACACACAGACCTGAATTTTACAGTTATAATAATTTAAATTTTATTTACAATAAAGATACTCCAAAAGTACGAACTCGTTTAACTAATATCACTTTCTTCTTTTTGAAGTCGGTTGAAAGGAGCGGAAATAATATGTTAGCTCCGATAAATTGTATTATTTTATGACTTTGCTTTTGACATTTCACTAAGAGAAACGTTTGTTTATTTGATTTCATAACGTTCAGTGGTAAAACATAACGTAAAAAGTTGCTTTGCAATTTGTTTACGATTTTTTAGTGAATAATTTGTGAAATTTATTGAGAGTTTGAGTTCTACGGGTTTTTGGTCCTAGTTGTAAATATTACCAGGAGAAAATTATTTTTTCGTATAATCAGTCTAACTTCTGTTCCAACTGCATTGATATAGAGTTATAAAATAACACAAATGTTAGAGGATGTTTTAAGTAAACGGTAACTAACAAATTCAAAAAAAAATATCTCAAAACGCCTGATTCTAGTAAATAAATGTATTATTTAATGTAAAAAAAACTAATAAAATAACTATTTAAATATTATTACACGGAAATTCCTTTATGCTCCTTGACATAGGTCATGTTGAAGTGGATAGAATCTTGATGAGCCTAAAATCTAACAGTGCTGCTGGTTGTGATATAATCTTAACAAAGTATTTAATATTTGTAAGAAATGAAGTCGTTCCTATTATAACTCACTTTGCCAACCTTTGTTTTAATAAAGGGGTATTCCCTGTCCTGTTAAAACAATCTATTACACATAGTTACAAAAATCTTTTTTCAGACGTTTATTTAGCTTTTATGTAGACATATGGCATCCTGACTCTGAAAATAAATAGTTTTCGTCTGTCAGCTTTAGTTTTTGAGATATGGCATATGTGTGTTTTTTTTAGAAAAACCCAAAAAGCGAATACCATAAAAAATATTTGATATTTGGAAGCCGCCAAAAACGATCTTTTTAATGATTTTCTTGCATGTGATACTTGTGGTAGGTCACATTTCAAAGTCCAGCAAAATCTGTCAAGATATGCACATCCCATCTGCCCTTATATCGTTCCTCCGTGGTGCGAATTCCTTGATGGAATCTTTCTCCTTGTTCATCACTAAAGTGGCCAAGATTTTCACGAAAGTGGTCCAGATGGGAGTGTAAATAATGAAGTTTTACGCCCATGTTGCAACCAAGATACTTCAGACATAATAACATATGTTGAACCAAGTCTTGGTAGTTTGGTGCTTTAGTATTACCAAGAAAGTTTTTCATTACTGACACAAATGATTTACATGCTTTGCACTCTTTTTCATTCTTATTATAACAAAATTTTGCATCATTAACTAGCAGACGTATTTGTGATCCATCAAATATTCTAGCTTTTAATTTTTCTGTAGTCAGACCAGGGAATTTCTGTGTAACATACTCAAAACACCAAATTTTATGTGCAGTGGTGGCAAAATAATGCGATCTTTTTTAACGACCGGAGAATATATTATATTCTGCTTTTCAGACACTACTAATTTCTTTCTTAGAGGCCACTCTTTCCGAGTCTCTGCTGTTCGGTATATTGTGACTTTAGTATTGGGTGCAAGTACTTTTTTTTCTTTTAATCTAGAGGCGAGTAACTCGAACTGTTCTTTTGTCAAATTAAGATCTCTTATTAGGTCATTTAACTCGTTTTGGTTAACAAATTATGTACTCGGGACATTGGGGATGAAATCAGGATCATTTGACTTAATAACGTCTATTATGTCGTCTGTTTACATTTGGCAAGAAGCTGCTGCAGACATCGAAGTTAAAACTGGTGGTATTGCTTTTGAGCTAGAACAGATAGCAAAGTTGGTCGTTTAGTAGACGGTAAATCAGGATAAATCCATTTACTGCGGTTATTTGAATTAATGTCGTTTACATTAACGACGCAAAAATAGCAATCATCATAGTGATTTTTCGGTTCTCGCCAGATCATGGGGGTTGTGATTTTTAGGGAACTTATCTTTCCACTTGAATATTGTCGCAAACTAACAACACAATTTTGGCAAACAGTTTTAGGCACCCACGGCTTGTTCAAATTACACACTTGTACTTTAAAATAGTCGGTATACGCGATTTTTATGAAAGCTGTCACCGATTTTCTATAATTTTTAAAAACATATTCACCACAAATAAAGCAAAAACACTCCGGATCGTTCAAATAACGTCGCGTTGATGTAGACATCGCTAAAATTTTATCTTAGCTGATATCAACACTGTGTTAAATTCGTAAATATACGCCTACCCTCAGATAAAATACCAAAAAGCTGTGTACGAAAAATAAAATCTAATGGATAGAAACGGCTGGTAAATTCAAATTAACTGTATCAAATGATGAAGGAAAAGTGAAAAAAACTTCCGGAATATACTAAAAAGTAAAATTTTGTAACTATGTGTTATTATTCCAGTACACAAGGGTGGGGATCGGATAGAAGGGAATAATTATAGGCCTATATCCATTTTACCTAGCATATCAAAAATTTTTGAAAAGCTTATGAATACTCGTTTAGTAAAATTTCTAAATAAATATAATACTTTGTCTCCTTCCCAATATGGATTTTGAACGGGTAAATCCACAAAAAATGCTGTAATTTCCCTAAGCTCACTAATAATTGCAGAAATAGATAAAAATAAATAAATCTTTAACGTTGTTTCTTGATATCAAAAAAGCCTTTGACACCGTCTCAGTCCCCTATTCTTGTAAATAAGCTAGAAAAGGTTGGTATAAGGAGAACGCCATTATTTTTTTTTTAAAACTACCTTTATAATAGGAAAAAATAGTCAAGTTAGAAGAGTACTTCAGTGAAGATGCAGAAGTAGCATGCGGAGTCCCACAGGGAAGTGTATGGGGCCCTACGTTATTTCTTATATATATCAAAGACCTTTGTACCCTAAAGATGAATAACGCAAAAATTTTGTCCTATGCCAATGGTACAGCAGTCATCTTCTCTGGGAACACCTGGCAAACTGTGAACAATAGTGCCGAAAAAGGAATGGCCCAAATAGCTACTTGGTCAAAATGCAATGTGCTCTCGCTAAACACAAATAAAACAAACTATATATGTTTTAATGTCTACAATAAAAATCAGCCTGCTGACAGATTTAGAATAAGGGTTTATGATTGTAGCAACACCGAGGATGAAATCTGCAACTACCCAATCATTAATAAAGTTACCCATACTAAGTACCTGGGTGTCATATTGGATCAGAGACTATCCTGGTACCCAAAGCTTGAACAAGTTGCCGGAAGAGTCAGAAAGCTGATTTGGGTATTTCGATCATTAAGGCATGTGGTTCCAGGTAATAATAAAAAGTAAAATGATGACCGGGAAATATCAAGAAATATTTTGAATAAGATATATACCCATCGCCTTGGTTTAATCTGTCTTGGAATATTGCATTCCTGTTTGGGGAGGTGCGGCAAAAACCAATATTATAGAGGTTGAGAGAGAACAACGTTTAGCGCTTATTAAAGTTTTGTAATTTAAAAACATTAGATACCCCATGGAAAGGATCGATAGGGCAGACCAAACGGCTGAGGGTTAGGGGGAAAGGGAAAGAATCCGGCGGACAATGCGGGCGGGATTAAGGAGCACCGCCTTCTGCATTTGAGCTTGGAGCGATCCGTCACGGAGTCCAAGTCGCCTCAGCAGACCCGAGAGGCTGACTGGGATTAACTCGTTCGCAGAAACGACTACAGGTGCGCCAGGTCCAGATATTTTGTTCGCTTATCTGTTTCGGCTTTCACGAGATTCTTGTCATACGGGATGGTAATGTCGACCAAAATACTTTTGACTGTACCCGGTTCATCAGTACAATATCAGGCTTATTCGCAAGAATGGTTTTGTTTGTGGTGATTGCCCGGTCCCAGTTGAGCCTGGCGCGGTTTTTTTCGAGCGCAGCTTCCGGCATGTACTTAAAATAAGGCAGTTTTCGATCCACGAGACCGTGTTTCAGAGCGAGCTCCTGGCTTACTAGGTTGTTCCTATGCAAGTAGCAGAGTTAGAAAGCGCCGAACAACTAGAGATGATATGCCTAAGTCATCTCACCTAAGTGATTCACCGGGATGGCGACAAGCTCGACAAATGTCGAGGGTGCAATCCCTTAGGATATATCTCCGATAGTTGTTGATCTTAATAACCTGATCCTGTATTGCACAGACAAAACCCTCGGTCTCTCCGAAAGGGTCACCAAAATGTAACCTGTAAAGAGAGGCAATTGTGTCTACGAAAGGCTCACGTAGAGTTTTGTAGAACCTCCCGTGGCCTTCTTCTTCCATACGGTCTCCCGGTCGGAAAATCTGTACTGCCGGGTCTTGCCATTGCTGTTTGGCTATGCATAGAGGGGTGAGTCCTTTATCACAAGAAATAACGTCCCTATAGAATGGATCATCCGATTTCGTCAGAAAAAAAATTACGAAGGCTGCAGACTTCGCGATTATGCATGGTAAGCGCGCTTAAAAAGCCGCACCCACCATGTTACAGGGCAAGTAGAGCCTCTTTACTGACGATCTCGGATGATACTTCCTGTGGGACGTCATAATAGTGCGGACTTTTCTGTCCAGAGCGTTCAGTTTGGTCTGAGTCCACCTGAGTATTCCAAAGGTATACATGAGAACAGGCATGATCCAGCCGTTATATACGTGTGTTTTATCAACGCCCGATAAAAGACTGTTAGTAATTTTGTCAAGCGTGCATAAAACACATCGCAAACTATGTTCTGGGACAAACCCAGGTATCTGTAAGTTTCAGCCTCGGATAATGTCTTTATGTTGATGGACATAGATAAATCTATGCTTCAGAGTTAGCAACCCTACCCATTTCGACATGGAGGACTGCACACTTATCCGTCCCCAGCTCCACACGGTATGTTTAGCAATTCCATAAGATAATTAATAGAATCAGGCGTTACTTTGCGGAAATCCATTATATAAAAGCTTTTACAAAAATTTACTTTGCAAATATCCGCGTTATAAAATAAAATGATGTGTCTTACCTAGTATGAAGAAGCACCTCCCGCCCTCCCTCAATTGCGTGCACTAACCCCGTCACCACTAATCCCAGCACCGCTACTTCCAACACCACTACACTAGGCAAGACACACCACTGACGATAATACGACACGTGTTTCGCCTCTACACGAGGCATCCTCAGGTGATATAGACTCTACGGTGGCTAACCGCTAATCACTTAATACGACACGTGTTTCGCCTCTACACGAGGCATCCTCAGGTGATATAGACTCTACGGTGGCTAACCGCCACGAGGCATCCTCAGGTGATATAGACTCTACGGTGGCTAACCGCTAAGTGATTAGCGGTTAGCCACCGTAGAGTCTATATCACCTGAGGATGCCTCGTGTAGAGGCGAAACACGTGTCGTATTATCGTCAGTGGTGTGTCTTGCCTAGTGTAGTGGTGTTGGAAGTAGCGGTGCTGGGATTAGTGGTGACGGGGTTAGTGCACGCAATTGAGGGAGGGCGGGAGGTGCTTCTTCATACTAGGTAAGACACATCATTTTATTTTATAACGCGGATATTTGCAAAGTAAATTTTTGTAAAAGCTTTTAATTCCATAAGATGAGAGCAACTGGGGGCTAATAACTTAAGATCATCCATATAGAAAAGGTGGGTCACTTTTGAACTTCCTTTCCGAAGCTGAAATACCCTCCCGGAACCCTCAAGTAAGGTACTGAGAGGGTTCAGAGATAGGCAGAACCAGATTTGACTCACACAATCGCCCTGGAAGATACCCCTTCTTATCCTTATGTGATTCTCCACAGCCGTCATCCGCTTTCCTAGATGACAAAGGGTCGTACTCCACTGCCCTATACACTGCCCGAGGAAGTCTCGAACTGTACAGTCAAATTTGAACAGCTCGAGGA
The DNA here is from genome assembly GCA_963668995.1 of Parnassius mnemosyne. NCBI lineage: Eukaryota > Metazoa > Arthropoda > Insecta > Lepidoptera > Papilionidae > Parnassius > Parnassius mnemosyne. Next base: position 23,700,219 of record CAVLGL010000084.1, read on the forward strand.
CCCTCTTCAGCCATGGATGAGGCACTGAGTCGAACGCCTTTTTGTAGTCTAGTCTATCCAGGCGGCGTAGAGGTTTCGACGGTTGCGTTTAACCACTTTGCCAATAACCGCGTCAATGACGACTGGTTTCTTGGATACACGAGTGGGCGGTGTTTGCTTGGGTCTATGGAATCTCGGTCTTTAGAAACCAAATGAGTGATGCCAGTAGTGAAGAGGTGCAGGGATGACTTTTGGTTGAGAGCCGCTTGAAACTGTCGAGTGAGCACAGCGTGACACCACGAACCTCTTCAGCCAGTAGTGATGCAGTCCGTCGAGTCCCGGACTTTTCCAGGTCAGGGTCCTACGGACCACCTCAGTTACGTCATTGCGCGTTATAATGACGGGGTCTATGGGCGTAACATTGACACACTGACTCGCCGCAACTTCCGTCCAAAGGCCCCCACTGTGGTTTACGGGCTCTTACCACAGTCTGCGCCAGAATGCGTCAGTGTCGGCCTGATTCGGTACTGGGCCCGTTCCACGTACCATTGGCCGCTCCAATGATTTATACAGCCTCTATTGATCACTCTGGAAGAGACGATTCTGCTTGAACCGTGTCGACGTCTCGGTATATCACCGAATCCGCTTTCCCCAAGCAGCGATCCTCTGCTTCATATTGTCTATGCGCTCAGTCAGTTTATACGTTATATAAAGGAAAGGTGGCAAACGAGCATGCGGTTCACCTGATGGTAAGTTACTACCGCCGCCCATGAACAACTGCAACACCAGGGGAACCAGGGGAATTGCAGATGCGTTGCCGGCTTTTTAAAAAGGAGTAGGCTCTTTTCTTGAAGGTCCCTAACTCGTATCGTATCCAGCTGGGACAAACTGATATTTGTCCCAGCAAACGCCTTCCTGACGGTGCGCGCAATTCTCGGCCTATTATTGCTTAACATGAAGCTTATCAGTCTGCCGATGAGAGCCCTTTCCTTTGCGATACGGTCATCAATCCTTTCCCTCCAGGCTAGGATAGCGCTAGTTTGCCCAATAGCACGTCCAGACGTGGGAAATTGGGCACCAACAATGTGGCAATCTGCTAAAGCACCGCTAAAAAGTATTATGTCCGTATCGCAAAGGTCCCGCCTGGTTTCCAAAAAGGTTGCCAGCAATGGGTTCAGGGCCGCCACGATATCTCAATTCCGCTTGCTTAGGGTTATGCGCGGGAGTTACGGTCAATTTTCTAGAGGCGTACAGCGCGTTTCCACAATCGTCTTTTCCAATTTACTCCTCATCTGCTTTAGTTCGTGGGTGACCATTTCATCATCGCCTGGATTAACCAAATCGGGAAGATCCATGGCGGTTTCCACATGTAACTGCTGATCTATGGCTCTAGGTGCCATATCCCCAGCTATAGCTGGTTCATTCGATGAGGGAAATAGCCTCACCCCGTAGTCGTTCGAATTCGGTATCATCAAATATTTTCGAGCGTATGATTTCCTAAACACGGTCTGCCAGGTTTTGCTCCGTGAGGAGAACCGAGACCGATACGTAATCCCTCCAGGTTTTTCCCCTTTCACACTATAGTACGCCCGCAATGCGTCTTTATTCATATTTTTGTCCATTGCATGCGGCGTACTCCACCAGCGTCGAGTGCCGCTTGCCGAGTCCGAGAGGACCCTGCCGACACCAAGCAATCAGGTGGGGATAATGGATGCGAGGGGCTGCTAGGTGGTCGTGCAGCACCTCTCGCTCGGCTGGTGGCCCGCATGCTGTCATGTCCAGCGCCAGCTCCAAACACGCCCCGGCGATACCCAGGCAGCGGCCCTATACTCTTTATATTTTTTATTATTATTATTGTTATAAAATATAATATTTTATACTTAAAGGTAGTTTATTTTAATCAAAAGAAATATTTTAAAAAAAGTTAAATACAAAACATTCGCAACTACGTTATGTACTTCGTACGCCTGAAAAATATTAACTGCTTTGAACTTACGCCACGTTGCACTTTGTAATTACTAGTTTAACCAACCAACATCTGAAATTGCTCCGAGAGCACCTTAACTATTATTACATAATTTGATATGGATATGATATATTTTACAAAAAGTTTTAAAGTAACATAGTCACTAATCTAAGGACTGGAAAGAAGAAATTTAAAGAATCACAAAAAAAATTGCGGAAAGGCAAAAGTAATGCTTATTCCACAGACTGTTAATGAGAAGCAGCTTCACCAGTAAGAGAGTATAGACATAGCGCTTATTAATTTATTAGCTACCAGACGTTGTTTTGTACCTTCTGTTAAATGGCGCAATGAGTTTCACTCCGAGTTCATGCCGGAATTGTTTCAAGTGTAATTATAACATTTAATTACAACTCAAATACAGCGTCACCTAATGGATCCATATTTCGTGATTGACAATTTATGGCTCTAAAACAATATAATGAATATGAGTCATTTCGATCTCTAAAATATAGAATTTGTTAATAAATTACAAAAGCGCCACCTAATATATCCAAGCATAGCTATTAACCATCATTACAACATAAGAAATAAAATATTGTGTCAATATATTTCAATCGATGAAGTTTTTAAGAGAGTCTCTCACCTGATGGTAAGTGACTGCCGCCGCTCATAAACAACTGAAATTTTTTGTTGAATTTTGATTGCTAACCGATGATAGGTAAACATTTATTTACTGGTATTCGTTGTATTTATTTATTGGTATGCTAAGTGGGTGCAATGGCTCGTAGACATTTTTTTATGTAAGAGCAAATGAGGGGCAAATGCAATGTAAATGTTAATGCAATATTAACACACTCTGATCGTAAGTCACTACCATCGCCTATGAACAACTGCAACGCCAGAGGAATCGCACATGCGTTGTCGGCCTTTTAAAAAGGATTAGACTTATGTCTTGATGTTCACTAAGTTGTATTGGTTCGGAAAAATAGATGGATGGATGCGGTCAAGTAGTAGGTACTGGCACTAGGGAACCGCTAGTAATTTTAATATAGTTCACTCATGTGACCGAACTGAACGCTCTGGACAGAAAAGTCCGCACTATAATGACGTCCCTTAGAATGCATCATCTGAGATCGTCGGTAATGGGGCTGTACTTGCTGCGGAAGCATGATGGGCGCGGCTTTTTAAGCGCATTTACCCTGCATAATCACGAAGTGTGCAGCCTCCGTAAGTATTTTCTGGCGAGAGCGGATGATCCATTCTATAGGGACGTTATTTCTTGTGATAAAGAACTTACCACTCTATCCTTAGCCAACGAGCAATGGCAAGACCCGGCAGTACAGAGCATTTCCGACCGGGAGACCGTATGGAAGGAGAAGGAGCTCCACGGGAGTTTCTACAAGGCTCTACATGAGCCTTGCGTAGACACAGTCGCCTCCCTCTACTGACTACGTTTCGTTGACCTCTTTGGGGAAGCCGAGGGTTTTGTCTGTGCGATACAGGATCAGGTTATTAAACCAACAATTATCGGAAATACATCTTAAAGGATGGCGCCGTCGACATTTGTCGAGCTTGTCGCCATCCCGGTGAATGACTTAGGCATATCGTCTCTGGTTTTTCGGCGCTTTCTAACTATGATTACTTGCGCAGGCTCTGAAATACGGTCTCGTGGTTCGGAAACTGCCTTATTATAAGTACTTGCTATGCTCGAAAATGACTGCGCCAGGCTCTACTGGGACCGGGCCATCATCACAGACAGGAGTTTTTTTCATTGCAAATAAGCCTGATATTGAACTGGTCGACCGGGCACAGTCAAGGATATTTTTGGTCGACATTACCATTCCTCATGAAGTCAATCTCGTGAAAGCCGAAACAGATAAGCTGATAAAATATCTGGACCTAGCTCACGAGGTGACCGACAAGTGGGGTGGTCTGCCGACCGAAATTATTTCTGTGGTAGTTTCTGCGAACGGTCTTATCCCAGTCAGCCTCTCAGGTCATCTAAGGCGAATGGGATTCCGTTTTGCACCGCTCAGACCTCAGATACAGAATGCGGTGCTCCTTGATACCGCCCGCATCGTTCGCCGGTTTTTTTTTCCCTTTCTTCCTAACACTCGGCCGTTTGGTATCCCCTGCCATCTGGTTGGGTTTTTATTTATTTATTTATGTTTATGTATATATTTTTTTCTATTGATATTTATGTATATTTATCATTTTCATTTACATTTATATATTTATACAGCCCAACCAGATGAGAAAACTATATAGATATCTTGCATAAATATTCTTAAATTATACAAATTTGTCGTAATTACGCAACGGTACTTAATTAGTTGTTGTTTTGTTTGGAATCTCATCACTTATTCAGTCCGTCAATCAATTAGTTTATTTTGTATCTTTCGAATGTATTAAGTACATAATGTTTTTCATTTTATTGCCAAAAGTTTAGAGAAGTATTTATTAACAAACTGCACTGTTTGTTAACTAAGAACTTAAAAGTTTCATGTAATATTAAGGAGCTGAATAAGTTCTTCTCTATTGTCTAAATAACAATTGACTTTTGAGTTTTTTTGTTTAAGCTGATAAACGCTAGCATATCAAACCCTAAGTGGGTCACAAAACAACTTCCACTGCTACGTGAGATAACACACAAGCACTCCCCCTCTAAATTAACGGACACATTGTCTGCGATAGTAGTTCAAGCATTAGACCTCGTTCACTGCTCGGGGCTGAAGACTTTTCAGTCTCTGTTTAGAATAAGTTAAGGTTCTAAAATATTTATTTATTTATCTATTCCTCGCTGTGCACTAAATACAGAACAGAAGTAAACACATGTACAAAAATGTCTTATCAGCTTAGTAGCTTAAGTTGGTACACAACCTGAACATAAAGAAATGATGTAATCAAAGAATAAGTAGAGGCGGTATTCAATGACAAATTACAAAAATAAGAAGTAAAAGAGTTTTTATATTAGCGCTCCAAGAAATAATTTTTAATATATTTTTTTTTAATCTAGAGGGAAATTAATCACGACGGATCTGAAAAGATGGGCAGTTACACAATCGCGCAGCATTGACAGTGAAGTATTTTCTGAGGAAGTTGGTGGAGTGCGCCTCTGCGGAGAAAAATATTGATAAAATAAATGCAAACAAAATATATCTAAAAATCTGAAGTATATATTTTTGAAGCCAAATAAATAAATAAAAATAATATTCAGATTATTAACAGTTCAAAATTATATGCTGCAAAGGTCCCCTTAAAGCGGGAATTGAACTTTCTTTAAATTACCAATTCCATTTTCTCATTTTGTTTTGTTAATATTTATGTAATTTTTTGACGTACAATTGTTAGGCAAGGTGTTATCTATCTATCTATCGTCCATTGTATTGTTATTGGATTGTATCAAGAACTCTTATTTTTATTAGTAGGTGTATAAGATATAATAGTAAAGGGGTTTTGAATTTCCTATATTTTAGTCCATTATGAATAGGATTAAATATATTGTCGCTTTCGCCTGTTAACATAGACATATTATAATTTTGTGTTAAAGTTTGGAAGTTATATATATGTTCTCTTATTTTAATTTTTTCATTTATTTAACAAAAACATAAGACGTAAATAGTCAGAAAAAGTGGAAGCGTATCGAGTACATAATAAAGTTAATAATAATATAAATATATATTAAGGAAATCTTTTAAATTCCCTAACAAAGCATGCATTGAAATAACAGGTTACAATGCACATAATATTATTAATAGAATCAGGCGTTAATTTGCGGAAATCCATTATATAAAAGCTTTTAGAAAAATTTACTTCGCAAATATCCGCGTTATAAAATAAAATGTGTGTCTTACATAGTATGAAGAGCACCCTTTTGTTTTGTTTTTTGTTTTTAATTTTACAAACGGCTGCGTAAGTCCAGCGGTGATTGGTCGCATGTTTTATCGCATGACACAGTCGCTCGCTCCTTAGGTAGAGAGCGGTTGCATCATCGGTCTGTATAAAAGGCACTTGTTTTGGCTCAACGCTCACTTAGCGGTTAGCTACCGTAGAGTCTATATCACCTGAGGATACCTCGTGTAGAGGCGAAACACGTGTCGTATTATCGTCAGTGGTGTATCTTGCCTAGTGTAGTGGTGTTGGGAGTAGCGGTGCTGTGACGGGTATAGTGCACGCAATTGAGGGAGGGCGGGAGGTGCTCTTCATACTATATAAAACACATCATTTTATTTTATAACGCAGATATTTGCGAAGTAATTTTTTCTAAAAGCTTTTGCACATAATATTATGTATTTAGTTAAGCTCCATTGGCTTCTTATTGAAAATAAAGAAATAAAGCGTAAATAAAAATATTTTCGGATAACGAATCCGACATTCATACAACGATATGAATGTCATAAACCGAACAGTGTGTCGTTTATTGTACACTAATATAATAAAAAATATCCAAAATTATAACATACAATCGTGTACTTATTAAATAAAAGGGTGTTTTTTTTTTCTCTGACAACCTTTGCCGCAAGATTTAGCTTTGTTACAGGCTTACAGGCGTACATTTCGAAACGTTACATTGAATATAAGCAAAAACGAGTGTACTTACTGTTGCCACATTATGTTGGTTATTGCTGGCAGCTTTGAGCTCAGTGAAGTGTTAAGTTGAAAGGCTCATTTGTGATCGCAATTTCCTTCAATCCCTTCTTGTTAATCTCGATAACAGGTACAAAGTAGCGAGCTATTTTTCATTTCTCAGTATAAACTTTGCAAAGCAAAACTGTGAATAGTATGACTTAATTCCTCCTTCCCCTTTAAAACATTGGACAAAAAGATTTGTTTTCATCCCTTGGTATTGTCAATAGAATAGAATAGAATATAATTTTTTATTCAATATTGATTATTACATCATTCTTATTGAAAGTCATTTTTTATTTACCACTGGTTCGGAAAATACCTCTGTCCTGGGAAGAACCAGCAAGAAACCCAGCTGAACTTTTTTTTCAAACATATTTCACTTAACAGTGATTTCGTTTATACAATTTTTAAATGATTTTTCATAGAACCAGCATGGTGGCGATCACCTTATTCGTAGGGTTTATTTTCATTCATGTATTCCTTGATATTATAATAACCCTTTTTGTACAGTTTTTATTTAATTAAACTTTTAAACTTGTTTATTGACAAACTTTGAATATGGTCTGGGATTTTGTTGTAAAAGCGTATACATTGAACCATAAATGAATTACATGTCAAATAACATATTCGAAGAAAAAGTTAATTTAGTCGTTCGTCATATAGCAAAAGAGTGATAGTGGTAGTTGTAACCTTTACGGCAGCAGTGGTTAGACTTTTGTTAGTACATAAGTTATGGTAAACATATACGGTTACTTCACCCCTGATAAAATTAAGACGTATCAAAACATACTTGAGTGAAATGCTGTCTTATTTCTACTCTTCTTTATTCTTGAAATGCTATAGAAATAAAAATGGCTTATGAAACTAACAATAAAATAAAGCTTTACTTTTATTTTTTAAACAAAAGAGGGATGAAACATCTTAAAAATACGCAAATATTCAAGACATTTGATCGATTGATACACATCGACGCTTTGAGAGAAAATTGTTTTGTAGCATCGATTTGTCGCAAATCATGGCGAGGGCGGAAGTAAACAAAGATAATAAATTGAATCCCTTTCACAGAGGTAACGGTGTAATTTCATATCTTGTTTTATTTGTATATGATGGAAATGGAAAGCATATTATGTAAATAAATAATAAAAATTAACAAAAGACTAAGCTTTATGGGGTTCAAGAGGAAAATATACAAATATCCGTTTAAAAAAAATTTTGGATTACGACATTTATGGATTCGACTTTTATACAGGTTTATTAATCGAACAGATTAATAAATCTGTATATCTGTATGAATATCATAACAAACGTTCTATCTTCTTCTTCTTCTTTACAGCCTATAAAAGTCCACTACTGAACATAAGCCTTCCTCGTAGATTGTATCATAGTTGAATTTTTCCATAGTTGCCACGATTGGCAGGCATACGATTGGAAGGGTTAACGACCGCAGTTTTTACTCAGCTCTTATCAAGAGGATGCTGCTGCCCATCTTCTCTTTAAGTTTTCTTCTGTCACCTCTTACGACACCCATTGAACGATATCGGGTAGTGGGTATTCTTTCACTACCATTACACGGTTATTTTATTTTTTATTGCACACAAATCAAACATAAAGTATACAAACCAATTACGTACTACACTCTACCTTGGTTCAGAAATTCAGATAAAAGGTTCGGTACGTTCGGGAAAGTTCTACGATTTCGCATTAGGAAATAATATTATGTTTCCTAAGGTGAGTAAATGTTACTGGTGGAATGAAACAACATACACAAAGATTTTGACACCAATCATAAAGTTCGCCATCAACTGCTCATATGAGCAATTTATTTTTGATTTATATAAATCAAAAATAAATTCAAATGTAATATAGGTACAAAATTGGTGGAATTATTCATTAAACAATATTGCGATAGCAGCCCCGAATTTTAGTCAATTACGGCCCAGAAACTGTTAATATCGAAGCAATTAGTTAAGGGTTGATTAACCACACATATTCTATAAATTAAGATACATTGTAAAGGAGTCTTTGTATCTGATACAAAATATATTAAAGGGCCTGACAACCTAGGAATCGTAAGCACAACTGCTGATCATGAGATTTTGGGTTTGAATATTGGGTCGGACCAAAATCGGATACAGGGTTTTTCTACCAATAATTCTCAGTAGTATCCCGAAGTTGTGGGTGTATCACCCTCTTTGTCTCGGCAAATAAATCCGTCGGTCTGGTGCTAGATTTATCTCAGGTTGTGGCGGATTGCTTTTCATCAGATTCTGTGAATGATAACAACAAATTTACCCTTTTTATAAATATATCTGAAATAGAATGACAATAAAAAGAAGCATAAGCAACGGCAAAAATGATATCATAATTCGTAAAACAAAGCCTTCTTGTTTAAATAAATCAAAATCAATAACCATAATAATCACCGTACAAAAAGTCTCACGTAGCTTGACAAATATCAACAGGGTAAATTCCTAAAGAGCTTTTAATCGCCGAGAAACCAAATAAAAATTTATATAAGGACGATAGAAATCATAATATGAAGCCATCTTATAAGTTTGTCAGAATTAGCGGGAATACATCGGAAAAGGTTAGTTGTTAAAATAATAAACGTGAGAGAGTGGATGTTCAACTTACTCTCTTGCTTACACAATTAATCGTTAGCGGCAATAAAACAGCGTAACTGCACTATAAGTTTAGTATAGGCAATTACATTTCGACCATACTGTACTGCTGCCCTCGTCACAATAACTTACTGGTGTAACATGAAGGACATAATTACTTGATAACACCAAAGTGTACAAACCAACAGCAACACTACCAATCTCAATGTAATACAGCACAGCGTCGAAGAACGACTTCCCTCGTAGAATGACTCAAGATGAATCCCTCGCGCTCTTAATCTACACTGACCTTTATATTGCACAAACGAGTGGAAGGGGTTTCTCGAAATACCCTCAATTCAAGTTCGCCACCATCGTTATGACGCTCCATTAGAGTGACGCAACCTCTCGCTCACTCTCGATCCAACAGGTATTTTATAAACACCTTACACGGCCAACCCTGACATACAAACGTCCTCGGGTGTGTATCTTCATGAATTCTTGTAAAAAAACACTGTTTATCACCAGTTCATCCACTCGTCTATCCTGACATGACATGACTATCTTTGGACACATACGCAGGGTGATTACGTTTGACCTCGTACAAACTAATACTACCTAAGGCGTCCTTTTGATCAGACATCTTCTCATATGATGACTTGGACCGTACAACTAGCTCTCGCCTAATCATTACCTCATGACGACACCTAGCTCAGAGAGTGACACTTTTCTTCAACCAGTTGTTATCTCATACGACAACATGGACCAAACAACTGGCTCTTTCCACCAAGCACACACAGACACACAGCTACACACATAAACATACATCTTGCACGGCACTATAAGCATCAATAGAAGATATACGCTTTAACAACACATAATCTCTTGTAGATATACTAATATCCCCAATCATACCATAATCGAGAGCGTGCGTCCCTTCGACCACGCATGGACCGGACGGCACCTTTCTCTCAAGCCGTCACATACAACTGCAAACTAGTATGTCCCTACAACCAACCGCTCGGGTCTGACCCGGATGAAATTGTTATTTGTATTCTGTTTGACTAACCTGACTAGACCGGACGGAAGCGTCCCTTCGGCCAGTGTAACTCCAATATTCATAAACCTGGACTGGACAAATGTGTCCTTTTGACCAACCGCGCGGGGGTTTGCCCTGTACGATATTGTCCCTTCGACCAGCTTCATAATATCGATTCAAAGAAACCTTACCAATCATCATACAGAAAATTAAGCAAGAAAAATTTGCAATTTTAAAGGGTCATTAATCACCCAATAGATCTAGGTCAATTGTCGTCCCACAGCGTGGACCAAGTGCGCTAGGTTCCTTCATCCAGCTGCCTCAGATAATACGCGGCGTAGGCCGGCCGTACGAGGCCCCTTCATCCAGCCACCTCGGGCAATATTCAGCGTAGACTTTGCACGCCAGGCCCCTTCATCCAGCTGCCTCAGACAATACGCGACGTGGAGCGGGCGTACGAGGCCCCACTCTCCAGCTTTTATACCATAATTGTAAATGGGTCCGGGCACCTTGAGCCCCAGATGGTTAGCGATCGCTGTAAGCTTCACAGTACTCGAGCAACCCGGGTTCAACCCCCGCCGGCACCAATGAAATCGTTAATTGCAATTTTAAGTGCTGATTTACCACGTGCTCGGCGGTGAAGAAAAACATCGTGACGAAACCTGCATGCCTGAGAAATAAGAAAAAAAATATTTCGAAGACATGTGAAGTTCGCCAAAACGCATAGGGGCAGCGCGGCGGACATTTCCTTGCCCTAAAACCCTCTCAGAAATGAGAGGAGGCCTATGCCCAGCAGTGAGACGTAAATAGGCTGCATATTTACTTTTTACTTTTACATAATATTCGGAGCAAACCGTAACACTTATTAGTACAATAGAACACAAAAAGGCTACTTTTTCCTATAATCCGTAGTACAAAGATAACATTTATTTTTGTTACATCTCTAAACATTTTAGAACTTTAAAATTTACTCCATGTAAATTATATTTCGCGTGAACTATCAAACCATTACATAAATCGAGCAGTTGAAATTCCTACTGAATGCAAAACTATAACTTATCTAGTTACCTTAAACATTTGTTAACTTTTTTGGGTACATTAAGAAATTATAAAAGTCCTTTAATATAAATCTAACAAAGAGAATTAACTTTTAGCTTAAAACATTCCACTTTAAAAGTTTACTCTACACTTTAATGATACTCTAATGTCAAGGACAGCCAATTCCATTACGACATATAATATGACATATAAACAAAGGCATGCATTATAGTCTTTCACAAACGTAATAACCCTCAGATAATTCAAAGATTATATGTAGGCGATTTCAGGGACTTTATAAAAGTGTGAAAGCGTATGTTCAACTTGCTCTCTTGCTAACGCAATTAATCATTAGTGGAAATAAAACAGCGTAACTGAACTATACGTTCAGTATAGGCAATTATATATCGACCATACCGTAATATGGCCTCGTCACAATTACTTACTGGTGTAACGTGAAGGACAAAATTACATGATAACACCAAAGTATTTAAACCAACAGCAATACTATCCATCTCAATGCAACACAGCACAGCTACTCAGCAACACCATCCTCCTTGCCTGCACCAGAAGAATTAATACAATGGACAGAACCACGACTATCTTAGCACGCGTAGAATGACTTCACTCGTAGAATGACTCAAGAGGAATCACTCGCGCTCTGCACCCACACTGAAATATATATTGCACAAACGAGTGGAAGGGGGTTTCTCGAAATTCCCTCAATTGAAATTCGCCACTATCGATATACCGCTCCACTAGAGTGACGCAACCTCTCGCTCACTCTCGATCCAATCGGTATTTTATAGACGCGCCTATAAGCTGTACCAAGACAATGTCGATTTCAAAATTTATAGCGTTTATTGTTTTAGGATTCACAAGGGATTTAGGTGATAAGCTACTTTCATTAAATAATTGAATAGATAGTGTTTATTAAAAGTATTGTAAGCTAATTCATTAAAATGTTACAAATAAAGGCAAAAGTAGTCAGAGGCAAAGTTGGTTACTAAATTTTATTTTGAACACGAATAGTTGTGACGACAACAACATAACAAGTGGTGAAATACGGTGTGATTTTTATTTATTTTCTCCAAGCTATTTTTGGATGAACCTCGGCTACACGATTGCTTAAACTTGGCTCCTGGAAGCGCAAAGTAGTCAGCCGTTCTGTTTTATACACGATGTATTTTGGAGAGTGTGCACGGGAATTATATAAATTAAATCCTCTCTTCCCTTCCACCATCGGACAGCAAAGGATTGGAATAAGTTGTTAGTATCTACTTTTCCGCAAGATTACAATACGAGTGTCTTTAAGGCAACAGTGAATAGGCTTTTCTTGAGTTAGTGCGCTTCACCATCTTCGGCTGCATAACCACTTACCGTCAGGTGTGATAATAATCGAGCACTAGGTTATAATAGTAAAGATATAGCTCTGGAGCTTGGTTTCCATTTAGACCTCAAATATTTTATCCTGCCTAATAATATACCTTGATGCCAAATTTCAAGTTTGAGTAAGGCTGAAACAGTGGGTGACAAAAAGTACACTTTTCAGACGTTCATGATTCAAGGACTATAATAAATTTATTTATGACTAGCGTTCCCCGCGCCTTCACCCGCGTGGAATTTACTACGATTTCATGGGTTTTAATTTTTTTGCGCAGAACTCTATTTTTTTCTGAAAAAAAAAAGTATCCTACGTTACTCCTTATAACATCAGCTATCTGCCAGTAAAAGTCCCGTCAAAATCGGTCCAGCCGTTTCGGGGATTAGCCGGAACAAACGGACAGACAGGCAGACAGACAGACGGACAAAAATTTTAAAAATTGTTTTTTTTTTGTTATTACTTCCGTATATACTTTCATATGCAATGAGTAAAAAGCATTAATTTAATTTAACATTACAAACAGACACTTCAATTTTATTTATTTATATAGATACAGATATTATGAATTATAGGTAGTCAATACTCTTTATTAAGTAAGTATGAAAACTTAAATGTAGATCTAGTTTTTATGTTATGGCGGGTTTAAAAGTAATTTGAAGTGCTTCATGTGAATATACACACAGCCAGTTCGTCGCCCATTTCTTTTCCGAACTTAGTTGATACTGTGCCGTGCGTCTAGATTTTATAGTGATCGTGATTAATATTTTATTTCTAATGTGTTATTTTTAATTTTTACACAGATAAAATTAACCTAGTAGCGGCGGTGTAAGAATATTAACTACCCCATTTCATCCCGTAGGGTAAGAGGCGACAGAAGGTAACTGAACTGAGACGGGCAGCAGCATCTTCCTGATAACAGCGGAATAAAATTAAGAAACTGCGGTTACCTACTCGCTTGGAAACCGTGGCGGCTGTGGCAAATATGAGGCAATCTATGGGGAAGGCCTATGTTCAGCAATAGACTTTCTGTAATACTAAAAATTAAGAAATAAAAATTGATTGTAGAAATATGTCAATAAGGTATTAGCTATACTACTGTACTGTTTTCTATTTTTTTTTAAATATTTGTCGCCAACGTATTAATACTCATGGTTTAAAAATAATAAATAAATTATGAATTTTAATGAATGATTATCATCATCATTATCATTGTTTGTAAGAACAATATATAAAAACTATTAATTCGTTAACAAAATCTCATAGTTAAATAAAACGCAATGATTATTTAAATAACGTTCTGAAATTATTTAAAAAGAAATGTTTGTTTTCTTATTCTTTTATATTCAACCAGAACATAAATCGCTTCATTAATTCAGGGACACGGCTAGCGCACCATTTTATCTTTTCCAGTATAACAAGTCATTAAAATTACAAAGCTTTATATAAAATTTATTTCTGCAACTGCGAGTTTTCTTAAATTAGACTTAATTTGTAAATTAAAAAAATATAAATTATAAGAGATATACTTTAAGTCAATTAACACAATTAAAAATCATATGTTTATTGCGTATACTGTGTTAAAGAATATTATGGTCAAAAGTCATTATGCAGTTAAAGTTACAGCCTATACATGTCCCACAACTGGGCACAGGCCTCCTCTCATTTCTGAAAGGGTTTTACAGCAAGGAAATGTACACTGCAATGCGTGTTGGCGAATTTCACGTCTTCGACTTTTCTTCTTTTTTATCAAACATATGCAGTTTTGCTCAAGATGTTTTCCTCCACCGCCGAGCACGTGGTAAATCAGCTCTTTAAATTGTAATTAACAATTTCATTGCTGCCGGCGGGGATCTAACTCGGGTTGCTCGCGTACTGTGAAATTTACAGCGAGCGCTTAGCTCTTGAGCTACTACGGCTCCATAATTAAGTATTATAACATATAGTACTGCAGTTAGTTAGTAGTAGTTTATAGTGTAGCGGCGCTGTCGTCGCGAGCAAGTGAAACACATCAAAGCCGAAATCACGCTATCAAAGTTCAGAAGTAAAGCAGTATATAAATAATAGCTCCGAATTACCCCTCGGAGGCCAACAGCTTTTCCCGGGGCAGAACACCTTGTTAGGCGGGAGATAAATCTTGATAGACTATGATGAAAAAACGAATGAATGGATATCATTATTTATTATTTAAGTTTATAAAGCATATTGTACCCTGTATATATATATATATATATATATATATAAGGCTGTTGAAAACTACCTCTATCTATATTTTTGGAAAAAGACTATAATAATATTGCATGTTACAAAGGGTGAATTAATTAATAGTGCGTAACCAAATTGGTTGTTCCACATTTTGTTTGATATTAGCACGTAATTTGTCTCCACAATATGGTCATTTAATATTTTTAATAAATTTATGAATTTATGTATATACTATATTTAAATAAAAACTAAAATATTATATACATAAATAGTTAAATATCAATAAATCCTTTAATAATTAATTCGAAAATAACCAATTTATTCAATTTGCTAACAACTCTCTTTAAACAGTGGTAGAACCACGCGTCAGCTTTTGCTTTCGCACGGATGGGCCGGCTCGAACCGGGGTGGTACCACGACCTCACAGAAAACCAGCGTGAAATAAAGGTTTACCTCTGCGTTTCGCTTGGTGAGTGCAGGTGGCCGGCGGCCCTTTTTACTGGAAATGAGGCATTCCATCTTAGTCCTCACGGGTGACAACGCATTTACATTTTGATTTGTAATAGATGTAGATGTCTATGGGCCGCAGCAACCACTTACCATCAGGTGGACTGTGTGCTCGTTTTTCACCCTTATCCTATAAAAAAAAAACTCTTTACAAATGTGGACTGTTTACCAGCTTGCCAATAAAACATGTATTTAAGAGTTTTAAAAATTATTATAAGTGTTAACTCACTGCAATATTTCATCAGCTACGAACGATAAACCACAGCTACCGAAGAACATCCGGAATTCAGGAAAACCGCACTATTGCTATTAATCAAAACCGCTCCCTGTTTAATATTCGCGTCAGTAAGAACTCCTTTAAATGAGTATTTTAAAGATATTTAAAATACTTAATTCATATTTAATTTGTGTTCAATTTTAAGTTTCCTCGCCATTAAGCCACTTGTTAAAATTTTATTTTCTGTGTGGAATCATTTTGATGAAATATACATATTTTAGGTGATACATCACACTTAGGTCGGAAAAGAACATTCATGATGAATGTTCTTTTCATCATCATCATTACAGCTCTTCACGAGTCCACTGGAGGAATGCCACAAAGCACGATCCCCAGTAACCTGCGTCCATCGACTTTCTGAATGTCTCACCTGATTGTCACTCCATCGAGTGTAGGGGGTCGCCCTACACTTTGGCTGCCGGTACGAGGCTGCCACTCGAGAACTTTTATTCAACATCGTTTGTCGTTTCTTCGGGCTATATGGCTGATCCATTGCCACTTCTGCTTTCTAATCCTTTGGGCTATGTCGGTTACTCTGGTTCTACTACAGATATCCTCATTTCTAAGTTTATCACGCAGGGTAACCCCGAGCACAGCCCTCTTCATAGCTCGCTGAACAACTTTGAGCGTCCTCATACGGCCAGCAGTGAAGGACCACGTCTCAGATTCATAAGTCATTACTGGCAACATTCACTGGTTGTAGAATCTCGTTTTCAAGTTTTGAGGTATACCTGAAGAGAAGACGTGTCGTAATTTCCCGAACGCTGCCCAGGCGAGTTGAATCCGTCGATTGACCTCTCGGTCGAAGTTGGACTTACCTAGTCGGACTATTTGTCATACAAACATACTCGTCAACAAGTTTGAGCTTAGTGCTCCCAACAACTATCGGTATAGGTGACATTGACGTTATATAGGATCTTTGTTTTTTCCATGTTCATCTTAAGACCTATCCGTTGGGAGGCACTATTGAGGTCATTGAGCATAGTGCTTAGGTCGGCAAATCGAGGGTGAGTGATGTTATCGCCATTAATTTTACTAAAGTAAAGTAAAAGTAAAGTTGCAGCCTATTTACGTCTTACTGCTGGGAACAGGCCTTCTCTCATTTCTGAGAAGGTTTTAGGGCAAGGAATTGTCCACCGCGCTGCCCAAATTCGTGTTGGCGAACTTCACATGTCTTTGAAATATTATTTTTTTCTTGTTTCTCAGACACGCAGGTTTCCTCACGATGTTTTCCTTCACCGCCAGGCACGTGGTAAATCAGCACTTAAAATTGCAATTAACAATTTCATTGGTGCCGGCGGGGATCAAACCCGGGTTGCTCGAGTACTGTGAAGCTTACAGCGAGCGCTAACCATCTGAACTACCACGGCTCATTAATTTTACTATGCCTACTTAAATTAGTTTTCAGGCTGACACTGTATGGTTTATACCATATTCCTTTTTCTAGTGACCGTTTCTTAAAGTACTCCTTCTATTTTTCAACATATGTTTTAGAATTTAGGTGAAACTTTTGAGTAATCTATAATAATATTAGTTTCCTTTCCATTTTTAACTGCATGATTTGCTTACATGTCAGCTTTTTCGTTGCCCCGTAACCTAATATAGTCCGAGAGTTCATGACGCATTTTTCAAGAAGTGTTTGATGCATAATGAAACTTTGTTAAAAAGTTAATTATATATAATAAAATAGACAATAATTTAAAAATATTTACATTAATCTGATCTACTCAATGGTTACACACTTTACCACAAAAAAAAATCGGTACCATAGGAATTCAACTAGAAGCAGCGCTTTGTCAACCCCATCAGTGCCGCTGTGGTAGCAGTGTCGATGAAATTGGGCCCCACGGGCTTTCACGGCACAGTTCTTTGAACTATGTCATTCAAAGGCCTCTTGTCTCTGTAAATGTTCCCTCGGTTTTTCCTTGTGGAATATTTAAAGACGATGGTGGGAGACCCGACGATATGAAATTGGTTCCTTGGGAGAGAGGTAAAACCCAATGTGGGATGCTACTTGCGTAGACACTTTTACGGCCTCGAATTTCAAGTGTACCTAGTTTAGAGCCAGAGCCGCATTGGAGGCAGCTGAACAGAGTAACTGGTGCAAATATGGGTCTCTGAGAGATGACGACCCATTTATTTGTGCCATATTCTGTAGCCGCTATCGGTCCGTGGGTTCCTTGTGCGGTGACGATCCTAAAGGAACTCTATCCGCGACTGGTCGTTGCTGTTAGTGATAAGAGGGTTGGTTTCTTGTTCAGAGTAATACTTAGTTATTCAACGAGGAATCGCAGCCAGCGATTTTGCTCGACACCACGGGGAGTAGGACTGTATGATAATTAAGTTATAGTATATATTTAAGATTAAATAAAATAAAATCATGCATGGACAGGAGACAAATGTGCTACGGGTCGTAATCAGTTCGACAGAGAACGACGATTGCAGATATACCCTTAGTCATTCTTCGCGCTCCCATTGGCTGCGGATCACGTGATCTTTTACAAGTGTTACAATTGAAACGAAAGATATGAGGCATGATATTATACAGAATTCTATTAGATAACATATTGTTTTAATTATATTATATTATTTTATTAACTTACTTAAATAATTATATATTTAAATATATATTTTATTATTATTTGAATCAAACACTTTTATTTGGGCGTATTTTAGCAGTACCAGGTGTACCAGGTAGGCCAGACAAACAGTCATGTACCTGCTTATTGAGTCAACTGATACTTTTCAACAACGTTTCATGATGCATCAAGCACTTTGTGAAAAATGCGTCATGAGCTCTCGGACTAATATGCGAGGGAACCCATTGCAATCTCAGTTGGACGCCTTTATAAGTTATTTTCTCTACCTTGGATATAATATCATAAGCTATCGTGCCATATGTTGCAACGAACTCTTGCTGACTGTACATATAACGATATTTTTGACTACTGATAACATATGTTAAAGATTCCGAGATTGCAATAAGTTTAAAAGTCATAATTGTAGTACGAGTACATATTTTAAAACAATAGTGATTTTGATCCATCCGTAAATATAAATCTGCAGCCATTAAATGTTTTATACAACTCTTTAATAACTGCTTATTTTAATAAGTTATTTTTGATCACTTTATCTTTTAATATGGTTTTGTAGTTTGATACGAAATTTGAATATTTATATATAAAGACCGACTACGCTGGGAGAGAGGCGTGGAACTTTGCCTTGCTCCTGGGGCTCTTCCGGCTGGTGAAACAAGCGACTAGGGTACTTGATGTGGATGGGCACACAGCCAACTGCCTTCTGCTGATGACTGATCCAGACATTGTCAGATAGCCAATCTCGTGAGATTTAACGCCTCCAAAACACAAGCGTATCTTTTTACCGCTAAAAGGAGCTCGCTCACCTTGTCTTCTACTTTTCGGAATGTATCCTTGGAATACACTGACCGCCTTCTGTTGTTAAGGGTTGAATTCTCTCCGAAACTCAACTATGGGCGGTTCATTTACTCCAGAGCCAAAGCAGCCGCAAGAAAACTTGGTTTCCTTGCAAGGCTGCAGCGGTACTACACGCCGGGGCAGCTACTTACCTTATATAATGCGCAAGTCCGGTAGTATTGATGTCACATATGGACTGGTGCTGCAAAATGCCAATTGGCAGTGTTGGACTCAGTGGAGAGACGTGCTAAGAGACTCATTGGTGACCTTGATTTGGTTGGAACCAATCTTCTCGGCCTCAGGCACCAGGTGCCAGTCTCTCTTTATTCTATAGGTTGCATTTCGGTGAGTGTGCGCAGGAATTACGCGTTTTAATTCCTCCCTGTCCTTTCCACCATCGAACAACCAGGCGGTCGGTGGGTCTTCATACAAACAATCATCCACCACGTCCCGTTGGTATCATAAGGAGCGACATAGGGAAACTGAACGGGATATGGCCAGTGGCATCTTCGAAATTACAACTCAAAAAAACAAAAAAAAACTCTCACAGAATAGTAGCGTAAAATAACAGCTTAACGCTGCTGTGTTTCGTGAGTTTAGAGAGCCGGAGATCCTTTTTATTGGAAAAGAGGCATTCTATCTTAGTCCTCACGGGTGACAACGCATTTGCATTTTGATTCGTAATTGAGGTTAGAAGTACTTAGATGTCTATGGGCCACAGCAACCACTTACCATCAAGTGGACTAGAATATAGGATAGTATGACAAACGAGCCCACGTTACGACAACGCATCTGCATTTTGATTCGAAATCGAGGATGGATGTCTATGGGTCACAGAAAACCATCAGGTGGACTGTGTGCTCGTTTGTCACCCTATCATATAAAAAAAAACATACCGATGCTTCTATGTTTGCAAGCGGCGGAGTATGTCTATAGGTATAAAGTGAAAGGATCTTTTATAGATCAAGGTGCCGCCTTTAGGTCCGCTCAGTCCATCATTACTTACTAAGGTTTAATTTGCTATTTTGGGATCGCTCATGCTAGGTTTCAAGAAAGTCTTTTGCACTAGCATGATGTCGACATCATGATCACGTAAAAAGTACACGATTTCTTCCTTTTGACCGTTTGCGTTAAATAACGCGATAGTCAGAGGTTTGGTTCTTCCGGTAGGTTGTACTGCAATTATGGTTTGAAAAGGGGATTGCTTAGGCGCATTGGACTGAACCAATCGCGTTGATAAGATTAATATGCTCAATGGTCGCATTATGCTTATCTTGAGTGTTTTTGGCCTCGCGAATTTTGCGGGCCAGAGAAGTGACATCAGCAACATTAATGATCCTGATGAAGCTGCAGACTAACGAGAAGTCAGCAACGAAGGTAGAAGATGACTGAGGGGCGGTTTTGGGCTTTCGAGCCTCGAAGGAGGACACTGGCCGTAAAGCGGCAGCGCTTACAATCGCCGGGGGCTTAACTCATGTGTTATTTTTGGGTGCTTGAGGCACTGAAGGGCTTACGCCTTGCCCGGAAGCCCATTTAAACTGGGGCGGGTTTGGGTTGCTAGCGATAGCCGCTCGTCAACGCTGGTCTACCCCTCTGTGCCTTTTTCAGCGCGGCGCTTTGGTGCACGCACCTGCGATAATTCTCTAGGGGCTCCGCTTCACTGCATAGAACGCAGCTCGGAGGGCCATCCGACTTGGGCATTCGGGTGCAATCGGGCATACCGTGGTTGCCTAGACACGTAACGTATCTAGGACGGACAAAACAGTTTTTGGCCAACATAGACCAACGATGCCACTGTTTCGGGGGCTTCTACTGCAATATATCGTGAGATTGGAGTTTCGGCGGACATTGAAAATTTCTTTGCCTTCCGGAGACAGGTCTAGGATAACTAGGCAGAGGTCTAGGTATCTTGTTTTATCGGTGGGGTGGTGCATTCTGTGCAAATCCCTAACCGGGAGGTTCTGCTATTTAAGATCGCTAAGAATGTGTTTGGTTTCGAGCTCCTTTGGGAGGCCGCGAATGACAACGCGGAGGTTTCGTTCCTCCGCAAGGGCGTAGGTGTGATAGCTCAGTTTGTGTGCTTTCAAATGCGCCGTTTAAAGCGCGGAAGTCATCGGTCGCCCAGACGTGTATGCGAATGCCCTGGCCATCGTGGACCTTGGGATAGAAGATTTTCTTGGAGTCAATACATTTGGAAAGATTGCTCTATCGGGATTTGTCCTGAAGGATAATTGGGGGCGGCGGCTTTTTCTTGTGCACCATGTTGAGTTTTGGTTTCCCGGCTTTAATTGCGACCTTGGCAGACTTGGGCGCGCTAAAGGCGCGGTATTTTTAGCCGGAGTGTACGTTGGGGGAAGAAGACGAGGACCAAAGGGCCAAGTGAGGCTCGTCGCCCTTTTTCGCGACGCTTACGTTTTTTGCCCGAGACTAGGGTGAAGCCGTCGCCTTCGTGTTTTGCTATATCTAACTCTATCTCAGAGCCTGACTCGGCGTCCGAGAACGCCGGGGACGGCCCACTCGTGGAGAACGCAGAAGGCTCGTGGGACAGGACGTCATATAAAGTGTCTACGGACACGGGGGTCGTAGGATATGGGGTCGTTACTTCAAGCATCAGATTTGATTAAAATGTATATATATATATATATATATATATATATATATATATATAACTAGCGATCTGCCCCGGCTTCGCGCAAAAGATTTCTGTATTTCGATCACAGCGCTACTTATCGAATCCAATTATAGATAAGAACCATCAAAGTAATATCCTAAGTACCCCATAAAAATTTCAACTAAATTGGTCAAGCTGAGATGAGAAGAATTATGAACATACAAACACCTAAATTTTGTAGCTATAAGAATTCACATTTTATATAAAATAGAGATACATTGAAAGTGCAATCTCGGTAAACTAATATC
The DNA here is from genome assembly GCA_963668995.1 of Parnassius mnemosyne. NCBI lineage: Eukaryota > Metazoa > Arthropoda > Insecta > Lepidoptera > Papilionidae > Parnassius > Parnassius mnemosyne. Next base: position 23,722,193 of record CAVLGL010000084.1, read on the forward strand.
AAAGATATCAAATTGATAACTTTCTTCTTTTTGAAATTGGTCGAAAGGGAGCGGAAATAATATGTTAGCTCCAATAAATTGTATTATGTTATGACCTTGCTCTTGTCATTTCACCGAGAGAAACGTTGTTTATTTGGTTTCTTAACGTCCTGTGGTGAAACATATAAGCAGTTGATTTGCGATTTGTTCTTTGTCTGTTTTTTTTCTCTCTAGTGAATACCGTGTGAAATGTATTCAGAATTTTAATTCTACGGTTATAGGTCCTGTTTGTAAATCCTACCAGTAAAAAACGTGATATAATATTTAAATTTTATGAATACAAAAAAAAAAGTTTCTATACAAATTTAATATGGGCACTTTATTTTCTTACTGTACTGATACTGATATTGTATAACTGTATTGATATTTAGTTCCAAAACAAAACAAATCTAAGATGGTGTAAAAGGATACTAAAAAATTTGAAACAAAAAGTTCCGTCGCATAATAACGCCTGATTCTACTCAATAAATGTGTAATAAATTTAGATCTCTACTAAAGATGTATAATACAATTTATTCAAAGATTAATGAAGACAAACTAATGAAATAATTATTTAAATGTTATTTCTTATAAAATAAAGTATTTTAAATGAAGTTAGTTTTGTTTAATCGAGAGAAATATTGAAGTTAAATACAAAATATCCGAAACTACATTACTTCGTACGCCTGTAAAATATTAACTGCTTTGAACTTACGCCACGTTGCACCTTGTAATTACAAGTTTAACCAACCAACATCTGAAATTTAACATAAATCAACGAGTGCATTTTACGCTCCGAGAACAACTTAACTATTATTACATAATTTGAAATGGTTATGATATATTTTACAAAAAAAGTTTCAACTATCGGTAATTAACCTAAGGCCTAGAAAGGGGAAACTTAAAGAATCACACAAACTTTGCGGAAAGGCAAAAGTAATGCTTATTCCACATACTGTTAATGAGAAGCAGCTTCACCAGTAAGAGAGTATGGACATAGCGTTTATTAATTTATTAGCTAACAGACGATGTTTTGTACTTTCCGATAAAAGGCGCAATGAGCTCTCACTCACTCACTCACTCCTCATTCAGGACTTGTTTAAGTGTAATTATAACATTTAATAACAACTCAAATACAGCGTCACTTATTGGGTCCACGTTTCGTGAATGACATTTTTGGCACTAAAACAATATAACGAATATGATATGTATTTTGATGTATACAATATAGAATTTGTTAGTAACTTCACTACAGTGCAACCTACTGGATCCAACCATAACTATGAACCATCTTTTCAACAAATCAATCAGAATATTGTGTCAATATATTTCAATCGATGAAGTTGTTCTGAAGTTACTCGATCACTAACAGACGTACTAATGATTGATTTTTATATCAGTATGGTAAGGCAGCAAAATACCTATGAAAATCTACACCAAACAGCATGTTAGTAACATTATTTTAATGACAGTTTGATAGCGCGGTGGCCATGAGTTTATTTCGACGCTGCAAAGCCAAAGTTCGAATACTGCACAGATCAAATATTTGTATGGCCGCAAATAATTGTTTCTGGTCTTGATGATGTTTTTCTTTATGCTATTTATGTACCTATATAATGTAGTGTGTGGGTAGACAGAAGGGAATCCTGCTATGATGTCAACTTTTAAATTAATACATATAATATTCTTAAATAATACAACGTTGTTCTAATTACGCGACGGCATTTGTTGAGTTGTTGTTTTGTTTGGAATCTCATCACGAATTCAGTCCGATTATTATATTTTGTATCTTAAGTCTTCTTCATTTAATTGCACCAAGTTTATTTTAAAACAAACTGTTAACTTAGAACTTAAAACTTTCATGTAAATCTCAGAAGCTGAATAAATTCTTGTCTATTGTATAAATAACGTTTGGCTTTTGAGCTTTTTGTCTAAGCCAATAAACGTTAGTATATCACCACTAAGTGGGTCACAAAACAACTTCCACTGCTACGTGAGATAACACACAAGCACTCCCCCTCTAAATTAACGGACACATTGTCTGCGATAGTGGTTCGAGCATTAGAGGTTTTACCTCTCGTCGCTTTGTTCCATTAATTACAACTCTTAAAGACCTCGTTCACTGCTCGGGCCTGAAGTCTATTCAGTCTTTGTTTAGAACTAGTTAATGTTTTCAAATATTTATTTATTTATCTATTCTTTATTGTGCACTAAATACAGATCGGAAGTAAAAGTACAATGTCAAATTTATGTAAAACAGAAAATGTCTTATTAGTACATTTACAAAAAAGTTTTGTCAGTTTGAAATTGATACGCAAGCTTAACGTAAAGAAATGATCTAAACAAAGAATAAAATAGAAGCGGTATTCAATGATAGCGGTCAAAGTACAAAAACAAGAAGTAAAAAAAAAATTGTTTGATCGCTCGAAGAAGGAAGTTATAATATTTTTTTATTTAGAAGGAAATTAAGCACGATGGATGTGAAGAGACAGGCAGTTCTACAATTGTACAACAGATATTTTTTAAAGAAGGTGGCTACAGTAACCAGAAGTACAGAGAAAAAAATTTGGAGAGATTAATAAAATAATTAGTTCTAAGTACTTTATTTTTGTGATGTAAATGTCCTAATGGCAGTCTATGCACATGTGTTCAGTCCTAAAAATCTGAACTGGATATTCTTGAACATGAAAAAATGTAAATAAATAATATTCAGATTATTAATTACTCAAAATTATATGCAGCAAAGAAGTACCCTTAAAGCCGGAAATGAACTTTCTTTCAACGACCAATTCTATCGTCAATTGTATTGTTATTGAATTGTATCGGGAACTCGATCGCTTTTGATCTTTTTCTTGTTATTTTTATTAGTAAGGGAATACGATATAATAGAAAAGGGGTTTTCAATTTCCTACATTTTACGCTATTATGGGTACGATGAAATATTGTTGCTTTCGCTTATAAATGTAAATATAATTTATTTTAGTTTTTTGATTGAAGTTACGAAGTTATTTATATGTTATACTCGTATTATTTCATTTTTCATTTTTTTATTGAAAAAAATATATGGCTGTAAATAGTCAAAAAAGTGGAAGCATGTCGAGAAAATTAAATTTTAAAATTAATAATAATATTGATTAATATTACTTATAAGAAATTCAAATAAATTCTATAACAAAGCATGCATCGAAATAGCAGGCTACAACGCACATATTAAGTATTCAAATAAGATCCATGGGCTCCATAGCTCGCTGAGCGACTTTGAGCTTCCTCATCCAGCCAGCAATAAAAGACCACGTCTCATTTCCATAGGTCATTACTGGAAACATGCACTGGTTGTACAGTCTCGTTTTCAAGTTTTGAGGTATACCTGACGAGAAGATGTGCTGTAATATGCCGAACGCTGCCCAGCCGAGTTGAATCCGTCGATTGACCTCTCGGTCAAAGTTGGACTTACCTAGTCGGACTATTTGTCCCAGGTAAACATACTCATTAACAACTTCGAGCTTAGTGCTCCCAACAACCACCAGTATAGGTGAGACATGGACATGAAACATGACCTTTTTCTTGTCCATGTTCATCTTAAGACCTATCCGTTGGTAGGCAGTATTGAGGGATAGTGCTTAGGTCCTCCAGCGATTCTGCCATAAGGACTATATCGTCTGCAAATCGAAGGTGAGTAATGTACTCTCCGTTTATGTTAATACTGTATCCTTTCCAGTCCAAAAGCTTGAAAACGTCTTTCAATGCAGCGGTGAAAAGTTTCGGGTATATAACGTCACCCTGTATTACACCTCTCTGGAGTAGGATAGGTTTCGTACTCTGCTTCTGTACTCGGATAACCATCGTAGCCCTACTGTGCAAACACTTCAGCACTTGGATATACCGACAGTCAATTTGGCACCGCTGTAGGGACTGTAGCACCGCCCAAATTTCGACGGAATCAAAGACTTACTCATAGTCCATATACGCAATGAAAAGTGACAGATTGCATCTTTTGGTCTTCTGTACAATTTTCCGAAGGGTATGTATGTGGTCTATTGTGCTAAAGCCTTTTCGGCAACTGGTTTCTTCGAAAGTAGTACTCTTTTACCTAATTCAAAATTTCCGACAAAAGGTTTGGTACGTTCGGAAAAGATCAACAATCTCACTTATACATACTATTATGTTTCTTAAGGTGAGTAACGAAAAACGAAGCCACACATAAATATTTTGGTATGAATTATTAAGGATGCCATCAACTATCATATAAATGAATTGCTAGACATGCCCCCTCCAATATAGAGAGGATTCACCACGCATAGCTGGCGGATTTGTGATAGCAGTACTAAACGTCACTAGTCTGGTATTTTTATCTACTCTTAAATGTGGCTTACGTTTAGCAGTGAAATTGTGAAGGGCTGTAATGATGATAATGATAATGATCCATTAATGATTACATGGTTATGTGCACATTGTAGCCCTATACATCCTTGTATTTATTCCATAACTGGAGAGAAACCATTACAGGGGTTGGTTGTAATATTAAGAATATAATTATGTTATGTCAATATTTTAATTTTTCAACACACACACACACGCACACACACACACACACACACGCACACACACGCACACGCACACACACGCACACACACACACACACACACACACACACGCACGCGCGCACACACACACACACACACACAAACACACAAACGTGGTATATAATAAAATTTCGTCTATATTAAAATTCTACCAGAAATGTGTATTCTTTTCAGGGTTAAAGATATGTTGTGTGTTATTCTAAAAAAAAATAATTATAAAAATCCGTTTAGCCATATTAGCATTAAGAGGTAATTACAAAATTACCCATAAACTACATCTTTGTAAACAATCATGTCAGTTGTATTTACAATTTATTTTATTTTAACCACCACACATCCAACACATTTGTGAAAACAAATTTTCTTTACACATAAGCAGCTTAGCTTTAGATTTATTATGTGCCATATTCATGTATTTATGCTAAGCGTTATGCCATAAGCGCCTTTCACAAAATGTTAAAAGCAAGTTGCATTAAGGTGGTTTAGTAAGAAAAATGTCATCCTTAATATTTCTGTTTGAAATATAAGCATGTTTAAAAAGATTTACATAACATTTATTTCTTCAATACATTACTATGACGATGTAAACTGTGCCTGACTGCACATTAACAATCTGAATTCGAAACACTGCCGCTGTCAACATAATATATTTAGTTATATTTATGTTTAATATTATTAAAAATATTATGTTGTTGCGACGGCTACCCCAGAAGAAAGGAATGTATGAATATATTTAAGTACGTATAGCTGATAAATAAATAAATAAACGTATATGTATGTGTGTCTATTTCTGTGGCACGCTATATAGCCTAAACGACTTCATGGATTTTAACATATCTTCTTTTTTATTCTTAGATTGGTCATAGTTGAGGTCTATTCCAAAAGGAAGTTGTGCGAAGAAGAAAATTTCTTGCAAATCAGTGGTGGATAACCAATCATCCAATGGTATGTATGGTATCATGAGTTTGTTGCGATGAGCGATGGTGAAATTGAGCGTCTGGAATTAGTCCGAACAATTCCTCTTAGCACTCCCCGTGGTAGATGATAGAATACGCAAAGAGATGCAATCTCTTTACAAGCTAGTGAGCCGATCAGAAAGAACTTGGTCTAAAATAGTAAATTTTATATTGTAACAGGTAACGAATATATTATAATAAATTGTATTATAATAAATAAATCCACTTTACATCTGTCCGCAAAACACATATACCAAGTTATCATCTATAATAACGTTTTTGGTTGTTCCTATAAGCATAACTAATTACAGAATTTCGTTCAGTACCGCACAAGGATAGAATTCTGTAGTATCTACCTACTCCTCTGAGTAACAGGCGTGAGTGCTTACGTATGTATGTATATATATATATATATATATATATATATATATATATATATATATATACATATATATATATACACATATAAGTCCTATCCAGAAAATAGAACAACAAAATATGCGGAAACAACGCTGCAGTTGTGAAAACAATCTCACTTTTGACAGGTTATTCAGAGTTGACAGACTATTAGGCTTAACTTTTATTTGCAACACGAACGAATATTGGTTCATAAATGTCGACGTAAAACTAGTTTTCCACAGTCGGTTCTCTATTTAATTTTTAGCGATTTTACTGTCGATAGAAAGAAACCCTTTGCAGCCTGAAACGTATTAGAGCTTTATCTGGTTGAATTGAACGAGAATTTTCAATTCAGTTTTTAAAACCTTACATAACTTCATAACCATACCTCGTACAAGATAGATGTCTGTCATATTAGTGTCTCCCTCCCTGGCACAGGCCTTCGATAGTCTTCAAACAAAACAATCAATAAAATAATTATGTTATATTACTTTACCAAAGGCTATAAATTTCAATTATATTATATATTTCAATAAATATATTATTTCAATTCTCAAATTGTATAGCCCTTTTCATAAAATTGTTAAGAATGAAATTAATGGGGCGAATTATTTAGATGCTTTCAAATCATTCAAGTGGAAGAAAGATAAATTAAGGTTCTCTTATTTCGGATAACAAATGTACTATAACGATATAATAACTTTATTAATAAAACTTTTATAAAACATGCTGAAAGTAACAGCCTATAAAATGCTGAAGATAAGCCTCCCAATTGAATACCTCATATCCCCATAATATGCTGCTGCCCATCTCCTGATTTGTTTCCCTCCGTCCTGTTTTTCGAAACCCACAGTAGGACATGGGGTATATTTACACAGCCACTACATTAATAATACACGGTTACAATACAGCGTATATATTTATGTAGTTGACATATTATGACCTAAATCTCACAGTCGGGTTTCCAGCTTCTCAAGTAAATTAAAAACGTGCTTAAAAATATAAATCATCAACAAAAAAAATATTACTCATATCTACATATAGAATGAATATCATATTGAGCAATATGATATTCATACTATATGTAGTACATACTTTTGCGAATCATGAACTTTCACTGTCATTATGGCGCGCAATAACAGTCAATCACTTAAGTTTCGATAATGTCTTACCAAAACATAACACAAAGATGATGAAACACATTGCGTATTTGCCTATAAATCGATTTACACAAAACTTTAGTTTTCAAGACTAATAACTAGCAACTCAAACCTCATCATGTGTATTTATAATAGTTAATATACACAATAGCAATTTAAGCGAATAAGGTAGCTTAAATGAATATGATAGCAAACATGACATTTATTCGTTTAAACAAAATTGAAGTCTGCCTATAATATTGAAATAACTGGCTTCTATTAGGCTCATACATATATTTTAATGGTATTGAGACTTAAAAAAATTGCTGTGTGGTGGTGGTGTAAGAAACAGAAACTTTTTTATTCAATACTAGCTGGTACCCGTTGCGTTGCTTCAGTAGAAGAAATAATTGTGGAAATATGGTTTTCAATTTGGAAGATCTATATTGCTACGTGCTTGGAGCTCGAGACAATTAAAACTGCCGAGTAAATTACCAAAATTGACACTTTAATTACAGAACACTAATTACAACTTAAAACTATACAATTAATAATACATGGTTACAATACACGCAATAATAATAAAACACAATTGTACTACTGATCACTTTAGTTCGCAGTTGTATCACTTCGAAGTATTCGCTTGTATCGCCAATTCAATAATGACTCCGGTTGCAGTCTATACTTGCCTTATAATAATAATAATAAGTATTTATTATTATTATTATTATTATAAGGCATTCTTTTAAAGGCGTAGGGAAGTGACGACCCCAACGCCCGCTGACGTAACAGTTAAGTGACAAAACTGCTACGTCAGTGCAGTCAGTCAGCGCCTTGCCAAGAGGTGTGTGCGCCGTGCCTCGGCAGAATTGAGGGTGCAAAGGTCCGTCTGTGCTTATGGCCGCACCATGAAACGGTGCCGGGCCTGGGCGTCTCCCGTTAATTGACGCCCATATAATGGATGATGGAAAATAAAAGAGTGCGCAAAGGGCCGCTGCCTGGAGGTCGCCAGGGCGCGTCTGGAGCTGGCGCTGGACGCGACAGCATGCGGGTCGCCAGCCAAGCGCGGGGGGCTGCAAGACCACCTAATAGCCGCCCGCATCCATCATCCCCACCAGAGGGCTTGGTGTCGGCTGGGTCTTCTCGGACTCAGCAAGTGGCACCCGCCGCTGGTAAAACACGTCGCATGCGTTGGACAAAAATCATGAACGCAAACGCATTGCGAGCGTATTTTAGGGCAAAAGGGGAAGAAACTGGAATGTTGGTGTATCGGGCTCGAATGCATCGCTTTTTCGCGGAGCTGGAGCCATCTGTTCATGTATCAGAGCAAAACCTGGCAGACCGAGTTCGGTACATCCTGCGCTCCAACATATTTGGTGACGCCGAACTCGAACGACTACGACGTGAGGCCGTTCCCTCATCGAATGAAAATGCTGCAGCTGGTAATGCGACGCCACAAATTGCAGAACAATCTGTACACGTCGATGCCGCCGCGGATTTTCCAGTTGTAGTTGATTCAGACGATGATGGAATGGTCACCCAAGAACTAGAGCAGATGAGGAGTAAATTGGAGGAGGCGATTGTGGAAACGCGCAATACGCCTCTCGAAAATCGACCGCGACTACCGCGCATAACCCTAAGCAAGCGGAATCGGGCTGTCGTGAGGGCTCTTAACCCAATGCTGGTGACCTATTTGGAAGCCAGCCGGGACCTTTGCGAGACGGACTCAATTCTTTTTGGCGCCGCACTGGCAGTTTGCCGTATTATTGGCGCCAAACTTCCCACGGCTGGATGCGCTACTAGACAAAGTAGCGCCATCCCAGCCTGGAGAAGAAGGATTGAGGACCGTATCGCAATAATAGGCCGAGAATTGTGCGCACCGTCAGGATGGCGTTTGCTGGGACAAATATCAGTTTGTCCCAGCCGGATATAACGCAAAAACTGACGAAGCGCATAGACGACCTGAAGCAGAGAATCGCTGCTTGGGGGAAGCGGATTCGGCGATATACCGAGAGGTCGACACGGTTCAACCAGAACCGTCTCTTCCAGAGAGATCAGAAGAGGCTCTATGAATCATTGGAGCGACCGATGGTATGTGGAACGGGCCCAGCACCGAAACAGGCCGACACAATCGCATTCTGGCGCGGCCTGTGGTCAGAGCCCGTAAACCACAGCGAGGGGCCTTGGACGGAAGTTGTGGCGAGTCAGTGTGCGAATATTACGCCCATGGGCCCCGTCATCATAACGCCGGATGACATGAGCCGCTGAGGCGGTCCGTAGGGCCCCGAACTGGAAAAGTCCGGGACTCGACGGACTGCATCACTACTGGCTGAAGGGGTTCGTGGTGTGTCACGCTGTGCTCGCCCGACAGTTTCAAGAAGCTCTCGACCAAAGTCGCTCCCGAGCCTCTTCACTACTGGGATCACTCATTTGGTTCCTAAAGACCGGGATTCCACAGACCCGAGCAAGTACCGCCCCATAACGTGTCTACCTACCATATACAAGACACTAACATCCATTTTGAGCGCGAGAATCACTCGTCACCTGAACTCAAATCAGATGATGTCGCGCGCTCAAAATGGATGTCGGGGCGGTGGTCGTGGAACCAAGGAACCACTCCTCATTGACGCGGTCATTGGCAAGGTGGTTAAACGCAACCGTCGGAACCTCTCCGCCGCCTGGATAGACTACAAAAAGGCATTCGACTCGGTGCCTCATACATGGCTTAAGAGGGTCCTCGAGCTGTACAAGGTTGACTGTACGGTTCGAGACTTCCTCGGGCAGTGTATGGGGCAGTGGAGTACGATCCTTTGTCATCTAGGCCAGCGGATGACGGCTGCGGAGAACCACATAAGGATAAGAAGGGGTATCTTCCAGGGCGATTGTTTGAGTCCAATCTGGTTTTGCCTCTCTCTGAACCCTCTCAGTACCTTACTGGAGGGTTCCGGGAGGGGATTTCAGCTTCGGAAAGGAGGTACAAAAGTGACCCACCTTTTCTATATGGATGATCTCAAGTTATTCGCCTCCAGTCGCTCCCATCTTGTGGAATTGCTAAACATCACTTGTGATTTTAGCAATTCTATTGGAATGGAGCTGGGGACGGATAAGTGTGCGATCCTCCATTTCGAAAGGGGAAGGGTTGCTAACTCTGAGGGCATGGACTTATCTATGCCCATCAGCATAAGGATCCTTTCCGAGGCTGAAATATACCGATACCTGGGTATGTCACAGAACATCGGTGTCGATGAGGCGGGTATGAAGCAGTCAGTTTGCGATGTGTTTTATGCACGCTTGACAGAAATGCTTAACAGTCTTTTGTCGGGCGTTAATGGGACACACGCTTATAACGGCTGGATCATGCCTGTTCTCATGTATACCTTTGGCATACTCAGGTGGACTCAGACCGAACTGAACGCTCTGGACAGAAAAGTCCGCACTATAATGACGTCCCACAGAGTGCATCATCCGAGATCGTCGGTAATGAGGCTGTACTTGCCGCGAAAGCATGGTGGGCGCGGCTTTTTAAGCGCGCTTACCCTGCATAATCGCGAAGTGTGCAGCCTCCGTAATTATTTTCTGTCGAGAGCGGATGATCCATTCTATAGGGACGTTATTTTTTGTGATAAAGGACTTACCCCTCTATCCTTAGCCAACGAGCAATGGCAAGACCCGGCAGTACAGAGCATTTCCGACCGGGAGACCGTATGGAAGGAGAAGGAGCTCCACGGGAGGTTCTACAAGGCTCTACATGAGCCTTTCGTAGATACAGTTGCCTCCCTCCACTGGCTACGTTTTGGTGACCTCTTCGGGGAAACAGAGGGTTTTGTCTGTGCAATACAGGATCAGGTTATTAAGACCAACAACTATCGGAGATACATCCTAAGGGATGGCACCGTCGACATTTGTTGAGCTTGTCGCCATCCTGGTGAATCACTTAGGCATGTCATCTCCGGTTGTTCGGCGCTTTCTAACTCTGAGTACTTGCATAGGCACAACCTAGTAGCCAGGATTCTACACCAGGAGCTCGCTCTGAAATACGGTCTCGTGGATCGGAAACTGCCTTATTATAAGTACATGCCGGAAGCCGTGCTCGAAAATGACCGCGCCAGGCTCTACTGGGACCGGGCCATCATCACAGACAGGACCATTCTTGCGAATAAGCCTGATATTGTGCTGATGGACCGGGCACAGTCAAGGATATTTTTGGTCGACATTACCATTCCGTATGACGAGAACCTCGTGAAAGCCGAAACAGATAAGCGAACAAAATATCTGGACCTGGCTCACGAGGTGACCGACATGTGGGGTGGACTGCCGGCCGAAATTATACCTGTAGTCGTTTCTGCGAACGGGTTAATCCCAGTCAGCCTCTCGGGTCATCTGAGGCGACTGGGACTCCGTGACGGACCGCTCCAAGCTCAAATGCAGAAGGCGGTGCTCCTTGATACCGCCCGCATCGTCCGCCGGTTTCTTTCCCTTTCCCCCTAACCCTCGGCCGTTTGGTCTCCCCTGCCGAGGGCTTCCATCTGGTTGGGTTTTTATTTATTTATGTATTTTTTATGCATTTATTTTATTTTGTTGATATTTATGTATGTTTATCATTTTCATTTACAATTATATATTTATACAGCCCAACCAGATGAGTAAACTATAATAGTATTTATTTCAGACGTAAGGAACATCCATAGATTGTTAGTATGTTAGTAATAATTTTTTCTTAACTTGTAAGTTAGTATTGTTAGTTAATGTGAATTATGTACAAATTATTTTTTTCGCCCAATAGCTACCGTCATACAGTGGTGTCGTATATAGAGACTCAAATTGTTCCAGAATCTTCTACTGTAGAAACATCTAGAATGTTCGAGTACATACCGGTCCCGATTGACTAGGTGTCGATAATTCTAGAAAGTTCTTCCATGGAAATTTCTAGAAGCATCTTGACTCTCCTAGTTCTGCTACTCGATACTAGAGGGCGATAGTGGTAACTAGTGTTGCCATTTACCAGGCATTAATGGTGGCGCTCAAAAACATTATTTAATTAGAAATGATACAATAATTGAAATTGAATGATATATTATATCTTTCAAATAAAATTCAGTACGATATACGCGCCATCTACTGTAAGTTAATTGTATTATGCCTGTAATCTTCGTGCAAGTGGAAAAACTAAGTTGGCAAAGTTTTAACGCAATCTGATGTACGATATGGTTGGGCATAAAATACGAACAAATAAACATTAATTTTTGTATATTACTAGCTGGTACCCGGCGCGTTGCAACCACAAAAGAAATAATTGTGGAAATATTGCTTTAAATTTGGAAGAGTTAGGTATATTGTTTATTAGGAATGATAATATATTCATTGAAGTGGAACGATACATTACTTTTAAATAAATTAATTGTACTATGCCTGTAACTTTACCTAAATAAGTTGACAAAGATTTACCACAATCTGGCGAACCGTATTTTAATATATTAGATTAGAGATAAATTATAAATAATACTTTTGATGAATGAAAGTCACTATTTTGTTTAATTTACCACTTGTTCGAAGTACAACCTCTGTCCTGGGAAGAACCAGTAAGAAACCCAACGGGAATTAAAAAACATAATAATATGATTGTTAGCTGTGTTGATAATTATGTAACTGTCGTAAGAAGCGACAGAGGGAAACCAATCAGGAAATGGGCAGCAGCGTCTCTTGCCAAGCGTGGCAAGTATGGCAAATATTCCTCCCATGATGCAATCTATGGAGGAAGCTTTAAGAAATGGGCTTCAACGAATGAATAGGCAGTAAGAGAGACTTAAATACCCATTTTAAAAATTTTTATTTGTTGATCAGAGAGCGATGCCAGAAGGGATCTAGGCTATAGTTTATCCGAAAAACTTCGAAAAAATCCGAAATACTCTAATTTCTGCGCAGCCGGGTCTGGTCGCTAGTCTTTAATAAAACATTGAAAATCTATCCCATTGTGCTCAGATAACTTGACATAGTTCTTTATAAAAGTGAACTTAACCCTAGAAGCTTACGTTGAAGGTTATACTTTATGAATATGTAAGACATCAATTTATCTATGACGAACTTTACCAACAAATTCTTTTACATAATATCCTCATACAATTCTACGTTGTCTTGCTGATGTCATTCCATTAAACAAGGAAAATTCATTCAATAGAATTAATATTTAGTGCTTTAGGCATGTTAATTACAATAACATTTCAGAATTAATTAGTTTATTTAATGTTTGACATATACATATGGCACATGGAGAACGATCACTACCCGTAACAACTATAATGGCAACCACAGTACCAGATGACGGTAGCTGTCACGATATTTTTACACATGAGATGGTTATATAATGTATTATGTAACTCCGAAGGCCATAAATTTTCACTGGCCTTATGTCATTTCTGAGAACTCACCATCAATCATTTTCGGCCTTCAAAAGTCTACTGCTGAACAAAGGCTTCAACCAAGTCACCCAAGAACTAGAGCAGATGAGGAGTAAATTGGAGGAGGCGATTGTGGAAACGCGCAATACGCCTCTCGAAAATCGACCGCGACTACCGCGCATAACCCTAAGCAAGCGGAATCGGGCTGTCGTGAGGGCTCTTAACCCAATGCTGGTGACCTATTTGGAAGCCAGCCGGGACCTTTGCGAGACGGACTCAATTCTTTTTGGCGCCGCACTGGCAGTTTGCCGTATTATTGGCGCCAAACTTCCCACGGCTGGATGCGCTACTAGACAAAGTAGCGCCATCCCAGCCTGGAGAAGAAGGATTGAGGACCGTATCGCAATAATAGGCCGAGAATTGTGCGCACCGTCAGGATGGCGTTTGCTGGGACAAATATCAGTTTGTCCCAGCCGGATATAACGCAAAAACTGACGAAGCGCATAGACGACCTGAAGCAGAGAATCGCTGCTTGGGGGAAGCGGATTCGGCGATATACCGAGAGGTCGACACGGTTCAACCAGAACCGTCTCTTCCAGAGAGATCAGAAGAGGCTCTATGAATCATTGGAGCGACCGATGGTATGTGGAACGGGCCCAGCACCGAAACAGGCCGACACAATCGCATTCTGGCGCGGCCTGTGGTCAGAGCCCGTAAACCACAGCGAGGGGCCTTGGACGGAAGTTGTGGCGAGTCAGTGTGCGAATATTACGCCCATGGGCCCCGTCATCATAACGCCGGATGACATGAGCCGCTGAGGCGGTCCGTAGGGCCCCGAACTGGAAAAGTCCGGGACTCGACGGACTGCATCACTACTGGCTGAAGGGGTTCGTGGTGTGTCACGCTGTGCTCGCCCGACAGTTTCAAGAAGCTCTCGACCAAAGTCGCTCCCGAGCCTCTTCACTACTGGGATCACTCATTTGGTTCCTAAAGACCGGGATTCCACAGACCCGAGCAAGTACCGCCCCATAACGTGTCTACCTACCATATACAAGACACTAACATCCATTTTGAGCGCGAGAATCACTCGTCACCTGAACTCAAATCAGATGATGTCGCGCGCTCAAAATGGATGTCGGGGCGGTGGTCGTGGAACCAAGGAACCACTCCTCATTGACGCGGTCATTGGCAAGGTGGTTAAACGCAACCGTCGGAACCTCTCCGCCGCCTGGATAGACTACAAAAAGGCATTCGACTCGGTGCCTCATACATGGCTTAAGAGGGTCCTCGAGCTGTACAAGGTTGACTGTACGGTTCGAGACTTCCTCGGGCAGTGTATGGGGCAGTGGAGTACGATCCTTTGTCATCTAGGCCAGCGGATGACGGCTGCGGAGAACCACATAAGGATAAGAAGGGGTATCTTCCAGGGCGATTGTTTGAGTCCAATCTGGTTTTGCCTCTCTCTGAACCCTCTCAGTACCTTACTGGAGGGTTCCGGGAGGGGATTTCAGCTTCGGAAAGGAGGTACAAAAGTGACCCACCTTTTCTATATGGATGATCTCAAGTTATTCGCCTCCAGTCGCTCCCATCTTGTGGAATTGCTAAACATCACTTGTGATTTTAGCAATTCTATTGGAATGGAGCTGGGGACGGATAAGTGTGCGATCCTCCATTTCGAAAGGGGAAGGGTTGCTAACTCTGAGGGCATGGACTTATCTATGCCCATCAGCATAAGGATCCTTTCCGAGGCTGAAATATACCGATACCTGGGTATGTCACAGAACATCGGTGTCGATGAGGCGGGTATGAAGCAGTCAGTTTGCGATGTGTTTTATGCACGCTTGACAGAAATGCTTAACAGTCTTTTGTCGGGCGTTAATGGGACACACGCTTATAACGGCTGGATCATGCCTGTTCTCATGTATACCTTTGGCATACTCAGGTGGACTCAGACCGAACTGAACGCTCTGGACAGAAAAGTCCGCACTATAATGACGTCCCACAGAGTGCATCATCCGAGATCGTCGGTAATGAGGCTGTACTTGCCGCGAAAGCATGGTGGGCGCGGCTTTTTAAGCGCGCTTACCCTGCATAATCGCGAAGTGTGCAGCCTCCGTAATTATTTTCTGTCGAGAGCGGATGATCCATTCTATAGGGACGTTATTTTTTGTGATAAAGGACTTACCCCTCTATCCTTAGCCAACGAGCAATGGCAAGACCCGGCAGTACAGAGCATTTCCGACCGGGAGACCGTATGGAAGGAGAAGGAGCTCCACGGGAGGTTCTACAAGGCTCTACATGAGCCTTTCGTAGATACAGTTGCCTCCCTCCACTGGCTACGTTTTGGTGACCTCTTCGGGGAAACAGAGGGTTTTGTCTGTGCAATACAGGATCAGGTTATTAAGACCAACAACTATCGGAGATACATCCTAAGGGATGGCACCGTCGACATTTGTTGAGCTTGTCGCCATCCTGGTGAATCACTTAGGCATGTCATCTCCGGTTGTTCGGCGCTTTCTAACTCTGAGTACTTGCATAGGCACAACCTAGTAGCCAGGATTCTACACCAGGAGCTCGCTCTGAAATACGGTCTCGTGGATCGGAAACTGCCTTATTATAAGTACATGCCGGAAGCCGTGCTCGAAAATGACCGCGCCAGGCTCTACTGGGACCGGGCCATCATCACAGACAGGACCATTCTTGCGAATAAGCCTGATATTGTGCTGATGGACCGGGCACAGTCAAGGATATTTTTGGTCGACATTACCATTCCGTATGACGAGAACCTCGTGAAAGCCGAAACAGATAAGCGAACAAAATATCTGGACCTGGCTCACGAGGTGACCGACATGTGGGGTGGACTGCCGGCCGAAATTATACCTGTAGTCGTTTCTGCGAACGGGTTAATCCCAGTCAGCCTCTCGGGTCATCTGAGGCGACTGGGACTCCGTGACGGACCGCTCCAAGCTCAAATGCAGAAGGCGGTGCTCCTTGATACCGCCCGCATCGTCCGCCGGTTTCTTTCCCTTTCCCCCTAACCCTCGGCCGTTTGGTCTCCCCTGCCGAGGGCTTCCATCTGGTTGGGTTTTTATTTATTTATGTATTTTTTATGCATTTATTTTATTTTGTTGATATTTATGTATGTTTATCATTTTCATTTACAATTATATATTTATACAGCCCAACCAGATGAGTAAACTATAATAGTATTTATTTCAGACGTAAGGAACATCCATAGATTGTTAGTATGTTAGTAATAATTTTTTCTTAACTTGTAAGTTAGTATTGTTAGTTAATGTGAATTATGTACAAATTATTTTTTTCGCCCAATAGCTACCGTCATACAGTGGTGTCGTATATAGAGACTCAAATTGTTCCAGAATCTTCTACTGTAGAAACATCTAGAATGTTCGAGTACATACCGGTCCCGATTGACTAGGTGTCGATAATTCTAGAAAGTTCTTCCATGGAAATTTCTAGAAGCATCTTGACTCTCCTAGTTCTGCTACTCGATACTAGAGGGCGATAGTGGTAACTAGTGTTGCCATTTACCAGGCATTAATGGTGGCGCTCAAAAACATTATTTAATTAGAAATGATACAATAATTGAAATTGAATGATATATTATATCTTTCAAATAAAATTCAGTACGATATACGCGCCATCTACTGTAAGTTAATTGTATTATGCCTGTAATCTTCGTGCAAGTGGAAAAACTAAGTTGGCAAAGTTTTAACGCAATCTGATGTACGATATGGTTGGGCATAAAATACGAACAAATAAACATTAATTTTTGTATATTACTAGCTGGTACCCGGCGCGTTGCAACCACAAAAGAAATAATTGTGGAAATATTGCTTTAAATTTGGAAGAGTTAGGTATATTGTTTATTAGGAATGATAATATATTCATTGAAGTGGAACGATACATTACTTTTAAATAAATTAATTGTACTATGCCTGTAACTTTACCTAAATAAGTTGACAAAGATTTACCACAATCTGGCGAACCGTATTTTAATATATTAGATTAGAGATAAATTATAAATAATACTTTTGATGAATGAAAGTCACTATTTTGTTTAATTTACCACTTGTTCGAAGTACAACCTCTGTCCTGGGAAGAACCAGTAAGAAACCCAACGGGAATTAAAAAACATAATAATATGATTGTTAGCTGTGTTGATAATTATGTAACTGTCGTAAGAAGCGACAGAGGGAAACCAATCAGGAAATGGGCAGCAGCGTCTCTTGCCAAGCGTGGCAAGTATGGCAAATATTCCTCCCATGATGCAATCTATGGAGGAAGCTTTAAGAAATGGGCTTCAACGAATGAATAGGCAGTAAGAGAGACTTAAATACCCATTTTAAAAATTTTTATTTGTTGATCAGAGAGCGATGCCAGAAGGGATCTAGGCTATAGTTTATCCGAAAAACTTCGAAAAAATCCGAAATACTCTAATTTCTGCGCAGCCGGGTCTGGTCGCTAGTCTTTAATAAAACATTGAAAATCTATCCCATTGTGCTCAGATAACTTGACATAGTTCTTTATAAAAGTGAACTTAACCCTAGAAGCTTACGTTGAAGGTTATACTTTATGAATATGTAAGACATCAATTTATCTATGACGAACTTTACCAACAAATTCTTTTACATAATATCCTCATACAATTCTACGTTGTCTTGCTGATGTCATTCCATTAAACAAGGAAAATTCATTCAATAGAATTAATATTTAGTGCTTTAGGCATGTTAATTACAATAACATTTCAGAATTAATTAGTTTATTTAATGTTTGACATATACATATGGCACATGGAGAACGATCACTACCCGTAACAACTATAATGGCAACCACAGTACCAGATGACGGTAGCTGTCACGATATTTTTACACATGAGATGGTTATATAATGTATTATGTAACTCCGAAGGCCATAAATTTTCACTGGCCTTTCTTATGTCATTTCTGAGAACTCACCATCAATCATTTTCGGCCTTCAAAAGTCTACTGCTGAACAAAGGCTTCCCCATATATTTCCGTACAGGAGATTTTGCCATCATTGCCACTCTTGGCAATCAGGCTGGCGGATCATGTTATAGTTTACACTTAATATCTTTTATTACTATCATTATGTAACAGGTTTGAATGTTTATTTTTTAAATGTAACGTTTTAGATATTCGTAATTTACCTTGTTTTTATTTGTGAGAAACCTAATGTTCGTTATATTTTCTCAGTTATTGTTGCATTTTTGTTTTATACGACACATTTATGTGCCTTCTGATTAATTTACAGTGTCTACGCAAGCTATTCCGAAAGAAATATTTCGTCAGGGAATAGTGATAAAGTGCCCCGATTCGGGAAGTTCCGATGCTGATTAACGCAGAATATAATTCACGAGATTCTTGTTTGTGCTGCATAAATTCGTTTCGTTTTCATTAATGTCGATTTCATTATTACAAATTTAAGAAGTAATTGATACCATACTATCTGTAGTTCTGTTAACTTCTTTTAGATTTTGTAGTTCAGATAGATGTGCTGAATAATTTTACGTGGTAGAGCCATGCTGCAGCTATAATAATAGTATGGTTGTAGCACGAATGGGTCGGCTCGACCGGGGAAGGACCACGCTCTCACAGAATACCAGCTTAAAATAGCAGCTTAACGCTGCTGTGTTTCTTATGGTAATTGTAGAGAACCGGAGACCCATTTTACTGGAAAAGGGTCATTCTATCTTAGCCCTCAAGGCTGACAACGTATCTGCATTTTAATTTGCAAACGAAGATAGATGCAGATATCTATGGGCCACAGCAACCACTTCCATCAGGTGGATTGTGTGCTCGTTTGTCACTCTTATCCTGTAAAAAGACTAAAGTAATTTATCGAGTTGACACATTTTTATAGAGCCATGGTAGCTCATGAGGATAATATAAATAGGTTAAAATTTCTTTATTTTAAAGATAACCTCCGAATATTTTACAGCGTTAGGTGTATTATATAACACAGACGTGTTGTCCCTATCATCGTGGGTATCATAAGAGGTGACAGAGAGAATGAAACAGGAGGTGGGTACCAGAGTCCTCCTAATAAAGACTCAAAGTAATAAAAAATACGTTTGTCAATTCACGTGCCTAGCGTGGCAACTTTGGCAAAAATCCCCCCTTTGTCACCAGAGCTAAACATAGGTAGAAGGTATGTTCAGATATGACTTTTAAGAAGACTGTAATTATTTCTCACGCGATAGAGCCACGCTGCAGCTATATTACTGGTATAGTTGTAGCGCGAATGGGTCGGATCGACCGGAAACTTTTTACTGGAAACGAGGCATTCCATCTTATCCAGGACTTACCACACGAGTGACAGCGTATATGCATTTTGATTCATAATCGAGGATAGATGTAGATGTCTATAGGTCACCGCAATCACTTACCATCAAGTGCACTGTGTGTTCGTTTATCACTCTTATTCTATAAAAAAAAAAATGCGTATATACAGTCGATGCACACACGTCATGAGAACACTAAGCAGTATGACAAATTGTTATATAAAGTTTAAATTTCCTGTAGTCTGCCTTTGTGGCTCCGAGAATGGCCGCAGTTGGTCTATATTATGTTAATATGACCAATGCGGCCATAATAACTCGTTAAGTTCATACTTGGACTTGATACTCGCTTAATTTTATTTACTATTTGATTTTATAATTTTTTTAAACTTATGTATGTAATTACTCTATGCAAAGGGTACAACTAATTTGATTACGTCTCCATCATAGAAAACAGCAACTGACACATTTTCGAAGTTATTAACTGCTACCTCCCGTGGGTGTAGTAAGAGGCAGCAGAGGGATACAAATCAGGAGATGGGCAGCAGCATCTTCGTAATAACGGCTAAAAATAAAAAACTGCAGTTGACAACCTGCTTACTAAGTGTGACAACTATATAACGGTAAGCATGTTTTATAAAAGTATTGGTAATATATGTATTTTATCGTTATCGTACATTCCCTGTTCGAAACAAGAGAACCTTAATTTATCTTCCTTCCAGTTCAATGATTTGAAAGCATCTAAATGATTCGCCCCATTAATTTCATTCCTAACAATGTTATGAAAATGGCTATATAATTTGAGAATTGAAATAATATATTTATGAAGTACATAATTTAATTGAAATTTATACCATTTGGTAAAGTAATACGACATGGATATTTTTATTAATTGTTTTATTCGAAGACTCTCGAAGGTCTGTGACAGGCAGGGAGTTATACCTAATATTTATTTGCTTAACTTAGATATATAAATTAAACAATTATACTTTCTGTAATAAGCTATATATAATATGATGATTGTTTATTAAATTTACATAGGTTGTTATATAAAAAAGCCGAATAGAAAATTCTCATTCAATTCAACCAGACAAAGCTCTAATACGTTTCAGGCCACAAAGAGTGTCTTTGCGTAGACAGTTAAATCGGTAAAAACTTTTTACGTCGACATTCTTGAACCAATATTCGTTTGTGTTGCAAATTTTAAAGTTAAGCGTAACAGACTGTTAACTGTGAATAACCTGTCAAAATTGAGATTGTTTTCACAGCTGGAGCGTTAATTCGATATAGTTTGTTGTTCTATTTTCTGGATAGAACTTATGTGTATATATACTCACGCCTGTAACCCAGCGAGTAAGAAGGGTCTACATAATTACATTCTATATGTGTCCCCTTGTCTGACGATCGGCCCGAATCAGCCCGATGAATTATCATGCGCGTCTGCTAAGCGACCAGATACTGGCCTATCCATGGCTGAGTATTTGGTGGGTAATATTAACATCGAAAATGATTGCTATCCCTTTTTCACTTATAGAAAATTATAGACCAATGAACCAGGACTCGATACAAAGCTACTAAAGTACTTCAATGTTTAGGAATTTCGAATAAACTGCATATGTCGCAGTTGTATGAGAACGTCGCCGTCCATGTGTCAAGACTTTGAAAAGCTTGTGGTGTAAAAAATGTATGGGAATGAGTGTTTTTTTTTTGCTTTTTATTATAAAGTAGTGTATATTGATTTAAATAAATTACATTTATTTTATTAATTAATGATTTTCTTGTTTAATTCTCACGAATTATGTACAGAATATTATTAAAAATTCGGTTGCCTAATTTTGAAATTAGAATAATAAAATCTCTTAGGTTGTATTCAACCTAGATAACTACAGAGTAATAGTAAATAATATATTAATTCAAATGACATAAATTTTACACATAGCTTCCATACAATATTTTAGAGAAATTACTAATTTAATCGCCACGCGCCGATATTGCGTGGATTACCTCCTAAGGCCGTAGCAGACGTGACGTCCTCGCAAAATGGCCGCCACCAGTGGGACTCTCTTTGATGCCTTAATCAGCATCAGACTCTCCAACGTCCACATATCGTTCACTTTTGCGGTAATTTGGAAGGGAAGGTCAAATTGACTTATTAAGAGCTTGGCGTACTTTGTAGAGTGCGACAAGTTCGGCCTCACATGGAATACTGTTCTCGTCTTTGGGACGAGGAACCCTAGTGGAAACTACTTCTTCCACTTTACCGCATCTATCCAAAATTGCCTACGATTTGGGCCTCGACGACCAAGCACTTCGCAATGCCAGTAAATCGAGCCGATTATTGCAGCAACACTTTGCGTTTTATCGTATTTTCCAAGAGTGTCAGAGGAGTTGCTCTTATTAATTCTAGTCATCAAATCTCACAATTGTACATCGTGACAAAAAACACAATAGCATCCACACCATCTGGATGCTTGGTAGCCCACCTGATTGGCGATTTTGCAGGTAATTTTTCGTCGAACGACTTTGTTTTGAAATCGGACACTACCATAAAATTTTCTGGACCGATACGTCAAAAGGATGTTTAAGAAAAGGGCGTACTCCTTTTCAAAAGGCCAAAAATTATACCTACGATTCTTCTGACGTTGCAATTATTCATCGGGAACCATTTAATCTTCTTACAAAAATGTTTTCTTTGATATTAATGAATAACAATAACATCTAATTTTATACGTGGTAAAGCCATGCGGCAGCTGTATGTATACTCGTATAGTTGTAGCACAACTGGGTCGACAGGGAAAAGCCTACGCTCTCACAGAATACCAAATTAAAATACGTTGGTTTTCTGTGACTAGTGTAGCTTAATGCTGGTGTTTCGTGTGGTAATTGCAGAGAACTGAAGACCTTTTTTACTGGAAATCAGCCATTCTATCTTAGTCCTCAGGGGCGAAAAGGCATTTTGAACCTTAATTGAGAATAGATGGAGATGCCTTTGGGCCAGAGCATCCATTTACCATCAGTTGGACTATATGCTCGAGGTTGGTTGTTATTCTGTAAGAAAATGAAATTATAATTAATATTACAGAACTTGAAACGAAAAGAATCCTAGCTATTTCTAATCTTAATCTATCACTAAAAACTATATCAATTTCGGCGTGCTCGCCTATAATTTTAATATGGTCTCAAAAAATAAAAAATACAGTATATATATAGGATTATATAAAATAGGTATATAGGATTAATAGAGATATACTTTACCTACTAATATTATTTAAATTACAATACTATCGCTTATTGATCAAGCCGTGAAAAGATATACCATCTATGGAATTCGTGATATTATAAGACATTCGTGAGATAAAAAAACTATTTCAATATTTATGATATATAAAATATATATATTGTAATAAATCAAACGGCAAGTAACGTGGAAAATATCTATAGTGCATAGCTATCAACCAACACCAAAGTCTAAGTCAGAATAAAATCCGATAAGAGAGAGATAAATTTGTAAACGTACGTCGATAAAATGCAGAAAACGTGAGCAACACCACTAAACTTTCCAGAGCAATCAAGAGCGTGAGTCCGCATATAATATGTTACGTCCAATCCGCATTAAAATAATATTGGTCCACGAACGCTACGATTTTCCAAATAGTGTTCCGTTCGCGCAAACAAACCATAAATTCGGAGATTTTAAAACCTTTATCTTTTTATTTACACTGTTGTTGGTGCGGTGCCGAATCGAATCCTGGAATTAGTTATGCTTATAGAACAACCAAAAACATTATTATACATGATAACTGTGTACGTTTGTTTTGAACAAAAATGGGATGAAGTTACTTTAATAATAAAATTTAATACGTGTAATTTAAAATAAACATTGCTTTTAGGATTAAGGTTATGAAATATTTGACATTTATTTTTAAAATTAAACATGAAAAAGTATTAGTATTATGTTTCTACATATTCCACACACATACTATTCTTATGTACCGTTATCGTTACCGTTACAGTCTATTAAAGTTCACTGCTTAACATAGGCCTTCCCCATAAATTGCCTGTTTTTGTGTTAGTCTTCCCGATAGATTGCCTGTTTATGTGTAATTTAGTGAAGTCCAATGCCATCTTATATATATATATATATATATATATATATATATATATATATATATATAAATCTTGATTTGTATATAAATAAAAATGGATACGTGAGAATAACTCTGTGCAAAGTTTAATCGAAATTAGTCAATTAGTTTTTGAGGAGGAAGCAATAAATCTATCGCAGTATGAAGTCTGATTAAAATTACGTTGTGGCAACATTCTCTTCACACTCAGATTAATAAAGAAAGATAGACGGAGCGCTACGTACATTCCAATTGACGTCGAAATCATGCTCAACTTCTTGACAAGCACTCTTTCATTTTATTTTTACAGTTAGCATAATTCCATATCAAAAAACAATAGACAAAAATTTTAAAAATTGTATTTTAGTTATAAGTAACGTATTTACTTTCATATATATTTAGTAGAAAAAACTGTAATTTTTACATTACAAACAGACACTTCAATTTTATTTATTTGTATATGTTTAAAAATAAACATAAAAGATTTTTAATTTCCAAGTGAAGTAAAAATCTGTTTAAAATTTTAATAAAATCAATTTTACAAACAGTCAGACAAATTTGACAATTTCTATTTATTTTTTTATTTTTATCCAGCCTATTTTAACCAGTAATTACTTATTGTTATCTATCTTATCGATTTTAGATTATAATCAACTAATTAATAATTTTTTACATCTAAAATTTGTCATAATTATCAATTATTGTGCAAGCATATTTATTTTTTACATGAAAATTATATAAAATACTTTATACCTTTAAAATAACACATTCCGAACACGGGTAGACTAAAAAATTATGTACATAAAAGTATAATATGTAGGCGTACATAATTGTGTCAAATGGGTTCATATACCATTTATGTATTATTAACACGGGATAGAGCCGTGCTAAAGCAATAGAACGCACGCACGCACGTACGCACGCACGCAAGCACGCACGCACGTACGCACACACGCACGCACGCATGCACGCATGCACGCACACATGCATTCTCAAAATCTGACCGAAACCTATAACTTCCTACTTTTGAAAATTATTAATTTTCAAAACGGGAAGTTAAAAAAGAAACGGCTCTAAAGATGTGGAAATTTCGATTTAGGTAATGTTTTGTTTTCAAAGTTAATCTAAAGAGATGTCACTCGTGAGAAAATTATTATTATTTTTTTACTTGTCCTATATTTATGTCCAAAATAGATATCTACTATGATACTTTGAGCATACTGTCAAAATTGTCACATTTAACTATTTACAAAAAGGTATAAGATTCTTAATCAAAAGTTCATAATCTCATCAAAGTTACAAACAAACTCTTTTCAAGTGCCTTAACTAAGTACCGGGCAATAATAAGTTACAAAAGTATTAAGAGTCCCAGATTTGAGGGATAAAAACGGCGATAACAGCATAAATGTCGTTTATCGTTACGACCTAACTTCTAACGAGCTGCCATAAACTGGTTATTTACTTTCTTCACCTTCGCGGATAAGGTTACAAGGTAAAATATTTTATATTGTTAGATGAGTATTTATTTTACCATTACGCACAAAGGGTCTAATTTATATGAATTACTTTAAACTGGTTAGGTAAAATAGATTTACATATGTACTAATTAAGCCCCTGAGGCGTGGTAGCTCAGAGGCTGAGCGCTCGCTGTCAATTTCGCAGTGCGTGAGTAACCCGAGTTCGATCCCCGTCGGCATCATTGAAATTGATAATTTCAAAACACAGAAAAAGCATCACACAAAGCAAAGCACATGCATCTTAAAATATTAAAAACTAACTAAGGTTTTTATTCTGCCTGCCAAGCTTGCCGACTATGACAATCGTCCCCCTATAAGGAAATCTGTGGGGGAGGCAGTGAATTATTTTTTAATAGAATAAGGGTGACAAACGAGCACACAGTCCACCTGATGGTAAGTGGTTGCTGTGGCCCATAGACATCTACATCTATCCTCGTTTGCGATTCAAAATGAAGATGAGTTGTCATCCGTGAGGATTAACATGGAATGCCTCTTTTCCAGTAAAAAGGTTATCCGTTTCTCTACACTCATCATACAAAACACAGCAGCATTAAGCTGCTATTTTTCGCTGGTATTCTGTGAGAGCGTGGCCGTTTTCCTGATCGAGCCGACCCATTCGTGCGAAAACTATACTATTTATATAGCTGCAGCGTGGCTCTACTACGTGTAAAATATTTTAACAACCTGTATTATGATAATACACTTTTATTAAACACGATTTATTGTTATTGAATTAATTAAGCTTGATGTTACTCCCCGTCGCCAGTCTGGGTTTTCACATCTACCTTGTATATATTTTTAATAGAAAAAGGGTGAATAACGAGCACACATTCCTCCTTATAGTAGGCGGATGTTGTAGCCCATAAACGTCTACTTCTATCCTCAATCAGGAACGAAAATACAGATACGTTGTCATGAGTACGAAGATAGAATGCCTCGTTTCCAGTAAGAAAAATATCCTATACTATACACTCACTATACGAAACACAGCAGCATTAAATTTTTTGCGAATTTGGTCCTATCCCGGTCGAGCCAACCCTTTTATGATACAACCATAATATAACTGCAGCCTAGCTCTACCATGTACAAAATACGTATATATGAGAAGCTTATATTGTTAGATATCAAAGGCAACTAACACATTTTGACAGGCATTTTCTTCTTATGACCACCAGAGAAATAGGTACATTTTTGGATATTGCATTTTGGACACTAATGTTTGATTCTTATATACAATATATTTTCCGTTACGATCTGTTTTATCTGCCGATTTCCAAAAAGGAGACGGTACTAAATTCAACTACATGTTTTTTTTATGTGTCTTTACCTCATAACTTTTTACTGAGTGAACCGATTTCAATGATTCTTTTTTTATTTGAAAGCTGGTACTTGTTGAATGGTCAATTTGATCAAGGTTAGATCAATACTTCTTGAGTTATTCTTAATAACTTCTATTGAAGTCGGCTGTACAAAATTTTAAATTTTAAATTATGATTTACAAAGTACGTGCTAACACGGTTTTTGTAACAAACTGTTCTTCCTCTTAAGATACTAAGCTTCGATTTAAAGTGAAACAACTTTAAGCCGTCTTAAAGTTGTTGAACAAATATTTAGTTTAGTATATGGCTTTACATGACTTTCTGCACTGCAAAACGGGACGTAAGCGAAAACGAATCATTTTTTAAATTTGGGAACCAGTGAGAAGTAAAAAAAAAACTACGATGAAACGAAAAAGTAAAAGACTACGTTCGGAAATTCATCGTAAACCCTTAAAATGTATTTCTAAATGATGTTAAATTATATATAGCCTCTTTCCTTTAGACCACTAATGGTCCTATATCCGCCTTAATAGTAAGCAAAGTAAACTTTTGCTTAAATCTTGAATATTTTGTCTTCAGGTACGGCAAATACACTAAAATCTCTGCAAATCCACGTCCCGAGAGCCGTGTTAACAGGAAGGGACGCCGAGCTAATGTGTACTTACGAGTTAGAAGGCGCACAGTTGTACTCGATTCGATGGTATAGAAACATGATAGAATTTTATCGATACGTACCAAAGGAGTCACCCGCTACAAAGGTGTTCCCAGTGGCCGAGATTAAAGTTGATGTAAGTATATTAATTAAATTATCTTATGACAACCTCTTTATCCAACTCATTCTTTGGTAGCGATATAAGAGAATCCATTCCTTCATTTTTTCCCGTGGGTGATGTAAAATGCGACTATGAGAAATAACAGAAATATATCAAGAAGGGTACGTGATTTGAGACGGCAGCCTTGGTTCTCCTGACCGCAAAGCCTGAACACAATTATATTGAAAAATGTTAACCAGATATAGAATACGATATAAATCTGTTTGACACAATTTATCTTTTGTCGTGTTTTGTAAACCTATTACACCGAAAAAAAATATTGCTAGTATTTTAACGTATGGAAATATTCCTAACTCCATTGCCCCAATTACTTGTCTCTGACAATGTTTCTTAAAGGAGTTATGGCTTCAGCGTAACCACATTAAATACATCATTTAAACATACATCCCGTATGAGACAAAGACTCTCACCACTTGTTAATTAATATTTTAATATTATATTATGTACCAAATAATTTTTTTACCTACCAATATTATGCGATTTTTTTTCGTTTTTATTTTATTTGTCTAGTGATATTTGAAATTGTGAGTTTGGAGCTAATTACGATGTATCGTTTTTATAGAATATCAATTGAGACCTTCAATTTGTTTTATAAATATATTTTACATTATATACAAACACTGCAACTGCTACCTGCAAACATTTTTTTTAATACAGTAGTAACGAACTAACTTAGCAGTCCACCTAATATTATGTGGCTATTTACATTTACACTAATACTGCAACAATTACGTGCAAACATTTTTTATAAAAGCTGAAGTGTCGAACCAACTTACCGTCCACCTAATGGTAAGTGGCTAAGGCAGTCCATGAACACCTGCTGCCAACTTCAAACAAAGAAGGCTACAGAATTATCACATCCAAGGACTAGGAGGGAATACTACTCTGCCTGTAATCATGCTGGCTATCTATTAGACCAGTATTCAGACTATCTATCAGACCAGTATTCAGACTATCCCACAGCAGTAAACGGTACACGGCGGCATAAATACTAAAGAGACACGGACTCCTAGGCTGAAAAAGGAGTCCTATTGTCTAAAAAAACTATAAATCAATTATTTTAATTCATTAAATGCTTGCTAGGTGGCTTCCTCGGACCAAAATCGTGTGGTGATCAGAGAAGTCGATCGTATGTTGACGGGAGAGTATCAGTGCGAAGTATCAGCTGATGCACCCCTGTTCCACACTGACATAAAATCAGCGGAAATGGTCGTTGTGGGTAAGTATTACACGCATATTATTACTCAATATCTAATACTCTGACCGATCGGACCGAAACTGATCATACCGATTCCCTTTGGGATTGTTCGTTGACTGCTACGTAAGCACTATGCTAATCAACACGCAGCTTTCGAAAATTCTAGAAGACTGTAGGCAAGCTGGTCATTTAACCAAGGTTTTAATGAGACTAAACAAACCATAGATCATAATGGCAACAATTTCTATTACAAGACACGGCTCTTTTTACAAAAATTTATTTAACATAGGTATTACAGACATTCCCCTGAGAAGGGCGTGTGTGAGGGAGGAGGATACGGTCGCCCACGTATTGCTGGCGTGTCCAGAGATCATCGTATACAGGGCTAAACATCTCGGCACTTCGATATCATTACTCTAAGTTGTTAGCAACATTACAGTATTGCTGAACTTCTTCGAGCTGATTTCATGGCTCGAATAATCTAAATTCCTGCCCACAGGCAAAATACATTCCTAGACTTGAAGTTGCGGAGATTAGTCCGCAGTAAACTAAACTAAACTAAGTATTACCTAATAATTAAACGTTTCATGGTAACATTTCGCACAACCATAATTGCGTGTATCACGTGGTCAGCTGCTCTGAATTTGTTGAATGCTATACAGTTTTTTTTATATTTCTCCCCTCACTTCCCTTCACTTTTTTATATACTCCATAGTATAATTTATAGCCCTTTTTACTGGAAATGAGGCATTCCATCTTAGTCCTCACGGGTGACAACGCATCTACATTTTGATTTGTAATAGAGGATAGATGTAGATGTCTATGGGCCGCAGCAACCACTTACCATCAGGTGGACTGTGTGCTCGTTTGTCACCCTTATCATATAAAAAAAAAAAAATAATATCTACGAGACGGACATCATCTTTTTCTACATTTTTACAGGAAATACGTCACCTCTAATGATAGGTAATAAAATAAATACCTTTTCGTGGCTATATAAGTTTATTTCAATTTTCCCAATAAACTTCCCGTCAGATCTCCCATTTTCCTTGCACGGCCAAAACCTCATTTTAAAAAAAAATTACCTATACGATAACCGCCACATACCTATAACTAGAAACATTGTACTGTAGCAATAGTGTTAATTTTTATGTGAGTATAAAGACTATAGCAATAATAAGCTAAACAATATTATAATAAAAATAATATAAAAATACGATTTAATATATTACACAATATATTTTTATTATTAGGGTAAATACAAATTTTGTGTTCAAAATAGAACAATGTCAATTTTAAAAGTTGGAGCTGACATAGTCGCCAATATTACTCTACTTTCCGTGAAATCCTTTATTAGGGGCGTTGAAATATTGCATATCAACACAGCTGGCGTTTTGTCGAGATATTTGGTAGAAACAAACGGTCCAGTTCAGTTCGGATTCAATCTGTTACAGTTCTTTGTTTTGTGTGTTTGAGAATAATTTTAAGCATAGTGTACTACAAATAAAATATAATATATCAAAAATGTTTAGTTTTATTGCTTTAAAAATCAATTAAAATTTAATCTAGAAGCCATGGTTGGAAAGGATAGGGACTAAGAAAATCATAAAAATGCCAAAAGGGATAGGCTTAACATAAATATGTTATTTAATTATGAATTGTCTTATTTCACATAAAAAGCGCAGTTTTATAAATCTTGTATGATATTGTAATTTTCCTGTGTGCGCTATTAAATTTGTGAATGAAATAAAACTTCTGAAAGAATAAGAGGGTTTATGACTAAAACCATTTAGCAAAACCAGCAAATCATATCGGTGGGAATAAATATGCTCATTTATCAGTGACCTTGTGACGAATGCGATTAAAATAATGTAAGATGTATATTACACGAGGATAAAGATTGCTTGAACATTAACAAGAATATTATATTTTTACAGAACCACCTCTATTAAATCCTAATGTCACTTCCGACCGCATGACATATGTTGGTGGAGACCACATACGAGCTAACTGTTCATCTCCACCTTCTTTACCTGCAGCAAATATCACCTGGTACGTCAATGAGCAAATGGTGAGTTTACTTACTACCACTTACTACTTACTACTTTCATACTTTACATATTATTATTTAACGCTAGAGATACATTCATTTTCTTTCAAACGAATTCTGCGAGGTGTGATTTGAAACTAACAATCAAATGTCAATCTAGACTAGATTAAAAACTTGGATTATTTGCATACATATTAAGTATGCACTCTAAGATTAATACTATTAAAATTAAGAATAATTACATAACACAAATTTAATATATTGATGTTACAAATAAGATATGAAACTTTACATATTATGCATTTTCATCTATAAATTCTGTAAACTCATTTATTTATTTTTATAAAATTGAAAAGTAAATAAGAAATAAACAAATATATTACAAAACCATATTTATAAGTATTAATCGTGATTTTCTTTTAGGTGCCAGGATTTACTGCAAACCACGTGTTCAACTTTAGTAACGGCTATGCTTCTAGTTTAGCTACTTTAGAATTAGAAGCAGCTGTCCTATCACCTGTACCCACACTTATGATTCGGTAAAATAAACTACTACTTAACAGTTGTATAGTATGCTCTTAATGATAAGAATCGAAAGTCGGTAAGAAGCAACTTTGGGATATGCCACAAAATTCCTATGGCTTCTGATAGATTTGCCTCTTTTACGCCAGGCGTAAAATATCCAGACTGGCAACGCAAAACGTCAACGTCTGCTAACGTCAATCTACCTTTTAAATAAAACTAGTTTATATGGATTTTATCGCGTATATTAACTTATTTAATATTCCCAAACTTACGAGTACTTTTCAGCACCCGTGACCATCACGGGGAGGGGAGGGGGGGGGGGGGAGGCTGAGGTGTTCTATGCCCCAATATCAAAGTTAACAACGGCTACCTCTAGTCTGTGAACACGTACAGGAAATCTGCAGTCTGTCTATACGTACAGGACCACCCCAGTCACTACATCTGATTTGATAGACCACAAATCTCCGCTAAAAACACCGAGTCCTTCCAAGGATAATTCGTGAGGATATTGAAAAAAAAAACATCCTAATTTCAATAGAGAAGATACCATTTGATTGAGATCTTATAATTAATAAAATTTCCTTTTCGTACCGGGTAGATCGTAACAAAAATACCCAATAATTAGGATAGTATTTGGTAGCCGTGGTTAACGTCCCCTGACAATGCGTGCTGAGAGGTTGGGAAAATAAAATAAGTTAATATAGCCGATTTAATCCGTAAAAACCGGTTTCATTTAAATGTGTAGTGTTCGTATAAATATAAGAAGTCGATCTCCCTGCCGTGAGGGTTAAGACAAAAATCCTAATTTTGGCCTTAATCATCACGTTTTTATAATGGGAGAGGCCCTTGTCTAGCAGTGGTCTTTTGTGGGCTAATGATGAATAATAAGAAAAATAATCTGGTTTAATTGATGACATTCTTCAAAAGTGAAATATTTTAAAGAATTTTCTTCAGGCAGGCTTTACTCGAATTTTGGCTAACTTTGTATTTTATACGCTCTGTTTATTTTTATAGAAAATGAGTGACAAACGAGCACACATTCCACCTGGTGGTAAGTGGATTCTGAGGCCCATAGACACCTACAATTATCCTCGATTTCGAAATGTAGATGCAGCGTTTCTAGTAAAAAGGGTCTCCCATTTTCTACACTCACCATATGAAATACAGCAGCATTAAGCTGCTATTTCACGCTGGTATTCTGTGAGAGAACATTCCCCGGTCGAGCCGACGCATTCGTGCTGCAACCATAATGTAGCATGACTCTACCACGTTGAAATATGTGGTGGCGAAGTTCGAGAGCCCATCAACATATTTACCGCGAAGCGGAGAGTTTGGGCTGACAGGTTATATGCCCCGCTCTAATGGAATCTAATCTCAAAACTGGTTTTTTTTATTTTTGTATTGTAACACCTACTTAAAGAAAATAATAGTAATATTGAAAGGAAACCCTAATGAATAAAAATGTTACTTTTACTAAAATTTGCAGAAATATTTTGTATTATATACTGTTAAATATTGTTTAAAATTCTAATATATTGTGCAACTATGTTGTGATTTCAATTAAAGCTTTATAATAATAATAATCTTTATTTCCATATTTTCCATATATATATCAGTTAACAATATGTCTATTTATAAACTACATAGGAATATTTCATCTTATAACATGAAAAATAGCATCCATTGCCGAACTAGGCCAAAACCTGTATTTCAGCATATGGCGCCACTCCCCAGACATAATAAACATAAATTATTTATTTAAATTATAGAAAATTTACAAAACTTTGTTCTTTATATTACAGATGTGGTATAAAACAAAAAGTAAAATTGAAATTAAAAAAAAAATATATATATATATTTATATATGTAAAATGTACCTCTTTTGTATATGGTGCTAGTGTACGTGTGTATGTGGATGTGTGTGAGTGTGAGTGTGGTGTGTGTGTGTGTGTGTGTGTGTGTGTGTGTGTGTGTGTATGTGTGAGCGCGTGTAAGAGGGTGTGTACAAGGTGAAGAATACAGTTTAATGAATACCTTAAGTTACCTAACAATAGAAATTCGAGCACTGTCCATAATAACTTAGCTCTGCACTGTCAAGAGATCTTCCGTTTCATCATATCCTAGAGTCAGTAACCAAGATGTTATTTTCTTTTTGCATTGCTTTATATGTAGGGAGTAAACTGGAATAATTTTATTAACTTTGTTATACACAAAAGGACCTAAAGCACAGTAAAATCTCCGAACAAATGAAGTATGAAACTGTTTTAGTTCACAAGGTCTGACTATTCTGGAGTTTATACATTTTTGAGGATCAAAAATCACTTCACTGTGTTGTTTCAAGATTATACCTAAGATAAACAGTTGTCTGACGGTAAGGACTTCACAATTTTCAAAGAGAATTTTGGTTGGGAATAAGAAAGGTCGAAAAGTGCTTACTTTGAGTACTGCACGCTGGGCAATTTCTAAGCACTTAATAGTAGAAGCTGGCGCTCCTCCCCAAGAAGTAATGCAGTACGATATCAGTGATTGGCAAAGTGCAAAGTAAATTTGCTTTATGAGTTTATAATCTGCAGTATGTCTAAGTGTTTTAAATATTATTATTAATTTTCGCACTCTTTTGCTTAATAATTCAATATGCGTTTTAAAATTTAAGTGACAATCTAACATTACCCCTAAGTATTTTATTTCATTAGTACGCTCTAATTTAGGACAGGAACATTTATCTTTATCTACAAAATTGCAACTGTGAGCCACAAGATGAAATTTATCTCCAAGTCCTTTCAATTTCCGAATAGAAAAAGGAATGTATTTTGTTTTATTAGGATTTAGTGTCAAAAAATTTTCACCCAGCCATCTAGAGACACTGTCAAAAGCATCCTGCGCAGCATCAAAAACTTTCTGCCAGGAAATGGCTGAAATTAATAGAACTGTATCATCAGCATAGGAGATCAGATTACCATTTAAAGGTGTAAATGAAGTTAGTTCATTAATGTAAATCAGGAATAGAGTTGGTCCAAGAACGCTGCCCTGTGGAACTCCATAAGATATAGGTGCATATGTGCTAATATATTCTCCAACTGCTGTAGCTTGAACACGATTTGTAAGGTAACTCTTAAAAAGATTCAACTGATTATCTCTTATGCCTATAGACTCAAGCTTATTTAGTAGAATGGGGATCGATACTGTATCAAACGCCTTTGCAATGTCTAGAAATATGGCTAAGCATTTATTATGTTTATCTAAATTCGTAGCAATAAAATTAGTCACTGCATGAACTGCATCTGAAGTAGACTTTGCCTGACGAAAACCAAATTGGTTATCAGAAAGTAACTTACGATTTTCCAAATAACTCACCAGTCTGATATTAATGAGTTTTTCCAAGATCTTAGATATAGCAGGAAGTAATGATATAGGCCTATAATTTGTGATAAGATCTTCATCACCACCTTTATGTATCGGAATAACTATGGACTTTTTTAAATAATTAGGAAAGACCCCAACTTGTAAACAAAGATTAAAAATAAATGTAAGAGGCGAGACTAAGTAATTTCTGAATTTTTTTAGGAATATGTTTGAAATATTATCCCAACCTGATGCACAGTTATCTTTAAGATTCAGAATTAAACTACTAACTTCAGCAATGTCAGTCTCTAATAAAACAAAAGAATTAATGGAGCCGGAAGCAGGACCCTTAGAAGCGCTAGAAAAATTATGGTTTGGATTTTTCGCTATTGTATCTGCTAAAGTTACACCAACACTAATAAAATACTCATTTATTTTATTGACGGACTTATACGGACAAGACTCATTCTTCAATAAATTCAATAAAGATTTTTTTGTTTTAGCTGTATGTGTTATATTTTTAATTATATGTCATATTTTTTTATTGTTATTTCCAGCTTCTTTTATTTGATCCTTTTCATAAGCTCTTTTTACCTTTTTTAGCAATGTGTTACAAAAATTTCTATAGCGAGTATATGTAATTTTAATTATTTCATTATTTGGATATTTTCTTACTTTATAATGCAGTTTGTCTCTATTTTTCATGCAGCGTAAAAGACCTGGTGTGATCCAAGGCTTTATAATTTTCTTATGTCTTGCTAAAGAAACAGTTTGAGAATTTTTATTTAGAGTGGATATCATTGTTTCCAGGAAATAGGTTAGAGCAAAATCAGGATCAAGTGATTCATAAACAGGAGAAAAATCCATATTCGAGATATCTATTTCAAGTTGATTATAATTTATCTTTGTTATTGTGTGATTTGAGTAACTACGAACTTGTTTCTTATGTAAACATAACATAACCGATTTATGATCAGTAAGATTCGACTGCATTACTAACGCGGTTATTGGATATTTTGTTTTTATAAGAGCATGATCAATACAAGTACCACTAGATTCGCGAGTAATGAAAGTATGCGCAGGTAACAATGAATGGTAAGCAGCAAGATTTAGGTATTGATCAGAAAATTTATGAGGTTTATCATCATTAATAGATATATTCATGTCTCCCATTAGAATAATATTGCTGAAGCCCTTTACTGTTTGCAAATTGTCATTCAAGGAACTCAAAAAGTGATCTAAGCAAGAGTATGAGGGAGAACGGTAAACCGCTAGGATGGCGGTGT
The DNA here is from genome assembly GCA_963668995.1 of Parnassius mnemosyne. NCBI lineage: Eukaryota > Metazoa > Arthropoda > Insecta > Lepidoptera > Papilionidae > Parnassius > Parnassius mnemosyne. The sequence continues at coordinate 23,758,199 of CAVLGL010000084.1, forward strand.
CAATGCCAATTTTTATAAGAAGCGAGTTTGCATCAACAAATGGAGGCTCTTCAACAGTAGACATTAGATCATTTTTAATATAAACTACCACTCCATCATTTTGAATGGGATTATGTTTAGTTGAAAATACACGATAACCTGCCAAAGATGGTATAACAACCGTACACGATAGCCAACACTCTGTCAAGATAAGAATATCCATATTAACTTTTAATCTTGCAAGTAGAACTTCAAAACCAGTAATGTTTAAGTTAATGCTGCGGATGTTTTGTGTAAGGATTGAGAGGGAAGTTTGTGCAGCTGGTAAACATCTACTGCAGTCCTCCAAATCACACTCAAAAGCATTTGTGACAAATAATTTGTCCAGATCATCAGATATATCTTTTAAATTATTGAAAACGAGGCAAAATTATCTGTATACGTCAACAGAATTACTCCGTGTAAGAATAGAAATTTTGTGACAGTAAAATAAGTAACACATTTTTTTAAGAAATAAAAATATACAAGGTATTCATAACTAAAAGTAATAAAGGGTAATCGTGTGAAAGTGTGCTTAGTGTACAAAAAATTGAGATTAAAAAGTAAAAAAATAAAATTATAAGGAGAAAATACAATGAAAGTTAAACTTACAGCTACTAGTCATTGAGTTATTTTAAATTTTTCAAGATCTGATTCACTTTCTACTTTCACCAAAGGAGAGTTTACGTTTTTACGAAGATAAACCACACCACGCGATGTCCAACAAAAAGCAAACATGTGTTCCTTTTGAAACGCTCGAGCCAAGAAGAACATTCTCTGTGCCATTGGTGTCAACGTTTCAGCAACGAATACAGGCTTAATAGGGGTATCTATGTTAAAATGTCCAGTGTTTAATTTTTCGCCTTTCTCTTTATTCTTATTAAATAATTTCACTGCCTTGAGAACCTTTTCTTTCATAATTACAGAAGTGAATTCCGTGATAATGGGTTTTGATGAATCCTTAGCAGTTATTCTATATATGTCCTTAATATCTGAGTCTTTGATGTCAATGCACAAAGATTTTCCCATTTGTTTAACTAGGTTACCGAGGTCATCTTTAGATTCGGTCTTCCCTGTATTTTTATTTGGAATATTACGTATTTCAATACCAGCTGCCCGATTTTTGCGTTCCAACATGTCAATTTTTTCCTCCAAAAGGTTAATGTACTTTTTATCTTTCTTTCTTTCGGCCTCTAGGTTTTCAATTCTAGTTAAAAACTCGTCATATTTACTTGACATCACTTCAACAGATTTTGAAAGCTCGGCATTTTGATTTTTTATGCAATTCACAGAGATATGAAGATCATGGAAACGCTTATTTTGTTCTTTTAAAAGCGAGTCAAACATTTGCTTTAACGTGGACATAACTGTGTTATCATCTTCATCACGCTTTCTTTTCTTTCTCTCTGCAGCATTCTGTGGTAGGCGCAGGTCAGGCTCGGAATCATAGTGTAGCATCGTATCCAATACTCTTAATTCCGAGCTACTATGAAATAAAGATCTTTCTGCATCATCATTAGTCTGCTTATCCACAGTTTCTGACTTTTCGCGGGACAGATGCAAGTGCGGTGGAGTACGTTTAAGCGGCATATTTATTACCTTTGACAAAGTACTAGGACAACAGAAATGCGTACTTACTTGAATTAAGACGACAGATCAATATCACGTTCAGAGGTCTTACTTTTTTGACGACGATCGACGATTCAGTACAAATACTATGGTCACCACTTTATGTTGACCCCTCGCAACTGTACTCCGTTTATAGTACTAGTATTCCTTCGTGTATATTATGTTTCACCAACAGCAGCGAAACAAATTAATCTCTTGCTAGTGCTGTTTTCCTATTATTTACTTTAAATTATTGTTTAATTTATTTGTAATTTTAATAAAGAAAAGGATTACAAAAACACGTCTATTCGTCACAAAAGTCCGGGGGGAAGTATTTATATTTAAAACATCATTCCGTGGGTTCCATATTTGTCGTAAGAACGAAAAATCTGCTAAATGATTACTGATTAATGATTAAAATAGCAGTATAATCATCTTATTTAAACCAAACTACTACAGGTATCAGCATTAAGAATGGGATACAAAACCTCCCTTTAAGAGATTATGAAGACAGACCAAAGTATTTTAATGTTGGAAAGTTAACAAAATTGTACAGGGACAAATCTGGCCTGAAGAATTTATTAATTTGCTCATTTATTTCAGATGTGAGGCATCAATATACGATGTATGGAAAGCCACAAGTCACACTATTGTACTCCGAGAACGTAGTGCCAATCCTGCTTCTGCTTTGGGAAGAAGTTTTACAGGTCTAGTATATTCTCCATTTAATAGAATAATTACCTTTGTATAATAAATAAAAAGTTATATAATTTAAAAATAACAAAAATACAAAAACTACTGCTGCAAATTCATGAGTTCTTGCGTTAAAATTAGTTTTGCTATTTGTTACTTTCTCTTGCGTTTTTTGGAAGCCAATGTTATATTTTAAATAGTATACCCAAAAATTGTTTTAGAATTTTTCTTGTATAATTTGGTGGTTTGTTTTGCGCATTGTATCTGAATCTAAGGTTTAAAATTAGTAGCTAAAAATTGTGGTTATTATTTAATGCAAGAAAATTTTATTTTGTTTGTAAACTTTATTTACAATGACGATTGCTACAAAAACGATTGCCTAATATTTTCTTTTATTTCCAGGAGGAGCTACAGAGACGTGTCTACCGACAATTTTAATGCTTATTCTACAAATTCTCTTACAATTTTTAATAGAAAATTTTACAGAAACCTCTATAAGATAGCTGAATTAGCTTTCATATGCATTTGTTCGTAAGTGGTTATTAGGACAAGTAATTTAAGTATTATGAAATTTGTAGTATATTCAGGGTTTTAAAATATTTATGAAATATAATATGTATAGCTTGGGCGTACCTCTACTGTTATTTTTCTTAATGTTAAGAACTTGGGAAATTCGTCCTCCGTTTGTCGTAATATTCGTCATTTTTTTGTTTTATTTTTGTAACTATAGAATAACAAGTTTTGTTTAATGAATTAGTACAGTATAGAATGTTTACGTTAAAGAGTATTACTTGCAATGTATTTGTTAATATTTATTGTGTTACATATCCTAGCTGCTAAACAGAATTCATAACCCTACTGCGTCCTTGGATATTTAATAATTAAGATATGGATAAATATTAGGAACATCTTATGGCCTTGTTTGGATAGCAGTGTAGACATCTCATATGCCAGGTTTTTTTTATAGAATTTGGGTGACAAACGAGCACAAAGTCTACCTGATGGTAAGTATGAATGGCGTTGCGAAGAGATGCTGCAACTCTTTAAGTATTCCATTGAATCTATCACACAGAGTGCTGAGGAATTGTTCGGACTAATTCCAGTCGCTCAATTTCACCATCGCACATCACAACAAAACTCGAAATACCTCCATACCATCTGGATCATTGACGGTCCACCACTGTGTGATTTACAATAAGTTTTCGTCCTCACACAACTTCCTTGTAATATCGACTACTACCAGCAATTTTTCCGGACCAATACAGCTTAGGGACTTTCAAGAAAAGAGTCTACTTTTTAAAAGGCCGGGAACGCACCTGCTATTCTCCTGGCATTGCAGTTGTTCATGGGCGGTGGTAGTCACGATCAGGAATGTAATGATGCATTTAATTACATGTTTACATATGGCATTATCATTTGCATTGCATATGCAATGCAGTTGTTCATAGGCGGCGGTAATCACAATCAATTAAGCCGCATGCTCCTTTGGTCGCTCTTATATAAAAAAAATGTCTACGGGCCATAGCATCCACTTAACATACCAATAAATAAATACAATTAATACCAATAAATAGACGATTATCTACCATCGGTTAACAATCAAAATTCAGATGCGTTGTCATACCTGAAGACTAAAAAGTATTTCCGGTTTTCTGCATTCCCTCAATTACGTGCAATATCCCCGCCACCACTTATTCCAGGACCACTTTTCCCAACACCACTACACTAGGAAAGACACGCCATCGTCGATAATACGACATGTGATTCGCTTCTAAACGAGGCATCCTCAGATGAAATGACCACGGTCAGCCACCGCAGATTCTACTTCACCCGAGGACTGACGATAGAACAAGAGTGTCATATATGCGAGACGTGTCATAGTTTAATCGTGAATCCCATCTATCAAGGGCGCCTATTACGGCCAAACAATTTTACTATAGGAAAGGTCTGTGTCCAACATTGAACTGTTTATAGATGATAAACAAATTATAACAAGTATGGCCTAATCGTGTTTAAGGATTATTATTTAAACGGGTACGTGTTACTCAATAAATTATTTCAAGTAACAGGGAAATTGCAGTTGAAATAAATGCATTCTAAGAGCTATAATAGGATCATGAAATTTCCAAATAAATAATTTCTGTATAAAATAAAATTATGACAAACAAACAGTAATTTAATCTGTAGAAACTGAATACTAAATATTTTTTGGTTACACAATCTTTATCAATATAGTAACAGCCATTTTATTAAATAGACTGAATAGATCATTTAATTATAGTGTATATATTAAACATACTGCCTGTAAATAATAATCTTTTTATGTTTCAAACAAAAAAAAATAAGTAATTTAATTCATAGTTCTTTAAGTATATTGAATAAGAATGTTTACTATAACAACTGTAGTAGTAATCCGTTAAAAAACCTTTCTGCGTGTTAAAATTCTAATTTAAGAGTTTTAATTTTATTTAATCCATTGTCAAGTAATAAAAACAGTTATTCACAACATTACTAAGGTACATATAAAACTATGTCCAAAATATTTTAAGTTTAAATCATGTTATTTATAATTGTGAGAAACAATAAAATACGAACGTAAAATACGGAAAAAGCTCAACAAGAGTTCCCTTTACCCTTTTTGCAAGAGCACGAAAAAAGGGAATGCCCACTGTTCATAGACACTTCAGCCATAGGTGCCCACATTTAAAAGCATGTGGAAATTATAATATGCAATTAAAAGAATGAAATGGTTAAGGAATTAGTTTAAAAAAGTCCGGATTTTTAAGATATAAAGGTTTTTTTTTATTTTAACAAGAACAGTTTTTAACAACAAATGACTTCGTATTTTCGTGACATTTAAACCAAAATTGACACAGCGTTAATGTCCTCTTGAGTGAGTTACTGAGAGCTAGGAAGAACTCTGGGCGACGGAAAGCTGGGGTCATCGTTAATAGTGGATATCGAGTCCAAGTTCGTGCAGAGGTTATCGTAAGAAGTGGGGGCGGGATCCATTTTCAGGCCGTGGTCAATATGGCGAGAAGAATTATCGGAGTCCATTTAGAAATCTTATTCGTTGCTTAGACAACAAATCCACGTGAAAACAAACAAAATAACACAAATGCAAAGTCATTCGACTTGTGACTATTTAGTTTTGATAATTATGACATGGGCCTAGCTGTCAGATTCGATGTTGCCAATTAATAGACATAAAATCGATAAATAGATAGCGATTTTTTATTCGATTTATAATTTAATAAAAAGAATAATCTTTGATTCGCTTTAACTTCTGCACGCATTTTAAAATATGTTTTCTTTTATTTATTTAAATTCCATTTTAAATGTATTTTAAGAACAGATAAAAATAACAGTTAAATTGTGTAGTAGCGTTTTTGTTATGTTCTAAAGAGTTTATGGTAAATCAACTAGCAATTCGCTTGTTTAATTATCTTAACATCATAATAATTATCGAAAATAATATTACCATTATAATAATGACAACATAAAAATCGATTGAAAAAACAGAATCGACTTTTTTTACGAGATTTGTGATTGGCAACACTTTTTATTTTACCCACAAATTAATGACTTGAAGATTTACCTAATTTCATTTTTATCTTTTCGGTACTTTTTTTTGGGGAAAAATCTTTGTTGGATACATAAATACTGCGATTAATTACCATAAATAAAGATGTATTTTTAACAAATGCAAATTGTTGGGCGTTTCATGGCCAGAATTGGGCATTCCCCTTTTCTAGAACTTACCACTTAGTTTATTCCTCGCTGAATTTTAGATTAAGTGACTATAAAATAATATTATAATGTTTCAATTGTTTATCCAAATATTTGATGTATGTATATTCGAGGCTGTGTTAAATTAAATAATTATTGAAATAGATGTACTATACTCTGTTAGTTTTAGCTAATACGTGTTAGAAGAAAGGAATGTGATGGTTCATTTAACATTAATAATATGTGTATATATGACATTAACGTTGGCAAAATTATTTTTGCATATTTTTTCAGTTGCTTATTAATTGTATCAATTATTATTATCGCACTTCTAAAGCGAAGCGGAAAGGTTGGGCTTTTCTGTTGACTTAACTTGGTCGCTCTCCCTACTCACATTAAGTCAGGTTTATTATTTTTATACTGTACTAAGAAAATCAAATTATATTAAGAGGAAACAGTAATGAAATAAATGTTCCTTTCATTAAAATTTGCATTGATTTTCATTATATTTATTTAATTATGAACTGTTAAACATTGTTCAAAATTCTCATATATTGTGCAATTATGTAATTATTTAAATAAAGGTTTTTATTCAAAAAATTTCTTGAAAGAGAAATTAATACTTATATTAATTTTAATAAAATATGTCAATATTACGAACTTTCAGATTTTGCAACGTAAATTATTACTAAGCCGTTCTAGAAAATATGCGCGTAATAAATAATTTAACCTAATTGTTAATTGAATTAAAAAAGAATTGATGAAAATCTAGATCGTAAATATTATATACATAATATATTAAACTACATGAAAATTTAAATTGTTTAATTCCATTGTCCATCCTTTTTAACTCATTTTTTATACGTGGCTGAACCATGCTGCTCGACCGGGGAAAGATCACGCCTTAAGAGAATACCAGCATAAAAGAGCAGTTTGATGCTGCTTTGTTTCGTATGGTGAGTATAGAGAACCGGTGGACATTTTATATAATACGAGGCATTCCATCATAGTCCTCAGGTGTGACTTCGCATCTGCATTTTTTTATTCTTAATCGAAGATAAATTTATACGCCTATGGGGACCGCAGTATCCACTTACCATCAGGTGGACTGGACTCCTCGCTTGTCCTCTTATTCTATACAATAAACTTAGTTAACATTATTTTAATATGATTAAAAAATAGAGACGATTATTAATTCATAAATTTCTTAATGTAAAAAGGTAACAAATGAACATAGTCCACCTCATGATAAATAGCGTGAGATCAACAATATTTATTCTCGATTAATAATGTAAAGGTAGATTCGTTGTAACCCCATACGAAGGAAAATTATATCTTTTGTTAACAGTAAAAAGGGCTCCGGTTATCATTACCCGCACTATGAAACCGTGGCGTTATGCTGTTTTTTTCGTGAGAACGTGATCATTACCCGGTTAGCTGATTCAGTAACAGCCTGAAGTCAACTAAATAAGCTCATTTTATATTTTGTTAACAGAGTATAAAATATCAAATATACTCTAACTACATTTTACGTGCTAAAAAGCTATTGATGACCCAAATTTGGTTAAAACCAATCTTACCAATCTCGAACACAGGCGCAAAGTAGCCAGCCTTTTGGTTTTCTACAGGATGCATTTCAGAGAGCGTGCGCAGGAATTGCATAATTCCTCCCCCTTCCTTACACCATCGGACAACAAGACGTGCGGCCAGTTTCCACCTCTTCGTTGTTGACATACCACGCATTCCAACCAAACGGTTTGCTACATCGTTTATCATGCGTACAGCAAAGGAGTGGAATAAGTTGCCAGCATCTGTGTTTAGCAAGAGTAGCAAGAGTGAATAGGCATTTGTTAAGTCAGTGCGCTTCACTATCTTAGGATACATTACCACTTACCATCAGGTGGGATTGTAGTTAAGCGCTGGCTTAGAATAATGTAATATACCTATAGTAGTCTGGGACTTCCATCTTGATGTGTTACTCTGATCGCAATACAAAACTTCTTGCACCTTTGACGCTGTTCCCCGTCACCAGTTTGTATATTTTACGTCAGGCGTAAACGAGATGGTTATGCCGCGATTGTCGCAACTTCCGACTACCACATGATGAAATGGCGTGATGAATTACCTTTGGCCGCTACCACAATAAGGCATTTTTAAATTATTATAAGACGTATAAAATCGATAAACTATAAAAACTAAGTTTCCTAAATTTATGTGCGAGCATTGTAAGACGGTGAATTTTCTTTTTATTTAAAACTAATTCATCATCATTCATCATTACAACCCTTCACAAGTCCACTGCTGAACATAGGCCTCCCCCAAAGAACGCCACAAAGCACGGTTCTGAGCCACCTGCATCCATCGACTTCCTGCATGTCTTACCAAGTCGTCACTCCATCTCGTGGGGGGACGCCCTACACTTCGCCTACCGGTACGAGGCTGCCACTCGAGAACCTTTCTTCCCCATCGGTTGTCGGTTCTTCGAGCCATAAGGCCGGCCCACTGCCACTTCAACTTACTAATCCGTTGGGCTATGTCGGTTACTCTGGTTCTACTGCGGATATCCTCATTCCTAAGTTTATCACGCAGAAAAACTCCGAGCATAGCCCTTTCCATACGCCAGACATAGTGGCAAATTGTACTCTTCGGACTTCTGTACAATTTGCCGAAGGGTATGTATGTGGTCTATGGTGCTAAAGCCCTTTCGGAAACCGGCTTGTTCGGGAGGCTGGAAGTCGTCAAGTCTGCGCGCGAGACGATTCGTAATGACTCTCGAAAACAGCACGTAGACGCGGCTCAGAAGGGAAATCGGTCTGTAGTTCTTCAAGAGAGCGTTGTCACCTTTCTTGAAGAACAAGACCACCGCACTTCTGCTCTACGCCTCCAGTGTAATGCCACCATGGAGGACGGAATTAAAGAGCTTCTGAAGGACTTCAAGTACCGATCTTCCACCCGCTTTCAGAAGCTCCGCTGTAATTCCATCCTCGCCTGGGGCCTAACCGTTTTTAAGGTGCTGGAGAGCCATTCTCATCTCGCTCAGACTGACGTCCGGGATATCTTCGGAATAGTGTCGGATGAGACTCGCTCTTGGATCGTTACTCACACTTGCGTGTGGCTCCAACGATGACGTGTACAGCTGCTCATAGAATCTCTCAATCTCACTCAAAATCTCAGGTGTCCCGGAAACGATGCTGCCACATTCTGTCTTCAGCTTTGACAGTTTGCTCTTTCTGGCAGACAGATCTTTAGAAAGACTTTGGAGCCTTGGTTCTGCTCGATCGCTTCTTCAATACGAGCTGTATTGAAGTTGCGTAAGTCCCGCCGCATACATTTGGAGATCTGTCTATTCAGATGCCTGTATGCTGTCAAGTCTGTTGAAGAATGTAGCTTCATCTCCCGTCTAACAGCCATGAGATTAAGAGTGTGATCGGAGAGTTTTTGAGTTCTTCTGCGGCGGGTCTTGCAGAACTTAGCTCCGACCGCATGGACAGTTTCCACGAGCTTGTCATTCATATCGTCCACTTCATTGCAGTCTTCTAGGCACTGAAAACGGTTTTGTAACTCGAGCTGAAAGGTTTCGGGACTTTGGAACAGAGCACGAGGGGGACGGAGCGTTGACTTCATTAGACGAGACCTCTCCAACTTAACGTTTAGGTTCAGTGTGCCTCTAACCATTCGGTGATTGCTACCAGTTTACACCCTCGCGATCACGGAGACATCACTGAACAGTTGCCGTCTGGTCGTCATAATGAAGTCAATCTCATTTTTTATCGAACCGTCGGGACTCGACCAGGTCCACTTCCTGTGGGGCCGCTTCTGGAAGAAAGAGTTCATCATAAAGAGTCCCTCTTTCTCCATGAAGTCGGCCAGCTGCTGGCCCCTTGGGTTCCGTTGCCCTATTCCAAATTTCCCTACTTTCAGCTCACTGTTCTCTCTTGTGCCTAGTTTTGCATTGAAGTCTCCCATTAACACCGTATATTGGGTTTTGGAGGAATGCATGGCTCTAGAGATATCCTCATACATTTCCTCCACCTCCTCATCGGGGTGTGCCGAGGTTGGTGCGTAAACCTGTATGACCTTCAGCGAATACCCTTTGGTGATTCTGAGTATAAGGTACGCAACCCTCGTCGACACACTCCCGATCTTTACAACGTTGTTAACGAGAGACTTGTGGACGATAAATCCGACACCTCCTTGGGACAGATGGTCGCCCTCCCGGTGATAGAGCAAGTTGCCGGATTCGAGGATTACCGTGTCCTCCCCCTTTCTTCGGACTTCGGATAATCCTATAATATGCCAGCGCAACTTGTCTATCTCTTCTTCCAGCTCCACGATCTTCTCGTCAGTCTTCAGGGTGCGTGCGTTGTACGTTGCCAGGTCGAGTCGTCTAAGGTGGCAACCGAACCTCCACCGGAGATTCTTAGCACCCCCTGCCCCGCCGTTACCATGGTCGCCACCGTAGCCAGGAATAGCGGGGCCGCCGGGGGCTGGGGGCCGTCTCTTTGTTACTCTCATCATAGGGGGGTATTTGCCATTGTTGCCACGCTTGGCGAGCGGGTTGGCAACCGCAGTTTTTCCATTGTAATTTTGGCTATTATCAGGAAGACGCTGCTGCCCATCTCCTGCCTGTTTCCCTTTGTCGCCTTTTTACGACACTTACGGGAGGATATGGGGTAGTGGATATTCTTGACCGCCACTACACGGCAAACTAATTAATTGTACATAATGTCAAATATCTATCAAATACACAGACATAATCAATATCTCTCTGATAAGAACTGCGTGATAAGAAAAATAAAACTGCGTTTATTGTCCTCCCCTTCCATAACTTATTCATGCATAGGCAAGTTATGCATGAGGCTTTTGATGAACTGTAAAAAAGTTGCAGCCCATTTACGTCCCACTGCTGGGCACAGTCCTCCTTTCATTTCTGTGAGGGTTTTAGGGCAAGGAATTACCCACCGCGCTACCCTAAAGCGTGTTGGCGAATTTCACATGTCTTCGAAATATTTTTTTCTTATTTCTCAGACATGCAGATTTCCTGGCGATGTTTTCCTTCACCGCCGAGCACGTGGTAAATCATCACTTAAAATTGCAATTGACAATTTCATTGGTGCCGGCAGGGATCGAACCCGGGTTGCTCGAATACTGTGAAGCTTACAGCGAGCGCTAACCATCTGAGCTATCACGGATGGACTGTAATGACGATAATTTTATATTAATGTTAATTTGTAGACATAATTTTTAGGCTATTCGTCATTCGTGGCACAGGGGCTTCGCAATAAATTGCGGTGCTGATGGCCTTGGATTCGTATCCCCCACGGAACAATGCCTTACAAATACTCGTTCCGGATGAGGATGTTTGTTCTTTTCAATTGATGTTTGAAACCTGCCTCCACAACACAGGAAAAAATCTTAGTGTGAAGCTAACTTCTTAAAAAAAAATCAAATCCGCAGCTTGTAGCAATGCTGCCGCAAGCTTAGCCAATGAACTACAAGTACCATTGAATTGTGATCTTCGTACTAGCTTTCACATCTCGATATTTTACTTGTAAATCCTATGGTTATTATTAATTTCACCTTTAATAATAAAACTTTTCCTACAATAATACAAAAGCAAAACATAAAACCTTTATACGGAGATATTTGTAACGCAGTGCATCCATAATTTATGTTTGTTTCCTCAGTAGTTTCTACGTCTAGAGGGAACTTAGTTCTGGTGCAACAATTTCAGTTGATTTATGACCACGGTTGCTTAGAGAAATCTACTTTTAATTTTACAGAACAAAATATAAATGTATACAAAGACGATTGGATAAATAAAAAAGTGTGTAAAGGTTGTAAATAATTATGCTGTAAAATTGGCAAACCTCGTCTTCTATTTACGAGGGTTACGGAGCAACTAATCCATAACTCCCCGCCTTTGCATGCGCGCGGACTTTTAATGTCTTCAAAACACTGCCTTATGCCACCGTGCATAGGCAAATCATGCATTTTTATATGTAGCACGAATGGGTCGGTTCGACTGGAGAAGAAAACCAGCGTAAAGTAGCACATTAACGCTGCTGTGTTTCGTATGGTGAGTGAAGAGAACCTTTTTACTGGAAACGAGGCATTCCATCTTAGTCCTCACGGGTGACAGCGCATCTGCATTTCGATTCGTAATCACAAGGCCTTTGTTTAGTTCAGGCACCTTCGAGTATGTAAGAAGCTCAAGCAGTGATACTTTTAATACGCTTTTATTAGCTTGGTATGTATCTATGTAACGAAATTTTTAAATGTGATTTTCAGCCCCTTCAGAACATTGAATTGATTTGAAAATTCGCACACTTATCAAGGACCGGTAACATTGCAATAATTTAAATAGTTTGTCCCATCATCCTTGTCAGGATCCTCAGGATTTGCGAATAATTCATAAAACAACTAAGATTTACTGTAAGCCGCGTAAAAGACTTCGTTCCAAAAAAATCACGCTTTTCTAGATAACCGAACTAAAAAGTAAAAAATAGTAAATAATATAAAAAAAAATTTATTGTTAAAAAAGGGGTCCTTGATGTCATTTGTTGTATTTTTGTGGATATTTGTACAATTAAATGGTTTTTTTATGAGTGATTAACATAAATAAAAAAAATTAATTGTAAAAAAGGTGCTTTATGTCATTATTGTAAATATTTTTGTAGATATTTGTAGATTTATCGTCATCATAAAAATATCTATAAAAGCACGCTACGCTTTTTTTACATTTTTTTTCATAGTAACGACTATTTTCTTATTTTAAACTTATTGAAAATTAACTTCTACTTTTTAGTTCAGTCATCTACAAAAGTGCGTTTTTTTAGTTTTTTAAACTATTATTTAACATCAACTACAAATAACTACGCCTTAGGCTCACAAAAGTTTCTGAAGCTTCTTTAACAATTTAGCTTAGTGTTGCACAAAGTTGTTTTATTTCAAAATGTCGCCTTTACCGTAATCTAAAACGACTAGGTAAACACCAACACCTTTATACTGTGAATACACAGTGTAAACCTCTAGGCAGCCCGGTAAATTAACATCTCGAGACTCACTTTCTCAAACCACTGAGCTTTACACACACGTGGTATTGGATTTATTCAAGCGGACTTAATTACGTAGAGTTGTAATATATTCTGCAGAATAAAATTATCGTTAAGGTGTATGTAGAGAAAATGTTAAGAGAGAGTATTGTATTACATGAAAACAGCAACATCATGTCCATAAATATAATGTAATTTTATGCTATACTGATTTTTATTGAAATCTCTTTAAAGTAATTTACCATATTACTGGTTGTTTATAAAACATAGTTTACATAAAGTATGCACACATTTTTACGAATGTAGCAGCCAACACCACCTACTCTCAAACGCCTCCTCCTTGAGACCTCCACTTTTTCTTGACAAGATCTTAGCGCAGAAAGAAACCGTCGTGTTGATATCCTCAGTATGTTTATAAGTTTCTCACATGACATGAGATGCAATGCCCTCACGATTTGTCTTTTCCCGCTAAGTAGCTGTGGTAGGTATAATTAAAATTTCAATAAAGGATTTCTGTGGTGCCAGCTGGGATCAAACTTATTATCTCAGGAACAATGAAATGTTAAGGCGCTTATTCTTTGCGCTGCCACGGCTCACATATTAGAAACAAACTATGAAATGTTTTTCTTTTAGATCATTTTGCCCTTATTTTTACAATTGATAGTGTTATACGTGGTAGAGCAACATTGCAGCATATTGTAGCTGCAGCATGCACTGCACAAATGGGTAAGTTTGATCGGAGAAGAACCCACAGAGTACTTTATCTATAATATCTGAAAAAAGGTACCACGCCCTCTTAGAACACCAGCGTGAATTAGTAGCATCATTCTGTTGTATCGTGTGGGGAGCGACAGGAAACACCATTTTTACTGGTAACGAGATATTTTATGTTAATTCTCAGGGTTGACAACGCATCTACATTTTGATTATTCTCCGAGGATAATATGGTCTATGGGCCACAGTATCATTAAAATCTGGTAAACTGATGCTTGTTTGTCACCTTACAAAAAAATAATAAGATTATTTCAACCATGAGAAAAGGTTACACACGGTTGTATACCCTCACCATTTTTAAGGATTAATTTTTTTAGTAAAATTAAAGTGACAAATGAACTTACAGTCTATATAATGGTAAGTTGCTACTTCACTCCATGGGTAGTGCATTAGAATACTAACTCCCTATATAATTAAGACAATAAAACGGACTTTCTTGACTCCCTACAAGTTATTTTGTTTATTCATTGTTCCGAACTTATGTCATTTTTCTCCATTCTGGGGCTAAAGACACAATGGTACCTACTTGGGCATTCTTTCTTCGAACCATTCGGACCTATTTCGCCTCTCGTGGCAATTGTACTAAAACCCGCGCAGCAACCCCCGGTACTCACCCAAACTAAATAAATCCATGTAATAGACTAGGCCGTGCTTCAAACGAGAGATTAACTTTATTAATTAATTTTATATATTTATTTTATTAGAATTACCAACGGAAATAACATAAGTATTAAATAAAATATGTACATAGTATTTAAACACGCACGATATTTGTACTTCTTTTTAAAGGTAACCATAACATGCATTAATTTTATTCAATGACACTAGGTGAAAAAAAATATAAAAATAATTAGGGACGTTTAATTTTAAAACTAAATTAAGATTATAAAAAAGAATAAACTTGACCAACATTCTATTATTATATTACAATAAAAATGCCAATAAAAATGTATGCATAGTAATATTATATATACGTATAATATTATATTGCACAGATTAGCATTATATTTATAAAATTATATTTAAACATTATACAGAATAAATTAGTAGTGTATTTAAAGGAACGTAATAATGTAGATTTAAAACAGGTAAACTATCGCAATTAATATAGAACTGGCTGCTTGAACTTTTTGGAGTTTCTCAGCAAAAAACCCAGTTTGTTCGCTTTCAAGTATAACGCCTAGGTCACGAATCGCTCGAACTGCAGTCAATTTGTCAGTGCCGATATAATATTGACTGCACAGTTTTTTTTCTTGTATACCTAATTAATTTGCATTTATTAGATTAAGGAACATTTGGTTACTGTCACACCATTGGATTAGATGGTTAAGATCTTCTTGCAATAGTCCTATGTCGGAGTTGTTTGAATTTTTTTAACATTTTGAGATCATCCGCAAAGAGATAGACATTTGAATGCTCTTAGACTGAGAGAATGTCTTTTATGAAAATACTAAAAAATACTGGTCCTAAATTATATGCTTGCAGTACTCCGGAATAAGCAATATATGGCCGAAAGCAATGACCATCTATCACCACGATAGAAGGTTTACCATGAAGGTACATATGATGAGCACCAGGCCAATAAAGTGTCACTACTTCGAAGTTTTCCCAGTTTATTTATAAGCAATGTGTGATTTACTTTGTCAAAGGCCTTATAGAAATCTGTATATAATATATCAGCATCATAGTATATATATATATATATAATTTTAATATTTAAGCCAGCAAATTGTAACACCGCCCCCCGTCTTTGTTTGTCTTTAGAATCTATATCTATAATATATATAAAAATATATCAAACTTACGTGACTAGTACATTAATCATGTATTTATCTTTGAAATGGTTTAAATATAGGCCGTTTAATAAATTTATGGCGTGATCATCTTAATTAGTACCCATATTTTCGTTGTGTTTAGATAGTAACATAGTTCTTTTAGGTGTTTCTTGTCGTCCCTATTCCACTTGTATCAGATTTACAACAGACAAACACACAATACAGATACATGGGCTTCGCTCTCCTATAATTTAAAAAAAAGTGGGGGAGGCACACGTCTCCAGATACGCCGTATGCTGTGAGTGCTAACCAACCAACGCTCTCCCCCCCGAAGGTATCCCCGCTAAGTTGTATACTGGACCGTAGTCCACAGCAAAATAACTGCCGTACTAGTAAAAGGGGACTTGGTCCGCGTAAGCACAAATATCGACCGATCGATACGATCAAATGCAGCCAAAGTGAATGCACGTCACACGGATTAGGCAACAATAGGCACACTGGCCATAAAAAACCCTCCGTGAGCGCCACCACCTGCCAGATCATCGTTCCGGTAGACGTCATGTAAGTGTAAGGCATCACCACCAATTGCATGATCAGCACGGCCGATTGGCCGCAGAGGGTGACATGAGCCTACCGCTCACCTCTAGGGAATGTCGTCCCACGTTTCGCGGCTTTCGGCCGCAGCCTTGAGAGCCTCCTTAGATTCTTCCTCCAGTTACCACCCGCATGAGGTCGACACATATGCTCCTCCAATCAATACAATGACAGATATAGCCAAAATGCTATAAGATAATAGTAATAATTCGCCATCAGAAAGGGTTTGTGTCATTGTCGTTGAGTATATGCATTTTTAGATCATATTTGTCTCACCCACCAACAAGTTGCCTTCAATCATTCAAAAGGGGGTAATTTATAGACATACAATTTCAGATTTGACTGAAAAAATAAAATGCAATTTGTTTAATTGGAAGAAATAGAAGAAAACTTGATATATCTAAAGTACACTCAGAACTTGCATCTACGTGTAGATGCCTCTGAAATGATATTCCAAAACTTAGTTATCAAGTTCTTATCGCCAACGTTTAACTCTTGCATATTACAAAGTTTTCACATTTACAGATATAATTAAACGTCTTTGCACATACCAGGTAAATTAGGCTAATTGAAATGTTCACCTTTGTATCTAAAATAGACTTTTTGCGCTTTAATGAATAAAGTTCTTCATTTCACATCATTCGATTCAATTTAGATAACAGGGATTATAAAACATCTTTTTTATAATTCCTGTTATCGATTCATCATTCGAAGGATGTTAAAGTGCCCAGTGATTTTATTCAAATCAGTCAATAAATTATACTTACTAAAATTTGCAATACAAAAAAATATAAGTCAAGTCGGGGAATGACCAAATACGAGTACTCAAATGCTATTCAATTTTAAGATGTTGTTATATCTTGTGTTGTTACAGTCACCTTGACTTAAAGTTATAGTCATAGCACAAGACTTAAAGGCATCTTGTAATTAAGCAGCGTTTAATTATTTGGACATATGTTATATAAATTACGATACAACTAGGAGATAACAGAAAGTATATTTACTCGTACCAGAAAGAAAGTGAGGAAGCTGTTGTATTTGAAATAAAATTCTTCTTAAATCAGAACTCCTTCGGCTACATCTCTACAACAGGTAGAATAAAAGTCAAGCACTGGCATGATAGTTGAAAAAATCCTGATAACAAAAAGGTGAATGCGGGACCCAGAGTAGATAGTGCTCTTAAATTGATTGTGGGAAGTCAGAATGTATCGAAGTTAGATAGTCCCTAACTTATTATATGGTAGTGTAAGTTGGGTGTGGCAGAAAAAACATGAGAGTAGAATTAATGCTGTAGAAATTCAGTCATTAACAAATGTGCAAGAAGTTATACTGTATGAAAGGACGAGAGTTTGTGTTATAGGAAAAGTAAAGTTTGCAGGAAAATATTGTGATCAAGAAAGAAATGCTTCGAAGAAAGCAATTTTACACTACAGAAGTGAACGGCAGTGTCGGCAAGACGCCCCAGGCGGAAGTTTACTGACCATATTGGTGATGTATATGATGATGGGTTTAGTTATGAGTACTTTTAGCCGAAGACCACATATGCGTGGAAAGGAGTCTAAAAAAGTATCAGGATAGTGCCTTTACCAACTCCCACCGAGTGAATTTTTTTTGTTGTGTTTATCACATCTAAATGTTTTTGATATAATTTTGGTTCACGGTTTAAAGTTAATCAACAACGAACGTATGCTAGAAGCCAGCCAAAATTTGACTCATTTAATCATTATAATAATAATAATAATAATAATAATTCTTTATTTCAGATATCAAAGATCCATAAGTTGTTAGTATGACTTATATTAGGTTAGTAATTGAGAACATTAAATAAATTTAATTAAATTAAATCAAAACTAAAATCAAATCTATACCCAAAATTAAATTACAATAAAATCAAAAATAAAAATAAAATAATAATCAAATAATAGTAATGTCAAAATTAAATTACATTAAATACAATCAAACAAAAAATCAAATAAAAATCAATCGAAATCCAATAATGTCTTAATTAAATTAGATTAAATACAATCAAAATAAAATAAAATATCAAAATAAAATCAGATGAGGTCAATTTGAATTTAATTTAAATAACTGTGTTTTAAAATAACCCTCCTCACAAAGCAGGCCCAAAGCGGAGAAGTATACCTATCTGCCAGGGTTTGCAGAATGCTATTGGGACTGCCTCGCGCTCTAAATATCAGCGATGTGGTTTTTTTGCGAATAATGGCTGCAAAGTCGTCGACTTGGTTTTCTGCAAACATCGCTGATGCACTACAGAAACGAGGCAATCCCAACAACATTATAGTCGATAAAAGGTTTATTTTCGAACATAGCCCTAACCCAAAGATTGCCTGCTGGCCGCGCTTGCCATAGTTGTTACGCTTGGCGGGCAGTTTGGCAGCCCCGGTTTTTTTTATTATTTTTCATATGAAATGGGGTATCAGATTGCCTTACGTAGCCACCTCACGGCTTGCTATTGAATAAAATAATTAAGAATGAAATTTCAATTTCTTTGCGTTTTATTTTATTGCATAAGTATTAAGGTAATAGGTCAAGTACCAGAAAAATAAACGTACATACTTATAAACATATCTCCGGCTACATATTAAGAGATAGCATTCAGCTTGTCATAAAAAGCGGTAGTCTGGTTGCAGACACAACTTTTTGTAATAAAGCTGATTTAGTGGGCCTAATATATTATGCATATTTTCGAGAAGGCGGCAGAGCGAGCCGTACTCTCAACTTCCTCAGTAGAATTACATAATTTTGGGTTGAATTTCAGAGCAACGAGATTTGAGAAAAATAAACATATATTTTTTTCCTATCCTTTTGTTGTATATTTTGATATTTATTAGTTTACCTAATGCTACTTATAAAAAGGCGTTAGGTACATTTTTATTCCTATTCATTTATACGACGTTGATGGTGAGAAAACTGTAATATTTATAAAATAAATAGGTTGCAGCTTTATCATGGCTGCGGCATGATGTTTTATTTAATGATTGATTAAATAATATACAGTACAGTTTTACAATAATAAGATGCCACTAAACTCAAGTTCTTATCGCGACACTGTTTCATATGAGAAAGGACAAGGCTCTAAAGAATACCAGCGTAAAATAGCAGTTTATTGCTGCTACGTTTCCTATGATGAGTGCAAAGAACCAGATACCTTTCAACCGGTAAAGAAGCATTACATATTAGACCCCTGGGATGACAATAAACAATAAATTTATTTATTTACAATCTCCTACTTATGGCGAACATATTGCCAAATCACATTTTTTCCAAGTCAGTCATTAGGCCAAGCAGAGATAAGATTTTGCAGCAAAAGATCTAATTAGAAAAGGATATAGATAAATAAAAAGTAAGCGAGTTTTTAAAAAGATGTACAAAACAGTCTGTTGTTTCTTAAAATGTAAATTTAAAATTTTTCAGTTTATTTATTCCTTCATTACAGCATATCAACAGTCCACTGCTGGACACAGATTACCACAAAATTTCATCAAGATCGTTAAAGACGTTTTCGAGAATGCGACTACAAACCAATAAACAAATATTATATATGTCGGAGTGTCTATAAAATACCCGGTTGGATCGAGGTAGAATGGAGGGTATATCGAGAAACACCCTCCTGTGTCTGTAGTATAAAGTTCACTGTAGGTGCTGTGCGCGAGAGTCTGCTCAAGTCATTCAACGGGTGTGGTCATTCAACTAGTGCTAAGATATTGTCGTGGTTCTGTTCGTTGTGGTAATTCTTCTAGTGCAGGCAAGGAGGATTGGTGTTGCTGAGAGGCTGCCCTGTGTTACATTGAGATAAGTAGTGTTGCTGTTGCTGTACATATTTTGGTGTTATCATGTGATTATGTACCCCACGTTACACTGGTGTGTGATTGTGGCAGAGACGTGTTACGGTGTGGTCGAACTGTAATTTCACTATACTGAATGTATAGTGCGTTACGTTGTCTTATTACTGATAATGATTAAACTGCGTAAGCAAGAGAGCAAGTTGAACATCCGCTCTCACACTTTTATTATTTTTAACAATTAACGCTATCCTGATGTATTCCAGAGATCAAAATTGTGATCCTCTGTTGTAATTCTCCGACATCAGAAGTGGGATCTCCTGTTTGTCATTTCCGATATCAGAAGTGGGATAAAGTCCCTGTTACTGCCCACCTGTTATAACCTTTGAATAGTGTGAGGGTTATTACGTTGGTGAAATACTATGATGTGCTTCGCGTTTTGTTTTTGTGTTCAATTTCTTAAATCAAGTTTGTTGTCGTATTTACAACACTGACGGATCATTAAAGTGTAGAGTGAAAGTTTACAGTGAAATATTTTAAGCCAAAAGTTAAATCTTTTTGTTCGATTTATAATAAAAAGTACCCAAAATGGAGGTATTCTAAATGAGTTATAGTTTGCATTCAGTGGAAGTTTAACTCGCTTAAGTTATGCTATAATTCGATACACGAGGTGTGATTTACATGGGCTAATTTTAAAGTTTAAAATGTTTAAACAATGTACCGAAAAAAAATGTTTACTTTAACGTGCTATGACTTAAAAACACTAAGTAGTATTTTTGTGTTCTAATGTGATAAGTGTTACAGTTTACTGCGAGTATTACGTAGTCGATGAAATTGGGAATTGATGTTGAGGGTTTAGTGGAAAGCGTGGTGCTGTGGCACTCGCTTTGGAGTGTAAGTATGCTGTCGGCTTATGACGCCGCGGCCATGTTAATTGCCGCTGCTACCGATCACCATTTGATAAACGAGGAAAGTAAATTTATCTTAAGGTTAACTGGTGGCGAAAAATGCCGGAAAACCAAAGTATAATTAACGAAATTAAAGTGGAGCAAATTACTTCTGACATTGAAGAGAGTATTTAAGTTTACAAGAGAATCGGACCGTACCAAAGGAGGTCGTGTAGCCGCAGCTCAGTATATGGTGCCCTGGAAAGATGAATAGTGTCCTGAGAGTGCTGCTGCATTTTTATTTGAAAAGAAAAAGTTCCAACTGAATATTTTTAATGTTTTCTTTTATGTGTTACAGTAGCACGTGTGATGTGATTACAAGTGCGTGAGTGTGTGCCTTACTGGTCGTAACGGACAGCCAGGTCCAGCTGTAACATGGCCTGGTTTCGGCAGATGCGTATGCGCGTATACGCGGTCGCCACCCCGGAGCGTGCGTATGCTATACATGGTGGTTCCTCGGAAGTCGTGTGCGCAGAAGGGTTATATTCTGTATGCGCGGAAGTCGTGTTCTCTGAACATGCATCAAGCTCCGTCCTGGCAGGCACTGTCCTGGTTCACGTTTTTTTTTCGTGGTTAACGTAGGATCTCGTAAGTTCAAGTACGAGTATGTGTGAGATACTTCGTATGGAGATGCATGCTTAATTATGAAAGCGAAGTTATTATAGTCCACGGTATGAGAGCGTATTTCTGTTTGAGGGCCTCGTATGCGTGATGGATGAGAGGATAGGCAACTGTGTATGTTGTCCTGATAATAAACAACTTGTTTTTCACGATGACGGCAACCTCGATGATGCCTGTGTACCCTCAGGTGCTCCTGCTGCTCCCGTTGACGCTTGGAGTGCGTGGTACGGTGCAGCGTCTCGCTGGCGCTGGTGAGATGCGACGGCTCGCTGTGCGAGTGCGGCACGCCCTGTGCTGATGTTTTGACCACATGAGCTTGCTTCAAGGCAGCTAATTATGGTGCGAGCTGTTGTTTTGGTAGCCACGTGCTCTAGCCCTATGCCTGCCGCAGCGGCGAGCAGTGAGCGATGTGTTTTCGTCGGCTATGTGAGAAATCACAGCCGTGTGCTGATGAATACTAGTGAGTCGTACCCATTTTATTACGATTCTGGTGCCGAATGAGAGAGCCTCATCAAAGATTGTGTTACGCCAAAGTTTAGTGGCAAAAGTGTACATAATATTGTAAATTTAATCGAAATCGGTCATGTTAGTGTGCAAAGTACCCCACAAATACCCCCATAATCATGTGAGGAAGATCCCCGATCACCAAGTTCCTTGAGAGTTAGATGTCATAGTTGATGACAGTGGTAGTGAGACCAAATTTGGTTAAAAATGGCTTGCACACTCATACTCAAAACTTTAGACCGCACCTCATGAGTAACATGTGGCGATGGGTCTGTAGGAAATCGTTGGTGCGATTTCTGTCTGTGTTGGTGCATATTTGGCGGCATATATGTAGGGAATCGTTGGTGCGATTCTGGCATATGTGGCGGCAGATGTGTTGTAGCATATTTGGCGGTGGATATGTGGAGAATCGTTGGTGCGATTCTGGCATATGTAACGGCAGATATGTAAAGAATCGTTGGTGCGATTCTGGCCTGTGTTGGTGCACAGAGCCCCTCGTGTATTATAGCATATGTGACGGCAGATATGTGGAGAATCGTTGGTGCGATTCTGGCATATGTGACGGCGGGTATGTAAAGAAACGTTGGTGCGATTCTGGTATGTGTTGGTGCACAGATTTCAATGAAAGTTTCACGAGTTGAATATGCATTGCTTATGAATTATGGTAAAGAGTAAAAAATTGTTAAAATTACTGTGTTGGAACTTGTTGATCGGACCTTCCACGATAAATCATGTTGTGCAGGAAGCACTGAGTAAGAATCCTTAATACAAGGCATTGTCAATTATGACAGTTGACTATTGTACTTAGATTTGGGAGAAGTGAAGTACTATTTTGAATCAACCTTGTTTCTATTGGCAGAATAGCCGAGCTAGATTAATCACTGAGCATATTTTGTCTCCAGGCACTGCAACCGAGGACGGATGCTAGTCAGGAATGGCCGTGTCGTGAATTGATGGCGCCATAGTGCAACAAGCAGCGCCATCTAACAATTAGTTTTCCGAACTAATAATATGTACCCACTCATGTCAGGATGGACGAGCGGACGAATTGTTGTTTGTTACAGGAATGCATAAAGATACACGCCCGAGGACGGTCGTACGTCAGAATGGCCGTGTCGGAGTGTCTATAAAATACCCGGTTGGATCGAGGTAGAATGGAGGGTATATCGAGAAACCCCCTCTTGTGTCTGTAGTATAAAGTTCACTGTAGGTGCTGTGCGCGAGAGTCCGCTCAAGTCATTCAACGGGTGTGGTCATTCAACTAGTGCTAAGATATTGTCGTGGTTCTGTTCGTTGTGGTAATTCTTCAAGTGCAGACAAGGAGGATTGGTGTTGCTGAGAGGCTGCCCTGTGTTACATTGAGATAAGTAGTGTTGCTGTTACTGTACATATTTTGGTGTTATCATGTAATTATGTACCCCACGTTACACTGGTGTGTGATTGTGGCAGAGACGTGTTACGGTGTGGTCGAACTGTAATTTCACTATACTGAATGTATAGTGCGTTACGTTGTCTTATTACTGATAATGATTAAACTGCGTAAGCAAGAAAGCAAGTTGAACATCCGCTCTCACACTTTTATTATTTTTAACAATTAACGCTATCCTGATGTATTCCAGAGATCAAAATTGTGATCCTCTGTTGTAATTCTCCGACATATATATGGTGCTTGTAAAGTATATAATTTACTTCTCTATCGTAGTACCTAGGACTAAATGTAGGTCAACTACCTATACAATTCATCATAACCATTCTTCTAATGAACACGTCATTGAGAGCCACAAAACAAAGTCAAATTAAAACACTACTCTGTGCCTCTGTGTGTGTAGTTTGCGTATACGTCAGAGGACATCTGTTTAAGATGCATAAGCAGTCTCGAAGGTACGAACCTGTCCATCCTATGGCTGTGCGTAGACAGCGACGAGCACCCCTGCGTTTACAAGTGCCTATATAGGTCCCATAGCGGTAATACTGACACAGACAGACTCATTCACCACGTTTAAATCGCTGCAGACTCCGTGCTATAACAGGTTTCATATGCAGAGATCGTTATACTCAGTGACTTTTACGTCCACCACGCTGAATGACCGGGTAGATTTGTTTATGACTTTGTCATGGTGGTATGGTCTGACACAACTGATTACTTCACCTATGTGTATCTCAGATGTGGAAAACCATTCACCTTCCCTGTTGCACCTTCTGCTGACCTCTTATCAGGACGAATATCAGATTTCCGTCGATGCCCCTCTTGGCTATTCGAACCATTGTCTGATCCGGAGTACGGTGCCACTCACGCTCCTATTGCGGTTACGTTCTGCAGATTGCAGCCGTATTTAGCACTATAGGTCAGCCGATTAGCACAGGATACAGTCTTTTTTTACATCCCACGCTTGGGGGCGGGATGGCTTCTAGTAGGATGATGCCAACGTTGTTGCTTATTCTGTCGCTGATATTGCACTTCAGGGAATGGAACTTATTATTCCATCATCTGTGGTGCCTATCAGAGGCAGAATTCAGCCATGGTTCGGTCGCTTCTGCCAAAATTTTATCACGCCACAAGCAAGATTGCTACTGCGTCGAGGCTGACACATCGACGTCTCGGGATGCACATACCAACGCCTAAAAAAAGTATAATTCGTCTCCAGGTCCTTCAAAAATGCAGAATTGGCGAGAAACTAGTTGGACTTCCTTTGGGAACACGTGCATTCTGGTATCTCGCCCAAGCTGTGCAAGGGATCTTCTGTCAGTCACAAAGAGGAAGACTCATTGGCCCATGCTGCAAATCAGAAAGCCGATCTACTGAACTCTCTCTTTGCGTCCAATTTGACTCTTAATGACGAGGGGAACATACCGCCGACCATCCCTTGGTGTGAGTACTCCATGCAGGATGTACTGTTTACCCAGCGCTCGGTGCACAAGGCACTCCTCTCCCTGGACGTTACCACGCCGAGTTCGCCTGATAGCGTCCCTCCTGTTATGCTGAAAATATGAACTCTGGAGATGGAACCGGCTTTGACGCATTTTTTTCGGTACTCCTACTATCTAGGCGTAGTCCCAAACACATGAGAGATAGCTTTGGAGAAGCCTATCGCTAAACAAGGCGACCGCTCAGATCCATCCAACTACAGCCCTATCGCCATCATCTCCTTGTTCTCCAAAATAACGGAAACCATCATAAACTTCCAGCTCATGAGATACCTTGAGGATCACCAGCTGATTATTTATTGACCGCCAGTACGGTTTCCGTCGGGGTCGCTCAGTTGGTGATCTTCTGGCTTAACTAACACATAGATGGGCGGAAGTTGGGACATTGGACATGGGACATTGCGAAGGCCTTCGATTGGGTTCGGCACAAATCGTTTTGGTCGCAGCTCCTTTCCTATGGGCGTCCCGAGAAATTATGCAATTGGATCACCAGTTTTTTCGTAGATCGGAGCTTCAAGGTCTTAGTAGATGGTGCATGCTCCAATTACAAGCCTATTTATGCTGGTGTTCCACAAGGCTCCTTGTTATCACCAACTCTATTTCTTCTGCTTTTCAACGATATGTTGCAAACCGGTAACATTAATTGATATGCAGACAGCACTGCTGACGCTTTATATACCGGCCGTGCCAATATTTCTCGGAAAAACTTCGTCGAGTACCAGAACAAGCTTCTGTCTGTCATCGAGTCTTTGTTAAATAAAGTCTCGAATTGAGGACACCTAAATCAGTTCATCATCATCATCCAGTTGAATCCCCAGAGGACACAAGCTTGCGCCTTTATCGCTAAAAATAACCCATTTGTCGTATCTTCTTAGTTTCAAGGCACTCCCTTTGTCGCCTCAGCCAGTATCGGAATCCTCTGCGTCTACAAATCGAATTATTTCCTCGGCCTCTTTATTATATAGCATAGGGTGACATCCGAGCACACAGTCCGCCTGCTGGTTAGTGTTTGCTGTGATCCATAGACATCCTCATCTATCCTCAATAAAGAACCAAAATGCAGATGCGTTTTCACCCGTGAGCACTAAGATGGAATGCCTCTTCTCGAGTAAAAAGGGTCTCCGGTTCTCAAAACTCACCATATGAAACACAGTAGTGTTCAGCTCCTATTTAACGCTGGTATTCTGTGAGAGCATGGTCCTTCTCCGGTCGAGCCAACCCATTCGTGCTACAACTATACCACTAATATAGCTGCAGCGTGGCTCTACCTCTAAAAAATTTGCGTGCTTCAAGCAGATCAGGACAGTATTTATGGACAGGATGGCACTCCGCTTGCAACTTTACAAGGCCTTGGTTTGGCCCCACATGCAGGACTTTTCGCATATCTATCTTCCACTTTACCGCATACAGAGCAGAGCAGCTCGAATCATCGACCATCGAGTTAATTTCTAACGGCTCGACTCACAAGCGCTGTGAATAGATATGTGAATAGAAAATGCTCCAAGGAATTGTTCGAATTAATTCCAGCCTCCAAATTTCATCAACGCACATCGCGACAAAACTTACGTGACCATCCACTTCATCTGACTAATGTTTAGAATAGTTTACCACCGGAGATTTTTTTGGACCGATACTGCTTAGGGACCTTCAAGATATGAGCTTACTCATAGTGCATATTATATTGCTGGGAATGAGGGTAAAAAAACAAAATATAATTATAATTAAAAATTTTGTACAGCCGACTTCAATATAAGTTATTTAAGAATAACTTAAAAACTATTGGTCTGACCTTGATCTAATTCATATGGGACCACACGAGAAGTACCACCTTTCAAATAAAAAAAGAATCATCGAAATCGGTTCACCAAGAAAAAAGTTCTGAGGTAACACACATAAAAAAAAAACGAAAAAAAAAAAACATACAGTCGAATTGAGTACCGGCTCCTTTTTGGAAGTCGGCAGAAAAATACGTAACAATGTGGGTAGAACTGTAATATAAAGAGCCTACTCTTTTTTAAAAGTCCGGCAACGCACCCGCTATTCCCCTGGTATTGCAGTTGTTCATGGGAGGCGATCGATACTTTCCATCAGGTGAGCCGCATGCTTGTTTGCCCCTCAGCCAGAAAAAAGAACCTGGTCCCACATATCTTAATATTGAATACAATATTGTTGCACATTACCCCTTACCATTGGATGCGAGAATCTGGCACTTGCATATAATAGGTAAAATAATTTATTTTTAGATTTTGATATGAGATTATTATTTAAAAAATAATTTTAAGTTTGAATGTTACTTTAAGCATAAGTATTCAGCTTCTAATTAGGGGCTAGTGAAATTATGAGTAATAGCTTTGTCAAAAACCATGTGGTGACGTTACGCCACAATCCTAAACGAACTAAAGCCAAAATCCCACTATTGATATAGAGGGTTAATCGCTTCTCACAATGAACAGTAAACATAACGCCAGGCAGGAAATATTCCCTTTTTTTGTAAAGAATGATGGTGACAAGCAAGCGCACAGATCACTTGATGGTACGTGAACGCTGTGGCCCACACGATAGTTTCCAAACCTTTCCTCCACTTGGGTTGTCGGTTCTACGGAAAGCTATATAGCCGAAACATTACCACTTCAGCTTACCCATATCTTTATTATGAATTCTATAATACATAGAAACTTCGAGCATAGCTTCCAACTCCATAGCTCTGTGAGAGTTCTTAACATTCCTCATACGGCCAGCATTGTATGGCCACGTCTCAGACCAATAATCTCAGATTAATCTTCACATATCCTCAAAATATTTTATTGCTCAGATTGGTCATATATGTTTCCTTACACGTAGTAAATCAGCACTCAAAATTATTTACACACTGATTCCGTTTTACTTAACTATTAAATGAAAAAAAAAGAAACAAAAATAACAATTTTAGGTATGTAAAATTTTTTTGTTTTTATTTTTTAATCTTTGATTCCAAATAGGTATTCCAGTATGTATCATGAACTGTTTTTAAAAAACTATTAGAAATTATTTTTATTATAAAGGGCTCCGCCACCGTACTTCAAACTAAAGCGCTAGTTCATTGAGTAATAATTCAAACGAACTACATATATGGTAAATCGTGCGTAGAAAATAGAATACTGGAGCGAGCTCTTCATAAATTTTGAATCAAAATCGACTATCTTGCCGAAGACTTCTTTTATGGACGTTGTTATCTGAGCCCACGGATATAACTCTGCCAAATAGGTTACGCAAAATGTTCATTTTTGTTTTATTTGGAGCGTACTTCTGTAAAGATGAAAGTGTACTCCATTTTTTTATAGAATAAAGGTTGACAAACGAGAACACTCTCACCATTCGAAACACAGCAGCATTAAGCTACTATTTTACGCTGGTATTCTGTGAGAGCGCGGTCTTTCATCGGTCGAGCCGATCCTCGATTGTAGCAATCATAATAAAGCTGCAGCATGGCTCTACCACTTTAAAGAAAAAACTTTTTTAAGTCTAATTAAAAACATTTTACACCAGCCAGACATATTTTGAGCCCTTTCTCACTTAACAATCATATCACTAAACTGAAAATGTAAACATATAAAATACAGAGAAGTTAAGAAATTCTTAAGGGATTTTTCTTTTCTAACTTAAACTAATTACCATAATAACTATTTCTATTTCTACTGCGCAAATATTTCTTCACTATATCGTTAGCAGCCCATTGCTTGACATTGAATTCTTTCACAGAAGGGGGGATCTACCGTGACCACCTGCCGCACCTGATGTTTCAAACCTTTGGCGCTACTTCCCGTAGGCGCTCTGGGAATACATTACTTTTGCTGGTGGTTCCTAAAATCACTCTTAATCACTTACTTGATACATGGGGTATTTTATTTCTTTATGTCGACACTCATCTAAATGTATATTTTTAAATATTTTTCAAGGAACAAAATGAAAAGCATTTAATTTATACATATAATAAATCTATAGGAAAAGCGTGTTTGTAATTCTAATATTTTCTAGAAGAAACAACTCCACGGCACTAAATAAAGGTCACTGAAGCCAAATTAGTTGCTTTTAGAATTTTTGTCTGTCTGTCTCTCTGAGTATTCGCGATTCACGCAAAAACTACTACACATATTTCCATAAAAGTTTGTGTATATGTAGTTAGGAACCCGAGGTAACTTACAGGCTTCTTATTATTCGGAAATTAAAAAAGAGAATGGAAAAGTATTTTTCTTCCTCAAGATGTTAATTTCTGTTTTATATAATTGATGTATTTCTTTTTAAATGAATTACATATTTATAAATAAGCCTTAAATTAGTTTTAACCGTTGCGTAATAATTTGAACAACGCCCGCACTTTTTCAAAACACTATTTGTATCTGGTAAAAAAAGATCGGTAATACATAGGCTGCACTAAAAGTATCGGGAATGGAATATTTCCACTGTTCGTCATATTAAAATCTTTTTCATTGAAAAGTCCTTGCTTTTAAAAATCGAATACCATTTATATATTTAAAAAAAGATTCTCGGTCTTGTCACAAGGTTTTGTCAAACTTGTTTAGTCGTTGAGAAAATGGAATTGACTCGAGAAAATTCAAGAGCGATGATTTATTATGACTTTCGAAGTGGTTTAACACAAAAAAAGTGTGTTGACCGGATGATTTTTGCATTTGGTGATGAAGCCCCATCCAAAACCACAATTTATCGCTGGTTTGCTGAATTTCAACGTGAACGTGTCAAGCTCAGTGATGATCCCCGTCAAGGTCGTCCAAAAACTGCAGTTACCCAAGAAAACGTTGATTCTGTGCGTATGCTGATTGAGGAAGATCGACATGTGACACCACGAAATTCAGGCAACTTTAGACATTGGCATGAGTCAAATACAAATAATCTTGCATGAACAATTAGGTGTAAAAAGTTGTTTTCCCGATGGATACCGCATTCGCTCTGTGAAGAGCAAAAAGCGGCTCGCGTTACTTGGTTCGTCAGAACTCTCGAAAGTTTCCACGCAGGATCCTCAAATGCTGTATACAACATCGTATCAGGTGACGAATCCTGGATATATGCGTACGAACCTGAAACAAAAAACCAGTCACACCAGTTTGGGTGTTCGAAAATGAGGTAAGGCTAACAAAAATTGTTCGTTCACGGAGTGTTGCAAAAAAAATGGTGGCCCCGTTTGTCTCCAAAACCGGCCATGTTACGACTATTCCTCTTGAGGGACAAAGAACGGTTAATGCAGAATGGTATGCTAGGATTTGTTTGCTACAGGTCGTTTCTGAACTTCGTAAAGAGAACTGCAACCGCCGCATCATCCTCCATCACGACAGTGCGAGTTCTCACACCGCAGACAGAACAAAAGTTTTTAGAGCAAGAAAACATAGAATTATTAGACCATCCGCCACACAGCCCCGACCTAAGCCCTATTGATTTCTATACTTTTCCTAAAATAAAGAATAAATAGCGTGGACAGAGGTTTTCATCACCTGAACAAGCTGTGGACGCCTACAAAACGGCCATTTTGGAGACCCCAACTTCCGAATGGAATGGTTGCTTCAATGATTGGTTCCATCGTATGGAAAATGTGTAAAATTTCGGGGAGAATACTTCGAAAAGCAATAAATACATTTTTAAATAGTAATGATGATAATCACTTCCTTGATTCCCGAAATTTTCAGTACAAATAAATTTGTAGTGTGTGTTCGAGTCACATTTGCTGTACGTTGCACCTAAGATGCTGCTGCTGATAATATAAATAAAATATACTGCTTGAGATAAAATGGAAAATATATTTAAAAACTGCTAACAGCTAATGATGAGTACACGAACGCGCTGTGTTCGCCACACAGCGATGTGAACTGATTCGATGAACAATAAAATAATTATATGAGGCATAAATGCTGATCGGGCGATTTGTGCGGTTGCACCGTACATGCTCCCGGGCGAGAAGATGGGCGAGATGATTATGAGATGAGCTAAACTAAAACATAGATGAGACCGACATAACACTTGTCGGCTAATTTACAAGATGATGACCTGACAATTTTGAGCAAAGTTGAGGCTGTTCGCCTCGCTAGCTATGCCATCAGAAGCTGACCTTAACTCTTTAATCTGCCGGTCATTGTTTTCTATAGCTTGCCCGAAATTCTCTGACGCGTTAATAGTATTGATGGGTATCGATATGTTGATGATACTATTGACAGGCGCGATCTCTGATGCAAAGATCACCAGCTCGATATTTATCTCATTTGTCATTTGTTTATGAGGCGTAATTACTAGAGTATTTCCCCGAATGACACAGTCAGTACCGAGAATTATAATGTTTACTCCCGTCACCTGTTCTACGGTAACTCGATCTTGACATATGAATCGGAAGGTACATTGACCGCAATAATTAATTATATATGAGTTTAGCTTTGTAAGCTTTCGCCATGTAGTCTGACATGTGCTGCTGATAATTTAACAAGTGTTTGATTGTTTGTTTTTAATACAAAGGCTCTCGTCCGTCTGTATCTCGTAGACGGGCGTTTGAAGCTGGCAAAGATAATCCGAATAAACATTATTATTATATTCTATGCAGTTCTGAAAGTCGTTGTATGTCACAGGTATGAATGTGTCTTTCTTCAGGTTTATGAATACGTGATCTGCAATCAGTATCAGGTTTATCATAGAGAGTGATGAGTTAGCAACTTAGTGAGGGGGATCTGGATTTCGAAAATAAAATACTGGTTGGTCATTCTAGCTTTGACCTTTAAAATTTTGTATAGGTTGGTTAAATTATTCTGGGTGCTATCTATTGGTAATGATAAATCCTTTGATAGTTTGCTGGATATTACGCTTAGTTTGTCTTCCAGCTGGGTGGGTGACAACAGATGAACGTTAAAATGTTGAAGGTTGGTGATCGTATCCAGGAGGGTATCTTGGATATTACGAAGATTCGAAAGGACATTATTCGCTATAATGCTCGACATTATGAAGTCGTTTCTGATGTCTACCTTGGATATTTCGGTTTTCACTGTATTCGATATTTTAAATTATTTAAATGCTGATTAAATGTCTTATATTGCTTTTCCACTGTGTTCTCGATTCTTTTTAAAATATTATTTTCCGCTTCTATAACTGATGTTTGATTTCTCCAAAGTTGTGCTAAATGTCTCTGATTACCTCGAATTAATTTCATATCTTTTTCATACTGGGCCGCAAACTCCTCGTCTAAAACGCCGAACAATGTATTAGCGACGTAGCCGACACCATTGATAAGGCCTCGACGTGCGCGCTTCCGATTATCAAAATACTGATTGAGCAACATGTGGTCATAATACTCTAGTTCGGTGAGCCCGTGTTTCAGCTGTTGCAATATTATGTCACAATGTGGATTTCCTTCCAATTTATTGCATAATGTTTGAAGATGATCTATATAAGTGTTAAACATTCTTTTTCCGTACCAATAGGGTTGCATATCGTAGTAAGTAACTAATTTCCAATGATCCTGGACTAATCGCATACTTCCCAATTTTCCAAAAAATATGTATTTGTTATAACTCAGTTTTGTGATGTTGTAGCTTGCATGCACAGTTTTAGTGATGAACAGAGTAAGTGTCATAAAAATAGATAAGAAGTAATATGAAAACTTTTCTTGGGTGCTTGTGTCTATTTTTTGCTGACGTTTCATTCATTATTGTTGTTTCGCTGCCTTTGTTCGACTGATCTATGTTAACTGGTAGGATCGATAACTTAATTACAGGTCTTTTGATAACAGAACCGTTTCGTGTTTTGACTGAGATGACTTGGACCAGATTATCGGTATTGGGGTGTAGTTCAATCACGCCACCTAAAGCCCATTTACCAGGGGGTAGGGTAGCATCGTGTATCACCACAACTTCATTAAGTTTGATGTTTTCCCGTAACTGACGCTATTTGCTTCGTGCTGAAAGCTGAACACGCCACCTTTTCCAAATGTCGCTGAATATCTTTTTCGTTAGCTGCCATCTGGTCCTCCCGTCTGTTTCTGTCTCAATGATTGAAAGAATAGGTCCGCTGGAAAAGAAGTGAGCTGGCATTAAATAATTAATGTCGTCTGGGTCTTCGGACAATACACAAAGGGGCCTCGAATTGAGAAAGGCTTCTAGCTGCGCTAATAACTTGGAACATTCTTCATATGTCAGTTTTTGATCGCCAACAACTCTACGCAGATGGTGCTTTAGGCTTTTCACTGCTGCCTCCCAAAGCCCACCGGCACTAGGCCACGAGGTGAAATGTCAGTTGATCTTCATCTTGCTGATCTCTGTGAAGAACTCTTCACATAATATTGATTTAAGATCAAAATACTCTTTGGACAGGTTGTTGTTAGCACCGTTGAAGTTAGTCCCGTTGTCACTATATAAATGACGTGGGGTATGTTTCCTTGCTGCTAGTCGACGAAGGGCTGCCAAAAACGCTGATGATGATAGGTCAGAGACTAACTCCAGGTGGACAGCTTTTGTGACCATACAGATAAAGACGGCCACGTATCCTTTGTCGGTCTTAATGCCTCGACCCTTATTTGCATGATGTCTATGTATCCCGTGACATCCAGCCCTGTTCTATAAAACGGGCGCGTGGAATTCGTCCTTGCTTTGGGTAATTTTCCCATTAGCTGTTCATTCATTTCTGGAATGTGGCGTTTGCATATAACACAACGGCGTAAACGATTTCTCACAACTTTATTTCTACCTAAAATCCAATATTGCTGTCTAAGCCAAGCTTGCGTGAGGCGGGCTCCTCCGTGACTAGTAGATTTGTGTGCAAGATCGATAAGTATATTAGTAAGGTGGCCACTGTGTGGGATAATGTATGGATGTTTCATATCGTAAGAGATGTTGCTATTTTTGAGTCTACCTCCAACTCGCATTAAGCCGTTTTGGTCCAAATACGGATTTAGGCAGAAAAGCTTGCTCTTAGAATCCACCTTGCTATGCTTGGATAAATCGTTCATTTCCTGCAAAAATTCCGATTTTTGAACGCTCAAAATAATTTATTCAGTAGCGTTACGCAACTCCGCTGTTGTTAAGTATGGTAACTTTACACTGTTTTTTGAGATCGCTCGCAATATCCATGCAAGTACACCTGTTGCTTGCGTGATACTACTTTGTTTGTGAATTAGTGCGCTAATAATATCAATTTCGTCGTTGTTTTTGTTTGTTTGTACGATGTTACATAATTTCACCTTGCATTTTAAATCGATTTGATAAGTTCTTAGATTTTCGTGAGGGTCAGCTGATGATAGTAGCCATAAATGTCCTTTCCACTATAAGGTATGCCGCTGTAGCTGTTCCACTTTCATACCACGGCTGGCACAGTCAGCCGGGTTTTCTGTGCTTTTTACATAACGCCACCATTCTGGGGGCATGACGTCTGTAATCTTCTTGACCCTGTTGGCTACAAATGGTTTCCAGCGGTTAGGGTCTCCCTGAATCCAACCGAGTGCTTCTGTGGAATCGCTCCATTCGTAGACTTCGAGATCAAGTGCTTTTAGGCTTAGTTTTATTTTAGTCATTAGTTTTGAAAGTAGAAGTGCACTGCTTAATTCCATCCTGAGTAGCGAAGTTTGATTTTCGGTCGAACTCTTGCTCGATGGTACGAGTTTTGTTTTCGCTGCCAATATTGTTACAGATGCTATGCCTTTATGAATAATACGGGCGTATACGACGCAAGCGTAGGCTTTGGTGGAAGAGTCGCAGAAACCATGTATCTGAACTTTACTTTTATTTCGATTTCCAATCCATCGGGGAATTTCGATACCACTGATGTTTTCGATGTCTGCTCTTAATGTTAACCATTTTGAGTATGCGTCATCAGGTATTACATCATCCCAGTTTAGGTTTTCTTGTCAAACGCTTTGAAATAATAGTTCAACCTGGACCACGGCTGGCGAAAGGAAACCACAAGGATCGAAGACTTTTGAGATTTTCGGCTAATAAAACTCTTTTTGTTGGTGTGGTTGTTGTTGGTGCTGTCATTTTGCATTGGAAGGTGAAGTTGTCATCCTTGGCAATCCATGTAAGTGCGAGTGCTTTTGTTGATTCCTGGTGCTTAAAGTCATAAGTGTTTGGGGAGCTTGGTGCGACGTCAACATCTTCGGGTAGTGAATTCTCATTGACGAAAATTTGCGAAGGTTGAATCCTCCGGTTTTAAGTAGGTCGATTAGCTCTCGTTGCAATTTTTTGGCTTACATGACGTCATAACTACCACACAAAGCGTCATCCATATAGAAATTCTGCTCTAATGCTTTCGACGCTTCAGGATAACGTTGACGCTCGTCTATAGATAGCTGCTTAAGCGTCATCATCGCTAGAAATGGAGCTGATTTTGTGCCATACGTCACGGTATTTAGCTGATATTTGCTAAACAGCTGATTTGAATTTTCGCGCCAAACTATGCATTGATAAAGCTGGTTATCAGGATGCACAATTATTTGCCTGAAAATTTTTTCCAGGTCAGCTGTAAAGGCATATTCGCATTGTCTCCATTTAAGTACCAAAACTAAAAGTTCTTGCTGAAGATTTGGGCCTCTGTACAAGACATCATTCAAACATATCGCACCGTACATTTGCATGGAACATACGAACTTTCAAAGCGAATGCAGAATAATCATCCGTTAGCCAGCGTTGATTTTTATTATAGTATTATCTGACTATAGCGAATTTATCGGGGTATTAAATAAACCAAAGTTTAATTTTGAACTATGTTTTCAGTATAAAATCTTGATTAAATACTAATGAGTCTATTTTTGTTAGCTTGAAAATGTAATATTTTCATTTGATTAATAAATTAGACAACTCGTAATTGTAAAAGATAAATAGCTCTAAGTTTTATTTATCTCCTACATATATAATAAATATAATTAATAAATGCATGCAATCTGATATCCCTAGAACAATACTCTATGTAATAGTAATAATAGTATTAATAATTTCGGGTCCGTCAGACCCACTGCGTTACCAACGGTTAAACAATGAAAAAGGTAGGTATTAGTTAGTTTTTATCCATAAATAAACTGATAAAAACTGAAATTATTGGAAAAATTTCATTGTCCTTATAATTTATAGAAAGATATTTTATCTACGTAATAGTTGGTACCCGGCGCGTTGCTGTCACAGAAGAAAAAATTGTGGAAATATCGTTTTAAATTTGGAAGAGTTATATTGTTTGGCAGTGCTTATACATTCATTGAAATAAAATGATTTATAACTTTAAAATAAATTTGTTGTTGCGATACGCGCGCCACCTACTGTAAGTTAATTGTACTATACCTATAACATGCGCAAGTGCAAGCAGTAAGTTGACAAAGTTTTACCGTAATCGATGAACGGTGTGGCAGCTCATAAAATGGAACAAACAAAAATTAATTTTTTTTATTTGTTCCATTCAATGTTTGACCCGATCTTAGAATTAATAATATCATAAAGTATTCGATCAATGCGTGAAATGGTGTCATTTTATAAAATTTAACACTGTTTGATGACTATACCAATGAACAGAGATCGTTTGGCGATATTAACAACTAAACACAATATTTCTATTTCTGTTTCCTGATATTGTTACATCGTTAAATATGTTTACTACACATCGCTAGCAGCAGCGCTAATAAAGGCTTTTTGACAAAAGCATCATTTTTAATAGAATTACTTTATGTCTACTTTACGTATTATATAAATATTTGCGGCTTTGTTGTGCGATTGGGCACCCCAGTCGCACCTAAACTTATTGTCGCTGAGTGCTAGATGGCATAGTTTTGGTTTTCATAGCTCTATATAAACTAAATAAACTTATAAGAAGTAGCTGATGAAATTAAAGAGAATTCTATTGACCACTTATTGTTGCAGCTTTAAAAATTGTGAGATTTAAAATATCCAGACCGGTGGCTAATGTCGGGATGATCTATCGTAATAGTCACTTTTAGCAAAATGACTAACTAAATTGCTGGCTTTTGCGAAAAAGTACCATAAAACGCAGGTTTAATTTAATTTTAGCTATGATTGGAACTACACTGATAGGATCTTGAAATTCATCTGTCAAAGCCGGATCTAAACGATCCAAACGTAAACATAGTACGAGTACGTAAGCAATCGATCCGCAGCGACACCACTCATATGGAATTACAATTTGAAGTGTCGATTTACCACTTTCTTGGTGGTGAAGGAAAACATCGCGAGGAAACCTGCATGTCTGAGAAGTTAAAAAAATATTTCGGAAATTATTTTTAGGTATATATGAAGTCGGTCATCCTGCGTTGGAGTCAACTCTATCAACTCTTTTTGTCCTAAAACTCCCTGCGGCCTAAGACCAGTAGTGGGATGTATTTAAGCTGCTACTTTTTTACTTTTAATATTGCTATCCACTGCTGATCATAATTTTCCCCCATTGTTTGTCAAATAGGTCGGATATTTGCAGTAGTAGCCACGCTTAGCAAACAGGTTGGCAAACGCATTTTTTATTACTTTGCGTTTTTAAGGAAGATGCCAGTTATCTCCTGCTTCAGTTTCCCTCTGTCGCCTCTTAGGACACCCACGAGGCGAATTGGGGTATTGGTTTCCTCTGCCGCATCTACATGGCTTATTTAAATTTATACCGTATATGGAAAATTATAACGTAAATGGAACTACGTTTATGAAATATCAAAGTCTATTTGAGCGTAAAATAATACCGGCATCTATTTTATGGTGCCAATCAATATTCAATGGGGTTAATAATTCGAATCAAATATCGCAAATAAACACTATGCCGTGATAAAAAACCATTAAATTCAACATTACTTTGTATGAAACTATACTTTAATTATGTATAAATGTAAATAACGCATTTCTGATTCCAGGATAATTTACCTTTTATAAAGACACATCTGAAGACATGCTCGAAATAAAAAAGATGATATTAGTACAATTCTGATAAACTTATTTTTTTTTCTGTAGGGTATTATATTATTGCCAAATTTCATTCATTTACTTACGTTCAATACAGCCACATATACAAAGGTGACTCTACAATTGATACGATTTTGCTAATTTTAGCAAGGATTATTAATTATGTGTCTAAATTGAAGCCCACGAAATCGAAGCCGCGGGTAAAAGGCTAGTTTGATCTAATTATGATTATTTGGTCACAAATTTGGTGGCCAAGTAGAATGATTACGAAATAATATTTTTTATTAAAATAAAACACAACAACATTAATACAGCTGCTATTGCTATAAAGCGCGTGTAATAGCGCGTGCGCTTAATTAAATTAATTATAAGACTTATTTTCGTAATCTTCATTTATATGTTCAGTTACTTAAATACATAATGTAATAAAAGAACGAAATGATGAAACGCCAGTTGCATGAATATTATTAACACCGAAAATGTAGAAAGCAAGCACCTTAATAACTCAGAAATGAGCTTCAATGCTATACCAGCAGGGTAGAAATATTATTTTGTTTCAAAGTTATGTCTGCCATATTTGAGCTCTGCTTAACTTTTGCAATTATTTTGAATTAAGTTTTAAGAAAAGGCGAAACCAGCCTTTTGAAGTATATTTCTGTGCTTATTAAGTACTAAATCAAGATATTCCACACCGGAAGTTTCCCATATGTATATAGAAATAAGAATAAAACTAGTATAAAGTCCACCAGACAGTAAGCATATGCTGTAGCCTAAGACACCTACAGCTCTCCTCAATAAAGAAGAGCCCCTGAGGAATAAGAGGAAATTTCTCGCTATCCGTAAAAAGAAACACAAATCATTATGCTGCTATTTCAAGCTAGTGTTCTTTGCGAGCGTGGTCCTTCCCCGGTCGAGTTAATCCATTTGTGCTGCAGTAGTTTATAATATTCTGAAGCGTGAATCTACCACGAATATGTATATAAAGTTAAATTAGTATTTTCCGATTTAAAATTCCCGATATCAATAAAATAATTTTATAAATTGATTTATTTTTAAATCCAAGTTTTGTGGGATAAGGCATTTATTTTCAACCGAAGTGGTTATTATCCACCAGTTATTAGGAAGACAAAGCTGCATAAATCCTGGTTCGTTTACTGCTGTCGCCTCCTATATCAACCAGCTCTCTTAAAAAGAAGTACAATTCCGCCTTCAGGTCCTTCAAAAGTGTCATTGTCAAGGCAAATTTAAAGCACATCGGCAGAATTGGCGAGAAACTAGTTCGTCTTCTTTCGGGAACACGTGCATTCTAGTCTTTCGCCAAGGCTGTCCAGGGGAACTTCTGTCAGTCATCTCTTCCATTTCTGCATAAAGAGGACAACTCACTGGCCCATGCTGCAAAGGAAAAAGCCGATCTCTTTTTGCGTCCAACTCAACTCTAGATAACGAGGTGAACACACCGCCGACCATCCCGCGGTGAGAGTGCTCCATGCAGGATGTCCTTTTACCCAATTCTCGGTGCGCGGAGCACTTCACTCCTTTCATGCACCCGATCCCTAAAAATGGGAACCGTTCTGATCCGTCCAACTATAAGGCCTATCGCCATTACCTGCTTGTTCTCTAAAATAATGGAGTCCATTATTAACAGCCAGCTCATGCGTTACCTTGTGTATCGCCAGCTGATTAGTGACCGTCAGTGCGGTTTCCTTCGCGGTCGCTCAGCTGGTGAACTTTTGGGTTATCATTCCGAAGGCCTTCGATCGGGTTTGGCACAAAGCGCTTCTTTCGAATATGGACTTCCCGAGAAATTGTGCAACTGGATCACCGGCTCTCTTGCAGATTGGATCATCAAGATCGTTGTAGATGGTGCATGCTCCGACTACAAGCATATCAATGACGGTGTTCCGCCGTTTCTTCTGCATGTCAATGATATGTTGCAAAGCGGTAACATTCATTGTTATGCAGATGACAGCACTGGTGATGCTCTATACACCAAAAGTGCAAATATATCTCGGGAAAATGTCACCGAGTACCGGAACAAACTTGTGACTGAAGTTGAGTATTTGCTGAACAAAGTCACAGATTGGGGGCGACTGAATCTAGTCCAGTTTAATCCTCAGAAGACACAAGTTTGCGCGTTTACCGCTAAAAACAACCCCTTCGTCGTATTTCCTCAGTTTCAAGGCACTCCCCTTGTTGTTTCAGCCGGCATCGGAATCTTCGAAGTCGACATATCGAGTGACGTGCAGTTTCGTGGCCACTTGAAAGAGAAGGCCAAATTGGACTCTAAAAAGCTTAGCGTGATCAGCAGAGCGGGAAAGTATTGCCGTATATATGCCGGCAAACCGCTTGCAACTTTACAAGGCGCAGGTTGAGCCGCAAATGGAATGTGTGGTGGACTGTTTCCATCTTCCTCCCCAGGGCTTCCAAGTGCCAGTTCCTTCCATTTGATCGCATATAGCGCAGAGCTCTTCGAATCGTCGGCGACCGAACTCTTTCCGGTCGGCATGACTCACTGGCACTGCGAAGAGATGTTGCATCTTTTTACGTATTTTTTTGCATTTACCACGGCGAGTGCTCTGTGAAATTGTTCGGACTAATTCTAGACGCACAATTTCATCATCGCACATTGCGACAAAACTCGCGGTACCATCTATACCATCTAGATGACTGGCGGTCCACCACTGTGCGATTTAAAAGAAGTTTTCTTCCTCGCACAACTTTCTTGTGGAATTGACTACCACCAGGGAGTTTGCAGGATCGATACGACTTAGGGACCTTCAAGAAAAGAGAGTACTCATTTTTAAAAGATCGGCAACGCATCTGCGACTTTCCTGTTGTTGCAGTTGTTCATGGGCGGCGGTAATCACTTACCATCAGGTGAGCCGTATGCTCTCCTTGCCTCCTCTCATATAAAAAAAAATTCATGGCTGTACAATTATACTTAAAAACTTGCTTGCAAACAATGTTCAACTACTACATATGGCGAGTGATGACATATGGATCTAAGAAAACACCAATGTAACTCGCAAAGCCCAACTGATCATTAAGCTGATGTGGCAATGGGCCGGCTACATACTACGGGCCACGGATAGGAAAAAGAGGTTTTTTATTGACAGCTTCGTTTCGGTAAGATAAGTGTAGGAGGTTTCCAAACTAGATAAAATAATGACCTGCTAAGAGATGCCAGAAGTCGATAGATGCGTGTGATTTAGATCGCGCTTATTTGTAGTTCTTGGAGGAGGCCTATGTTCAGAAGTGGACTAGTTGGGCTGCAATAAATATGATGTTAAAGATGATGAAAACGATGATATACTATCTATATATTTG
Source organism: Parnassius mnemosyne (assembly GCA_963668995.1). Taxonomy (NCBI): domain Eukaryota; kingdom Metazoa; phylum Arthropoda; class Insecta; order Lepidoptera; family Papilionidae; genus Parnassius; species Parnassius mnemosyne. The sequence goes on from CAVLGL010000084.1 coordinate 23,799,471, forward strand.
ATATATGTAAAATATAGCGAAAATGAACCGCACATAAATAATATTTCTGGATGTTTTATTCTTATTCAACCAAAACAAATTTAATCTTCATTTCACTTAAACAACCATAGCAGCTTCATTTGTTAAACCATCGATTATATTATGATAAACATTTCTTGTTTTACTTGGACTTAAAGATGCCCAACATTAAATGTTTAAAACAACAAAGCAAGGGTTCTATATGAATTATTTATCAGATGTTAAAATCTAAAGCAGGCCTTCCCGAAATAAAACACTAATTGACTGAATAACTTACCTAATATATTTAGTTGAAAATATAATATATTTTAAATTTAAATTTTTTGTTAATTAGATAATTTATACCTTCTCACGCTTCCAAAACACTGCGTCTGCAAAAAGGTTACTAAGTGATAAGTATCATTTATGATTTATATTAAGACCTTATTATACACTGAGTAAGCTTATATTCAGCTTCATTATTATAATATAGAAGAATACTTCAATATTATAATAATGAAGCCCGGCACCGGGATGTAAATAATATAGACTATTACTTTAACTTTATATGATAGTAACATTTTATAAAGAAAATTAAACTATTGTGTATTAAAATTAAAATGTAGGTAATTCTTAATAATATAAGGTACTTTTTTATTGAATAAGGGTGACAAATAAACACACAGTCCATCTGATGGTAGGTGTGTGATGTAACCCATAGACATCTACATTTATCCTTAATTAAGAATCAAGAAAAAAAAATACCACAACTTACTTTCGCACCATGAGGCAAAATATTAACGAAATGGCCCCGAGTTCCCGGCGCCCCTTTAATGGGGCAGGGGTGCGAAGAATCTCCGGGAGGAAAACCGGCGACGAGGTTCGCCACCCGTCACGTTCTGTCCCTCGGAGGGGCGAAAAGTGGATTGAGGAAGCCCGTCTGGCTATATTGAATGTATGTGGAGGAATGAATGATAAGATGGATGAAGTATACGATATGATGTATGATAGAGGAATAGACGTGTTATGTGTTAATGAGACGAAACGGAAGGGAAAGGATGCGACTACACATGGCATGTATACCGCGTACTGGTCTGGTGTAGACGAGACCGAGCGGGCATGCCAGGGAGTCGGTATCATCCTTTCAGAAAGAATGGGTCATTGTGTAAAAGAGTATGAATGTGTAAGCCCGAGACTGCTATGGATACGAATGAAAGTGGGCTTAAAGAAGTTGTTTGTTTTAGGGGTCTACGCCCCAGACATGTCTAAGCCCACTTATGTCCGAGAGCAGTTTTGGGAGTTGGTAAGGATGGTGCTAATGAAATGCAAGGTTAATGAAAATATTGTGATATTAGGCGATTTTAATGGAAGGGTTGGGGTGAGGAGGCTTGGTTATGAAAGGATATTGGGAACGTTTGGTGATGAAAGTATAAATGAGAATGGTGAAAGCCTTCTCGCCGTATGCGTGGAAAAGAATCTTGTTGTGACGAACACTTTCTTTCGTCATAAGAAGATTCACACGTATACATGGGAAAGAGGTGATGATAGAAGTATGATAGATTTCATAATTGTTGATGAAAGAATGAGGAGCGCGGTGGTAGATACAAGGGTTTACCGGGGTTCTAACGTAGGGACGGATCATTACTTGGTCTTATGCCGAATTAATGGTCTTTTCAGACGTTGGAGGCATCGGACATCTGTGTCTACCACAGCGTTACAGCGTATAAGAACAGAGAGGTTACAAGATGAAGGTGTGAAAGAGAAGTTCAAATATAGATTGAGAGAAAATATAAGTGGTATGGCTGAATTGTGTATGAATGATTTAGACTTGGAGACTGTGTGGTATAATGTCAAGAAAGGGTTAGTGGATGCAGCTACCGAAGTATGTGGTGTAAGTAAGAGAACGAATGAAAGGAAAAATAACACGTTATGGTGAGATGATGAGGTACGGATGGAAGTTGAAGCAAAGAAGAAAGCATGGCTAGATTTACTAGCAACCAAGGCTAGTAATTCTAGCAGTATGAATGATGATATTGAAAGGAAAAAGGCAGTTTTTAGACACCAAAATAAGAGAGTAAAAGAAGTAGTTGAAAGGAAAAAGCAAGAAAGAACGGATAAGAATGATAGAAGAATATCGGATAACTTCCAGGCAAACATTAAAATGTTCTGGAAACTCGTAAGAACTACCAGGGGACATTCACAACAGCCTAGAATGAATGCTATACGAGACCAGAATGGCTGTATTCTGAATGACGAAGTTTTGAGTTTAAGGAGATGGAAGGAATACTTTGAAAGCGTGTTTATGAGTGATGAGACGTTTGAATTAAATGTAATAGAAATTCCGAAAAAAGAGGAAATAGATAGAGGTATAAGTATAGATGAAATAATGAAAGCAATGAAAAGTATGAAAGCAGGTAAGGCAGCCGGTTATGATAGAGTATCTCTCGAAATGCTAAGGGCTGGAGAAGGAGTGGTGGCAGACCTGCTGTACACCTTATTTAATTTATGTTGGGAACTTAAGCGGGTACCGGGAGATTGGTGCAAAGCCGTGATAGTCCCAATATATAAGGGAAAAGGATCACAGCAGGACTGTAAAATCTACCGTGGTATAAGCCTTCTTAGCATTGTGGGAAAACTGTATGCTAAGGTACTAATTGAAAGAGTGATGAAAGAAACTGACGGAAAAATTTGGGATGTGCAAGCGGGTTTTAGAAAGGGAATGGGATGTACGGATCAGGTCTTTTCCATGCGCATGATCGCCGAGAAGTTTTTGGCCAAAAACCAAAAAGTTTTTTGTGCGTTCATGGACTTGGAGAAGGCTTATGACAGAGTGGACAGGGATGTGTTATGGCAAACACTGAACTCATTTGGGTTGAGCGCTGGTCTGATACAGGCATTGAAGTCTCTATATAGGGACTCTAGTTCTTGTGTCAGGATCAACGGGGCCTACTCGGACTGGTTTGACATCCATAAAGGTGTCAGACAGGGCTGTGTGGTTTCCCCGTGGTTGTTCAACCTATTTATGGACAGTTGTTTGGAAAATTTGAAAGTAGAAGAATGCGGGTTAAGAATGGGTGAGTTAACCGTCAAATGCCTTTTGTACGCCGATGATCAAGTCATACTTGCGTCGTCGGCAGCCGAGTTGCAAATGATGGTTACATTAATGAACAGGACATTAAAAGAAAAGGGAATGAAAGTGAACGCAAGTAAGACGAAAGTTATGGTTTTTGAAAGAGAAGAAAGTAAAACGAGATGTGAAATAAGAATAGAAGGGGAGTTGGTAGAGCAAGTAGATGAGTTTGTATATTTGGGATGAGTGTTTAGCAGGGATGGTAGATATGATAAGGATATAGAACGACGAGTGAATGCAGGAAATAGAGTGAATGGGGCTCTACACTCTATTGTGAAAAATCAGAATGTGTCCAAAAAGGCACGTATGGCAATTCACAATGCTGTGTTAGTACCTACTTTAATGTATGGTAGTGAAAGTTGAGTGTGGCAGAAGAAGCATGAGAGTAGAATAAATGCTGTAGAAATGCGGTCATTAAGGAGTATGTTAGGGATGAAGCTGAATGACAGAGTGAGAAATTGTTTAATAAGAGAAGAGTGTGGTTTGCAAGATGATGTTGTGACCAGGATTAAGAAAGGAATGCTTCGGTGGTTTGGCCATGTAGAAAGAATGAATGAGGAAAGAGTGACAAAGCAAATTTATGATGCAGAGATGAACGGCATAGTCGGGAAGGGTCGCCCTAGGCGAAAGTTTATCGACCAAATTGGCGATATATTAAAAATGGGCCAAATCAAGAGTACCTTTAACCGACGAGCGTGTATGCGTAGGTATATGGATGTGGAGGAAGCGAGAGAGGTGTGTCAGGATCGTGCCAAATGGAAGTCCATAATCTCTGCCTACCCCTCTGGGTGACAGGCGTGAGTGTTTATGTTTATGTTTAAGAATCAAAATGCAGATGCATTGTCACCTCTGAGGAGTAAGATGGAATGTCTCGTTTCCATTAAAATGATCTCCGGTTCTCTAAATTCACCATACAAAATTCCAACCTATTTGTATTACAACCATAATATAGCTGCAGCGTGACTCTATGTCTATATATTTATATTATGATACTGACTGTTTAAATTTTATATATTTGGAATTATTTCTCCATTCAATGTTATTCGAGATCACCATTATTTATAAATAACAGCTAAAGATAATTACGTCCATTATTTTTCTAAGCATTTGTAGCAGCAATTAAGTTATTATTCCGTATTATCTCGTAAGTATCTAAGTCTATTAACACAAAAACTCTTATTGCTTCCAATAGATGGTGATTTAACAATAATTGCACTTACTTGGTAGAGTCCTGCTACAGTTATATTATAAATATAGCACGAATGAGTTGGCTTGACCGGGGTTGAAGCTCTCACGGATTACCAGCGTAAAGTGAGTGTAGAGAACTGGAGACCCATTCTACTACAATCGAGACATTCCATTTTCGTCCTTAACGCATCTGCATTTTGATTCTTAATCAAGGATGAATATAGATGTCTATGGGGCACAGCATCCTCTTACCATCAGGTGGCCAGCTTGTGTACTCGTTTATCACTCTTATTCGCATTAAAAAATAATCTTCTTATATATCATCACCAGTCCGTAAAAGTCCATTGCTGGTTTATAATTGATGGCGTAGCATAGAATTGATGGCGTTTAAACCATTTTGTTTACGTCAGGCGTAAAATATCCAGGCTAGCGACGAGACGGAGCGTCAAAGGTGAAGAACGCCTGGATCTACAACCTCAATAAGTATGAAGTGCGGCGTGGTAAAAATCTTGGAGAATAACTATAAGGTATTATTCTGGCTACATTTGGTGGCATTAGGTCAAAATATAACTGCAAAAAATTCACAAAAGGAATATATTTTAACAGGTCTGTCTTAAAGTGCGCGTGTGAGTGATGGAGATATTTAAAGAATATAATATGGTAAAAATTTAGTTTTAATTTTTTTAATATTGGTCGGCCTTAAAATGGAAACGCTGTTGAAGGTTCCATGGCGCAGCGGCTTAGCAATGAGTTTGAATTCAGCACGGAACAAATTATCTGGATGTTCTACAAATAATTGTTCCAGGTCTGTACGGTTTTTACCTTATAAAATATATGTTTGTGAACTGCCTTCACGATACAGTAGAAAATCCTATTGTATCGTATTTAAAAAAAATCAATGAAACATAGATATTGGGACATTTAACAGACCGAATGAATGAAATGGAATAAAACTAAAGTAGGAAACATTTTTAACTTTAAGCTAAAAGAAAAATCATCTAAGCCACTTCATTTTCCCGCTTCATATACAAGTTAATTTACCGTGAAAAAACTTCTAGTTAAAAGTTGCTAAAGCATAACTTTTCCAGTAATTACCATTGCACTTATCTTCACGCACATTCCCTGACGGGGTAGCCAGAGAGAACACATCGCCAAGTGTCACGATCCATACATACCTCTTTCGCTTCTTGCAGATTCATTATCTTCTTCATACATGCACTTCTAGGTATCCGAGTACTCTTGACCCTCCCCTCTTCCAGCAATTTGCTCACATGGTCTTCGAAAGTTAGTCTCGGTCTACCTCGACACCTTTTAATATTTACTTTCGCGCTATATATTTTCTTCACTATTCGGTCTTCACTCATTCGCTCAACGTGCCCAAAACATCGAAGCACGCCCTTATCAATTTTTGTGATAAGGTCATCTTTCAAACCTGCCATATTGCGAATCTCTTTTACCATGCTACTTCAAAAGCAGTTCTGATATAAATAAACAAAAAGACAACAAAAATAAATAAGCTTCAAAGATACGCTGTTTTGATATTTACGTGATAGAGATTAACACTCTCTCACAGGATAGCTGCGTAAATAAGCAGCATAATACTGTCGTGCTTAGTGCAGATTATACTGTTTACTTATTGTAATTATCAAGATTCAACTAACCTCAATTTTGTGACAACGCATCCGCATTTTGATTTTAATCGATGCAATTATTGATAGATTAAAATTCATCGATTAAGATTCACTATTTATTTCAGATATGAGAGGAGGCCCAGCTGTGGGACTTATATTATGGTGAAAATTTCATTACTTTCATCGCTTTATCTGAATTTAAAATAATAATAATTTAATTGGTGCCGAATTTATTGTATAATTTTATCCAATGCTAATCTATTAATTCGGTAAAAAAATGATTTCGGTAAATGGTGATGATTGTTGTATGGTCGTAGCAGAAAAAAATAACGTCGTGTGAATTACGCACGTGCGGTAAATGCAGGAATGAAAACTTGTCATAACAATGCCCTTGTAGGTAAAACCTCCTAATCTTCTTCTGAATGACTGAATTAATAAACAAAAATTTTGCATTTAGTGCGAGCACGGGGCCACCTCACTACTCTGTATTTAGAGTTTTATGTAAATCTTAAAGCGTGGAACTCTCCCATTGTGGGGATTGTTCGCCGTAAACACCAAGCTTGACAGACGTATTATCGATTGCAGCATCAGGTGTTTCGTATATTTGATACTTCATACCGTTGCCGGACTGAGTAATTTACATTTATACGAGGAAGTATATAGCCAACTTTTTGATGACGTAATATGTTCTTCTGTCCTTTCTCTATGTATGTTTCAAGAACCATAGTATGATATGAGGTAATGGATTTGCTTATGTCGCCTCCACACGTCGACATATATACCAGATATTTAATGTATTATCTAATGGGTCAAATTATCAGTTTTTCGACCAGAAATCCATTTGTCAAATGTGGTCATTACGACAAATCCAACCTCAATGGGAGAAACACATGATATCACACAACAGTACAATGAACACAAAAACTGGTATTTAAACATTGCAATCCCTTCATTGAGATAAAATTATTATTGAATATATATTTTAAAGAAAATGCCGCCTTTTCAAAAACTTGAAATGTATTATATTATGTAACATTATTAAAGGTAGGACGCTAGGAAAGACGCTAAAAATAGTCTTTTATATATTATATTTTCAATAAAAGGCATTGCCGGAAAGAGAATAATGTCCTTTTTATTGACGTCTCAGGTAGCCGAAAATTGGTCACATTAAGCGTTAAAGAATTTCTTATATTGAAAGACTTTTATGAGTAACTTTCCGTTAAATTGATATCCAATAATAAATCAAGACTATTCGTGTAGTGGCGCTGTAAAAATATCCACATCCCTACATGGTCCCGTGTGTGTCGTAAAAGGCGACAGAAGAAAACAAACTAGGATAAACTAATGGGCTGCAGGTTCAAATCTTACACGGAAAAGTATTTGTTAAGCATAAAAATTATTCTTTCAGGTCTTGGTCTTTATTGAAATTAATGTTTATGCATGTAAATGTAAGAACATAAATCGCCAAAAGATGGACAAGAAATTCCTAGTGACCACTGTATTTGTTATTATACTCTACAGAGTAAATAATTGGTCTCACTTTACATCTTAGTAAAATTCTTATGGAGTGAGATATGGAATAATTGCTCGCCACGGTATGAAACTGCTGCGATCTATCCAGCTATCTTGAAAATTTCTACGAAGCCCACTTGCATTTCGTGCTCAAGTATTTTCGTCGTCGTTTTGCAAAACATTAGATTTACGCATTACTAAAAATTTTTAAGTGTACAAAATTTATTTTTGAAATTCAATTCACCTCAAATTGGTTCGACATCTGTGGGCTTATTATTGTTAATGACTAAAACAATATTGAAGAACAATCTTCCAGTTTAAACACTCCAATAATACTTATAAAAAAATATAAACAACTATTGAAGGAAATACAAAAGGCGGCTACAATCTCTTCCAGAGAACACAGAAAAGGCAATATATACGAGTATAAAAATACATGCGTAAGTGTCGTGGAACACTCGGCTGAACGAAGTTCCTTTCGTAGTATATTACTACTGCTAAACGTATTTTATTATTGATTATTATAATCAATAATATAATACGTTTATCAGACACATTCATTTATACATTCATTTTTTTGTATTTGATAAATTTGTGAGAAGTCAGAATGTGTCCAAAAAGGCACGTATGGCAATTCACAATGCTGTGTTAGTCCCTACTATAATGTATGGTAGTGAAAGTTGCGTGCGGCAGAAGAAGCACGAGAGTAGAATAAATGCTGTAGAAATGCGGTCATAGAGGAGTATGTTAGAGTTTGCAAGATGATGTGATGACCAGGGTTAAGAAAGGAATGCTTCGGTGGTTTGGTCATGTAGAAAGAATGAATGAGGAAAGAGTGACAAAACAAATTCATGTTGCAGAGGTGAACGGCAGAGTCGGGAAGGGACGCCCTAGGCGAAAATTTATCGACCAAATAGGCGATATATTGAAAATGGGCCAAATCAAGAGTACCTTTAACCGAAAAGCGTGTATGCGTAGGTATATGGATGTGGAGGAAGCGAGAGAGGTGTGTCAGGATCGTGCCAAATGGAAGTCCATAGTCTCTGCCTACCCCTTTGGGTGACAGGCGTGAGTGTTTATGTATTATGTTTATTATGAATTACTAGCGTCTATTAAAATGAGACGTCATTTAAAATAAAATAATATTTATTTCATGGCAAGATAAGAAAAAGTGCAAGGGAGATATACATTATTCCATCTTGCTTCCTTCTAGCCTCCAAGATACACTACATCAGAAGGGGTCGTGATGGAAAAATTTTACTACCTACACTTACACTTTTTCGCGCCTAGCCCCCATCCGCTAAATTCGTAACGTTCGATAAGGAAATTTGTTCCAATAAAATTATTTTATAAACCGTTTACTCGGGTGACAAACCTGTCGTCAACTAAAATCCAATAATTGTTTTTTTACATTGTATGTTTAACATACAATATAGTTTTACGCAGACATTAAATCTTAAAATTATCGCATATTTAATCAAACAATTCTTAGAAAACAATTTTTGAAATAATTAAGTTACTTAGGGCACGTCCATGATTATCTCATGAAGACCATTAATTAGAATGGCGCACCGCACGAATTATACGCTCAATTAATTTTATTGATAGCTGACAGTGATGTAACATATTCGAGATCGTGAATAAATAATATGAGAAATAAGTGTAATTTCCTAAGCTGATCTGACAAGGTTATTTATTTCGTAAGTAAAATTGGAGAAATAAATGACATAATATTGCAAGTTTTATCATTATCCTCAAAAAAAAAACAACATAAACACAACAAAATGTAATATTGTTTCATGCCGAAAATGATTACTGTCTTTTACGTAAAACTGAATGCTAAGAGATCATAATATATTTAACACTGCCTTTTCTATAATCTGAGGAACAACTTAGAAGTGCGGCGAACATTCCCTTGCCTTAAAACCCTCTCAGAAATGAGAGGAGGCATGTTCCCAGCAGCGGGACGTACTCGTATATGGGCTGTAACTTTAACTTTTTTTTCAACGTTAAATTTTTCAGACATGATTGTATCCACGTAATGTTTACCTTCGCTACCGACCTCAATAATCAATAAATCAATTAATATTCTTTATTGTACACCAATACACAATAAAACGAAAACAAAATTAATTTAATTATGTAGAAGATATCGGTCTTATCGTTCTGGAAGCGATTTCCTCAAGCCAACGTTTTCGCGCAAAGATCTGTGGTTTACCACGAACCTCTTGGTAGAATAGAATTTAAAACTACACTATAAATATATATATATATATATATACCAGCGATCTCATTGGTGTTAGCGTGGATCATACTTGGATTAATTGTATATTTTTATTTCTTTGTAAGTGCGAATATTGATCATGAGATTCTAGCTTGATTAACGAGATTGGACAAAAGTTTGACATTAATTAGGTTATTCTATCAAGAAATTCTTAACGGCAGCATGTTGGCGATGTTTTACAGCCTTTTCTCAAAAAGCCGTTGGATTAGCGCCTGATTCCTATAGGCGGTAGATCGGATTGCCGCCCCATCGGATTATGAGAGTGAGGTAATAGAGAGTTTACCTGCGTTTGCGCATACACTCATGTACTATAATCTTGTCGCCGTTTATATTATATGACATTATAGGAATTTTAGGGCGAGTTCTAACCCCGAACTACCGTCTTTTAGTAGTTAGAAATCGTCTAATTCAAAGCTATACGCAACTCCCTTGAATGTTTGGTAAATTTTGTCACCTTTGCCGTATAAAGTATCATCATCACCATCATCATTACAGCCCTTCACAAGTTCACTGCTAAACACAGGCCGCCTCACAGGAATGCCACAAAGCACGATTTTGTATCATATGTACTGATGGTGGGTGAGTGTGTATTGTGATACGTAAATTACTTAAGTAATTAACATATTTAAATATTTATAGGTGTATATATTATTTTTATTCATATTTTTAATTTAATATTATTTTTATAGTTATTTAATAAGTATTATTTTATTTGAATAATTATGATGAATATTTCCCTAAATGATATTTACTTAGGCTCTAGCTCTTTCGAGACTTGTTCCTCAGGTACTTCAGATGACGGAGAGGACAGTTTCCACAGTACTCTCTCTCTCAATTCTTCCTTAGATTCTTGCTTCTTAGATTGTGCTAATAATTTCAATGTAATTCACATAAATGCTCAGAGCATTACCGCTCACTATCCTGATATGCTGACAAGCTTAAACCACAAAAACATTCATGCAATTCTGGTCTCTGAAACTTGGCTAAAACCGTGTTTACCATCCATTTCTTATGCAATTCCAGGTTTCCATTTATTTTGAAATGACCGACCCGTCAAAACTGGTGGTGGGGTTGCCATATATCTTCGTAAAGATATTCGTTATTCTATAGCCAGCATATCGTCCACCACAATTGTTGATAGTGCAGCAGAATATCTTTTCATTGAAGTCACACTTTCTTCCTTCAAAGTGCTCTTAAGCGTCGTTTATAGTCCCTCTAGCTCTGTTAATTATTTTTCTGCCTTTGAAAAAACTTTGGAAGAATTGGTTCCGACATGTAAACATATTATCATTATGGGTGACTTCAATACGGGTCTTCTCAAAAATGATGTTCGTTCAAAAAAATTGAAGTCCGTAGTTGACTCATGTAATCTTTACATCTTGCCTTCTAATCGTACCAATTTCTTCCCTAATAGTGCCCCTTCTCTTCTAGATTTAAAAATCGTTTCCTCTCCAGAATACATATACAAACACGGGCAGTATACTGCCGATGCTTTTTCTTACCACGATTTGCTGTTTTTGTCATATAAATTATGATCACCAAAAGTCAAGTCCCGTGTTCTTCTGCTGCGTAATTTTGCTATTATGAACGTCAACCGTCTTAAAAATGATGCTGCCAGTATAAACTGGTCGTTAACTGATGAGACAACAGATGTTGACGAACATGTGCGTCTTTTAAATGCCTTATAATGCAACTATATGACAAGCATGCACCTTTACGACCAATCAAACTTAAGTATCCGCCGGCTCCTTGGCTCACAAAAGAGATTAAAGATTTAATGACAAGAAGAAACCTAGCCAAAGTCAAATTTAAAAAGGACCCCTGTAATATAAATCGTGAGAAATACAGGATACTTAGGAATCGCTGCAATACGATGTGTAGAGATGCGCAACGACGTCACATTCACAAGACAATTAAGGAATCTGATCTCAATGGGGTTTGGAAATTTCTTAAAGGTTTGGGAATTGGCAAAAAGCGAAATGACTCCCTTCCTCCTGATTTTAACTTTGAAATGCTTAATCAATACTTTTCCTCAAGTTCTAGTTACGTTAACAGTTGTAAATCTAGGACACTAAATCACCTTGATTCTTTGCCAACTCTCGATTTCCCCGAATTCGTTTTATGTCAGGTTGCTGATTGTGACGTTAAAAAGAATATCACAGCTGTAACTTCTAATGCAATTGGTAATGATAATGTCAGCCGAAACATGATTCTCCCGCTTTTAGATCTCTTAACTCCTATCATAACTAAAATTTTCGATAATTCTATAAATACAGGAACTTTTCCTACTCTATGGAAAGATGCTCAAATTATTCCACTACCCAAGAAATCAAATCCCAAGTCCTTCTGTGGTTATCGTCCTATTTCTATATTACCTTTTCTTTCTAAAATTCTTGAGCGTCTTGTCCAACAGCAACTAAATCTATTTCTTAATCAAAATAAACTCTTAAATACATTCCAATCAGGCTTTCGTCCTGGCCATAGCACGGTCACTGCTTTAGTTAAAATCACAGACGATATTCGGGCAGGAATGGAGAGTCGGCAAGTTACTATTCTTACTCTTCTTGATTTCAGCAACCCCTTCAACACAGTCGATTTTGATATACTTCTAATTGTGCTCCGTTCTATTAACGTATCTCCAGCGGCAACTGACTGGTTTCGTAGTTACTTGTTTGGACGCCGTCAATGCATCCGTATTGAAGGCACTTATTCCTCGTGGTGTTCTCTGGATGCAGGCATACCACAAGGTGGCGTGTTGTTTCCTCTCCTCTTTTCAATTTTCATACGCTCTATCACTTCAGGAATAACTTCTCTCTACCATCTTTATGCAGATGATCTCCAAATATATTCTCATACAAGTATCAATAATCTTCCATCTACCGTGCTATCCACAAACCGTGAACTCGCTATTATTTCAGAATTTTGCACATCTTATGGAATTAAGGTTAACCCTAGTAAAACGCAGGTAATAGTGATAGGTAGCAACAAACTACTACAAAAAATTACTTGGCATACGCTGCCTTTCGTTTGTTTTGAAAATTCTGCTATTCATTACAGTAAGGTTGTAAAAAATCTAGGGTTCCTAATTGACAGTACAATGTCTTGGGCATCACAAATTGAACAAATAAGTAAGTAAATGTTTGCAGCTCGTGGAAGTCTCAAAAGACTTCGAAATTTCTTACCCATTTCTACCAAAATTGCGTTAGCACATTCCATTTTGTTGCCTATTTTAGACTATGCTGATATATGCTACACTGATATTACCATGGAGCAATTAAACAAGCTTGAGAGTCTTCAAAATCTTTCCATTCGGTTCATATTTGGCTTACGCAAATATGACCATGTATGCCAATTTCGAAATCAACTCAAGTGGCTCCCAATTCACCTTCGCCGGAATGTTCATTTACTTTCTTTACTTTTATGTGTTCTGTTTGATCCGAAATCTCCAAGGTACCTTAAGGAATAATTTCACTATCGATATGAATTTCATGATCGTAGTTTGCGTTCAGTGTATAGCTTGGCTTTGAACACTCCTTATAGCGTAACTTCTTTTTATAATAAGTCATTTACTTCACAAGCAACTAGACTCTGGAATTCATTACCACTTAACATCCAGTAAGCGCAATCTTTACAGACTTTTAAAAAACAACTGAAGGAGTATTATTTGAATTTCTCGTCATAATTATAAATTATATGCATTTCCTCTTTTTATAAATACTTGTTTTTTTTTTCTTTTTGCTTAATTTTCTCTGCATATATATATATATATATATATATATATATATATATATATGTGTGTGTATATATATGTATATATTTATTTATTTATGTTTATTAATTACATAATTCATATATTCATAAGTTTTTGTCCTCAGTTTCATTTTATATTGCACGTTGCACCTATCCGTCAAAATATATTACATTGTTCCCTATTACGTTCGGTTTGTCAGGTAGAAATCGCTTAAAGCGATATGACCACCTTCTTAAGTTACTCCGTAATTGTAACACTTTGTATAAACGCAATAAAGAGTTATCAATCTATATATCTCTTTATCTATCTATCCTGAGCCACCTGCATCCATCGACTTTCTGCATGTCTTATCAGGTCGTAACTACATCTAGTGAGAAGCCCTCTCCATACTTCGCTGAACTACCTTTAGCTTCCTTATATGGCTAGCAGTAAAGGACCAAGTCGCAGATCCATAACTCATCACTGGCAACGCGCACTAGTTGTTCAATCTCGTGTTCAGGTATGCCTGACGAGAAGATTTGTCGTAATCTACCGAACGCTGCCCAGCCGAGTTGAAGCCACGGCTCAGGAGAGAAATTGCTCTATAATTCTTCAAAAAAGCATTGACGCTTTTCTTGAAGAACAAGATCACCGCACTTCTGCTCCACGCTTCCGACGTAGTTCTACCATGGAGGATAGAATTTTCGGAGGAAAGAGCTTCTGAAGCACTACAAATACCGGTTTTCGACCCACTTTCTGAAGCTCTGCTATAATTCCATCCTTAGTGATTTCTTATATTTACATTGAATAAAACTACTTGTACGGATTTTATCGCGTTTAATTAACTTATTTATCTTATTTTTATTTATTCCCAACGTTTCAGGTGCTTTACAGCACACTCTGACGTCCCGATGTCAGAGTTAACTTCAGTTTTTTAATTATTAATTTTTGTCTGATCTACGCAGAATGAACTTACTCTGTCTTGAAGACTTGCAGTGGTATGCTTGGGTTTAGTTTAAATTTTATTAATTGCAGGGTCCCAAGCAGGTGGTAGCACCCAGCCTCCCTCTCTATTGAAATTAGGATGTTTTTTAATTTCAATAGCCTCACGTATCATCCTTGGCAGGAATCGATGTTCTTTCGCGAGAATTTAGGTGTTTATCAAATATAATGTAATAGTGGGAGCCGTCTAGGATATGATCACAAACTGCAGACTTCCCGGAACGTTGGTTCATCGGTCTTCAGCTTTGAAAGTAGGCTCTTTCTGGCACACAGATCTCTGAAAAAGACTTTGGAGCTTTGGCCCCGCTCGATCGCATCTTCAATACAAGCTGTACTGAAGTTGAGTAAGTCCCGACACATGCATTAGGAGATCTTCCTGTTCAGATGCCTGTACGCTGTAAAATCTGTTGAAGACTGCAGCTTCATTTGTCGTCTTACAGCCATGAGATTAATATTGTGATCGGAGAATTTTTGTGTTCTACTGCGGCGGGTCTTACAAAACTGAATTCCGACCGTATAGACTTGCTTTCACCGAGCTTGTCATTCATATCGTCCACTGCATTGTACTCTTCTAGGCACTGAAAATGGAGCTGAAAGGTTTTATGACTTTGGATTAGAGCACGATGAGGACGGAGCGTTGACTTCCCTAGAGGAGGCCTATCCAACTTAAAGTTTAGATAAAGTGTGCTACTAAAAATTCGGTTATCGCTACCAGTTTTCTATTGCAATCACTGAAATATCACTGAACAGGTGCCGTCTCGTCGTCATAATGAAGTCAATCTCATTTTTGTCGAACCGTCGAAATCAACCATGTCCACTCCCTGTGGGGCCGCTTCTGGAAGAAAGAGTTCATCATAAAGAGTCCCTCTTTCTCCATAAAGTCGAACAGATGGTGGCTGCTTGGGTTCCGTTGCCTTATTCCAAATTTCCCTTCCTTTAGCTCAATGGTCTCTCTCGTGGCTAGTTTTATGTTGAAGTCTCCCATTAACACCGTATTTGGAGGAATGCATGGCTGTAGAGATATCTTCATTCATTTTCTTCTCATTGGGATATGCCCCTCTCTTCGGGCCTCAGATAATCCTATTATATCCTAGCGCAACTAGTCTATCTCTTCTTCCAGCTCCCAGGATTTTCTCGTTAGCCCTCAAGATGCGTTCATTGTATGCTGCCAAGTCGAGTCGTCTTAGGTGGAAACCGAACCTGCACCGGAGATTCTTAGCACCCCCTGCCCCTTCGTTACCACGTTCGTCACCATATCCAGTAATAGAGATTGGGGGCCGTTTCTTCGTAACTTTCATTATGGGGGAATATTTTCCAGTAGTTGACACGCTTGGCGACCTAAATTAAGTTTTATTATCTGGAGTGGATTTAAAAATATACTCTAGAGTATTTTATTTAATACAACTTGTCACAAAATTATTGACTTTAATAAAATTACATTTTTTTTTTCAGATAAATTATTATACTAAGTAAGGAGAATATTGTTGGCAATTCGCTGAACTACCTTTTACATATATTTAGCAGATTTTGAAGTTTGAGTTAAACTAGCCAGAAACTGTTATGACTTTAAAGACGACGTTTAGTTTTTCCGATAAATTGATCATAATGAGCTTGGAAACTTTTAATATTTTGCCAAAACTTTTGGTAAGCTACGTAAATCGCATTAACAAAAGTTGTGAGATGGCAATGGAAATAACTTATAAAATAAAATTTTGCAATTTGAGTTTTAGTTACTTTGAAATAAAGTCCTTTAATTTTCCTTGTGTTATAGACAAAATAACAAATTAGCACCCACTTTTTAGGCCATGATGTGGGTCTCGTAAAAGATGAGTACGGTGAAAAGCAAAAATACATGATAGGCTCTGATGGGTGATGATGCACATTCTTAAATAGATCAAATGTGACAAACGAGCACATAGTTCATCTGATGGTACGAGTAAGTGGATGTTGTGGCCCATAGACACCTACATATTATATCCTTGATTAAGAATCAAAATTAAGATGCATTGTCGCCCATGAGGACTAAGATGAAATGCTATATATGTTACCAGAAGAAAGGGTATCTTGTTCTACATTTACCAAACGAAATACATAGACAATATACATATATAATATTTCATTGTTGGAAATGAGGGTAAAAAAATAAAAGTAAATACGAATAAATGGGGGTAGAACTGTAATCTAAAGAGCCTACTCCTTTTTAAAAGTCCGGCAAAGCATCTGCATATCCCCTGGTGTTGCAGTTGTTCATGAGCGACGGTTGGCACTTAACATCAGGTGAGCCGCATGCTCGTTCGCTCCCTCTCCTATAAAGAAATAATCAGCCACTTGTTCTAGCTTGTATAGAGTATCGCGCAGGCAACTAAGAGGGATCAGTCAGTAATTCTACTGAATGATCTACTACTGTCGCTACTATGCCCGTTGAGGTAGGTATTCTTCTAGTCTAGGCTAGGAAGATCGTGTTGTTGAGGGGCTATTTTGTTGCTTATAATGATTAGTGGTGTAAGTGGGAGAGTAAGTGGAGCATCCGCTCTCATACCGTTGCTATTTTTGGAAATTGGCCTCGTGAATGATATCTGATAGTAAGGAGGGTTTTTTACCGAGTAGTTATCTTTTATTTAAATAATTTTGAGAATAATTTCTAACAAAATATTACGAGCGATATAAATTAAGTAATTCGCAACTGCTGGCTGCTTCATATATGCTACTGTGACATATAATACTGCGATCAGCAATCCTTCAACAACGTATTTTTTATATAAATTAGTTAAGTTTCAGTCAAAACACTCGATGGTTACATGCAACCATCTCCCAAAATAAGGCTATGTCGTAATAGGAAATTGCCAGTTTCAATCAGGTTATTTGTTTTCAAAGCATAAACTGAAACCAAGTAATTCATTAACACCGTCATCATCATCATACCACTTTATCAAAATTTCATTGCTGAACATAGCTTTCTCATAAGGGGGATGATGGGAGAAGATGTTGCTGTCCATCTCGTGCTATGTTCATATAATCTATGGTTTTATAAATATATATATACATAATTTATGTATTTAACAAATATATTTTAATAATATATATAGTGAAAAAAGTCGTTAGATGTTCTATTCCTGTAAGTAATATTGCATCTTATTCAAGAATTTTCCAAAGGAAAGTTAAAAATTTATGCTTTATAAAAACATTTTAACGGAACACTGAATACTGTGGTTTGCATTTTCTACCGACTTCAAACAGAAGGAGTGACTCAATTTTACTGTTTTTTTTTATGTGTGTTACCTCATGACTTTTTTCTGGGTAAACTGATTCCGATGATTTTTTTATTTGAAACCTGGTGCTTTACATTTAGTTTAATATAAATTTGATCAAGGTCTGACCAATAGTTTTTGAGTTATTGTTAATAATTTATATTGAAGTGGGTTTTACAAAATATTTAATTTTAAATTATTTTTGTACAGGATGACTATTTTTCATCTTTTGAGAGAGTTATTAGAAGAATGTAGTTCATAGTTTAATATAAAATAAAGAAAGTTGAAATTTGCTGTAGACGTACGAGTAAATACTTCTATGCTCTTTTAAGAGTGAAAAATAAGATATGAACCTTATTCCTCAAAAGTTTCAAGGCCTTTGCACCCTCAATTTTGCCGAGGCACGGCGCTATCACCACTTGGCAAGACGCTGACTTACTGCGAAGACGTAGCAGTTTTGTCACTTAATTGTTACGTCAGCGGGCGATTGGGTCGTCACTTTCCTTATAATTTTTTATTATTATTATTATAAGCCGACTTCAAAGTCTGGGGGACGAGGCTGCTCGAGTCCGTAGGAAATACTTCAGATCTGACTCTCTACACGTGTCCTCCGGGTAGTGCTAAACGAGTAGCACCAAATCCGGTAGTAAGTTTAGGCCGCTGACAGTTACTATCAACCAATCTAAAGTATTGTCGCCAAATGATTTTGTCGTGTTCCAGCATTATGTTTGGTGAAGCCATATTTATTTTATTTTATTTAAAAAAAAAGTTACCCCCACACTAGGATTTTTTCCTGTATCGTGGAGGCAGTTTACAAACACAAATTGCACAAGGACAAACATCCAGACCCGGAACAATTATTTGTAGGCTATAAAAATACTTGTTTCTTGCGGGATTCGAACCCGCGGCCCCCAGCGCAGCAACTTATTGCTAAGCCACTGCGCCACGGAGCCGTCAATATGGAGAATGGTTCTGAACAGTAGCGTTTTGTGTGTGAACCGGGTGCGAAGCGTCAGTTATTTCTGTGTCGGGTGCTTGGTCATGGAAGGTAGCGGGATCCGGAGCACGGTGTTCCGCTGGCCGAGCGCATGTAGGTGGGTGCCCAATTAATGAATTAGCTACTTATGAAAGGCCCGCCAAATAACGAAAAATCCCAGGGTGGCTCCATCGTACCGATTAGTGACCGAACGAAAGAACCTGATGGTGATCTCTGGGGGGGTTTGGGAGTCCCCGCAGTCTCCAGATCAAGTTCTCATGGGCGCAGTAACTCTGAAAGTCCCGTTTGGTTGCTAATGCAACGCCTCCTTCAAATGTCATTCTTAATTCCTATTTACTCTTTACTCCAAATATGTATCCTAAAAAGAAATGTATGGCTAAACAGCGATTGTACGTCCTCTCATTAAAAGTGCACTTCACTAATTTTCAAAGATTTCTCACTATTCTCAGCACAGTCCATAACCATCTTGAGACTGAGAAGCCGCACCTACTTTTCTTGACTGAGACTCAAATTGGATGTTCATTGAATGCGTCGTACTACTAAAGCAAAAATTCCAGTGCCAGAATCTGTGTGTACGTTCACAATGACATCTGCTTTCAGAGTGTCCGTTACCTTGAAGACCCCTATTTTTCGACAATCTGGTTGATGGTAGATACAGGTATTGATAAAATCCTTTACGCCTGTATCTATCGTTCACACAGCTGTGACTATTAGACAACACGATTATTTGATCACCTTAGTGATCTGGCTGTTAATCGGTATTCTTCTGCACAGCTGGTCTTTCTGGGGAACTTTAATGCCTGTCACCAAGACTGACTGTTCCCATTCCAGAAGACCGACAATACTGGAAAAGAAGCGTGGAATTTCGCCTTGCCGCTAGGTCTTTCTCAGCTATTAAAGGAAGTGACTAGAGTACCCAATGTAGACGGTAACAAAGCCAATTGCTTGAACCTTCTGCTGACGATCGAACCAGACAGGTATGAAGTACGGGTTACCTCCCATTTAGGTACATCTGACCACTGTCTAGTGAAATCTGTATCATCATATTTTCCACCTGATTGCGAGTCCCAAGGTGTTCGACGAATATGGCGGTATAAATCAACTGATTGGGATGAGATGCGACAATTTTTTGCAACCTATCCTTGGCGGGAGTTGTTTCTCTTCTGCAGATCCGCCGAGTTGCGCGGATGCGATAAGTGATGTGTTGTGACAAGCTATGGAGCATTTTATACCCTTCTCTGACGCTCCCACCGGTAGCAAAGCTCGCCCATAGTTTAACGCTGAATGTGCTGAAACTAAACAACACAAGCTATTAGTTTACCTGTCCTGGGTTGACACTCAAAACCGCAAAGCCGGATATTAGCTCCAAGAAGTGAACTGTCAACCAGACTGACAAGTGCTACAAAAAATTATTATGGAAAGCTAGTCTCGATCGCATTCACCATTTTCACCATCTTAGGCCACATCAGTACTTACCATCAGGTGGGATTGTAGTTAAGCGCTGGCTTAGAATAATATAAAAAATAAATTGAATAAACATGTTATTCATTCAAGTATTTATTTTGTATTTTACCTCATGAATTTTTTCTGGGTAAACCGATTTCGATTATTCTTTTTATATTTGATAGTTGGGGCTTCTCATATAATTCCATATAAATTTGATTTTAGTTTCACTATTTATCTCATAGATGTTAGATGGGAAATAAAGCTGCAGTCTTCAGTAGAGTAAACAGCATACAGGCAGCTAAACAGGCAGATTTCCAAATACAGACGGCGGGACTTACCCAACTTAAATACTGCTCATATTGAAGAAGCATTCGAGCGGAACCAGGGCTCCAAAGTCTTTGCTAGAGATCTGTATGCCAGAAAAAGCCAACTGTCAAAGTTGAAAACTGAGTGTGGCAGCGTCGTTTCTGGGACACCTGAGATTTTAAGTGAGATTTAGAGGTTCTATGGGCAATAGTACACGTCATCGTTGGAGTCACACCTAAGTGTTAGTAATGATACAAGAGCAACTCTTATCCAGCACTACTCTGATGATATTGCGGACGTCAGTTTGAGCGAGATTAGAATGGATCTCCAGCTCCTTAAAACCGGCAAGGCCCCAGGTGAGGATGGAATTACGACGGAGCTTATAAAGGCGGACGGAAAACCAGTACTTGAAGTCCTTCAGAAGCTCTTTAATTCCGTCCTTCATCGTGGCACTACACCAGAGGCGTGGAGCAGAAGTATGGTGGCCTTGTTCTTCAAGAAAGGTGACAACGCTCGCTTGAAGAACTACAGACAGATTTCCCTTCTGAGCTGCGCCTACGTGCTGTTTTTGAGAGTCATTACGAATCGTCTCGCATGCAGACTTGACGACTTCCAACAAGTTTGTTTCCGATAAGGCTTTGGCACCATAGACCACATACATATCCTGCGGCAAATTGTACAGAAGTCCGAGTAGTACAATTTGCCACTATGTCTGGCGTATGTGGACTATGATAAATCCTTTGATTCTGTCGAAATTTGGGCGGTGCTGCAATCCCCTCAGCCGTGCCAAGTTGACTGTCGGTATACCGAAGTGCTGAAGTGTTTGCACCGTAGGACTAAGATGTCTATCCGAGTACAAAATCAGAGTATGAACCCTATCCAACTGCAGAGAGCTGTAAGACAGGGTGACGTTATATCCCCAAAATTCTTCATCGCTGCATTGGAAAACGTTTACAAGCTACTGCAATGGAAAGGATACGATATGTGAACATCAATGGGGAAAATACTACTCACCTTAGATTTACCAACGATGTAGTCCTTGTGGCAGAATCGACAGTGGACCTAAGCACTATGCTCAATGACCTCAATAGTGCCTCTCAAACGATCGATCTTAAAATGAACATGGACAAAATTCCCAAAATTCAGAAACCAACTTGAACAAAGCAAATATCATGTATAACGTCTATGTCACACCAATGTCGGTAGTTGTGGGAGTACTAAGCTCAAAGTTGTTGACGAGTATGTTTACCTGGGACAAATAGTCCAAATAGATAAGTCCAACATCAACCAAGAGGTCAATCGACGGATTCAACTCGGATGGACAGCGTTCAGGATATTACGGCACATCTTCTCGTCAGGTATACCTCAAAACTTGAAAACGATACTGTACAATCAGTGCCTGTTGCCAGTGATGACCTATGGAACTGAGACGTGGTCGTACACTGCTGGCCGTATGAGGAAGCCCAAGGTCGCTCAGCGAGCTATTGAGAGGACTATGCTCGGAGTTTCTCTGCGTGATAAACTTACAAATGAGGATATCCACAGAAGAACCAGAGTGACCGACATAGCCCAATTGATTATTAAGCTGAAGTTGCAATGGGCCGGCCATATAGCTCGAAAAACCTACAACCGATGGGAATATAGCTCGAAAAAATTTTGAGTGGCGGCCTTGTACCGACGGACAAAGTAGTAGGACGTCCTCCCACTACATGGAGTGACAACTTAGTAAGACATATAGGAAGTCTATGGACGTAGGTGGCTCACGACCGTGCTTTGTTGCATTACTTGGGGGAGGCCTATGTTTAGCTGTAACGTTGCTAATGATGAATAATTTATATTGAAGTCGGTTGTAAAAAAATTTTAATTTTTAATTATTTGTTTTACCTTTAACTCGACACACAGTTGTTGTGATTATGAGGTGTTAAATAAAGTTCGATGTAATTCCAATATTAATATTTTGAATTTTGAAAAAAGTGGCCTGATTTTTCGGATTGAATTTTTGTTATACATAATTATGCTCTACTACGCAGATTTACGAGTACGTGAAAATTAATATTCGCAAATTTCAAACAGTTTTCGCCTTTCTGCAAGCTGTGCAAATATACTTAGTCTCAGATAATTTCAAAAGTTAAGCAAACTTGAAAGTAGAAGTGAAATGAAACTTTGAAACAAAATTATATGTACATTCGTAAATAACATTATCAAGTTCGTTTCAGTAATTAATTACTGCAATTTCATATCCATACTACACATATACATAATTTTCAACGTATGTATAGAGTGAAGTTTTTTTTTTAATTTTATATCATCATGGGTCGTGATGTTCACACACCATAATATATAATATCCAGCCGCTATGTAGTAACGTGGTCAGAATATTCACCACCCCATATCGTAACGTGAGTGTCGTAAGACGCAATAAAGGTAAATGAAACAGGAGAATTTTTTAATAGAATAAGCGTACACACAGTCCATCTGAAGGTAAGTGGATTCTGTAGCCCATAGGCTACAGAATCCACTTTGTGACATCAAATGTGACAACGCTTCTGCATTTCGATTTAAGAATCGAAATGCAGAAGCGTTGTCACATTTGAGAAATAAGATAAAATGTCTCACTTGCAATAATAAGCGTCTCCGGTTCTCTACACTCGCAATACGAAATACACCAACACTGCTGGATCTTATTGTTAAGAGCTCAAATAATAAAAAAAAAATCCGCGGTTGCTAACCCACCTCTCAAGCGTTACATTTATGGCAATCTATGGGGAGGTGCATTCACTTACTTTTATCGTAATGATGAATGAATTACTCTATAAAGTATAATATATTTAAGTATATGGAGATCTACGATACCAGTCACAGTGGATTTTTAATATAGTTTAAATAATAATAATAGATTTAGATTTAATATTTATTACATTATCAAAAAATATAAAATAAACATAGATTCCTATTTTTCGCATAGAACTATACTTAGAATTTGGGCGAGAAAACCACCCCTTTATCTCAAGCGGCGACGACCAGACGGAGGCACTTAGATTCGGAACTTTACTGCACGTGTACCGTAATTACCCAAATTCTCTATAGCACATGCCACAAATATATAGTATTCTCTCACACACTTTGTGGAACACAAGCAGACAGCTGGCTGGCTCACGTTCTGAACAACTTAGCAACAAATCCCGATATCACCTATCGAGAGATTTTATTGGGCATAGCGAATGCCTTTGACAGAGTGTACCACGCGGGATCATATTTTGTTTGGCCGTCTATAAAACCTACCTCCGCTTGCGCCTAATTCAGGCAGCATGGTTGCATGAACATACCAAATGCAACGAACCAAATACAGGCCTAGCAGAACCTTTTATCAAGAGTCATCATGGGGATACTATAAGTTTATACTGATTAGAAATAAATAAATAATACGGATTAGAAATAAATAAATTTAATCTGAAAATAGCCATGGTTAATAATGATATTGGGAATTCAAGTCGCCGTCTTGACTATGGGTGCTGTTAAGTGCTCTAAACGTCGGAAATATAAAATAAGTCAGTATACGATATACGAATACGATACAATCGGTAAAACAAGTTTTATTAAAATGTGTAGTGTATATTACAAATCTCATCATTCATCATCATCATTGTCATCATTACAGCCCTTCACAAGTCCACTGCTGAACATAGGTCTCCCCCAAGAAATGCCACACAGCACGGTCATGAGCCATCTGCAACTATCGACTTCCTGCATATCTTACCAGATCCTCATTCTATTTAGTCTACAATTGGTCTGCCGATAAGAGGCCACCACTCGAGAACTTGCTTTCCCCATTATTTGTCGGTTCTTCGAGCTATATGGCCGGCCAATTGCCACTTAAGCTTACTAATCCGTTGGTCCCAAAACCCGAGAAAAAGCATGAGGTGCTTTTTCATATATTTTATGATGAGGCTAGTTTTACAAATATCCACAAAAATATTTACAACAAAAGACTTCAAGCACCCGCACCCCACGCTTTTTTTACAATAAAATGATTTTTTTTAAGTTAATCACTTTTTACTTATTTTAAACTTATCGAAAATTTTTTTCTACTTTTTAGTTCAGTTATCTACAAAAGTGTGATTTTATAGTTTTTTTTAACTATTATTTATTTTCTATTTTTAGTGCGGCTAACTACAAAAGCCTGTTTCTTTGGAACGAAGTTCTTTTACGCGACTTGCACTTGATTGAACTGGCAGAAATCGTAGTTGTTTTAAGAAATATTCTCAAATCCTAAGGATCCTGACAAGGATAATAGGACACACTATTTAAATTATTGCATTGTCATCGAACCTTGAGAGCTTTGCGAAGTTTCAAATTAATTCGACATTTTGAAGTGGATGAAAATCACATTCAAAAAGTCCGTTACATAGATAGATACCAAGCATCGATCACTAATAAAAAACTAGATACACAATCAGTGACAAAAATGTCGAACATTTAGGACAACATTTAGGTGCGCTTTTAATTCGTACTTAGCTTTGTGAGTACAACTTAAAACTTTTCAACATGCCAGCTCCTTCCACTTGACCGCATCCAGCGCAAAGCGGTTCGAATAGTTGACGACCGAGTTCTTTCTGATCGGCTCGATACATTGACACTGCGTAGGGATGTTGCATCCCTTTGCATTTTCTATCGAATTTACCACGGGGAGTGCTCTGAGGAATTGTTCGGATTAATTCCAGGCGCCAAATTTCACGAACGCACATCGCGTCAAAATTCACGATACCATCCTCACCATCTGGATGCTTGGCGGTCCACGACTGTACTTTTTACTAGGATTTTTCTTACTCGTACAACCTTTCTGTGGAATTGTTTACCACCGGCGACTTTTCCGGACCGATACGACTTAAGGACCTTCAAGAAAAGAGCTTACACCTTTCTAAATGGCCGGCAACGCATCTGCAATTCACATGGTGTTGCGGATGTTTATGGGCGGCGGTACTCACTTACCATCAGGTGATCCGCTCGTTAGCCCCATCTTCTATAAAAAAAAAAACTTTAAGCAATGCATATAAGATTGAATTTAAATTAATGTATATTTATTTATTTCAACCAGAATTACGTTTTTTTTTTTTATAGGAGAGGGGGCAAACGAGCATGCGGCTCACCTGATGGTAAGTGACTACCGCCGCCCATGAACGTTAAAACAATTGGCGACAGTTTTTAGAGAACTTTTGCATGGGATTTTATATCTAGTTTTTTATTAGTGATCGATGGTACCAAGCTAATAAAAGCGTGTTAAAAACTGAGGTTGCCAAGTGTTGCAACTATGGCAAAATCCCCCAATGAGGCAATCTAACCTATGTTACCTGGAAAACTGTGGACTGAGGTTCAAAATTAAAATG
The DNA here is from genome assembly GCA_963668995.1 of Parnassius mnemosyne. Taxonomy (NCBI): domain Eukaryota; kingdom Metazoa; phylum Arthropoda; class Insecta; order Lepidoptera; family Papilionidae; genus Parnassius; species Parnassius mnemosyne. The sequence continues at coordinate 23,825,326 of CAVLGL010000084.1, forward strand.
CACGATTTATAAATACAAATAGCAAGGGAGTGGCCAGTGGTTCGACTGATTGATTAGTCGCGAAATTTTACAACTATTATTTACTGACCACGGTTGTTGAATACGATTGTTCAACTGCGGTTGTTCACTATCGGTTGGTCACTATATATTTCAAAAAGTATTCCTTCAATTGTTCGGTAGTATCAAAATATCTATTGGTAGTATCAAAATATCTATTGGTAGTAGCTGGTTTTCCAACACCACTGACTAGCAGCTATTAATCAACTTAAACTAGTTGATTTTATCACTTGTGTAACTGCGAATATCAGTTACCACTTTCTGCGATTAGCTATCACTTTCACTATATGTAACTGCGAATATCAGTTACCACTTTTTTCGGCTAGCTAACACTTTCACTATTCACTATATACTGCTGCTAGTCACTTCAGCTGCTACCGGATACAACTGCTTGTCACTGGTAGCTTTTCACACTACGACGTTGCTGGGTCTCGCGCCCATAACGTAGACTTCGGCTATACTTTATAGTGAGCCGCTTGCCATTTTCCATTTTGCATTTTTATTGCATGAAATTTACACTATGCAATTCGCATAAATTATAATATTTTCTATACAACACTAATTTCTACACTAACATGCTATACATCATTTAATCGGCATTTTGGTCCTTTATTAGTATATGATAAAGGTTATTCAATATACTAACATTTAAAAAAGTTATTAAGCGAAATGTCCCAAATTTTCATAATAAATGGGTACATTAATTCTTTAATTTTTCTATAACTACCAAATGCGTTTAATTATACAAATTATTTCTTCACTTTCGTAATCTATATACCATATGCTAAATAAATGTCATATTTACAACTCTTTTAGAACACAAAATTATTCTCATTATTTTTTGTATAAACTATTGTGCAGTTAATTAAACTTCCAGAAAATTCTAAGATACGACGCGCTGTGATTGGTCGATTTTTTCTTAAAAAATTAAAGTTGTTTATATTAACTATTATCAAAACGAAATTCTATATAAATATTTTAAGAGTTATTATAAACATGCTAAAAACTATATTAACAAACTATTTACTTGATTTCGTTGGTAATTTCACTTTTTATACAAAACAATATTCTTTCATCACTTTGTTTCTTAAAGTTGTTAGGCCGTCACGAACAGTATTATAATATATATATATATATATATTTTTTTTTTTCTTAAAAGACGTTACCCCCACACTAGGATTTTCTCTTGTGTCGTGGAGGCAGTTTACAAACATAAATTGCACAAGGACAAACATCCAGACCCGGAACAATTATTAATTTGTAGGCCATACAAATACTTGTTCCGTACGGGATTCGAACCCGCGGCCCCCAGCGCAACAACTGATTGCTAAGCCACTGCGCCACAAATTTGCAAATTTCAACAAAATCCAATTCTAACTACCTTTTACAGTCAACTTTATTCAAATTTTGAAACACGCATCACCACAATATATAACCAAATTGTTCGATTTTTCATCTAAGGTATCCCTTGCCGACTCCGTGACTTATATCTGCAGCATACATTTTCTTTATCACTTGTATTTAAATTTCAGCGATATTAATCTAATATCGAACGGCACTTCTTCAACGCTATGAAAAACGGAACTGACACGTTTTCAGCTACTTTTGTATTCGGCCAATATTCTTGTTCAGAACATCGCTGAATTGGAGAGTTTACGAGTCTCGTCACGTAATGTCATGTAATGTACTTAGTTCCGTTCCTAGTTTGATGCCAGAGATCTTAAACATTGCTTTTACTTATGAGTGTATCAAATTTTTACAATTTTTCCGCTTGCAAACACAATATTTTATATATTTCATTGAAATTTTAGTACACTAAGGGCTGGTTTTCAACCGTCAGGTAAAAGTTATCCATCAAATAAATTATAACCTGAGTGAATATTTAAATTGAACTGTTTTATTTCAACAACTGTAAATTTTAATTTATCTTTTAAAGTTTAACTAAGGATTGAAAAATCCTTAGAAAATTTAATTTTGCAGTGTAGTGGCAGCATAAGAGGATCTACAACCTTTAATCATCTGAGGAATTCGTAAAAGGTGACGGAAGAAAATTAAAATAGGAGATCTTCAGTAACTTCTTCCTGATTTCTGAACCCAGGCCGGTTAGCAAATCGCTATAATAAATGAATATTCATCATTAATTACAGCCCTTCACAAGTCCACTGATGAACATAGGCCTCCCCCAAAGAATGCCACAAAGCACGGTTCTGAGCCACCTGCATCCATCGACTTCCTGCATGTCTTACCAGGTCGTCACTCCATCTCGTGGGGGGCCGCCCTACACTTCGCCTACCGGTACGAGGCTGCCACTCGAGAACCTTTCTTCCCCATCGGTTGTCGGTTCTTCGAGCTATATGGCCGGCCCATTGCCACTTCAGCTTACTAATCCATTGGGCTATGTCGGTTACTCTGGTTCTACTGCGGATATCCTCATTCCTAAGTTTATCACGCAGAGAAACTCCGAGCATAGCCCTCTCCATAGCTCGCTGAGCGACCTTGAGCTTCCTCATCCGGCCAGCAGTGAAGGACCACGTCTCAGTTCCGTATGTCATCACTGGCAACACGCACTGGGTGTACAGTCCGCCGTGCCGTGTAGTGGCGGTCAAGAATATCCACTACCCCATATCCTCCCGTGGGTGTCGTAAAAGGCGACAAAGGGAAACAGGCAGGAGATGGGCAGCAGCATCTTCTTGATAACAACAAACTAACAATAAAAAAAAACTGCGGTTGCCAACCCGCTCGCCAAGCGTGGCAACTATGGCAAATACCCCCTGAATGACAGTAACAAAGAAACGGCCCCCAGTCCCCGGCGGCCCCGCTATTCCTGGCTACGGTGGCGACCATGGTAACGGCGGGGCAGGGGGTGCTAAGAATCTCCGGTGGAGGTTCGGTTGCCACCTTAAAATTTTTAATAGGGGACTTTAAATTCGCTGTAATAGATGATAAACAAATAAAGTAAACGATTTCTTATATTTACGCGAACACTACACATATTTAACTAAAACTAATTTTACGGATTTTATCGCGTATATTAACTTATTTTTATATTCCCGACGTTTCGGGTACTTTCCAGCACCCGTGGTCACGGGGAAACACTTTAAAATAAATTTAAAAAAGTGACAAGCGGGTTTCACTTACGCTTTTATCGCATTTTATTAACTTAATTTAATTTCTTAATTTTCAAAAGTATAAACAGTGGCGTAAGTATTTAAAAATAACCTCGAAATTTAAATGTAATTTCAATAATTTATGTTACTTATGTTCACGCCCTTAGTTGCTCCGACCAAAGTCGACCGTATTAGGGCCCACCGTCGACGAGCAACAGGGGGCGGATCCCAATGGCCTATGGATAATTATTAATTAATTGCAAATAATCAAGCACCACTTACCTAATTCCGGAGGTAGGGTTGACCACAAGGTACCAGTCAGGTGATAAGTGAGGTGTATGTAAGTAGTGTGTAGTAGTGTTTATATTTATTTAACCTGACGGCCCATAATCGACAGCAACCCTGACATTCGGCACCGCCCCACGATGTGTTATATCTCCAGCGGCGTCACCTCGATGTCACTCAAGTCTAGAGTCACTTAGCACAAATCTATAATCTAATACGAACGCTGTTCCTCGCGGGTCACAAGGTTTTAGCATTTTAACCGACAAAGGAAAATGTCTCCGAACTATATCAAATGCCACACGAGCAAAATTAATATTGTCAAATGCAACAGGCAATCACTATACAAGTTGATGTAAATTCCTTGCAAACAAAGTTAAGTTAATCATTCAACTCAACAAAACACTTGTCGTTACGTAAAACGTACTAACAAAAAACGACACAAATAGAGGTTATTCGGTACGCGACCACGCGGTTCTAATAGCTTCCCGTTTACACGCGACCTCGCAGTTCAACGAAGCAAAACGACTGTGTGGCATGTGACGCCTGTGCCAACCAGTCCCGTTATCAACACGTCATGCCTGCCAGGAACGCACCGCGTCATACGCTTCGTAATATTCCTTTTAAAATTTAGCATTTGGCGCAAACAACTTATGTTTTTCTATGTATTTTATAAAGCTTAATCGCGCAGGATTGAAATAAATCCATACAAGCTCCATCAAATCCGCTTACATTCTGCGATAAATGTTGTGACCATTCGTTTATAATTCCTAAGGATTCGTTTAATGCGACGAATAATTTTCTTTAAACGTTATTTTTTTAACATTGTAGGATTGCTTGTATTTTATACGGGAAATAAGTTAACCGTAGCTGATTAAATAATGTGGCTTTTGCCTTTAAATAATGCGCTTAACAACAATATTGGAGTGACGTACGAGATAATTACGTCTGCTGGTTAGTGACTACAGTAGGCCGACGAACCTACAGTGTCAAGCAAAGAGGACTAAAAAGACACCTCTGAGTATTACTTTTATTTTATTTACATTTTAAATAAAATCTAAACACAATGTTTCATTGGCCTTATTCGACATTATTAAAACAAAAACAAAGTAGAACTCGGCTGAACAAGTTTGAAGGTTTCGATACATCACCGTGGTTCTCTGAACTGCTACAAAAATAATTGAAGTAACAACATTCACTTCTATTTAATTTTTAAATTTCGTTTAGTGGAGTGAACAATAAGATAAAGTAATAAATTATTTTATATGTTATTAACATAATTATTTGAACGTAATATTTAAGTTATCATTACCAGTAAGATTTTTGTTTTACTCCCATTATATTTCTCATATTTTTGTTATGGGATGTACACACATTTAACCGGAAAATATCGAATAGTGGTACTAATGACGATTGAAATATTTAAATACAATATATTCACCTGATTTACATATATATGTAAAATGTGTGTACAAACTATTATTTACCCATACCAATTGGTAAAATATATTTCAATGAAGGTAATATTGACTATTTCTTGTGTGAAGGAGTCCTCTTGGATGACCCGTGTTAGGAGCTTTTCGGCCTTTCCGATGTATTCGGCCTCGAGTGTGATGTATTTATTTACATCTCTATTTTTCACCTGACTGGGAGGCTGCGCGAGGTGTCGCGGATTACTTTTCGATTTCCTCCAGTCGGGATCTTCCTCTTTACTCCTTTTGGTCCTTTTGTAGAAGGTCCTGTCTGTTGTTTTACGGCAGAGTGTAATAAACTGAAGCACTCTGGCCGTCGCTCGCAATAAGCGTTCCCATTTCGAAAACTTTACTGGATCGGGAATGGCTTCTCTGTATAGCGGCACTTTATGCGATTCTGTAACGGTGAAGGATCTTTCTTCACCGGTTGGTTCGGATGACGTGGGTTTTTCCGTCGGCCATGCTGACGGTTCTTTGTAAAGAAACGATGGGCCGTTGTACCACTCATGATTTGAGTCGAAGTTCGGTGGTACGTCCCTCGTAGCGGTGTCAGCTATGTTTAGTTTAGTAGGTACCCAGCGCCAGTCATCTACTTTACTATGGTCCTCTATCGCTGCTATTCTATGTGCAACGAAGGGTTTGTAGCTTCTGGACCCCTTTTTTATCCAGGTAAGGACAGTTTTGCTGTCTGTCCAATATGTGACAGATTCGGGCTTTACGCCATGTTCCTGGATGACGGCAGCAGCTACGCGACTCCCCATCACGGCAGCTTGTAATTCGAGGCGAGGTATAGAGGTTACTTTGAGCGGAGCTACCTTCGCCTTGGCCATGACGAGGCTCACGTGTATTTGCCCATCGGGTGTCGTTGATCTCCAGTAGACTGCCGTTGCGTAGGCGCTCTCACTGGCATCGGTAAACACGTGTACTTGGAGTGAACGTGCGTCGCTGAATCCCGGGTAGCATCTTGGGATGTTTACTGATTTAAGTCTTTCCAGGTGTTGGATCCATGTAGACCACTGTTTAGTCAGTTCTTCGTCCAACTCCTGGTCCCAGTCTGTTCCTCGTCTCCATTCTTCCTGCAGTATTTGTTTTGCTCGTATTGTAACTGGGGAGGCGAGGCCGAGCGGGTCATACAGCGACATTACTATTTTGAGTGCTTCCCTCTTGGTTGGTGTTTTATGAAGCAAATCAATCGGAAATCGAGCGAGCTTTAAGTTGAAGCTCAGCTGATCGGTGCTCGGTTTACCCAAATTAGTCCGAGTATTTTCTCTTCGGTTCCCTTGTTGCCCAGATTGACTGACTCAGCGGTTTCGTGGTCAGGTTCTAATTCTTTTACAATTTCTGGTGCGTTGGAAACCCATTTTCTTAATGTGAAGTGCGCGTATTTGTGTATGTCGCGCACTTCCTTTGATATTCGCATTGCCGCTTCCAGTGACTGGAAACTGTCCAGATAGTCATCCATATAGTGATTTTGGATGATAGCTTCTACGGCTTCTGGATACTCATCTACGTGCCTTTTGGCGTTCCAGTTCTTTGCGAATATGGCTGTGCAGGGTGAACTAGCTGCACCGAATATGATCGACGTCATTCTATATTCTTGTGGAGCCTCATTGGGTCGATCTCCTCTCCAGAGATATCGTAAGGCATCTCTGTCTTCGGGTCTGACTTTTATTTGCATGAACATCTCGGCTATGTATGCGGAGACAGCGATATTATGGCGGCGAAAACGCATCATGACCCCTGGTAGTGATTGCAGTAGGTCTGGACCCGTGAGCAGGAAGTCGTTCAATGCCACCCCTTTTGTTTTGGCTCCGGCATCGTGTACTATTCGGAACTTCTCTGGCTTCATTGGGTTATGGACATCGAAGTGGGGTAAGTACCATGTCCTCCCCGGTGTGCTTGTTTTCGGTGCTATTTCGGCATATCCCTTTTCTACTAGGGAATTCATGTGTTCATTATATTTTTGTTTTAGATCTTCATTTCGATCTAGTTTCCTTTCGATGGAAACGAGCCTTTTTAGTGCCGTTTCATAATTACCAGGCATCTCGACATCTTTCTTTTCCAGAGAAGTGCTGTTTCTATGTGCCCGTCTTCCAACTGACGGGTGCTGCTATTTAATATGTCTTCAGCTTTCTTCTCCGGATCGGAGTCTGGTTTTTCGGATTAATTATGAGAGATTCCAGCGCGAAGTAATCGCGGAGTTGATCGTTTATGTTCTCCTCGCTCGGACGCGCTGATACGGGGCTTTAGTGTGTGCCCCGTGTAGCACCCATCCTAATTCTGCGAGCGAGGCGATTGGTTGGTGCAGCGGACCTCTGCGGATTTGAGTGGCTAGCTGGAGTCTCCAATTGTCTTGTCCTATTAGGATTCTTGGGTTGCCGGAGTCATATATTAGCTACTCCTTTAGGTCTTTTTAAATGTTTACAATTTTCTATATCTGCTGCACACACAGTCTGTGGCCCCAAGTTTAGGCTGGCGACCGTGCGTGCTCTGAATGGCACCCTTTTCCTGTGGAGACTTTTTAGCGAAACTTTGACTCTTCGGGAGTTCGGCGAATCGAGGGTATTGTTCCCGATGGCGGTGATCTTAAAAGAGTCCAACCGCCCTGTAGCTCCAATTTGTTTGGCAATTTTCTCATCCATCAATGAGACTGTTGACCCATCATCCAGCAGGGCGTGTGTGTTTACAGCTCCCGCCGGTCCAATTAATCGAACTGGGATTATTTTTAGATAGGCGTGATGCTTTGACACAGCGAATGAATTTGCTACTGTTTCCTGAGGTTCTCTTTGTGTGACCTCTGTCTTCTCCTTTTTATTGTGGTGGAGAAGTCTATTATGTGTCGCGGTGCATCCTTTTATGCCACACTTATTGATTTTGCATTTGTGTGTTTGACTTCTGTATCGAAAACAGCGGAAACATAAATTGCTTTGTTTTGTAATTTCCCATTTTTTATCGACATCTGCTTCTTTAAATTTTTTGCAGTCGGATCCGTAATGACCCTTTTTTCGGCACACACTGCATTTCGGAGACGGCTTAGTGGTAGCCGCGTGCGTTCTGTGTATTGAACGATTGTTCTGCGCCCCGTTTATGATTTCGGGAGGCGCAAATGCACTGCAGAAGCGAGCTTGTTCGGTGATAAACTCGCTGAAGGAACCGAGGTCTGGTCTAGAGTCGTATTTTTCGGTGTAAACTTTATACCACTGTGCACGTATAGAATTTGGCAACTTGTCTGTGAGGTGTCGTAGCAGCTCTGCGTTGATGAGGTAATGGTCTCGTTTGAGTGCTCGTAGAGTGACGACGCTTCCCCTCACTTTGCTCGCGAATGTGCAGATATCTCTAGGCGCTTCTGTACAGCGTGGTAATCCTCGTAATTTCTCGGTTACGGCTTGTGCAATTGAGTCTGGACGCCCAAATTGTAGCTCCAGTTCTCGCATGATCTCATCTGGCTTAGCATGCCCGATGAGTTCTGAACTAACTGTTTCCAAGGCTCTTCCTTGTAGACTTCTTCGTAGTCTTGCAGTATTTTCGATATCATTGAAGTAGCCTCGGGTTGTTTCGTAAATGGCACGGAACGGAAGCCATTCGGTATGTGCTCCGCTAAAGCTAAGCAGTGTCATTATAGCTTTCGATGCTGCGAAAGTATGCGACGATGCACTCTCTGGTTTTGGTTTGTCAGCGAGTGCGGCTATAGCGGATGTGAGCTCCGATATAAATGGTCGGAGCCCTCTGTCTTCATTAATGACAAGGGATTCTTCGGTACATCTACCGGATAGGGATCCTGGTAGGTGAGCTCTGATACAACTGGTAGGAGCTCCCTGTCTTCATCAACCTTAGAGTCCTGGCTAATTTTTAGTGACACAGGATTCTTGGGCACATCTTCCGGATCGTGGTCCTGGTAGGTGGGCTCTGATACAATTGGTAGGAGGCCCCTGTCTTCATCACCCTTCGAACCCTGGTTTGTGAGCTTCTTCTGCGGCTCACTGAGGTCGACAACCTCCGGGGGTGGCCTTGTGATGGTTTTGTTTAGTGGGGCCTCCCCTCCGGTGGCAGCGCCTTGAGTTGGCTTTTGCTTGGCTACGGAATTTTCGAGCCAAGATCGGATGTAGTCGCTTTTAGAGTGACCACCTTCATCATAGTCGTCCGATTCATCTTCTTCCTCAGTTATTTGTAAGGAAATTTGTGCGAGTTCCAATTTAATTCTCAACACTTCTTCACGAGCCTTCAAAACTTTTTTATTTGGCCGAATAGTCCTCTTTGACTTTGTACTTTTATCTCGGTGGCCCCTCGGTGGCTCTTCGGTGCGGGAGTCTTCCCGGACTGTTGGCGTTGATGCACAGCGAATGTCATCGTTGCCCTCTATTTGTTTCATCTGCTTCCGTGTACCGGTTGTAGTGGCCGGCACGGGCAGGAGTACCCCCCCGTCGCGGGGGCAAGGTGGCGCCTCAGCGCCCTCTGTTGTCGATGGTGAGCGTGGTGGCATCTGCTGGCGGACGGCGTCGGTATTGTCCGACGGGCCTCCTTCCAGACCGACGGTCCACGCCATGGCTCCCCTTCCTTGCGAACGAGTGATCGGCATCTTGATTCTGAAAATTCTGCAACTTTAATACGGTAGTGTCTATGTATCCGGTTCCGAAATACAAACGGATGAGGTATCCGGCTCGAAGGACCAACGAATGTGCTGGACTCAGCTCGGAGTATAAACGGAAGTATCCGGCTCGAAGGACCAGCGAATGTGCCGGACGGGCTTAACTCTCCGTAGTAAATGTTGTCGAAGATACTCCGCGAGCCGCTCACTTCCTACACCTATAGGTTCCGGAGGATACTTTCACTGCCGTCTCTGTGTATGCTGTTGGAGAACTGTGTACTGAGGTTCAGAATTTAAAATGCACGATTTATAAATTAAAATAGCAAGGCTTCGACTGATTAATTAGTCGCGAAATTTTATAACTATTATTTATTGAACACTGTTATTCAACTATGGTTGTTCACTATTGGTTGGTCACTATATATTTTAAACAGATTTAATTAAGATACGCGGTAATATCAAAATTTCTATTGGTATTAAAATTTCTATTCGTATTTTCAAAATATCTATTGGTAATATCAAATATCTATTGGAAGTAACAAATTTCTATTGGTATTTTCAAATATCTATTGGTAATATAAAATATCTATTGGAAGTAACAAATATCTATTGGTAGTATCAAAATATCTATTGGTAGTATCAAATATCTATTGGAAGTAACAAATTTCTATTGGTAGTATCAAAAATATTTATTGGTAGTAGCTGGTTTTCTAACACTACTGACTAGCAGCTATTAATCAACTAAAATTAGTTGAATTTAACACTTGTGCAACTGTGAATATCAGTTACCACTTTTTCCGTCAAGCTAACACTTTTTTACTATATGTAACTACGAATTTTCAGTTACCGATTTTTTTAGCTAGCTAACACTATTTTACTATATGCAACTGAGAATTTTCAGTTGCCACTTTTTTCGACTATGTGTAACTGCGATTTTTCAGTAACGACCTTTTTCGACTAGCTAAACTTTTTCTATTTCACTATAACTTTTCACTGTGTTCTGCTACTAGTCACTTCAGCTATTACCGGATACTACTGCCTGTTGCTGGTAGTTCTTCCTACTACAATGTTACTGAGATTTGCCCCCATAAGGTAGACTTCGGCTATACTGTATAGAGAGCCGCTTGCCATTTTCCGGTTTTGCCTCTTTATTTTTAAACATTTTCATTATGTAATTAGCACAAATCGCAATATTTTCTATACAATGCTAATTTTTTACACTAACACGCTATACACTATTAAATAGGCATTTTGGTCCTTTATCAATATGTGATAAAGGTTATTCAATATATTTACATTTAAAAAAGTTATTAAACAAAATGTACCAAATTTTCATAACAAATGTGTACATTAAATCTTTAATTTTACTATATTTATCAAATGCGTCTATTTACACAAATTGTTTCTTTATTATTGCAATCTATACATCATATGCTAACTAAATATCATATTTACAACTCTTATAGAACACAAAAATATTCTTATTATTTTCATACAAACTATTGCGCAGTTAATTTCACTTCCAGAAAGTTCCACGACATGATGCGCTGTGATTGGTCGAATTTTTATTAAATGCTTAAAGTTGTTTATATCAACTATTATTAAAACGACATTCTATACAAATATACTAAGAGTTGTAAACATATTGTAAAACCATATTACTACACAATTTGTTCGATTTTGTTGCTAATTCCACTTTTTAAACTAATTAATATTCTTTCATCACTTTTCGCTTAAAGTCTTTAAACCGTCGCGAACAAGTAAGATATAATAATAGTTTATTTAGTTTAATTAAATGACATGTAATAAACTCACGCGAAAAAGAAGAAAAATTTGTAAAACCAATTGGGGATGCCCTAAACGCATTAAAAAAATACGTATAACATGATTATACGGATTTTTTTTAAATAGTTTATATACATTTAGGCAGCACTATCGGCTTCAACACCCTCGAAAACCATGAAAATGACACCAATGACGAAAAAATTGATACTACTTACTTTTAGTACGTACTACTATTATTTATTCTGTGCATTTAAAATATGTATTGTAATAAAAAATCTCTCATCATTATTATAATTTATGAAATTAGGTTATTCGAATATTGTGTATTGGTACAGCGATCTTTTTGAGCCGCTGCAAGCAACCGAAACAATGTCCACTCACGACGGCGACTGACGCCGAACTAACTGAGTGATGTAGTCTGTATTTAGTAATAATTTATTCATACAGGGCACAATTTATTCATACACTGAAAATTTCACCAATTCGCAGCCGAAAAAAATTTATTATAACTAAACTAAACAAAATTAAACTGCCATTTACATTCAATGGCTTCCCACATGATAGATGAAGAGTTTTAAAAATATATTGAGTTGAACAATTGATAGTTTCAAAAGTTATCGTGTTTACAAGCCTTGCGGACTTGATAAATCCACACCATAAGCCACTAAAACCCCTTTTTTATTTTAAATAGCAATTATTCGATTTAAAAAAAAATATTCATAGGTTCAACAATCATTTATCTTTCTGACAATGTGCTTTTGATATCACGACGAAACGTTGGAATCTTAATTTTTAGGCCCTAGTAGAACATACCGACGCGCTTTATGCGCTTACGGCATGCAATAAATTGCTCCACTGACAAAATTGCAGTGCTGCATTTTTAAATATTCGTTTATTTTATAAACTTTTAAATAATAAAAGTCAATGATTGACTAATATCCTACATGATTGTGTGTAGTGGTGAAGATTAAGATAATAATGTGCAATGTTTTATCTTAACCCTTTCGCTGTCCCGTGCACTACATATAGGTCATTGCTATTGTCCTACTATTGTGTCTGCAAATCAGAGAGTGAAAGTGTTAACCAGAAACAAAAGCCTAATAACTATTGACTTCAAGGCACCCATATTGTAATCGGATTAAAAGAAGCATTTGAACGTAGAAGCGAACCGTATGGTTATGTCGTTAATGCTCCCGTAGCTTGTCATTATTTATTTATTTATTCATTTTTTATTGCATTCTTTAAAACAGAAGAGTAAAAATTAATTATTTAATTATTTTTTAGTTATTTTTATTTTATTTTTATATTACCTGAACGTAGTGCGCTTGATGCTACTTTTTATGTAGTATGAGGGTGATATATCGAGCACACAGTCCACCTGATGGTAAGTGAATGCTTTGACCTATATATTCTCTCATCTACACATGTATAATACATACAAAAATATTTACAACGATTCTTGAAACCATCATTAACAAGCTAGGCTGGAACTAATTAGTATTAACATACAAGGCGCCTTCTTACGTCACCTGAGATTTGTAGATGACATAGTGATAATATCAGAGATCAGCTTACAACTTCAGTTCATGATCAATTCCTTACAAGTAGTTAGAGTAAAAGTTGGATTTGAAATCAATCACACTAAAACCATGATCATGATAAATAGTTGTCAAATATCAATAACTATTAATGAAAACCCGCTAGAATACTTAAAATCATACAAATAACTTAGAAAAAACAATCAGTTTTGACAGAAAAAACAACGATATGGAAATAGAAAGAAGAGTATAACAAATATGGATCACATACTGGAGTCTAAAGAAGATATTCAAAAGTAACATGCCAATAAGTATAAAAACTAAGACCATAAACTCTAGTCACTTGCCGTGTTTAACGTACGGATGCCATACATGGAAATTCACAAAATCTCCACCTGTCAGCGAGGAATGGGGCGAAGCATGGTCAAGTTAATTAAAATAGACAAAATAAGACACCCAAATATAAGAGCAATTATCAACGTCACTAATGCTTTGAGCTATGCACAAAAGCTAAAGTGGAAATCGGCAAGCTATGTAGCAAGGCCAGAGGTGGACCGTAAGAGCAATCCTATGGAAAGGGCCGCAAGGAAAAAGAAGCACAGGGAAGACCACTAACACGATAGGAAGACGATCTTAAAAGAACCGCTAACTCAAACTGTAGCCATATAATAGCACAAGACATAGACAAATGGGCATCTTTGGAGGAGGCCTGTACCCAATCTAGGTTCCTAGCAATAAATAAAACGAATGAATAATACTAACAAAACATTTAAATTGCTATATATATAACGAAATTTCAATTTTATTTGTTCTTGGATGATTTAAATGAAAAGCTTAGCTTATACCTTGATTTTACTTATAAAATCCTTAGAAATCTCTTAGATTGCCTACTTAGCTAATATTTTCGATTGCTTTATAATTTTTTTTGAAGTTGATCTTCACTATTTATTAGAATCTTATGAGTATAGTTAATTTAATTGATTGTAAAAAATATCTGTGTATGATTTATTGTGTATAATCATATAGTTTTGTTTGTTTTCATATAGATATTTTAGTAGGTAGTAGTTTTCTTAGAAGTTTAATTTAGTGTGTATTGTTTTTCGCGACTTGCTTATATTTATAAATCTGTCCGGTTTTGTAATTATTATCGCATCCAAACTCTAGCTACCTCCCTATAACGAGTAAAACGCAACACAAAAAAGTGACCTTAGAGTATGCGCCGTGCACTTGACCGCTACGGACGTATTTTTCGTGCACGGGCGTCAGTTGACCCCACGCGACCAACGACGTTATAAAAGTGTAATTATTATTAGAAGTACAAAATGAGTTTGTCACAAGAGGAATGTATTAGAAACTGGTTGGACGAAGAGTCAGATGAAGATGTAATTGGTGGGGAATATGATGAAGATGGGGGTGATTAAATAGAGCCCCAAATAAATGAGTACGAAACTGATACAGAAGAAGAATGCGATTCAGAACCAGAAGCTGTCACGGAAAATCAGAGCATTGGTTCAAGTAGCGAAGATGACGTTCCCTTGTCTGACTTGCAAACTTCCGTCCGTCTGTCTGTAAACGGGCTGTATCTCATGATCCGTAATAGGTAGACAGAATGTGTATTTCTTTCGCCGCTATAATAAAAAATAATAAAAATAAATACAAAATTAAAAGGAGCTTCCTTACTAGAATCGTGTTTTACGATGGTACGGAACCCTTCATGCGCGAGTCCGTTTTGGACTTGGCCAGTTATTAGCATGTTCTAGTCCTGAGTTATATTTAAAGTTTTTAATCTTAATCTCATCAGCAAACTACATAGCTTAAAATCGATTATTAAATTTGTACCGAACAGACAAACAAGTACACAGACAGGAAAGTGAGTTTGAACAGCTCTGAGCTATATTTATAGTTTAGTCAATAGCTCATAGGGAAGTTTGTTTAAAATCAATAGCGAATTTTTTAATTTGTACAGAATATTCAAGAAAGCGAGTTGGTGAAAACATGATAATGAGTTAAAAATGTGGTAACAACATTTAACAGCATTTTAGCGTCCAAGATACCTATGAGCAGTAAACTGTACTGTAAATAGGCCGGCAGCTCTAAGAAAACCATCTTCCTCTTTTTTTTTAAATTATTAAAAACATGCTCTATTAAATGTGAAAATACAAACTTAAAATTAAAATTGAATAAATAAAACTAACACCCACTAAAGTTTAAGACAATGCCATTTTAATTTAAAATAATTTCTGTGTTAAATAACATTTTAATAAATCCGACCGTCGCTTCAAATGCGGCCGGGGTTATTTATTTGGTGGCACAGCGTAAAAGTCACGGGTTATTATTTTTGTCTACAAACTCAGCGTAGCATGGTCAGCTTTATTTACATTTGTATTGTTCGCAGGAAACTTAAAACTGCTATAACAGAAATTAAGGCAGTATTACAAATGAGAAGTGACCGGAGTTCTCCAAATTGTTTATTAGAAATTGTCGCAATATTTTTGTAAAAGTAAGTATCTACTTGCTTTTCCAAAAAAATAGAAACCTACGCAAAAATAAAGCAACAATTGCCAAACAGCTGGATTGGCAAATGTTGCCAAGCGCGACAACTCTAGTAAACAACTGCCCTAAGTAATCCATGGGGCAGGCCTATGTTCAGCAGTGGATTTTTGATGGGCTATAACGGAATAGTAAAATTATTCAAAATTAAAAATTTTAAACAACCGACTTCAATATTAATTATTAAGAACAACACAAAATATATTGCCAGAACTTGATCAAATTTATATAGGACCACACGAAAAGCATCAGCTTTAAAATAAAAAAAAATTAACATCGATATCGTTTCACCCAAAAAAAGTTACGAGGTGACACACGTAAATAAAAACAAAAGAAACATACAGTCGAATTGAGTACCATCTCCTTTTTGTCGGAGAAATGAAGTCGGTAGAAAATAAGGTATGTTCCATGCCAAAATTAGCATCGAATACTTGTGAAATTGTCTTACTCTGTTTGTCTGTTTTTCAGAGTAGGCTTTTTTACAAGTTATTCCACTTGGATTATTTAAATTTATCATAGAGAGTATGCAGTTACTTAAATACAAAAATTAACTTAATAAAATAGAATTTTTTATTTAAGTGGTTAGTTAGTGTTGGTGGGTAAAAGTATTTGCATTTTGAGTTTTATATTTTTATTTTATTTTATTTTATTAAGAAAACCAACAGCTTAACAAATTGTATATCTTATAACTATGTGTAATGTAGTATTGCCAATAACAGGTTTCCCTTAAAGTAACAAATGGCACTGTAACAATCAAACTTTGTTAGTGCTAAAATTAACTCTATAAATATACTAAGGAATTCAAGGATTCCATTCGCTTAAACCTATCAATATTATAGATAGTTAAGTAGATACTAAGCTAAACTTTACACCACACAAAACAAATCAGGTAAAGAAATACAATATACATGTTTGTGAAATTAATATATAAGTACCACCCATTATAGACGTAGACAGAAATAATGATAGAAGGCAAAGACAAAGAACAAAAGTAAAGGTTATAGTACAACTTTTGTTTATAGCACTTAAAATTTGTGAGAGTTTATGATGATGTCTGTCACCTTCTTTTTGAAAGTTAACTTGCTTGAGCGAAATAAGTCAACCTGGCTAAACTTTGTATTACGAGTATATGTTCGGGGTAACCTAACCATGACAGTATTCGAACCGTATTTAGTGCGACGTTGAGGCACATTAAATAGCGGTGTGTGACGTGTTCGACGGCTAGGAGCGCAAAATGCTACTTTATGCAACAGTTCTGAACAGTCTACTCTGTCCCGAACAATATCAAATAGGAAGCAGACATCAAATGTATCCCGTCTTTCGTCCAAAGTTAATAGGTTATTTTCGTGACAGGCTCGAGTATATGATTCGTGCGACCGATGACACTGGTACGAGATGTGTCTTAGAAATATTTTTTGTATGCGCTCGAGGCGTTCTTTATAGACCTTGTATTGAGGGGACCAAATCGGACTAGCGTATTCTAGCAGACTACGTACATATGCATAGTATACAACCTTCAGTGAGCCTATTGCCTAGAGCCTAGGTCACGAACCAAATTAACTCTTTCAATGTGAACACCATTAAAATTATATGTGTATAAGATGGGGTTCGCTTTGCGAGTGAAAGATATGCACTGGCATTGTTTGGCATTCACTGTTATCTTATTAGTCATGTAATAACTATACAATACGTCCAGTTCCGCCTGTATCTTGTAACAATCATTGATGCCATTTATTCTCAAAAAAGATCTTTTTATCCTCTGCGTACATCAGATGTTTAGAGTGCATGAGACAATTAGGCAAGTCGTAAATGTACGCATTGTAGAAGAGAGGTCCCAAATGCGAACCTGGGGGACCCCGGAGGGTATTTCTGTGTAATCTGATCTGAATCCACCCACCACAACCGCCTGGGAACGTTTACTTAGGTAAGATTCTATCCATCTTAGAAGATCCCCGTGTATGCCAAGTTTCCCTAGTTTCTTTAAGAGCATGGAGTGATCTACCCGGTCAAACGCCTTCTCAAAGTACGTGTAGATCACATCCACCTGCCCACCATTTTCCATATTACTAATCAAGTATTCTGAAAAACAAGCCAGGTTAGTGACAGTCGATCGCTTTTTAAAGAAACCATGTTGATTCTCGGGTATTTGTTGTGCTATAATGAGGTAAATATTGCTATAAATAATTTTTTCAAAAACCTTACTTAATGTATTAAGTATCGAAATACCTCTGTAATTTTCTACTTGGGTTTTAGACCCTTTCTTATGAATGGGTACGATGAGAGCTTTTTTCCATATATCAGGAAAGACACCTTCCCTTAAAGAAGAATTGAAAATATATGCAATAGGCACAGCGAGAACTTTTAAACATTTGACCCAGAACATAGGTGGGAATCCATCGCAACCAGCATCTTTATTAATATCCAAAGATTTTAGATAATGTTCCACTAAACTATGAGATATAGTGATTTGAGATATTGAGTTTAAAGATGCACTTTCTGCTGAACTGTGATGATCTGGAGTAGATGGGGTGCCGAATATGCTTCGGAAAAAATCATTAAAGGCGTTACAAACAAAAGTTTCATCTGTATAACTTAAATCTTTATATATTAATCTACTAGGGTAATTGGACACGCGTCGCAAGGATTTCAAATATGACCAGAAAATTTTGGGACTATTTTTTAGCGCACTTTCCATATTAGCAACATATATATCGTAGCACGAACGTTGCACGCGTTTTTTCCTGTTTCGTAATAAATATATAATATTTATAAATAAATAAAGGTGTGTTTCTATGGGCCACGTTATTAGCTTATCAGAAGATGGAATGTTTGTCACTCTTTGTTCTACAAAAAAAATCATTTCTCGGTCCTGTTTCTTAATAGTAATTTTTGAAGCAATTCAAAAGCTAAAGTTACAGTCTTGACACGTCCCATTGCTGGACACATGACTCTTCTAATTTCTAAGAGATTTTAGGGCAAGGAAATGTCCACCGCGTAGCCCAATGCGTGTTGGCGAACTTCATATGTTCGAAATATTTTTGGAACATGATTCTTTATCGGTCGGTACGAATTTTGCGGATGGGGGCTAGGCGAGAAAAAGTATAAGATTTTTTCGTCACGTAACCTTCTGACGCCGTATAGACGGCCTTAGCGGCTATAAGGTACCAAGATGGAATATATCCATCTCGCTATCTTAAAGTACCAGATATGGAATAGTAATGCCAAGAAAGAAATATTTTTTAAATGATACTTCATTTTAATAGACTCTATTAATTGATTTACTTGTTTTTTTTTATAGGATAGGGTGATAAGCGAGCACACAATCCACCTGATGGTAAATGGTTTCAGTGGCCCATAGACATCTACATCTATCTCTTTTGTGAATCAAAATGCAGATACGTTGTCACCCGTGAGGACTAAGGTGGAACGCCTCTTTTTCAGTAAAAAGGGTCTCCGGTTCTCTACACTCACCATACGAAACACAGCAGCGTTAAGCTGTTATTTTACGCTGGTATTCCGTGAGAGCGTGGTTCCTCCCCGGTCGAGCCGACCGATTCGTGCTACAACTGTACTACTAATATACAAATTATACAATTATACAATTTACATCGATTCATTCACATGCCAAATAAGTATCTATCTATAAATTCAACAAATTCTATAATCAAATTCTACAAATGCAGTGCAACCCTAAGATATACATATATAACCGTAACACACCTTCACGTAAGCCACCACTGCCCTAAATTATCCTGAGATCGCCCGAGTTAAGGCTGAGCACCTCTGCGAAATTTCATTCGTTTGCCCATCATTAACAATATTCATCTGGGTCAATAGGAATGCAGAAAATAAGCTCAGTAATTAGTTTTGTTGCATATAATTTGAGTATAAATAGACAATTGTAATCATAATGATTTCTTATTTTTACGCAAACATTACACTAAATGAAACTTTAACGGATTCTATCACGTTTAATTTTAAATAAATTAAACTCGATATAATCCGTTAAAAATTAGTTTCATTCAATACGAAGGCGACACTGAAAGTTTTTAGAAATGGCCATTTGTAAATGATATAATAAAAAAATAAGTCAAATTTTGAAAATGGAACTCTTTGTCAATATTATTTTATATTTTATTAATTTGTCATTTGTTTACGATTTGGCGGCAAATTGAAAATTGTCTGTGTCATGTCAGCATGAACTTAACGCGAGAAAATTTTCGTACATTGATTTTTATAACTTTCATTGTCATTTAAGTCAACAAGAAAGTTATGATTGACTTCGATTGGCCTTTCACTATAAAGTCTTATCTCATGCCACTGTCTATATCTGGTTTAATGTGTTTAAACGTGGTCGCACTAATCACACGGCGGACGGCCTTCTACGGCGATGACTGAAGATAACACCAATGTTGTGCGGCATAGGATAGAAACTGACAAAAGAGTGACTTATCAGCAGATTCGGACAAGCTTAGACATGGGTATGAGTTAAGTACACAAAATCCTCCATGACTTTTATGCCCGGTGGATACCTTATAATTTGACAGAGGCCCAAAAACTCCGTCGTGTTGATTGTTGTCGTGAAATTGTAAAAATATTTAACGGAGGTGACTCAAGTGCTGTGTTCAACATACCTACGGGTGACTGTAAGCTGGATTTATTGTTATGATCCTGAAAATAAGATACAGACTCCTGTCTGGGTGTTTCCTTCCGAGGAGTTGCCAACGAAAGTGAAAACCGGTCGAAGCGTGGTAAAAAAGATGGTGGCCTCGTTCTTCGTAAGGACACGTCATTAAGCAACAATTATTTTATTGAATCAAAAAACAGTTACTGCAGAGTGGTACACTAACAATTGTTTGCCATTTTTCTTGGAAAAATTTCAGGAGAAACTACCTAGCAGTAGAATCCTCCTTCTCCACAACAACGCATCGTCGCACACCGCCAAGCAAACAATCGACTACTTGGTGACATCAGGCGTGGAATTACTAGGTCACCAGCCCTATAGCCCAGACCTTGCTATTATTATTTATTTCCGAAAATAAAAGAAAACTTCGAGGAAGGCGTTTTATGAACGCAGAGAAAGCAGTGGCTGCGTTTCAAAATTCCAGCGAAGAGACCTCTAAGGACGAGTGGACAAAATGCTTTTCTCATTGGTTCCATCGGGTGCAGCGATGTATTGATGTAAATAAACTCTATTTTGAAAAGATTTAATAAAACTAATAACTTGCTAGTTTGTTCAGTTTTTGATTTTCTAAGAACTTTTAGTGTCACCCTCGCATTCACAATGGCCAGTAAGAAAATTTACTAACCAAAATGAAAGTAATACACCCAAAATGATATCAAATTACACATTAGACTCCTTCAATTTAATAACTAATGAAAATAATTTCATAGAAGACACTAAGTTTGAGTTCTGTGACCGAATCTTTTCCAATTCTTCTTATTATAAACTGCAACGTACGTTTGCTCGAATATTGAGATATTTTCGACTCAATTTTGGTCACTCTAACCACTCAATACTTACGACTAACGAATTAAATACTGCTCAAGATGTTTTAATTAAATAAGTGCTGAATGCATACATTGCAAATGAAATAAATACTAATTTATTGGGGAACTGACCAACTTCATGTACAAAGCCCCAATATTCCAGAAGAGTTTTCACCAATCTGTATTTTCCTACTCTTCTTATTTTCCTTTTTTGTGTGTTTATATTCTGGTTTTTGTGGTATTAATTATGCTTAATTACTAGATAAATTCACACTCAGTTTATTATTTTTATCAGTTGATTAATTGAGGAATTTTAATTATTTCATTTAATCTCCTCATAAACTCATTTATTAGTATTTATTTTTCTGATTTTAATATATCTATTTCTTTTTACGAATTTGAGCTTAATTATTTGTTATTGTATTCTGTAATAAAAAGAAAGCAAAATGGAAAATATAGTGAGAGTTCCTATGAAAATGGTTAAAATTGTTCCTGATTTTGAAAGCGATACTAGACTTTTACCACTCTTTATAAAAGATGTGAGTACATACTTCAATAATTCCGGGGAAATCAGTTACAAAACGAATATTTATTCCACGTAATTACAAATAGATTATCCGGAGAAGCCATGAACCCAGTTGGATAACGGAATCATATTAATAATTGGAAAGAATGAAAAACATTATTAGGGCAACATTTTGACGACCCTAGGTCCGAGGAATGTTTGGCTATGGAACTCGAATCCTTTGAATTAAGCCGTTATAAAAGTTACCAAAAATTTAGTCACATGATACAACATTTACGAAGTGTTTTATTTTTCAAGGTTAGCGAAACGATTGACGATCCCAACTTACATCTAGCGGATCAATCTATTTATAACCATAGTTCACTAAATGCGTTTCATAATAATTTACCAGCATATTTAATTATACTTGTGAGATTATGGAATGTGACTACTCTAGAAGACGCTTTGAAAACTGTCTTAGTAGAACAAAACTTTCACTCAGTTTATGAAAGTTAAAATTCATGATCTAATCGGACAAATTTTAGGCTGAGTCCTAACAATAATCACTCTTATTTACCTAAAAATGTTCCTTATACAGACTAATTTGTCACTTAACGGTAATAACAACCGCCCTATCAACTCTTCAAATAATTCATTCAAATTTAGACAAAATAAAAATCGTAATAATAGCTATCGCAATAATTATTAACAACAATCGACCACTAGGTCACCAGTACCAACGGCGCCGAGTTCAATCCAGCGTAATCAGCATTTAGCCGACACTACCTCTGCGCATACTCAGCATTCAACGCAGAATCAATCGCCACCTGTGGCGTCGAGTTCGAACATCGATGTAACAATACGAATTGCTAACTCAAGGAGAATAAATTATACATTATTAGCCTTGACGAGGCCGAAAGTTCGACTGTACTAAACTTTTAAATTTACAGCATATTCGTATAACTGAATTAAAAGCTGTTTTTATGTTAGCCACTGGTAGCACTAGGTCATTTATTAGTCCAGAATTAGAAAAAAAAATATTATAGTGATTTGGTACACTTAGAACCGTTTGAGATTGTTAGTACTCACACCACCAGTAAACACGCAAATATTGTTTTCGTAAAATTACGGAGTATATTTAAGAGTCCACAAAAATACAAGTTTTATTTATACAGTGCAGACGAAAAATACGACTGGTTAATAGGTAGTGATCTCATAAATTTGCTATACACTATCAGTGACATAAAAAGTCTCACGTTATGTACGAAGAATGCTAATATTCCAATTATTTAAAGAGACATATAATCTGCCTGCTTGCTGCAATTTAAGGGTGAAATTAAAAACTTACCAAGCGGTGAAGTTATTTTAAATTGCGTACATTTTACAGAAGGTTATGATAAGTAAATTGTATAGGAAATATAAGGATATTATATTATATTGTGAAAACATACCGCTGTTTTGTACAAATGAGGTTAAGCACAAGATTAGGATGAAGAATGAGGACCCTATTAATATCAAAACCCATAGATTACCACCTGCGCAAAATAGAGATATAAAAAACAAGTAAAAAAATGTTGAGAGATAACATAACCCAGCAGTAAATAGAATGGCCTTTCGGATTAAAGACAGCTCCTCCCACTTTTCAGAGGGCGATCGATAACGTGTTACAAGGGTTACAAGGTTTACATTGTTTAGTATAATTAGATGCCGTCATAATTTTCTCGAAAAACCTACCGGAACATGTAGAAAACTCAAAGCCGTATTCGAAAGATTCAGAAAAACAAACCTTAAAGTCAAATTTGATAAGTCTCAATCTTTTAGGAAATAAGTAATTTATCTAGGGCACACTATAACAAGTGAAGGATTGCAAACCAATAATAAAAAATAGCAGTATTAAAATATCCCCTACCACAAACTCTAACAGAATTAAGGAGTTTCTTAGACCTTGTAGGCTACTATAGGAAGTTTATCAAAGATTTCGCTAAAATCACGAAAACCCTTACAGCTTGTTGCAAAATAACCGTAAAATAGTAATTAATGATGAATACATACAAAGCTTTGAAACGTGTAAAAAATGAAAACCAATGCAGTATCCAGACTTTGATAAACCGTTTATTTTAACCACCGGTGCATCCAACTTTGCAATAAGAGCTGTATTGTCACAAGGTACAATAGGAAACAATAAACCTGTGGCATATGCGAGTAGAACGTTAAATGATACGGAATGTCGTTATAGCACCATAGAGAAACATCACTTAGCTGTAGTATGGGCAGTCAAATATTTTAGGCCATACTTATATGGTCGAAAGTTTACTATTTTCACGGACCATAGGCCATTGGCATGGCTATACTCGCTCAAGGAGTAAACAGTAAATTGATTCACTGGAGCTTAAAGTTATGACTGAACGAAATAAATATGTTTTATAACTTATTTCGTTTCAAAACCTCAATCGAAAGCGTAATTTAAGTTATATAGAAGTAGCACTAGATGTGTAAAAGATATGTAATATCTACCAACCCGCGCTGGTCCCACGTGGTAGATTACGGCCTTCTTCTTCTCACAGAGAGGAGGCCTGTGTCCGAGCAGTGGGTTAATTATAGGCTGATTATGCTATGTAATACTATGTGTATTTTTGTGTCGTCTCGGGTCGTTTCGTATCCCTTGTTAGGTTAGGTTACTATCGTTTCTCATGTTAAGTCATTTTGTTATTGTATCTCGTGTTAGGTTAGGTTAGGTTGGCGGCCCGTGGTGTAGGGCCGGCCCGAGGTGGCCACTCCGAGTGGGCTTGGCGAGCCCATTTCGGATGTGTGTCGGGGGGTTGCGGTGAGAGTGGAGTCCGCTCCCTCTACCGCTGCAGCCGAGGTGGAGTCACGGAGGAAGAGGAGTGTTGGTATGGCGATGCGCCACTCGCCCTATCCTCCGCGACTCTGACGGGGCCGCATCGTTATTGATGCGGTGGTGGTGGGGCTGCGGGGGGAGAAGTGTGTCGGTATTGCGAGGCGCCGCTCTCCCTACCCTCCGCAGCCGAATCTCGGTTGGCGGTGGAGCCATAGACCAGATCCGCCGCTGGGGCCAGGAAGGCCGGTGTTTCTGAGTGATAGTTTTTCCTGGCCCCATGGCCTTCGCGCATCGGACACGGGCGTGCCATGTGATCTGGTGCGCCTTACCTGAGAAGGAGATGGGAGGAGTGGTCCTCTCCCGAGGAGGGCCCGCCATGGGGCGGCCAGCGCAGGTGGGGCCGCGGAAGTGTGCGAAAGCGTTCCCGTGGCCCTGCCAATATGCGACGAGGGTGGAACACCATGGGGTTTTAGTCGGTGCGAGTCCGACATAACCCGTCCTTACCCCGCGAGGCGGGTATGCGTAGGCATTTCCCCATTAAAAAAAAAAGGTTCCCGCCTTGTCGAGGCGGGGGGGCTTAGTAGCCGTGGCTTGGTCACCCACGGTGAACAAAGAGGAACCCCTTGGCTGGCCCGTGGTGTAGGGCCAGCCCGAGGTGGTCACTCCGAGTGGGCTTGGCGAGCCCACTTCGGATGTGTGTCGGTGGGCTGCTGAGAGAGGGTCCTTTCCCCCTACCGCTGCAGTCAAAGTGGAGTCGCGGAGGAAGAGGAGTGTTGGTATGGTGATGCGCCACTCGCCCTATCGTCCGCGACTCAGACGGGGCCGCACCGTTGATGCTGTGGTGGGGGCCGCGGGAGGAGAGGAGTATCGGTATTGCGAGGTGCCGCTCTCCCTACCCTTTGCGGCCGAAACAAACAGTAATAATTGGGAATTGCTTCTCGACCATATATACAATCTTGCACGTGCGTGTCTAGATTGTATCCTTGCGAGTAATCATACGGCGTTTTCAGGTTGAATGCCAAAATCTGCAATATGATTTAGAACACCATCTCTTGCTACTTCAATATAATACACACCTTGGGTATATGTTTATCATGTGGTACATTGCGGGAGTAAAAAACATTGCCTAAAAAGTCGAAAGTCGCGTTTGAAACGTCTGTTGACAACTTCGGCGACCCAGCGACTAATCGTAACTTCCCGATTCTTGTTGGCCTCTAACGTCATTAACTGGTGTTCGCCACGTTCGATTTATCTCCATCTCGTGCGGCGCTAACGATAAATCGTTAGTTTTTCACCTCTTTACGAGGCTCAGGTGAAGTAGATTCTGCGGAGGCTGGCCGCTATGTGAGCAGCGAGCCGAAATAGCTGCTATTTATACTATTTGCTAATGCAACCGCACCCCACTTACGTAGCGAGTACGTTGTGCGACCAGTCACTACCAGACGCACGCAGATATTTGCTATACAATTAAAAACGGAGCCCTGCGAAACGTCCGCTGTGCGAGGCTGTATATTATTAAGGAGCAGGTTTAAAGGTGTTTAAGATATTAAAATAATGTAACGCCTGATCCTAATAATTAATGTTACACCTCTTTCGAAGATCCTGCTTTTAGGATATATTTTCAAAGGCAGCAATTTAATTATATAAGAAAGGAGCTTGCAAACTAGTTGAATGTACTGAAAGAATTGTAAACTTACAAATTTATAATTCTTTCAGTACATTTTTTTATAGAATGACCACCTGATGGTAAGTGGCTGCTGTGGCCCATAGACATCTACAACTATCTTCGTTTGGGAATTAATATGCAGATACGTTGTCACCCGGAAGGACTAAGATGGAATGCCTCGTTTCCAGTAAAGAGGGTCTCCGGTTCTCTACACTCATACGAAACACAGCAGCATTAAGCTGTTATTTTATGCTGGTATTCTGTGAGAGCGTGGTCCTTCCCCGGTCGATCCGACCCATTCGTGCTACAACTATACTACCAATATAGCTGCAGTATGGCTCTACCACGTATAAAATTCACATGTTTATTATAAAAAAATATTATTCAATTATAAAAAAAATTATAAACTAATTCCGAATAGGGCCAACGAGAGACACTGATAAAATATCACGAGGTAAACCTTGTCATAGGGGGATCCAAGAAACGTATAATAAATTAAAAAGAAATTATTAGTGACAAAATATGAAAGGGACAAAACGGGTATAATAAATTATATAATATATTTAAATAATAGAACCTATAAAATTTAATATTCAATTAACAAAAATCAAAGCGCACCGTTCTAAGAAGTTTTCATAGATCTACTATTCAAAGAAAGTAAAACAATCATTATCATCATCATCATTACAGCCCTTTACAAGTCCACTGCTGAATATAGGCCTCCCCCAAAGAATGCCACAAAGCACGGTCCTGAGCCACCTGCATCCATCGACTTCCTGCATGTCTTACCAGGTCGTCACTCCATCTCGTGGGGGGACGCCCTACACTTCGCCTACCGGTACGAGGCTGCCACTCGAGAACCTTTCTTCCCCATCGGTTGTCGGTTCTTCGAGCTATATGGCCGGCCCACTGCCACTTCAGCTTACTAATCCGTTGGGCTATGTCGGTTACTCTGGTTCTACTGCGGATATCCTCATTCCTAAGTTTATCACGCAGAAAAACTCCGAGCATAGCCCTCTCCATAGCTCGCTGAGCGACCTTGAGCTTCCTCATACGGCCAGCAGTGAAGGACCACGTCTCAGTTCCATAAGTCATCACTGGCAACACGCACTGGTTGTACAATTTCGTTTTCAGGTTTTGAGATATGTCTGACGAGAAGATGTGTCGTAGAACTGTTGGTAAATAAAATAAATAAATAAATAAATCCAATTGGGCATGCCCTAAGCACATATATACACAAGTTTGCACTAATAACCTAATTATACTTCCAATTTTCCGATAATTTTATGTCAAATTTTAATTTCAAAAAAAGTTTGGAAAATCCAAAATTGCACGACTCATAATGCTCATATGATCATCATATCATCATTCAGGTCACTCCATAAAGGCCAATATGTATTTAAGTATAAATATTACATCCTACTTACTTTTAGTACGTACTAATATTATTTATTCTGTGTTTTTAAAATATTGTAATAAAAATCTCTGATTATTATTATAATCAAGTATGCATGAAATTTTGTTTTTCGAATATTGTGTATTTGTACATCGATCTTTTTGAGCCGCTGCAAACAACCAATACAGTATCCACTCATGACGGCGATTGACGCCGAACTACCAAATTTTCATAACAAATGTGTACATTAAATCTTTAATTTTACTATATTTATCAAATGCGTCTATTTACACAAATTGTTTCTTTATTATTGCAATCTATACATCATATGCTAACTAAATATCATATTTACAACTCTTATAGAACACAAAAATATTCTTATTATTTTCATACAAACTATTGCGCAGTTAATTTCACTTCCAGAAAGTTCCACGACATGATGCGCTGTGATTGGTCGAATTTTTATTAAATGCTTAAAGTTGTTTATATCAACTATTATTAAAACGACATTCTATACAAATATACTAAGAGTTGTAAACATATTGTAAAACCATATTACTACACAATTTGTTCGATTTTGTTGCTAATTCCACTTTTTAAACTAATTAATATTCTTTCATCACTTTTCGCTTAAAGTCTTTAAACCGTCGCGAACAAGTAAGATATAATAATAGTTTATTTAGTTTAATTAAATGACATGTAATAAACTCACGCGAAAAAGAAGAAAAATTTGTAAAACCAATTGGGGATGCCCTAAACGCATTAAAAAAATACGTATAACATGATTATACGGATTTTTTTTAAATAGTTTATATACATTTAGGCAGCACTATCGGCTTCAACACCCTCGAAAACCATGAAAATGACACCAATGACGAAAAAATTGATACTACTTACTTTTAGTACGTACTACTATTATTTATTCTGTGCATTTAAAATATGTATTGTAATAAAAAATCTCTCATCATTATTATAATTTATGAAATTAGGTTATTCGAATATTGTGTATTGGTACAGCGATCTTTTTGAGCCGCTGCAAGCAACCGAAACAATGTCCACTCACGACGGCGACTGACGCCGAACTAACTGAGTGAGGCAGTCTCTATTTAGTAAAAAAATAATTCATACAAGGCTTCTAAAACACTGAATATTTCGACATTTCGCAGCCGAAGAAAATTAATTATAACTAAACAAAACAAAATAAACTGCCATTTACATTCAACGGCTTCCCACACGATAGATGAAGAGTTTTAAAAATAGATTGAGTTGAACAATTGATATTTTCAAAAGTTATCGTGTTTACGAAGCCATGTGGACTTGATAAATCCACACCATAAGCCACTAAAACCCCTTTTTTGTCAAAATATCAATTAATCGATTTAAAAAAATATTAATAAGTTCAACAATCTTTTAGATTTCCGACAATGTGCTTTTTATATCCTTTATTTGTGTAATATGATAGCTAGATACTATTTCAATCGACAAAACGTTGGAAACTTAATTTTAAACCCTAGCAGAACATAAATGCGCGCTTTCCGCTTACGGCATGAAAAAATACTATTTTATAATTGTTGACGCTTTCAGTAAGTTAGGCCAAGCAATATAGATCCCAAATACCCCCGAAGTCGTAAGAGCCTTAATTAAATACTGTAGTATGTATGGCTGTTGCGAAACACTTAAAAATAGTTTATCATTTTGCATTTTATAAAAAATATATAATTTTGCATTCTGAAGATATTGCTATTAAATTGTATAAGGCTATTCGAATAAAGAGATAATCTATGTTAAAATAAATATATTCAATGTAATGTCGAACAAAAGTTCGGAGTTCGATTCCCCGGTCGAGAGTTAATTCCCTAAAAGTTTGTTTTTAGATTAATTTTGAGTCATGGGTTACATATTAATATGCTATGCAATACGAATAAAAGTCTTATATTAAATTAGATAATTATTTTACATGAAAATATATTTTAGCTCTTGTGATAAGAGATAAGATTCATTATGGCTGATAAGGATAGCATATGTAAACAAATAATGTTACATAATGAACAGAGATAGTTGTAATTTAGAAAAGGAAAGCACTATAGCCTCTTACTGATATGATAAAAGTCGTGTAGGAATTGGGTGTTCATGTTGTATGGAATCTAAACAGGGTCTAAATAATGTAAAATAAACTTTATTAATTAGTAAAAATTTCAGTAATATATGTAGAAATAAGTAATAAATATTTCAAGTTTATTATGTCTTAATAAAATCAGTATTTTGTTAAAAGTGTCCAAATTTGTGCTTAAAATAGTGAAATAATAATAGATATAAGAAAATTGAAGTCGAATTAAAGTGTAAAATACCTTTAAATTGTGAATTAAACTATTTTATTAATTAAGATATTCATGTTTATTAATAAAAAATGTTATTTTAACCATGTGTGTTAGATATTTAAGATATCTAACTTTGAAAAAGTCTTGTAAATAGGTGTATTTTGTTGAATATCTTAATATGTTTTTATATGATAACTATGTAATGTATGTCATAATAATAAGACTTTTTGTGTGATTCTTATAAACAAAATTGTGTTACCATATGTTTTATAGAAATAAAGATATGGGGTAAAATACAAGGGCGCAATGATGAAATTAAATGTTAAGATAGGTCGAAATGGCGCGCGGAGCGCGGTTCTCTTTCGCGTGTAGCTCGTAACTAGGATAGTAAACGGGTAATATGACAATTCGTTTGGGACCAGCTACCAGTTTATAGTTTAAAGCAAGAAAGAAAGCATAGGGAGGAGATAGGATAGTAGTTAAAGTTTCATCGTTGCACTCTTATGGGGAAATTTCTAAGATAAATTACTGTTTTATTTCCTTCCAACAGCTACAAGATACAGTCCACTACGAGACGTCAAGACCTGGACCACTCCAAGAGAACCCGTAATCTTAGTCGTCTAACCTTTCTTTTCAAAAAGGGCAACAGACGTTCTTGTGTGACACTGCTTCACGGGGGTCACGTCCACCTCGTTGCTGCCGAACCCAAAGTGGTGTGGTTTTAGTTTCGGGGTAGAAAGTCAATGACTGACTAACCCCTGTCTGTTGGACCCATTTAATGGCTTACCACAGAAAAAAAATATGAAATATATATGTTAGGTAAATATGATAAAACAGATCTTGATACCTGCTCTGTGATGCGATACGATGACATATGCGATAATAAATTATTATAGTAGTATTCATTGCACAACACCCTTCATGCCATTTGAAATTGTTTTTGATAATACCGATTCAGGTAACATTTTTGATATAGATAGAGAATTTAATTTGATGCAAAAGCTAAACAAGACCATAGAGAACGTCTTAAGATTCTTTATGAATATGTAGCCGAGAAATTACAGACAGAAAATATTAAGGTTAGAGAAAAAAAGAAGGTGAGAAAGTCCCGGTAATTAAAGAGAGGGTTGATATTTTTATGTAAACTACTAGGACAAGAAAATAAAACGGTAAGCCACGTATTGAAAAAGCCAAAGTCATAGGGAAATTAGATCTTAATATAATACCTGTTAAACTTTATAAGAGACAAACTAGAGTAGCTATGAAAATATTAAACATCTTCTAAAGGTCGTTGATAGTACATTTGCAAAACTGTGCAACGGTCTAGATTTACACAACCTGAACAACAATCCGGGGACAAGTAAAAAGTTAGGACGGCAGTGATCAGAAATAATTCCTGGACCATTTTGAAAACATTCGATTTAATGTCTGTAGTAGAACAAATAGATACTAATATTGAACAATATAATTCTGTAAGATTATTAGCATAATAGTGAATTTAGAGACAAATTTAGGAAGTTTATTAAACAAATAGAAACATCCATAGACTTAACAAATAATAAAGTACCTCAGATTTTACCTATATCCAAAATAAGTAAACGACCCATATTAAGTCATTTAGGTTCCTTAGTTTAAGTTATTTTGGGTAATTTAGATGAAGAAGACGCTAAACACTTTGAGGTACAAATAAGTCAGGTAAATAATAGAGAACATTTAGTTGAACCCCGAGCCTCTATTCTACAACAAGCAACTAATAAACTTGTCATGCATGCAACAATGCGCCGGAAGATATAAATTTGTATATCAATCGTTTACAAAATCAGGAAATAGACTTCATAATGAAAGCTCTATAAAAATTTTGTTACAATATTAAATATCTCATATCAAATTTTGAACAACTTTCGAACAATTTTAGAATAGTTGTAGTATACACATACTATAAAATAATACCAATTCCAATATTCAATTCCGATGAAACCCATACCATAATCGCATAATATTGTTGAAAAGATTGAGATACATATCAGCGGGGAGTCCCTGTGAAGAAATCGAAAATAAAAAAACTCCTATGACCAGAGGAAAGTCTCCCAGAGTATCCATCCGCAACATGCATCGAGCAAATCATGCAGATGAAAACTAACCACAGTAGCTGCCCTAAATATAATATACCATTGGAGAATTTGAAAACCCAGAGGGTCTTCAATAAATATTGGCTACTGTATACCACTGGACTTTTTTATAAAAGAAAAATGTGTGTGTCAGTTCCGACGCATGACTGGAGTTTACTTCTTACGAACGATTATGTATGAAATTTAATATCAAAACTCTACAAGATGGCAGTAGGTTGACAGTTGTTATTTGTTTATAGTAGTACATCCGAGAGTACTCTGTACTGAGGGCGGCGCAAGATAAGTTGCACACGTCATTACGTTGTCATGGAAACAAGAATTCATAACGTAACGTATGACGTAACATTTGATTTCACTCCCCATAAATTTTCATACCCCGGGCTTATAGTTAAAATCGATTCTTAAGGAGTAAATTCCAATAACTGAATACTGTCCAGAACATGTACAAAAATACCACGTGAAAGGTACATATATAGTAATACCTAAGCAAGAATGCAGAACACAGGTTGGAGACACATTCATCAACGCCCCGAGGTATTTTGCGAATATCAAACTTCAGCTTCCCACAGTCCAGATGCCAACCGTTTGGGAGGGTGACATGAAGAAAGAAGCAACGTAGTAGGATTTAAGAAACGTGGATTTCAGTGATATAAAATAACTAATAAACAGTGCTAAATTCAGCAATAACGAAATAAATACAAAACTCTCAGTAACAAGTGAAATCAGTGTATGGACCATAAGTTTATATCTCATTGTAGTACTCTACATATTATGTATCATTTTAACTAAATCCAAATTATGTTATTATTGTATATAATAAAATATTGTATATTATGTTATAGAAATCAAGATTCTCCGAAGTCACTTGAACCACCTTCGAATAATTTCTCTCTTGAGGATTTAAGGCTGAGCACCGCTACCAAATCTCATTTGTTTGCTTTCCTATCTTGGTCAAGCGTAAATGCAGTAAATAAGCTTAGTAATTAGTTTTTTTGCATATAATTTGAGTATAAATAGATAATAGTAATCAGTTAAAATGAAATATTGTAGTAATAATCTTCTTACTGTAACTCTAGCGAAATAAATATTTTTTTTTGTTTTATTCTGGTTCGTTGTCTTAATTCCCGCGTAAACAAAGAATACCACGAATGAAATTGTATGAGGCTATATGATTGTATGATTACTTTAAATGAGAACTACAATAATTACCAACATAAAATAAGTGAAAGTTGTAAGTTAGTAAGATCCTCCCGGCCTATTCCGCAAATGAAAAAGTAAAGCTATAGTAGTAATGCATATTAGTCATTTTCTTCATATAATGTTTATTTTTACAGTTTATTTATTTTTATTTATTTATTTATTACAAAAACAGTAACAGCATCATAACAGTACAAAACCAAGAAGATGCTGTACAAAAAACAAATAACAAGTGATAAATATAACTACAGACATAAAATATATGCTTAATACTATTATAATTAAGAAAAAAAATATAGATAGAGAAAAAAAATTATGAAAAAATCTCACAGACCCTGTGCGCCGCTTCTGTGAACTTTGCCAGGCTGCAGTGAAAAATGTCAGTTTCTTCAGAAATAATATTCAATAACTTTAAAGCCCGTGACATAGGTGCAAACCTGAGCAGATTTGTCCTCGCGTGTGGCACCTTAAAAGTGGGATGTGGGCGACTCCTAACCACCACCTTATCATCGTTAATAATAATATTTCTAAGTTATAACGCAGCTAGTTTTAGATTATTGTCTATGGAGTTTTAACGAAATTTTTACTAATTCAAGTTCATTTTATAATTTGGTCGACTATTACTCTGTGATAATTACCCTTTACATTAATTATATATACTACTATCGTGTATTTATTTCACATTTCCAGAAACACCGTTTTTTATATGTGTAAGTATGTGCATAATGATTTTGATCCTATGACATACAAGAACGCTAATAATAGAAATGATGCTTCCAAATGGAGAGAAGCCATAGAGAATTACAAACATTAACTAAAACTAATTTATGGGATGTGTGTGATAAGCCTGTTAGTCCAAGTAAATTTGTAAGTAGTGAATGGGTATTCAAAAGCAGGGGTTTAGTTGGTAGAGGGGGGGGGGGGGGGGCACGATGGCTCTAATTACTCTAATGAAAAATACCAATTTAAAGGTACATATTTCGCATACGGACCCCTGAATCGAAAAGATGTCGTTACATACCCCCAGTGTTTTTGAAAGACCTATCCAAAGTTACGTCACATGATGGAATAGACAGGTAAATAAACTGTTGTTAAAGATTTAATTTCACAGTTTTGTGTCAAATTACAGGTTCATAGCACCTCGTGTCTCTGAGTAAAACCACGGACGGACGGACGGACGGACGGATGGATGGAATGTCGGACGGACGAACGGACATGGTGAAACTATAATAATTCCTCGTTGTGTAATTACGGAACCCTAAAAACGTTTTTAATAACAAGCTTTCATTTGAAAAGAACATATTTACTTTAAATTAAATCAAACCTCTCAATTTATTACATTATTTGATATTAAATTATATATTATATATACAATTTATATGATATAAACGCTTAAAATAAAAAATAAAAGCTATAAAAGTATAAAAGCTTAAGACACGACCCCGTCTTACCGTTTAGTCGGGCAGTAATATACCATCTCCTTGAAGAGTTGAACGTGACATTCTTCTTAGCAAACCCTTTCATTTGATATGCATATCATGAGGGTGCATAAAAATCATAGTCAGTTATTCTTGGGTGTCCACTATATTCGATTTAGGGTGATGTTATTTTATATTCGTATTTTTTCACCAAGCCTTTCATTTGATACTCTTAACATGGGATTGCATAAGAAACAATCAATATTCTGTCAACTTAGCGGTCAACCATATTGGATTTAGTTAGAATGACGTCAAAATTAAACATGCATGCAAAATTTCAGCTCAATCGGTTGAGGGTAACTGCTTTACCCTAAGAAACATATTAACAATGCAAGTTTAATAAATAAGGCTTTTTAAAATAGTCGTATTCCACCAAAAAAATTAGTTATGGCGTATGTGATATATTGCAAGGTGACAAAAACTTTACCACAAAGTCAGGTTTATTTGCATTCCTAGGTGCCGTGAGCTCATTATTCAACGTTTTTGCCGTACTTTGTAAAGGCTTCTAGAAAAATATTTAGCTTTAAATGCTGTGAGTTTTTCTTAGATTTTTTTTTATGTTTAATAATCTTTGCATTACAATCTGTATTATTGTCTAGCTTATGTATGTAATAAATTACTTTTTAATCATTTTTTCATTCTATTTATAAAGGTCTCAATACTTACATTTACTTTGAATGTGAGTTGGAACCGCACCTCAACTTAAATTTAGGGATATCCTGCACTTAAGAATAAATGTTGCAGCCTTAGACCAAGGAACCGTCCCTTAGACTTTGTTATTGGCAAGGTACTTAAGCGCAACCGTCAAAACTTGCAGTTTTGTTAATACTGAAAGACATTCAAGGAGCTAACTCACACGCTCACTCGCTAAATAGAGTTTTGAATTGTTTAAGTTTATCTGAAGGTGCACTAAAATAGGTTTCATCCTACAGTATGAGAGTATACGACCCTTCGTTACTTAGGAGAGAGGATAACGGCTGCGAAAATGGGATGTGACTGCAAAGGGTTATCAAGATGAATACTTGCGAATCAATAATTCAGGGTATTTCTTGTATTAATTCCGTTTTTGTATTCAGTGACAGGCAAAACCGTTTTAATTCGTAACACAGGAACGAACTATAGGTAATGTTCTTAGACTGAAGAGCTCTGAGAGTGGACTTCAGCTTCAGAAAGGAAAAATAAATGTAAACTACCTTTTCAATATGTGAGATCCTACTTTCTTGCTTCCAATCGCATCCTTCAGATGGAATGGCTTAAGGTCACTTGCGATTTAATATCTATCAGAATAGAGCTGAAGCTGGATCTTAAGAAGCTATTTTCATGAGTACTAAAATTTAAAACTGGTTTTGATTATTATTTTAATAATTTTACAAACACTTGCATATTCAAATGTAGAAATTCATAATGTAGTGCACATTACTAATCCACCACGCGGCGCTGTATTACCACCTTATACAGTAATAAACTTTACAGTAACATAAATATTAAACACAGTCAGCAACAAATAAGTAAATGTTGAAGCCATTTCGTAAACGCAATTCGTTTTAATTATACTTGCCTTTAAAGCTAAATAGACTTTTAATGACCATTAAACAACTTATTTATAGGAGGTGCATAAGGTTATGCTTCAGTCTGGGTTGAATAGGTAGGTTAAACGAATACGTACCCTTGTGTTAGCGCGTAGTACACTTGTGACACTGTAAATTTATAGATAAAAAGTGGAATAAACATTATTTTATTCCGTTATAAAAAAAGTTAAGTCCGTCATCAAAAAAGCAGGTAAACAGTGTTTTCGTACTTCGATATGAAATAATATAATCAATACAAGCCAATATACGGAAATTTAAAATAATTTCAAATTGTGGATGTTGGAAGAGAACACTATGTGAAATGAGGAGAAAATGTTACTACATAAAACATAAACTCTCCAGTTTTCACCCAGAGGGATAAGCGAGACTTTACTTTAATTTAGCACGATTATGATACACCTATCTTGCTTCTTTAATATCCATATAAAATATAGTTAACTCCAACAAATTAAATAATACTGATGTCAAATATAATGTGTCCTCGTCATTCTATAAATAGAACCAGTTTTGTACATTGGTTCCTACGATATCAATATTGTTGTAATCGCCACATTTCGTTGGCGAATTTGGGAATACAGTGACCGCCCGATACTCAACTTTCGACGCTGTTTTCCTTAGCTGGTTATTTTATATTTTCATAGCCAACGTCATAGGTGTCAAACCTGTGTATGTTTAATTTTATCAAATTTTATTTATTTGTGTTATAAGGTATTAGATATTTGTGTAAAGGATCAGTGACGATTTATTTACTTGTGTTATTGGATTAAAGTGTAAATAGCTATGGAAAAAAGTACATTGATCCTGTGTGACCGTTTGTACGCCTAATACAATAAAAGCCTTACAAAATTAAATGCCAAATAAAATGAAGAACTGTGTTTGCGGTAAAAAATTGATCGAAAACTTTGATTTATTAAAATGTAATGGATGCAAAGTGCGTTACCACTATCGATGCTTGAACATTATATCAGCCTCATTTAAGGAGAAGAGTATGGAAATGAGGCATGCTTTCAAATGTGAATCTTGTTTAAATGTTACTTGGCACATTCGAGTAACAGACGATATTTCGATTCCTGATACAGCTGCTGCTACCGAGGAGGATATCAACCAGTCGTTTAAAGGAGCTCCGTTAGAAATTCAGGATAGCACGACGCATAAATTAGAGCGAATGATCAATACCTCTTTATTTACTGATATAGTAAATTATATCATTACTGCCAAGATGAAAATTTTAGAATGATAATTAGTCAAAGAAATTAAAGCAGCAGTTTTAAGTTAAGTATATCAGAACAAGATATCATCCGATTAAAGACTGAGTCAAAAGAAGCTAATAAAAAATGTTATCGTTTTCAGACCAACATCAAGGTTTTAAAACAAGCAGCCACAGTCAGCTGGTAATCTCAATTTCGAAGTAAAAATGGGGAGCCATGAAAAATCTTGTATCGAACCATCCGCTATCGGAAAACAAATTATGACAAGTTATGCCTTGGTGGCCAGGAGTAAAGTGGGCATCTTGGAATGAAAAGGACCCTCGAATCCAGCAAAAAAAAAGAAACAAGGACTTGCAATATTGATAATTGGACTGAAGTGAAACCTAAAAGGACGAATACGATTAAAAAAGGAGGTATCTCGTCTATTCTTAAAATAAACGCAGTAGAACGAAAGAAATACTTACATATATGGAGAATACTCACAGAATCTACAGAGGATAATTTATTCGAATATATACCGGAAGTATTACGAGAAGAAAGCTAAATAAAGGTGGATAAGTTAAACCACAAAACCGAGGAGGAATAATACTCATCATTTCGGGTCTGTGTATCTGAAGGTAATAATGAGAAATTATGTAACCCTGACATTTGGCCACTAGACGCTGGATACAGCGATTGGATTTGGTTTCGTAAATAAAGCAAGAACCCACAACTCACACGGAAACAATCTACGAATAAAGATCATCAATATTTTATATCAAAATGTAAGAGGTCTAAGAACAGAGACATTAATTTTTTTATCTTTATTTGAATCCTCTGGTTCGGATGTATTTGCCATTACAGAGACTGGGTTCAATGAATCGAACCATAACGCGGAGATTATACCACACGGCTACTCAATATTGCGACGTGATCGTGCCGATGGACGTAACCAAGGAGGAGTACTTTTAATTGCTGCACCGCAGTTTGAGATAAGAGAAGTACCGATGTCCTGCGACATGAATACGAGTAGATATATTTGTACATTCGAATTAATTTGTGCTACTTTTCACATTCGGAACCGTTTTTTTACTTATGGTCCGAGAGCTCATGACGCATTTTTCATGAAGTGTTTGATGCATCATGAAACTTTGTTTAAAGGTATCAGTCGACTCAATAAGCAGGTATATGACTGTCTGCCTGGCCTACCTGGGTACACCTGGTACTGCGCATACAGTTAAGTCGAAAAAAAATAAATGCCCAAAAAAAGTGTTTGATTCAAATAATAATAATGACTATCCGTTAGCTAAGTTTATAAACAATTAAGAAAAAAAATGGCAGACACTTCTGAAGGGGTTTACATAGGGGCAGACGACCACAAAGTTGTATTTTCAAAAATTCCAAAAAAAGTGTTTGATTCAGTCTGACATTTTTACAGCGTGTTTATTATGTATAATAAAATATTCTCACAAAAAGGCAGACAGTTTCTCCGGGGGTTACTAATTTAAAAATCTATACAAATAAATAATCACTTTTTAAATGGTCCATATTTCCTATCATAATAATTAATACATCTGTATCACATGATTTGATAAGTACATTGACAGCAGAATCCGATTCCAATTGACAAACATGAAAATAATTATACTTTTTTAAGATTATTTAAATAGCTGCTGATAAAATAAAAAGCTGTTCCCCGCGACTTCGCCCGCATGTAATTTAGGGTTTTATTTTTTTTGCGCGGTACCCTAATAATTTTTTTTAAATTTAAAAGCAGCCTAAAATACTCGTTATAACATCAATTATCTGCCAGTGAAAGTCCCGTCAAAATCGGTCCAGCCATTTCGGAGATTAGTCGGAACAAACAGACAGACAAAAATTTTAAAAATTGTGTTTTTGTTATAAATATCGTATATAATGTCTTATGCGTTTAGTAAAAAATTGTTATTTTGAAATTAAAAACAGACATTTAAATTTTATTTATTTGTATAGATTTTTAAATTAATAACCCCCGGAGAAACTGTCTGCCTTTTTGTGAGAATATTTTATTATACATAATAAACACGCTGTAAAAATGGCAGACTGAATCAAACACTTTTTTTGGAATTTTTGAAAATACAACTTTGTGGTCGTCTGCCCCTATGTAAACCCCTTCAGAAGTGTCTGCCATTTTTTTTCTTAATTGTTTATAAACTTAGCTAACGGATAGTTATTATTATTATTTGAATCAAACACTTTTTTTTGGGCAAATTTTTTTTCGACTTAACTGTATGCGCAGTACCAGGTGTACCCAGGTAGGCCAGGCAGACAGTCATATACCTGCTTATTGAGTCGACTGATACCTTTAAACAAAGTTTCATGATGCATCAAACACTTCATGAAAAATGCGTCATGAGCTCTCGGACCATTACTTGTTGTGTAGTACATATATATTTCACCGCAGATGTTAGATAATGAGTATGTAATAATTATCAATCTGTTAGAAAGAATATGTATTAAATTTAAAAACAGTGTTGTAATAGTAGGAGATTTAAACTTGTTTTCATGCGCTAATTATGTACTTAATTTTTATGAATATTTTGTAGCCTTCTGTAAACTTGGTCAGTGTAATACTGTCCCAAACTGTAGTTGCAGATAGCTTGATCTTGTGTTGAGTGGGCACAACAACGTGTCGGTATGTGCGGGAGATGAGGCCGTATTCCGCGCCATCACCCGTACCGCATGGAGGGAGAGCAGCGGGTCATGAAAGTGCAAGATCTGGGTGTTCACTTCACAAGTGATTTAAAGTTTCGGGAACACATTACTGAAGTCTGCAAGAGGGAATACCGCAATCTTAGTTTTGACTTGAGACAATCAAACAGGTTCACTAACATTAACGCAATAAGGGCCTTGTATGAAGCGATGGTAAAAAGTCATTTGGATTGCAACTCTGTGAGTTAGGCTCCAAATGTAAACAACAATTATAAATCAATGTTAGAATGTGTTCAAAGTAAGTTATCTAGATTCTTATATCACAAATTATATGGAGTGTATCCGGGTTATCCGTTACTATATCTTACTCTGTTTGTCCTCGGTATGGTAGGATACAGTAAACTGGAAGTAAGAAGGGAAGTATCGCTGGCCACATACTTGTTTAAGATTTTACGGGGCGTAGTTAGCAACCCAGCTATCCTGTAGGAGATTAAAGGCCGGCAACGCATCTGCAATTCCCTTGGTTCCCCTGGTTTCCCTGGTGTTGCAGTTGTTCATGGGCGGCTATAGTCACTTACCATCAGGTGAGCCGCATGCTCGTGTGCCCCCTATCCTATAAAAACATGAAGTTGTGCGAGCCAGATCGAAGTGCCGAATGGCGGCGACGAGTGCGGCTGCTGGAACTGCCACGCGCGAGAACCAACTTATTACGCGAGGCGCCACTCACCCGCGTGCTACGTACGCTGATGTGGTGGCTGAGCGGATTGATTTATTCTGATGTTCTCTGAACGAGTTCACAAAGGCTATATTGTTATTTCTATGTTTTAAATTATAGACTTATTATATCTAACATAAATAAAGTATAGCTTATCTATCGTATTAGGGGAAAAATGTAATGATAGTAGTAAGTGGATATATAATAATAAATAATAATAATATGACTATAAAATAATACCGTCTTCTAGACCGGATCTTGTCACAGCGCTCAGACTCATTTGGGACTAGACATCTGTGATTGTAGCGCACTTATTTGAGCGTAAGGATTGTATGTTTATATTATACGTGGTAGAGCCATGCTGTAGCTATATAAGTAGTATATTTGTAGCACGAATGGGTCGGCTCGACCGGGTAAGGACCACGCTCTCATAGAATACCAGCTTAAAATAGCAGCTTAACACTGCTGTGTTACTTTTGGTGAGTGTAAAGTACCGGAAAACTCTTTTACTGAAAAAGAGGCATTCCGTCTTAGTACTCACGGGTGACAACGCATCTACATTTCGATTCTTTATTGAATATAGATGTAGATGTAAATGGATCAGAGCAACCACTTACCATCAGGTGGACTGTGTGCTAGTTTGTCACCCGATCCTATAAAAAAATATATGCAATATCTGTTCCCTCGCTTTCATAGTTCGCAGAGGGCGGCAATCCGATACAATCGGAGAGTGATCTGACTCACTACCGACAGTTTTACGTGCTTTCCGAAGCACAGGGGTAAAATCCACCAAAAAACTGGCTCCGAGCTGCTGCTGAAAATTTATTGACAGAAAATCCCAATACCTGATTTTAACCTGAACAGAGAGTCAAACTCGGGACCATATGAGCAATAGTCGTACTCACTACCAATGGAAAAATGAGGTAGTCTGATTATTTTAGGGTTTTTTTTTATAGGATAGGGTGACAAACGAGCACACAGTCCACCTGAAGGTAAATGGTTGCTGTGGCCCATAGACATCCACATTTATCCTCAATTATGAATCAAAATGCAGGTGCGTTGTCAACCGTGAGAACTAAGATGGAATGCCTCGTTTCCAGTAAAAAGGGTCTCCGGTTCTTTACACTCACAATACGAAACACAGCAGCATTAAGCTGCTATTTTATGCTGGTATTCTGTGAGAGCGTGGTCCGTTCCCGGTCGAGCCGACTCATTCGTGTTATAACTATACCAGAAATATAGTTGCAGCATGGCTCTACCACGTAAGAAAAGGTATGGTTTAAATACTGTATGCGAGGCTACAAGATTATATTAATCATATCTCATATTATGAAACAATTGGAGTTAAATAAATTGCTAGATGGAACACGTGCCATCTCTTATATGCAAAACCAACTATAATACTGGTGGTCATCAACAGAAACAAACCTCAAGCATTTGTGCTCATGAACTATTAGTGAGACGTGCCCAGCATTGGACTGTCTATATAAGTGTCGTTAATAATAGAGCATTTTTTTTATTAAACCTTTAACCTGAGTACATTGAGGACCTACTGCTTTCAGTGTAGTAACTCTAGTTATATTCTTATTTGTAATAAGACTAATGGATTCTGGTGCACAGCTAGCGAAAAGGTTACCTCAATCCATTTTAAAACATTGAAGTGAGCTATTCGCCTGACGTCTACCACAGATTTTGAGATGAATTTTAAGCGCCCCTTTTGTAAATTTAAAAATATTTGTTTGCTTGAACTTTATTCAAGAATATTTCAGTGCAGCAATTTTTCTGTACTTTAATGTATACTATTTTGCAATAGTATATTGAATATTTACTTAAGTATATTTATAAAACTGTTGGAGCTAAATTTTCAGATCATATCATGCGTAGATTATAAGATGGATCAAAATTTTGAAAACCTACTTTTGGAAGTGAACACCCAAATTTGAAAGACCCTGAGTCTCATTAAAAAAACTGGTATATTTATAGTGACAACTGTAATCTCCGAGAGGATTAAAGTTAAAAGTAAAGCTAAATTACAGCCTAAATACGTCCCACATACGTGCTGGGCACAGGCCCCCCCTCAATTCTGAGAGGGTTTTAAGGCAAGGAAGTGTCCGCCGCGATGCCCCAATGCGTGTTGGCGAACTTTACATATCTTCGAAATATATATTTTTTCCAATCCAAATTTAGCAGACCATAAACAGCTCTCAGAATAGGAGATGCTTTTGTAACTTTTTATTCTTCAAGCGTGATGATAACTCCAAGTAATGAATGCAGTCTCGCAGTGGACTTGTATGGGCTGTAATTTCATGTGTTAGTTAAGTAGTGCCAAATTTTAGAGACTTAAAAATATAATATTTCAATTATTTCTATATACGGAAATACGGACATAGGGAAAAGTCATAAAACACATTAAAATTCAAGTAAGAACAAATTTAATAATATTTACATTAATTAAAAATGAAATAACGAGGCCATCATAAATCCGTAAATAATCTACTGTAGGTTGTTAATTGTCACCACATAAGGAAAAGCAGTAATCAATACGGTTTGCTAACGGATATTCGATCGCAGTATGTACTAGAAGTTAACTAATATTTTATACTACCAATGCCCGCAAGCTCGCGTGAGGTTGAGAGTTCACTAACTAACTTTTGAGATATTACGATTTAATTAAGACTTAGTCTTAGTTACT
Organism: Parnassius mnemosyne; assembly: GCA_963668995.1. Taxonomy (NCBI): domain Eukaryota; kingdom Metazoa; phylum Arthropoda; class Insecta; order Lepidoptera; family Papilionidae; genus Parnassius; species Parnassius mnemosyne. The sequence continues at coordinate 23,868,594 of CAVLGL010000084.1, forward strand.
TAAAATCAGTTAATAAGATATTGGTAATGATAAAAGCCTATCCAAAGCAGAGACTAAATATTTCACTTAAAATATTTCAATCACTATAAATTTTTGTTCAAATGTATTAAGTTTAGGTACTTTATTTTTGACTTAATAATAAAATATAGAGTATTAGTAGTGATTTAAATTAACAAACTTTTAATACTAAATAAATTCATACGTAAAAACAGTTAAATACAGTAAATCTATAATGGAATGAAATAATATATTATTGACTCCACTTTAGAGCGGCTTAAAGGAAAGTTTAGTGTTAAGAACAGATTAACTACATACAATATCTCTTTAATTTAGTAAGTGGACAGAGATTTACATGATATAGAAACACAGAGGACACTTATACAGGTTATTTGAAAACAGAAAGAATTTTCTAAATGTTGATGTTACAGAACAATAAATTTTCTGGGCTTACCTTCGCATGAAGACAAGGTAAATTTCGTAAAAGTTCAACGACTAAATTTCAAAGCACACGCCAAGTGATTATATTCTCTTAAATCCTTGAGAAATAAAAATGAAAAATCCCAAAAGATTGTCCTTGATATTATGCTTACTGTATTTGGAAGCATATTATTAACAGTAAGAAAATATCGACAGTAGAATTGCTTGCAGTGTCTGAAGCCAAATTATCAACAATTAGAAATTATATTAAGAACTTTAGAGAAAATTTGTTTAATTACACTTATATTAAAAATCAAATTAAGCACTATACTCGACGCACGAATAAGTAGGCTCGATTGGGGCAAGGCCACGTACGCAAAGAAATCTAGCTTAAGTTAGTAGATAATGTATGTAATGAGAACAATAGACTTAGCCGGTAACGCGGTATTCCATCTTTGCCCTTAGGGGTGACAACGCATTCTACATTTTTATTCTTAATTGAGTACGTATGTTTTTAAAACTTGGTTGCATACAAAGCCAGTTCAGCAGATTTATTATATATAATGGAAAATAAAGTTTACTCTTTAAAAAAAAATCTAATGGAATGGAATTGTTAATAAAGTTCGTATATTATTTTTATAATTAAAAGCCATAAAAAACTTTTTTTAATAATTTAAGCTTCGTTGTTTAAATTATAATTCATAATTAAACTTGCACTTGAAATGCAAATGAAAAATTAAAAACGGCGGGTATCACTGACTACAAATAAATTTATTCTGTTCACATCGTCAGGCGTAATTAAATTTTCATACCAAATGCATTTTCTGCAACTAATGGAACTTTCAGTCTCGTTTATAATATTTCATGTGCAAGTGAAACAATTTGTTTAATTTATACTTCGCAGTCGAAACTCAGGCACAGTGGTTGATTGTCCCTTTCCTCGAGTTTAATTGAATAATAAAATGTTTATAATCATTGCTTAAAGCATTTCTTAAATAAAGCAATGGAAACAGGATATGTAAAATTTAACGTTATATAATAAGGTAAAGAAAAATTAAAATACGAGTTTGATTTAATCCCCCCCCCCCCCCAATACAGAAAAAGCACTACTTAAGCCACCTGCACACTGATTTCCTGCATTAGGATATAGTGTCTAGAGTGACTAGGTAGTGGTGTAAGCTTTATTATACTGAGTTAATGTTCTATTCTGTCTTTAAACTTGGTTGCCTGTAAACTGAACCGTGATATTAAATATTTAATAAGAGCGAACAAGAGTTTAGCTACAATTAGGTTACAATGTAAACTGCTGTTTTTCTTAGGATGCCCACTATCTAGTTTTAAATCTATCCACCACATAATTTTTTGACACGAATTTATTTGTAAATAGAGAATAATAATTATAATATTGTGCCATGTCATGTCGTCACAAGAGACTCACCCCATTTATCACAGTCGTAACAATTGGCATAGTTACAGAATAAATATACAAGTGCAATTCTATAAGCTAATTCCTAAGTAAGGGAGGAATTTTAAAAATAATGTTTACGATATTTTTTCATAAAACAGTTACTTTTACTTTTCATTATCAGTTCATAAGCAGTCTTTGGTCGGAGATGCTCGTCTCCCACATTCGAGAGTATTTACAGATGCACATCTTCTGAAAACAAGATAATTATAAAGATGTTTAAGCATTTGTTTTTATTCAATAAAATTATTTTAAAACTGTAGAAATTAATCATAATGATTTGATTTCGGCTGAATATTCAACAAATTACCTCTATACGTAAATTATTATAACTATATATAACTATTTATATTATAACTATATAGGGACGTTCAATAAAAATAAGTTTAAGTACCTATATAACAGATTGGCTTTTGTTAAACATTTTTTTATTAATTCATTATGTAACGTCAAAATTTTTCACTGTCAAAAGATACGTATATTTATATTATTTTATTTTGTTATTTGGAGGCCAATTCTGACTTACAAATTTCAACAAAAAGATCAGAAAATATATAAGAGAGTTGTTATAATAATAATTTTTTGATTTCAGACATAATACTAATTAATAAAGAAAAATATTTCTGCTGCGCCGTTGACAACTGTCAAAGCGTAACGACTATACATACAATGTTTATCAATATGGAATAAATCCAGGGAAGTAATGTAATAATATTTCATTTATAGAGTAAAGTGCTTTTATTTAGACCGTAAATGATTGTTTCAGGGAAAGATGCGAGGTACAGCACATTTCAAGTTAATATGAATAAGTAACTGAGCAGCAACATGGTTTTTTACAAAGGCGATCCACCACTACGAACCTGGCAAGTTTTTCTTCTTTTGTCCTTGAAAATATGGATCAAGGTGGGCAGGTTGATGTGATCTACACTGATTTTGAAAAAGCTTTCGATCGTGTGGATTACATGATCCTGCTCAACAAATTACAAATATTAGGGATTCAAGGTGACTTGCTCCGATGGACTGAATCATATCTCACAAACCGCTCACAAGCAGTCGTGATAGGTGATTTCCGTTCGAGCTACATAAACATACCTACAGGTGTTCCTCAGGGCTCTCACTTAGGTCCACTTTTTTACAATGCCTACCTATATGACATTGGTTCGTGCATTATACACACAAATTACCTCATGTATGCAGATGATAAGAAGATTTTTTGTAAAATTAACACCATACATGACTGCCTATTGATACAAAAAGACCTGGACCGTTTATTTGAATATTACAAAATAAATAATATAACTGTCAATGCAAGCAAGTGCGAATGTATTAGTTTTACACGGAAATGTAAGCCAATTCTAAATAAATATCACTTTGACGGATTAGAAATCAGCCGAAAAGTAAGTGTTAGGGATTTAGGCGTAATTTTTGATCATAAAATGATACTATCCGAACACATTGATTACGTTATCAGTAAAGCCTATAAAAATCTTGGTTTTGTTCTTCGCATCTGTAAACCATTCTCGAATATTAATACAATTAAAATGGTTTATTTTGCATATGTCAGAAGTGTTTTGGAATATGCTAGTTCAATATGGTCTCCACAGTACAATGTCTACAAAAGCCGCCTTGAGCGTATTCAAAAAATATTTGTTAATCACCTTAACTTTCGCTGTCGGAATAAAATCGATACTTACACAGACAGTTGCACTGAGCACGATCTCTTATCTCTGGAACACAGGCGCATTTTGCTTGACATGGCTTTGTTATATGATATAATAAACAGTAATATTGACTGTCCATATCTTGTCTCAAGAATCACCTTTCGTACTCCAAAATTCCGTACCCGCAATACTACATTGTTACAGACTCCCTGGCATCATTCAAACTACTGTCGAAACACTGTTCTTTCGCGGCTTGCTCGTACATATAATGAACAATTTGGACACATTGACCTCTTTGCGAAATCTAAACTTACGTTTAAAGATTACATCAAGAAAACTATAACGAAATAGAGCAGTTGAAGTTAAAATCACATACAATCATATATTCTCTCATCTATTTCTTCTATATGTATTTTTGAGGCTACTAATATAAATATAAGTACTTAAGTTATTTTATTTAATATATATTATAATTAATTATTTGTATTATGTTTATATATTTAAACATTTAATATGTATATATACATAAGTAAATATATATGTATGTATATATATATATATATATATATATATATATATATATATATATATATATATATATATATATATTTATATATATATATTTATATACATATAAAGGTAATGTAATATATCATTCTACCTGACTATCTCTCCTGATCTGTAAACTTATGACCACCTTCATTACATTGAATTGCTTATAATTTTGCTTATAATTTATCTACTAGATTGTTCTTTTTCCTTTTCTTCTAACAACAATACACCTACCATCAAACAATATAAGGGAAACCTGTTATTGGCCATATTTTTAGTTTGTTACATTAATGTTAATATTTTCTATATACGCTGTTGGTTTTCTAAATAAATAAATAAATAAATAAATAATATAAAGACTTTTGAGTGTTGTAGAGGTCTGTTTAGATTTTTTAATAAATATCGCTGCTCCTCTACATTCACAGCCGGATTTCCTACAGTGTCAAAATTGTGCTGACGGTAGGCTGTTTAAAGGTAAAAGGGAATCAAATATACATATTAAACGATGCCATAGTAAAAGTATTTCGGCTTCACAGCCTGCCGTAGAAATTCATAACTTTTTTAGCAATTCTTCTATTGACACAAATGTTTCCCTTTTTTCGGAGCAAATTTACAATTATTATCGTAATGTACCAGTGGTTAAAAGAATTCCTAAAGGTGCGAAGATGCAGCTTGTTGTCATGCACTATTCAAAATTGTTTCACTAATAGTGAAAATAGTTGGCAAAATTATTTACTTTCGCGTATTCCCATTTTCATTTTGATAAAACAATAAATAAATCAATTACGTCTCAACTAAAAGAGACATCTTTTCAAAATTTAGATTACCCAATTAATACTCATTTATCTCGACCACGTCCTAAATTTGATTTAAAAAAGTAGTTGAGTCGAAAGTAATGGATGGCGACTTAAAAAATGTATCCCGTATTTTATCCTCAGACGACATCCTGGCTCCTCGTAATGTCGAAACTCTTGAAAGCCTTCGTCAAAAGCATCCTTCGGTCAAACCGTCTCAGGGCTTACTGCTGCCTCCCAAGACTTCTATGCAACCTTTACAAATTTCGGAAAAAGACACTTTAGAAGCAATTATGTCATTTTCGAATGGCTCTGCTGGCGGCATTGACGGAATTACGCCTCAACATCTTAAAGATCTTGTAAGCGCTTCTGCCGGTGACGCCGGCGGAGTACTTCTTAAAGACATTACAAAATTATGTAACTTTATGCTTTCTGGTAATGTTAATCCAAATTTCATTCCATTCTTATATGGGGCAAGATTATGTGCCTTCAAAAAAAAAGGATAACGATATCCGTCCTATTGCAGTTGGTTCTACATTTCGACGCTTAACTTCAAAATTGGCTTGCAGGTACATAATCGCTAACCTTAAGACCAAATTTCAGCCTACTCAACTAGGTTTTGGCACTAGAGGTGGCTGTAAGGCGGCGATACATTCAGTGCGTACATTTTTAACAAACTCTGATGCAGATGTTCTTGTGAAGGTTGACCTAAGGAATGCTTTTAACTCTATCGATAGGGTAACCTTGCTGAAAGAAGTAGCTAACAATACCCCCGAAATTTATCATTACGTTTGGCAATGTTAAAGTCAAAATACTAACTTGTTTTACGAAAACCATGTTATCGATTCTGCTGTTGTTGTTCAGCAGGGTGACCCTGTGGGTCCAGCACTTTTCAATTTGGGAATTCAACCCATTATTTCAAATTTGAAATCCAAGCTGAATGTCTGGTACCTAGACGTCGGTACACTGGGAGGTAGAGCAGATGACGTCCTCAGCGATCTTACTCATATTTTTCGAAATTTTAAAAAAATTGGCCTTGAACCAAAAAAAAAATTGGCCGACCGAAAGCGAAACGAAGAGATTCGCAATATGGCAGGTTTGAAATATGACCTTATCACAAAAATTGATAAGGGCGTGCTTCGGTGGTTTGGGCACGTTGAGCGAATGAGTGAAGACCGAATGGTGAAGAAAATATATAGCGCGAAAGTTAATATTAAAAGGTGTCGAGGTAGACCGAGACTAACTTTCGAAGACCATGTGAGCAAATTGCTCGAAGAGGGTAGGGTCAAAAGTAGACGTGCATGCATGAAGAAGATAATGAATCTGAAAGAAGCGAAAGAGGTTTGTAAGGATCGTGACACTTGGCGATCTGTTCTCTCTGGCTACCCCGTCAGGGATTGTGCGTGAAGATAAGTAAGTAAGTAAGAACCAAATAGCAATAAATGTGAAATATTTTTTTCCAATAATTTGTCTACTTCTCATAGAGACACTTTAATTCAAAATTTTAATCATATTTGTCCAGGAATAAAAACTGTCAATACGGAATCACTATACCTGCTAGGTGCCCCGTTGTTTTTCGATAGTATTAAACCTGTTTTAAAAACAAAATTTGATCAGTTTTTAAACCTCGTTGATAAATTGTATAAATTAAACCCCGACATAGCTCTTACTATTTTAAAATATTGTCTTCTTGTACCTAGATTTACATACTTACTCCGCTCGAGTCCAGTCTGGAAATGTTCGCATATTTTACAAGATATTGATAATAATCTTAAAATAGCTATAGAAAAAATTCTAAATTTAACTTTAAATACAACAGCCTGGACTCAAGCTACTTTACCTATAAAATTTGGTGGCATTGGTGTGAGAAATCTTTCTAGCGTTGCATTGCCTGCTTTCCTTGCTTCCGTGCATAGTGTCAGTGACTTATGTAACATAATTTTAAATAATAAAGTAGACCTATGCTTTGCTACGGAGGCAGGGCAGATATGGCAAACGCTCTGTCCTGGTGAAAATATTCCACTGGAAGTTAACCAACAAAAACAGTGGGATATTCCGTTGGTACAGGGCGTGCAGAAGGATTTGTTTCATAATTTCCATAGTGACCAAGATAAGGCACGCCTTCTAGCTGTTTCGACTAAGGAATCTAGTCACTGGTTACACGCTTTACCATCAAGTAATCTCGGCACATTACTTGATAGGGAAAGCTTGCGTATTGCCGTAGGAATCCGACTAGTAGCGGCGATTTGTCAACCCCATCAGTGCCCCTGTGGTAGCAGCGTCGACAAGTTTGGGCTCCACGGACTTTCATGTAAGAAAAGCGCTGGTAGGTTTTCACGACACAGTTCTTCGAACGATGTCATCCGAAGGGCTCTTGCCTCTATAAATGTTCCCTCGGTTTTAGAGCCTTGTGGAATATTTAGAGACGATGGCAAAAGACCCGACGGTATGACATTGGTCCCTTGGGAGAGAGGTAAAGCCCCAGTGTGGGATGCTACTTGCGTAGACACTCTGGCGGCCTCTCATCTCAGGGGTACCTCGTTTAAAGCCGGGGCGGCATCAGAGGCAGCTGAACTGAGTAAGTGGCGCAAATATGAGTCTCTGAGCGATGACTACATATTTGTGCCATTTGCTGTAGAGACTATCGGTCCGTGGGGTCCACGTGCGGTGAAGTTCCTAAAGGAACTCCATCCGCGGCTGGACGTTGCTGCTGGTGATAAGAGGGCTGGTTCTTTCCTCGCTCAAAGGCTAAGTATAGCCATTCAGCGGGGAAACGCAGCCAGCGTTCTTGGCACGATACTGCGGGGAGTAGGACTATATGATAATTAAGTTTCTAGTTTTAGTTTTTTTTTTATATCTTAGTTTTTAATATTGTAGACAAAATTAAGTATTATGTAAAATAAAACTATTAAAGTGAAAAAAAATTAAATGTGTTTCTTTTACGATATAGTCACTATGCATTGTAATACACTTGATTTTTTTTCTAACCTTTGATTTCCCTTCTTATAGAACTTTACATCCATTTTACAAAATTCCTGTATTCCAGTGACTACTGTTTCATTGTCTTCAAATCTTAAGTTTTTAAACGCAAATATATTATCTAGAAACATTATTCAAGAGACGTTTAGTAAAAGTTAGAATGAGTATGTTTTAGGTAAATGAAGATGTTATTTTATTTTACAACAAAGTAAACTTTACGTGCAATACACTTGGAATATCTTTTTTCTTAGCTTGAAATTCTCTTACTAAAGAACGGTTTATCTTTTCGTTATTATTCTGCAGCAGCTACGGCTTCATCATTCTTAAATCTCTGTCGTCTCAAATACTTATTCAATCTAGGAAATAGATAGAAATCAATGGGCGTAAGGTCTGGTTAATATGGAGTATGTTAAAGTACTTACCAAATCCAACATCTTAAATTTCCGTCAACGCAATGGTCAACTTGTGAGCTGAGACTTTATTTAATAAATCCAATCGTTACAAATTTTCCGCTACCTTTCTTGGGGATTATTCGTCACATTTTAAGACATTTTTGTTTTGTTTTACATACTTAAAACTTGGTGCAATATTTTTGAGAGTGACTTTTTTTAACAATTTGGAATCCATTTTATTGAAGTCCTTATAATTCCAATATAGTGCAATTAGGATCCAGTAGATTAATATTAAAATCGCCAAATATTACTGCCCTATTACGTTGATTTAGCTGCGAGGAGTATACGTCCAAGAAGCTTTTTAAGTTTGTTCGTCTAGGTTTATAGACAGCGCCGATCTTAATGCATATCTTTTAGTTTTTTTTTTAGTTTAGTTTAGTTTTTCGATTAGATCGAGATCAACTAAGGAAGCAATACTAATTCATAATTTTGTATAATCCTGCACATATTCATATTTAAAAAAGTTTTCACGTATACAGGTAAAAAATAAATAAAATAAATGAAATCAATGCTTAAAGTATCTTTTTTTGAGTGACTATAAAGCCCAAAAAAAAAGAGAGCGGGGCAATATCTCCAAGAGAAGAGAAAAATACTCTTTGTCCTTCATTCATGCCAATTTCCAGTTAACGAGAAACTAAGTCTAGAAGAAGAACATCTGCAACACCTTTTGTACATCTGCAACACCTTAGGTACGTCTGTAACAACTTGAGTCGTCGAGGAGATTGATCAAAATAAGCAAAACTTACGACTAGATTCCGAACGGGGCTGCGCTGCTACCTATATGAAAGGTGAAGAGTACCAGAATTAATTTCAAGAATCAAGAAAATATTACGAAACACTTATTACAATTTATACGCCTCTCTTAAAATAGATAAAGTACTTGGTAATGATAGGATTAATAGAAATAAATAAATGTACGCAATAATTTAATTTAATAAATTAAAACCATCGGTAAATCAAAGTGTGAATGCTATAAGCTCGTTAAAAAAATACGTACATATAACATGATTATATGGAATTTTTTAAAGTAGTTTAAATAAATATTGGTAAATCCAATTGGACAGCGCCCTAAGCGCATTAAAAAAATTACGTATAACATGATTATACGGAATTTTTAAAAGTAATTTAAATATATTTCGACAGCACTCACTCAAAATGACACCAATGATGGAAGAATTGATACTTATTGCAGCCGCTATCTTGTATTTACATTTCGAAAGCATTATCGGCTTCAACACCCTCGAAAACCATTAAAATGGCACCCAAGATGAAAAAATTGATATCTGTTGCAGCTGCCATCTTAGATTTATATTTCGACAGCACTATCGGCTTCAACACTCTCGAAAACCATGAAAATGATACCCATGATGAAAAAATGTTTACCTATTGCAGCCGCCACCTTGGATTTACATTTCGACAGCACTATCGGCCTCAGCACCCTCGAAAACCGTGAAAATGACGCCAATGATGAAAAAATTGATAACTATTTCAGCCGCCATCTTGGATTTACATTTCGACAACCCTATCGGCTTCAACACCCTCGAAAGCCATGAAAATGACACCCGTGACGAAAAAATTGATACTACTTACTTTTAGTACGTACTCCTATAATTTATTCTGTGCTTTTAAAATACTGTAATAAAAAAATCTCTCGTTATTATTATAATCTAGTATTTAAGAAATTTGGTTATTCAAATATTGTGTATTTGTACAGCGATTTTTTTGAGCCGCTGCAAACAACCGTAACAATGTCCACTCACGACGGCGACTGACGCCGAACTGAATGACGCTCTACGTCTCTATTCTATTTAGAAATAATGTTTCATACAAGGCTTCTGAATACACCGAAAATTTCGGCATTTCGCAGCCGTAAATTTTTTATTCAAACTAAATTAAACAAAATTAAACTGCCATTTACATTCAATGGCTTCCCACATGATAGATGAAGAGTTTTAAAAATATATTGAGCTGAACAATTGATATTTTCAAAAGTTATCGTGTTTACAAGCCTTGCGGACTAAATAAATCCATACCATAAGCCACTAATACCCCTTTTTTATTTAAAAATAGCAATTAATCGATTAAAAAAAATTTATAAGTTTAACAATCATTTATCTTTCTGACAATGTGCTTTTTATATCACTTATATGTACAATATGATTGCTAGATACAATTTCACGCGACAAAACTTTGGAACCTTAATTTTTAGGCGATAGTAGAACATACCTTGCGCTTTCGCTTAAGATATGCAATACACACGAGTTTTCACTAATAACCTTATTATTATACTTCCAATTTTCCAGTAATTGTATGTCAAATTTCAATTAAAAAATTTGGAAAATCCAAAAGTGCACGACTCATAATGCTCATATGATTATCATATAATCATTCAAGTCACTCCATAAAGTCCAAGACGTATTTAAGTATATTTATATATACATCCTACTTACTTTTAGTACTATTATTTATTTTGTGCGTTTATAATATTGTAATAAAACGTGTGATAATAATAATATCCAAGTATGTATCAAATTTGGTTTTTAGTAAATATATTGAGTTGAAAAAATTATATTTTCATAAGTTATACAGACTTGATAAATCTTCATCATAAACCACTATAACCAGCGCTTTTTATATCATTTACATGTTCAATATGATTTTTAGATGCGATTTCATGCGAAGAAACGTTGGAATCTTGATTTTAGGCACTAGTAGAACATCCTACGCACTTCGTATTTAAGGCATGCAATAATATTATGTATTTTAAATTTTGTATATAAAATATTGTGTTATATAATCTGAAGAAATATTGATACAGAGTAAGAACTTTTGAATTATATTATTAACTTCATTGATGTGCACCGGCAGTTACCGCAACTGCACATCGGATTGACGAATTTCGTTACCTTTAATTTTAGTTATAAATTAATAACGTGACAATACAGGAACTAACTTGTGATTTTTGTTAGCATAGATTTGTTAGTTACTCAAACAATCAAAGACGACCACGCTTATTACAGAACGATTAGGTAGTGGGGCTAGAAAATAAAAGAGAATGTATGCGAGTAAAACAGAAGAAAACGCCGTCGAAGTCCAAGGCAACATTCTAAGGTGTATTATGCCCAGAAGAATATAGAATACAATTGTTATTGATATATGTATTACAAGTAAAAGCGTATTGGATTATATATATTTAATACAAGTGAATAAATGATAAGAAGTTTGAAGTATACACACATAGTACACCTAGTGGTAAGTGGATGCTGTGATCCATAGACATCTACATTCGTCCGCGATTAAAAATACCATACATAAGTTATTTGCTTTCTATATTGTATATATTTCAATGTTATGTGAATACATTATTATAATTAAAAAATATATATAAAAATATATATGTACTAACTTTTAAAAATTATTTATGCAAATCATACATGTCAATTAAATCTCTTAAGAGAAAATATTATGAACACTTTCTCACAACGTCAATCTAACCAACATGCACCTTCTGAGCGCGAAAAAAGAAGGCAAGGACAAATTATTCGTTCCATTACTCATTACAGCATATAAAATTCCGCTGCTGAACATAGCCCAACACCATTGATTGTCTCAGACCAATTGATGTTGTAGCTTTTCAGCGCAAGCAAATACGTACAACTCTGTAAAACTACATAATTAAGAGACTTATAATTATATTTATAATTTTCAATTTTCTCAACTTTGCAAAATATATTTTGTGTAATATCTATTTCTTCACATATTAAACTAAATAAAGATTCGTTGTTTTTTTTTTATTATTTAAAGTTTACTAAGGGTTATTTGATGAATTACTGATGAATTCCAAAAATAAATGATTTTAAAAAAGCGACACTTGTAATAAATTCAAAAGGATTTATTTTTAAAATTTCTTATATCATATTCAAAGTGTGCCAATCCACACATGCGTATTGGGTAATATAAGCCCATAATTTAGATCACAGGCATTACCCCATACTAAGAGTTCCATAATATAGAACTTACAAAACATCACAGCCAAAGTACGCCGTAAGAGCTGTATGGGTACTGGCTGTTTTTGCAGATTAAACATTAAAACTAATTCAACACTGTATATAAAACGGGATATAAGATGTGATACACGCGTAATCACATTATGTCTAAAACTAGTGTCCATATAAAAAAAAAAAACAATTGCTCCCGGCATATTCCTTTTCTGTACTCTAAATTTAAATTGAAAAAAGACTAACAGAGACGATGAAAGATGATGATGAAATAATGTTTTAAGAAATTCTTGCTTTTATAGTAATCAAAATCAAAATTATTCTTAAGTTTTTACTATTACTTTATAGGTGAAGTCACGCTCAATATTTAATTTATACAAAATCTTACATGATGCCTGGTATTAAAATTTATAATGGTTTATTATACACAGATAAACTCTAAGTGGTACAATTCAGTAGATAAATCAGTGTTTAAGAATAGCAGCAATACAATTTATATGACAATTTTTTTTAATGTGATTGCATTGAGAATAAAACGCAGTTTTTTTTTATTTACTGCTGAGAAACAATTCACTCGAAACATCAGTTTATCATTTCATGTATAACGCTGAAAGGACTGCAGCACTGCCAAAATTTCGACGGAATCAAAGGCTTTATCTATAGTCCACATACGCAAGGCAATGTGGAAGATTTTACTCTTCTGTCTTTTGTACAATTTACCGATGGGTACGTACCATAGGCCTATAAGTACGTACATAGGTCTATGGTAAAAGTAAAGTAAAGTTGCAGCCTATGTCCCACTGCTGGGTACAGGCATCCTGTCATTTCTGTGAGGGTTTTAGGGCAAGGAAATGTCCGCCGTGCTGCGCCAATGCATGTTGGCGAACTTCACATGTCTTTGAAATATTTTTTTCTTATTTCTTAGACATGCAGGTTTCCTCGCGATGTTGTCCTTCACCGCCGAACACGTGGTAAATCAGCACTTAAAATTGCAACTAACAATTTCATTGGTGCCGGCTGGGATCGAACCTGGGTTGCTCGAGTACTGTGAAGCTTACAGCGAGCGCTAACTACCTGAGCTACCACGGCTTTCATGGTCTATGGTGCTAAAGCCTTTATTGAAAACCGGATTGTTCGGGAGGCTGGAAGTCGTCAAGTCTGCGTACGGGACGATACTTAATAACTCAAGAAAATAGCACGTAGACGCGGCTCAGAAGGAAAATCAGTCTGTAGTTCTTCAATAGAGCTTTATCGTCTTTCTTGAAGAACAATACTACCGCACTTCTGCTCCACGCTTCCGGAGTAGTGCCACCATGGAGAATGGAATCAGAGAGCTTCTGAAGGACTCCAGGTAGTAATTTTCCATCCGCTTTCAGAAGCTCCGCTGTAATTCAATCTTCGTCTGGGGCCTTGCCGTTTTTAAGGCGCTGGAGAGTCATTCTAATCTCGCTCAGACTAATAGATATCATCGGAATAGTGTCGAATAAGACTTGCTCTTGGATTTCTACTCACACTTGCGTGTGACTCCAACGATGATGTGTACATCTGCCCATAGATAATAATACTTAATTGACTGTGTAACATTTAAATGTATCATGCTTAAAAATATTTCATTGACAGAACAAACATATATTATGAAGATGGATGAACAAGTTAACAGTCGAAAATGTATTCCATTACAGCCTATAAAATTCAACTGATAAACATAGGCCTCCCTCATAGATTGCCTAATTGGAGGATATTGCCATAGTTATGTAAATAATGTCAGTGTAAAATACTTATGGCGAAAAGATTTTTCGAAATTTTTCGACTTAAAAGATACTTAATAAGCAAAGGTTTTAATAAAATCATTAAAAATATATATTATTTGAGTGTAATACCTATATATTAAAATATATATTTTAAAATAGAAAACCGTAAAATTAAAAAAAAATTAATTATATTGCTTTAAAAATATATACACTGTAAAACAATAGAATAAAAAACCGACCAAGTGCGTGCCGTGCCACGCACAATGTAGAGATACGGTTCCGTAGTTACCCGTCACAATACGTCGGCTTCCTGGATAATGGGCATAATAAGTGAGAAAAAGAAAGATCGTAAGTGAAGGACTTATTTTCAAATCAGCCTTAACGGCAGTGAATTTCAAATAATATTAATAAAAAAACTTTTTTAATTTAGTAATTTTACCCTATCTATGCTGCAAATGAAAAAGTAAAGTTAATAGTAGTAAATCATACAAGTCGTTTCTTCATAAGATGTTTATTTTTAACAGTTTACAATAACATTACAAGTTATTAATGTAGCTATTTTTAGGTCATTTTCAACATTTTTAACAACATTTTTAGCAATTCAAGTACATTTTGTAAGTTGGGCGACTATTACTCGTTAATCTCCTAGTTATACTTAGCAGTACATTACATCGGTGTCGTCAGGTTACATTTATACACGTACGGTACCTTGTGGTCGATCCTACCTCCGGAACTCGGTAAGCTTGTGTTGGTTTATCCAGCCATTACATAATAATTATCCATAGGCCATTTGGGCCCGAACCCTCTGGTTGCCCGTCGAGTGGGCTACTTATGGGCCCTAGTCCAGTCGACTTCTGTCGGGGCAACTGAGGGAGTTGAAGACACTTCTCATACAAGTAAATGGAGGATAATTTATTTTTACCCGTCTATTCCATTATGTAGGGTGTTAAGGCATGCAGCTGCCAATCCAAGAGTAGGATCTTCCCGGCCCATGATGGAAGATCCCACAAGCAAAAGCAGTTCGGGCCTCCTAAAGCCAAAGTGGAAGATCTCTAATTACAATAAACAATAAGGGGGAGCGTTCTATCCTACTGCCATTCAACAGGGAGAATATTAAAACCGAGCTTACCTACCTATATCCAAGGCGACTGGTCCCTCAGGGTTCGGTCAGGTCGCATGTGGTTGTATGGTGCTTGGGAAGTAAGGGTCAGTGATGTATATCTGTGTGTGACTGAGTGTGGTAGAACTTATAAGACCGTTGCCTTCGGCAGCAGCTCGGACTTCAGCACCGCTCCAAATTGTGGTAATCTTCCGCGGAGTCGTCCACAGTCACTTTCTTCGTTCGTCACGAGGACAGTCCTTAAATTTATCGCACAATTAACTAACTTCCAGAAGCCACTAACTCTAATTTGTTATAAAGCGTAACACCCAACACAAATACAGAATGTCGGTCTATACGAAATCCCTTTACTATAAGCAAAAACGTAAAACACCGCGCGAACACGAATGTCCGGCTCAAAGTTCACTACCGTTTCGCGTGGCAACAATTATTTCTAGAATATCAAATGCCGCAGTAGTAGCAATATTGTCGAATACCCTTATACAGATTCTGAGTTAGACACAAGAAGTCCCGGGAAAAGCTCTCAAACAAGGAATGCGCGATACGATGCTAAACAGTATATTTACTAGGCACGCATAAACTATTCCGCGTTCCCGCACAAAAAAATGACAGCGTGCTGTCCCAAGCACAGCTGGCAAACGACTCCTGCGCTCGCGCGCCCTCGCCACACCCTCGACCGAACGTCAAAACCGGTATGGCGCCGAGCCGAGCGCCCTCTGGCGTCAAATTCCGAAACCAGCGTTCGGGCGTGAACATAGGGTGTTGTTAATTAGGTCTTACAGAAACATTAGGGGTTTGCAACAACATTTTTTATTCAGAGGTCAGATTGCAAAATATTTAGATTTAAAGTAGTATTTTTCATTAAAGTAATGTGTCTCCCCTCCCCTCTACCAACTAAACCGTTGTTTTTGGAAATGTGAAAAGAATACACAACAGTAGTATATATATTGAAGTTAAAAGGAAAACTATTACAGCTAAGTATAACTAGGAGATTAACGAGTAATAGTCGACCAACTTACAAAATGTACTTGAATTACTAAAAATGTTGTTAAAAATGTTGAAAATGACCTAAAAATAGCTTCATTAATAACTTGTAATGTTATTGTAAACTGTTAAATATAAACTTCTTATGAAGAAAACGACTTGTATGATTTACTACTATTAACTTTACTTTTTCATTTGCACCATAGATAGGGTAAAATTACTAAATTCGAAAAGTTTTTTTATTAATATTATTTGAAATTCACTGCCGTTAAGGCTGATTTGAAAATAAGTCCTTCACTAAGAAAGATCGTAAATCTTTCTTTTTGGGCCCATTTTAGTCGTTATAGCGGACAAACCGCAAACTCACTTATTATGCTCATTATCCAGGAAGCCGACGTATTGTGACGGGTAACTACGGAACCCTACCTCTACATTGTGCGTGGCACGGTACGCACTTGGTCGGTTTTTTATTCTATTGTTTTACAGTGCATATATTTTTTAAACAATATAATTCAATTTTTTAATTTTACGGTTTTCTATTTTAAAATATATATTTTAATATAACATAACATAACATAAACACTCACGCCTGTCACCCAGAGGGGTAGGCAGAGATTATGGACTTCCATTTGGCACGATCCTGACACACCTCTCTCGCTTCCTCCACATCCATATACCTACGCATACACGCTCGTCGATTAAAGGTACTCTTGATTTGGCCCATTTTTAATATATCGCCAATTTGGTCGATAAACTTTTGCCTAGGGCGACCGTTCCCGACTATGCCGTTCACCTCTGCAACATAAATTTGCTTTGTCACTCTTTCCTGATTCATTCTTTCTACATGGCCAAACCACCGAAGCACTCCTTTCTTAATCCTGATCACAACATCATCTTGCAAACCACACTCTTCTCTTATTAAACAATTTCTCACTCTGTCATTCAGCTTTATCCCTAACATACTCCTTAATGACCGCATTTCTACAGCATTTATTCTACTCTCATGCTTCTTCTGCCACACCCAACTTTCACTACCATACATTAAAGTAGGTACTAATACAGCATTGTGAATTGCCATACGTGCCTTTTTGGACACATTCTGACTTTTCACAATAGAGTGTAGAGCCCCATTCACTCTATTTCCTGCATTCACTCGTCGTTCTATATCCTTATCATATCTACCATCCCTGCTTAACACACATCCCAAATATACAAACTCATCTACTTGCTCTACCAACTTCCCTTCTATTCTTATTTCACATATCGTTTTACTTTCTTCTCTTTCAAAAACCATAACTTTCGTCTTACTTGCGTTCACTTTCATTCCCTTTTCTTTTAATGTCCTGTTCATTAATGTAACCATCATTTGCAACTCGGCTGCCGACGATGCAAGTATGACTTGATCATCGGCGTACAAAAGGCATTTGACGGTTAACTCACCCATTCTTAACCCGCATTCTTCTACTTTCAAATTTTCCAAACAACTGTCCATAAATAGGTTGAACAACCACGGGGAAGCCACACAGCCCTGTCTGACACCTTTATGGATGCCAAACCAGTCCGAGTAGGCCCCGTTGATCCTGACACAAGCACTAGAGTCCCTATATAGAGACTTCAATGCCTGTATCAGACCAGCGGTCAACCCAAATGAGTTCAGTGTTTTCCATAACACATCCCTGTCCACTCTGTCATAAGCCTTCTCCAAGTCTATGAGCGCACAAAAAACTTTTTGGTTTTTGGCCAAAAAACTTCTCCGCGATCATGCGCATGGAATAGACCTGATCCGTACATCCCATTCCCTTTCTAAATCCCGCTTGCACATCCCAAAATTTTCCATTATTTTCTTTCATAACTCTTTCAATTAGTTCCTTAGCATACAGATTTCCCACAATGCTAAGAAGGCTGATACCACGGTAGTTTTTACAGTCCTGCTGTGATCCTTTTCCCTTATATATTGGGACTATCACGGCTTTGCACCAGTCTCCCGGTACCCGCTTAAGTTCCCAACATAAATTAAACAAGGTGTACAACAGGTCTGCCACCACTCCTTCTCCAGCCCTTAGCATTTCGAGAGATACTCTATCATAACCGGCTGCCTTACCTGCTTTCATACTTTTCATTGCTTTCATTATTTCATCTATACTTATATCTCTATCTATTTCCTCTTCTTTCGGAATTTCTATTTCATTTAATTCAAACGTCTCATCACTCATAAACACGCTTTCAAAGTATTCCTTCCATCTCCTTAAACTCAAAACTTCGTCATTCAGAATACAGCCATTCTGGTCTCGTATAGCATTCATTCTAGGCTGTTGTGAATGTTTTAATATATAGGTATTAAACTCAAATAATATATATTTTTAATGTTTTTATTAAAACCTTTGCTTATTATGTATCTTTTAAGTCGAAAAATTTCGATAACTCTTTCCGCCATACGTATTTTACACTGACATTATTTACATAACTATGGCAACATCCTCCCATTAGGCAATCTATGAGGGAGGCCTATGTTTATCAGTTGAATTTTATAGGCTGTAATGGAATACATTTTCGACTGTTAACTTGTTCATCCATCTTCATAATATATGTTTGTTCTGTCAATGAAATATTTTTAAGCATGATACATTTAAATGTTACACAGTCAAATAAGTATTATTATCTATGGGCAGATGTACACTCGAGCAACCCAGGTTCGATCCTCGCCGGCACCAATGAAATTGTTAGTTGCAATTTTAAGTGCCACGTTTACCACGTGTTCGGCGGTGAAGGAAAACATCGTGAGGAAACCTGCATGTCTAAGAAATAAGAAAAAAATATTTCAAAGACATGTGTAGGGCGTCCCCCCACGAGATGGAGTGACGACCTGGTAAGACATGCAGGAAGTCGATGGATGCAGGTGGCTCAGGACCGTGCTTTGTGGCATTTTTTGGGGGAGGCCTATGTTCAGCAGTGGACTTGTGAAGGGCTGTAATGATGATGATGATGATGATGATGATGTGAAGTTCGCCAACATGCATTGGCGCAGCACGGCGGACATTTCCTTGCCCTAAAACCCTCACAGAAATGAGAGGATGCCTGTGCCCAGCAGTGAGACATAGGCTGCTACTTTACTTTACTTTTACCATAGACCTATGTACGTACTCATAGGCCTATGGTACGTACCCATCGGCAAATTGTACAAAAGACAGAAGAGTAAAATCTTCCACATTGCCTTGCGTATGTGGACTATAGATAAAGCCTTTGATTCCGTCGAAATTTTGGCAGTGCTGCAGTCCTTTCAGCGTTGCCAAGTTGACTGTCGATATGTCGAAGTGCTGAAGTGTTTGTACAGTAGGGCTACGATGGCTAACCGAGTACAGAATCTGAGCATGAAATCTATCCAACTGCAGAGAAGTGTAACACAGGGTGACGTTATATCACCGAAACTCTTCACTGCTGCATTGGAAGACGTTTTCAAGCTACTGGACTGGAAAGGATACGGTATTATCATCAATGGCGATTACATCACTTACCTTCGATTTGCCGACGATATAGTCTTTATGGTAGAATCGCTGGAGGGTTTAAGCACTATGCTCAATGACTTCAATAGTGTCTTCAAACGGATAAGTCTTAAGATGAACATGAACAAAACAAAGATCATGTTTAATTTCCATGTAACAACTATGCTTGTAGTTGTTGGGAGCACCATGATCGAAGTTGTTGATGAGTATGTTTACCTGGGACAAATAGTCCGCCTAGGTGAGTCCAAGTTCGACTGAGAGGTCAATCGACGGATTTAACTTTGCTGGGCAGCGTTCGGAATGTTACGACACATCTCCTCGTCAGTTATACCTTAAAACCTGAAAACGAGTTTATACAACCAGTGCGTATTACCAGTGATGACTTACGGATCTGAGACGTGGTCCTTCACTACTGGCCGTATGAGGACACTCAAGGTCGCTCAGCGAGCTATGGAGAGGGCTATGCTCAGAGTTTCTCTGCGTGATAAAGTTAGAAATGAGGATATCCGCAGTAGAACAAGAGTAACCGACATAGCTGAAAGGATTGTTAAGGTGAAGTTGCAATGGGCCGGCCATTTAGCTCGAAGAACCGACAACCGGTGTGGAAAAAAGATTCTCAGGCAAAGGCAGCCTCGTACCTGTAGGCGAATTGTAGGACGTCCCCACTAGATGGAAAGATGACCTGGTAAAACATGCAGGAAGTCGATGGTTGCAGGTGGCTCAGGACCGTGCTTTGTGACATTCCTATGTGTACAGAGTTTGGGATCGTTTTGTTAGTTTTTATGAGATCTTACCTTCAGGCTTAATGAAATGACCTGAAGGTGTACTTCGATGCCTGCTTCTGGAACTCCTCGACGAGTAGCAATAGGTGTGCTGGGTTTGGGCTCATTTAAATAGACACCTTTCCTCCGGACTTGAGAAGTGACTGGAGGTGTATTTCGTTGAATGCCACCTTAACTCCTCGACGAGTAGAACTAGGTGCGCCAAATTTGGACTCGTTTTGGTAGTTATGATGAGACCTTAAAGTGTACTTCGATGAATGCTGCTTGAACTCCTTGACTAGTAAAAGTAGGTGTGTCGAGTTTGGGCTCGGTTTGTTAGTTATTATAAGACCTTATATACGTATTTTATGGAGTGACTTGAAGGTGTACCTTAGAGACTACTACTGGAATTCTTTGACGAATAGAACTACAATTTACAATTTTTTTTTAATTTTTTTCTTCGATCATATGGCCATAATGAGTCGTGCAGTCGTGCAAACTTTTTTATATTAATGTTTGACATAAAGTTATCGGAAAATTTAAAGTATACTAATAAGATTAGTTAGTGAAAACTTGTGTATATTGAAACTCCTTTAAAAATTATGTATATAATGAGTGCTTAAGGCATGCACAATTGGATTTAACAAAAGTTTTATTTTATGTATTAAATAAAGCACAAGCAAAAATTTACTTATTTATCATAGCAGTTTAAATAAATAAGTGTAATTGAATACTGCAAAGCGACCGCCCGATAGAAAAAACTAGTTAATCGATAATGATTAAATCTTGAACTTATTATTATAAAATAAAAGGAACTGCGGCAGTTAACTCGCCTCCTAAGTGTGTCATGTTTGGCTAATATCAAAACTTATGAACTAATCTATAGGGAGGCCTATGTTCTGTAGTGGGCTCTTGATATGCTGTAACAGTAATATTAATATTAATAATTTTCATTTCGACCACGCGTGAGGTCACACTCTTTTTATGTGAAAATGCCTAAGCATACAGACCTCGCGGGGGAAATGACATAATGGAATTGCCACGGGAACCTAAAAGTAACATCCCCGACCCCACCAACACCAGCTGGCCCTTGGCGGCTTTTTCTTGAAAGACGATAAGACCTCACCGACAGTTTATTGAGGATAACTGTGATTTATCCTCTGTCATACCTAATATACTGCCAACTTTTTATATTAAGGTCATGCAATCCATATATACACGTATGAAGATTTCATTTTTTTTTTTTTTTTTTTTTTAATAGGAGAGGGGGCAAACGAGCATGCGGCTCACCTGATGGTAAGTGACTACCGCCGCCCATGAACAACCGCAACACCAGGGGAATTGCCGCGCTTCATTCTTGAAAATGTTCGCAATTCAAATAAATCTACATCAAGAGCAAATATATTTCCTTATTTTATCGGAATATTTCATGTTAGGCGCGCACCAGATGTCGCGAGATTCTTGGATTATAAATTATTGATATAATGAAAGTACGACTTGATGTATCTTAAAAGGTAATATACTCCTAAATCTAATTTGGTTTATAAAACGTTAATATTTTCTAGATGAAACGCTACTTCACTTTTAAGTGAAGAAAAAAAGAACAGTTAATAACCGAGCAGTATTAACTAATCGATATAATCCATTTTATATTATTTATTTAAGCTTCACCGCCGGAGTGATCTCAGTGATTTCAGACCTTCATTGCTGGACGTATGAGGAATCTTTTTTTTTCTTTTTCATTTTTCTTTTTTTAGAAAACGTTACCCCCACACAAGGATTTTCTCCTGTATCGTGGCGGCAGTTTACAAACACAAATTTTAAAAGGACAAACATCTAGACCCGGAACAATTATTTGTAGGCCATACAAATACATGTTCCGTGCGGGATCTCAACCGTAACTGAAATTACCTAACGGATCAATGGCAATGGGCTGAAATGGCAATATGCCTGCCATATAGCTCAAAGAACAACAAACGACGGAAAAGAAAGGTTCTCAAGTGGCTGAATCGTACCGGTAAGCGAAGTTTAGGGTGGCGCCCCACTAAATGGAGTAGCTAACGACCTGGTAAGAGATGCAGAAGACATTAAATGCAAATGGACCGTGCTTTATATGTTCAGCAGTGGCTGGAATGATGATAAAGATGACCGATGCACTACGCCATAAATATATTATTTTTACAAAATATATTGTAAGAAATTCTTCCACTTCTGATGTTAGAAGTTTATTCTCAAAATTATTTAAATAAAAGAAAACTACTCGGTTACAAACCCTGCTTACAATCAGGACCCAATTACACGATATCACCCAATTATGCAAACCAACAGCATCACTACCCATCTCGATGTAACACAGGGCAGCCTCTCAGCAACACGATCTGCCTTGCATACACTTGTAGAATACCTCAGTGGGCATAGTAACTTGGTATAGTAGCCCGCGAGCATGCCTGCACAAACCAGTTTGTGCAGGCTTGCGTGACTGGGCAACTTGTACAGTCACGCAAGCGCTGGTTGTAAGACCGTTGATTGGCTGAAGATTTGGACTGCGCAAACTTGTCTTGTACGATTTTAGTTGAACGTGTGGTCGGTCATTCAAGCCGCGCTTCAGGTAAGCGCGAGCGTGTGGATAACAAGACGGTAACTTGTACAGTCACGCAAGCGCTGGTTGTAAGACCGTTGATTGGCTGAAGATTTGGACTGCGCAAACTTGTCTTGTACGATTTTAGTTGAACGTGTGGTCGGTCATTCAAGCCGCGCTTCAGGTAAGCGCGTGCGTGTGGATAACAAGACGGTAACTTGTACAGTCACGCAAGCGCTGGTTGTAAGACCGTTGATTGGCTGAAGATTTGGACTGCGCAAACTTGTCTTGTACGATTTTAGTTGAACGTGTAGTCGGTCATTCAAGCCGCGCTTCAGTCCGAGGAAATTTATTATCGACATAGTGCGCGTCGCAAATCAAAAAATGGGTGATGTAAGGAGTCATTTAAAGGAATTTTTAACTCAGTTCATAAAACTATACAAGTCGTTACCGGTTTTATGGAAAATTGAAAGCACAAAAAAATGACTCTCAAAACACAACACAAGCACGTGTGGCCACTACACAGTGTTCTGTCTTTTTGTATATTCATAACTTCACAGGCCTGAACTACGCAGGCAAGATGAAGGGTTAGCTGGGCCATTAGTCGCCTGCGCGATACCTTACACTGCTAGAACGGGTGGGAGATTGTCAGTTCTACCTTCATTGGTTCGAATTTTCTTTTATTTTTTTATCCTTATTCTCTGCACGGCCCCTCCTGACATGAAACCGTCCACGGACTCCCTTTAGCTTTGAATATCCTTCCCATCAACAGCATCAGGGGTGCAGACACCGCGTAGGTCACAGACGACGCGTTTGTCAATGGCTCTACGTTAGCACAACGTACGTCGTCTGGATAAGTCATAGGCACTACCTTAGCATAACATAACACAAGTGGTAAAATTACAAAAATTACATCATTATAATGTAAAAATGCGTGGGGTGCTTTTTCAGATATTTTTCTCATGACGCTAATTTTACAAAAATCCGTAAAATATTTACAAAAAATGCCATCAAACACTACGCTTTTTTATAGTTCATTTCAAATAGGATGGCAGGATTCCACTTGAGACTTAGCAATTACAGCTGTAATGTTAATCTATTGTTGTGTGATTATTTTATTGCTTTAACACTTGAAGTTAAGCATCTGTTGATAATAATGAAGCAGTATAGCTGGAATGACGAATTTTGGTACTTGAACATTAAAACAAATTAAATTGTAGATAAAAAACCTTTATTACTTTTAACTTAACTATTTTAAATACTTATAACAACTTGTTAATATTTTGTTTAATCAATCACTCTGAAGAACATTCATCGGTATCTGTGTCCTCACACGTATTTATTATAAATGGTTGTATCCGATCCCTCGAAAATTCGTTTTCCACTCTTATGACATGGTCACAAACATTCTTCCAAAAAATTTTTTTAAAGATTTTTTATCTACAATTTAATTTGTTTTAATGTTCAAGTACCAAAATTCGACATTCCATCTATACTGGTTCAGTATTATCAACAGATGCTTAACTTCAAGTGTTAAAGCAATAAAATAATCACACAACAATAGATTAACATTACAGCTGTAATTGCTAAGTCTCAAGTGGAATCCTGCCATCCTATTTGAAATGAACTATAACTATATGTGCGTATACCTAAACTTTGGCTTTGTTTTTTAATGATAGTTTATTATATTTTTAATTACAAAACATACCTTACCATTAAATTATAATGTTTGAATTTTATATTAATTGTAAAACTAAATAGATACACTAATGACCTTCAATTTATAACGTCCTTTTTAGTTTATCATAAAACCTTTAGTTAACTACCTTTATACTGTTTTATGTTACACTCTCTCGATATCGATAACAGCACTACCTACCATATCCAATTGTAAATGTAAACCATTCTCTCACACAAATTTTCATCAAAATCGGTCCACCCGTTTAGTCATATATTACAGACAGAAGATTTAAAGATAAATGACAAAAAAGGATACCTGCGGAGTTTTGTAAGCCGTTTCTTCTACGGACAGAGGAGCTTCATTTCGTAACGACGCTTAGTTGGTTATAAAAAATAGCATTTGTCAAACCTACTTTTTATTTCTTACGTCGAAGAAATATATTTATTTCAGTTTTATTTCATTTTAATACGTTAAGTAAAAGAAAAAAAACATTTATTCAATGGTTTTTATAACTTTCATTACCTAATTACTAGTTTCGTTAGACAAACTTCAACTGTAGATCTCTTATCGTGAAGCCCCTTTCCATGGCCTAGTTTATAGTTTAACGAGACCAAGTATGGTTGAAATAATCTCAAGTTTATTTAGATTGTAAAAATATAAATTTTATCAAAATATATGTACCTACTACAGAATGACAGCAGGAGTAACTCATTACTGTTCATCTTCTATTCAAATAAATAAATTTGAAGTATCAGTTTGTAATGTCAAAATAACATCATTTGACTAAATTCATATGAATGTATATATAAAAATTACGTAATAAAAATTTTTGTCTGTCTGTCTATTTGTCTATTATACAGGAGGGATCGCACATATAGGCAATAAATGAAACCACATACTTGTTATCGCCTTTGCTGACGATATACACAAAATTTACGTAATCGGTCCAGTAATTAGGTCAAAAAATAGAGTTTTAATTTTAAGCAAATTTGAACTCTCTATAGAATTGGGTCACTAAGTCAATGATTCAATGAACTAGAATCCTTGAACATTAAAAAGCGACGTTGCCACGCAGTGCAAACTATTACGACGTATTGACAGCGGTGTCTTTTGGCGGCGTCCATAAACAAGCGGCACGGGGCACGCGGTGCTCTTCAAAGGCGACGGCGAAAGTGCGCGCCGCCTTTCTATAGAGTAGGACACCTATTGTAATCGACCATTAGGTTATTTAAAAGCGAGTAATGATCGATAAACATAAAAAATAATGTTAAGCTTAAAATACTTAGGCCATGGTGTTTTTACAATTAACGTTCTGTTATGATAATTCTAAAAACACTACGACCTAAGTATTTTAAAGCTAAACTTTAAAGGTAAGCGTGTTCTTGTAGATTTAGAGATATGTAATAAATTATTTTGACATGATAAAAAACCCATAAAAACAACCAATTAAAAAGTCATACTTACTTACCCGTTTGCTAGGAAGTCACAAAACGGTACTTTCGTATGTTCAATTGTACAAAAATAAACGATTTTTTCTAACAATCAATAACTTGTCAATTGTTATCAAATTAAAAATCAAAATTACTTGTATTCAAATGTCTTGTAGTAGGTAAGTTAGTGTAAACAGAAGTGTCGATAAACGATAATTGCACCTTCTGACTGTCCTATTTATTATTTTTATTATTTTCGCCATTTTGGAATTTGGAAGTTTCGCTTTCAGTTCACCGCCAATATTCCAGGATACAGGTGCGTTTCGCTGCTTACGCGCTTTGCTTCAAGTGATTTATTTTTCTTAAGATACATACAGTTATTCAAACAATGTTTTTACGGTTAAATGGACACTTATTAGTTAATTGACTTTGTGTGTGTAAATAGTGTTTTTGAATGCGTTTATTTTTATTAGTTTTTGTCAACATTATGCGGCGATGTAATGTAAATGCACAAGGCATTCAAGAACGTGGCGGACATTATGAAAATTTTAAAATTTAGGGTTCAATTAAATTTTGCAACTAATATGCAATAATATTTATTTCGTTCAGTTGCACTATCGCGAAATAAATAAGTAGCGGTAAAAATAGCTGAACAGTTTAGTGAGTAAGTTTTTATTTCGTCGTACATTGTCAAACGAATCAAAGGCCGTGCCCACGTGCAACGTTGCCACTCTTCTAAGGGGTCAAGGTACGTAGTCTAAACAGAGTGTTTACTTTTACTGAATTTATTTTAATTCCAGCTGTTTCCCGCGACCTCGCTCGCGTGTTAGCGTTTTTATGTTTTTGCGCGAAACCCTAATTCTTTTTCTAAAATAAAAGTAGCCTAGGTTACTCCTTATAAAATCAGCTACCTGCCAGTGAAAGTTCCGTCAAAATCGGTCCAGCCGTTTCGGAGATTAGCCGGAACAAACAGACAGACAGACAAACATTATAAAAATTGTGTTTTAGTTATACGTACTTATATACTTTCATATGCAATTAGTAAAAAGCTGTAATTTTGACATTACAAACAGACTCTTCAATTTTATTTATTTGTATAGATTTATTTTGTTTGAAAATTTCACTTTTTTAATTTATGGGCTTTAATTTAATATTTAATTTTTCTACACTTCTATGGACCACTATTACTTGCGGTTTTATTTACTGCATATACGTGGATTCCTTACTGTATATGTTCCGGCTAATCTCCGAAATGGCTGAACCGATTTTGACGGGACTCTCAGTGGCAGATAGCTGATGTTATGAGGAGTAACTTAGAATACTTTTGTTATAGAAAAACAATTAGGGTTCCGCGCAAAAAATCAAAAGCCAAGAATCATGTCAAACAATATAATCTTACGTAAACACTTAATCACGCTAACAATTTCATAAGAATCTATTGACAATCTACATAAAATTGCCATTAAAGAGAAATAAAAGTTAAATTTACAAAACTATTTCCGAAAGCAGCAGAGTAAGAGAGGGAGAGAGGTAAAGCTAGGTTTAATCATACCGTCGGCTGTCCTGCCATTGTCTCTAAATATTCAACAAGGCTCTAAACAGAGGGAATTACATAAACATCACATTTAACCATTACCTTTTGAAATCATAGCTGGTCTCTCCAAACTTTAGAGGACCACTTTATATCGATTGCGAGGCGCACCGTTATTTTCAGGTAGAAAATTCAAAATTTAGGTGTGGTCTGCACTTTATGACTCGTCTGCTCCAACCGTTGTCAATTAAAAAACAAACGAAATTAGCCTATTGCCTTTTCAGTTTACAAACCTAGAAGAATATGTCAGTAATCTTGGCTTTCCGGCGTAATTCTTTATTAGGAATAATTTTATCCACTACAGAATCGCCAACCATAGCCTCTTGCAATGACCGCTGGTGATCTTTAGGGATTAATGAAATATGTTGTGGAGTAGTCGTACCATCAGTGTCAAAGATTCGGCTTGGACAGTCGGTCGATGACTTTTGTCATCATATTTGATGATTTATACACAGAAAAAGACGTCGGGAGGATCTATATAGTCTGCTCAATATCTCCTCAAGTTCTTGCAGCGATTATTCCATGATTACAAGATCGTCAGAAACTCTTATGAGACATCTTAGATTAACTCTTTGCAAAACATAAGAGTTTTAAGCAAGTTTTCGTAGGTGGGTATTAACATACAAATTATACAACATCATTTTATAAATTATATTTTCATATAATAGAACCTATCAATAATCAACTGTTAAACATATGCCTCCCCCTTAGACTGCCTCATAGGAAGGATGTTTGGCATAATTGTTATGTTTGACAGGCAACCGCAGTTTTATATTATTTAGTTATTATTAGGAAGACGAAGCTGCCTCTCTCCTGGGTTGTTTCCCTATGTTTCTTACAATTTGTAGTAAATTTAAGTGGATATTATACGAGCCAAATATATTATATTTTGGAAGTAATATTAAATAGGAAAGTCATAAATAACATAAGAATATGAAATGAATCTTTATTTTGTAGCAGCTAAATTTAATAACCGTGCCGTGTAGTGGCGGTCAAGAATATACACTACCCCATATCCTCCCGTGGGTGTCGTAAAAGGCGACAAAGGGAAACAGCCAGGAGATGGGCAGCAGCATCTTCCTGATAATAGCCAAATTACAATAAAAAAACTGCGGTTGCCAACCCGCTCGCCAAGCGTGGCAACTATGGCAAATACCCCCCAATGATGAGAGCAACAAAAAAACGGCCCCCAGTCCCCGGCGGCCCCGCTATTCCTGGCTACGGTGGCGACCATGGTAACGGCGGGGCAGGAGGTGCTAAGAATCTCCGGTGGAGGTTCGGTTGCCACCTTAGACGACTCGACCTGGCAACGTACAACGCACGCACCCTGAGGACTGACGAGAAGATCGTGGAGCTGGAAGAAGAGATAGACAAGTTGCGCTGGCATATTATAGGATTATCCGAAGTCCGAAGAGAGGGGGAGGACACGGTAATCCTCGAATCAGGCAACTTGCTCTATCACCGGGAGGGCGACCATCTGTCCCAAGGAGGTGTCGGATTTATCGTCCACAAGTCTCTCGTTAACAACGTTGTAAAAATCGGGAGTGTGTCGACGAGGGTTGCGTACCTTATACTCAGAATCACCAAATGGTATTCGCTGAAGGTCATACAGGTTTACGCACCAACCTCGGCACACCCCGATGAGGAGGTGGAGGAAATGTATGAGGATATCTCTAGAGCCATGCATTCCTCCAAAACCCAATATACGGTGTTAATGGGAGACTTCAATGCAAAACTAGGCACAAGAGAGAACGGTGAGCTGAAAGTAGGGAAATTTGGAATAGGGCAACGGAACCCAAGGGGCCAGCAGCTGGCCGACTTCATGGAGAAACAGGGACTCTTTATGATAAACTCTTTCTTCCAGAAACGGCCCCACAGGACTTGGACCTGGTCGAGCCCTGACGGTTCGACAAAAAATGAGATTGACTTCATTATGACGACCAGACGACAACTGTTCAGTGATGTCTCCGTGATCGCGAGGGTGAAAACTGGTAGTGATCACCGAATGGTTAGAGGCACACTGAACCTAAACGTTAAGTTGGAGAGGTCTCGTCTAATGAAGTCAACGCTCCGTCCCCCTCGTGCTCTGTTCCAGAGTCCCGAAACCTTTCAGCTCGAGTTACAAAACCGTTTTCAGGGCCAGGAAGACTGCAATGAAGTGGACGATATGAATGACAATCTCGTGGAAACTGTCCATGCGGTTGGAGCTAAGTTCTGCAAGACCCGCCGCAGAAGAACACAAAAACTCTCCGATCACACTCTTAATCTCATGGCTGTTAGACGGGAGATGAAGCTACATTCTTCAACAGACTTGACAGCATACAGGCATCTGAACAGACAGATCTCCAAATGCATGCGGCGGGACTTACGCAACTTCAATACAGCTCGTATTGAAGAAGCGATCGAGCGGAACCAAGGCTCCAAAGTCTTTGCCAGAGATCTGTCTGCCAGAAAGAGCCAACTGTCAAAGCTGAAGACAGAATGTGGCAGCATCGTTTCCGGGACACCTGAGATTTTGAGTGAGATTGAGAGGTTCTATGGGCAGCTGTACACATCATCGTTGGAGCCACACGCAAGTGTGAGTAACGATCCAAGAGCGAGTCTCATCCGACACTATTCCGAAGATATCCCGGATGTCAGTCTGAGCGAGATTAGGATGGCTCTCCAGCACCTTAAAAACGGTAAGGCCCCAGGCGAGGATGGAATTACATTGGAGCTTCTGAAAGCGGGTGGAAGACCGGTACTTGAAGTCCTTCAGAAGCTCTTTAATTCCGTCCTCCATGGTGGCATTACACCGGAGGCGTGGAGCAGAAGTGCGGTGGTCTTGTTCTTCAAGAAAGGTGACAACGCTCTCTTGAAGAACTACAGACCGATTTCCCTTCTGAGCCGCGTCTACGTGCTGTTTTCGAGAGTCATTACGAATCATCTCGCGCGCAGACTTGACGACTTCCAGCCTCCCGAACAAGCCGGTTTCCGAAAGGGATTTAGCACCATAGACCACATACATACCCTTCGGCAAGTTGTACAGAAGTTCGAAGAGTACAATTTGCCACTATGTCTGGCGTATGTGGACTATGAGAAAGCCTTTGATTCCGTCGAAATTTGGGCGGTGCTGCAGTCCCTTCAGCGGTGCCAAGTTGACTGTCGGTATATCGAAGTGTTGAAGTGCTTGTACAGTAGGGCTACGATGGCTATCCGAGTACAGAACCAGAGTACGAAACCTATCCAATTGCAGAGAGGTGTAAGACAGGGTGACGTCATATCCCCGAAACTCTTCACCGCTGCATTGGAAGACGTTTTCAAGCTTCTGGACTGGAAAGGATACGGTATCAACATCAATGGCGAGTACATCACTCACCTTCGATTTGCCGACGATATAGTCCTTATGGCAGAATCGCTGGAGGACCTAAGCACTATGCTCAATGACCTCAATAGTGTTTCCCAACGGATAGGTCTTAAGATGAACATGGACAAAACTAAGATCATGTTTAATGTCCATGTCACACCTATGCCGGTAGTTGTTGGGAACACTAAGCTCGAAGTTGTTGACGAGTATGTTTACCTGGGACAAATAGTCCGACCGGGTAAGTCCAACTTCGACCGAGAGGTCAATCGACGGATTCAACTCGGCTGGGCAGCGTTCGGGAAGCTACGACACATCTTCTCGTCAAACATACCTCAAAACCTTAAAACGAAATTGTACAACCAGTGCGTGTTGCCAGTGATGACTTACGGAATTGAGACGTGGTCCTTCACTGCTGGCCGTATGAGGAAGCTCAAGGTCGCTCAGCGAGCTATGGAGAGGGCTATGCTCGGAGTTTCTCTGCGTGATAAACTTAGGAATGAGGATATGCGCAGTAGAACCAGAGTGACCGACATAGCCCAACGGATTAGTAAGCTGAAGTGGCAGTGGGCCGGCCATATAGCTCGAAGAACCGACAAACTCAGGACCGTGTTTTGTGGCATTCTTTGGGGGAGGCCTATGTTCAGCAGTGGACTTGTGAAGGGCTGTAATGATGATGATGATGAAATTTAATAACCAGAAAGCAGTTGGCATCTATGTATCTCTTCAAATATCCCGCCAAGCGTGGCAGCTATGGCAAATATTCCTCTTATAATAATGTAGTCTGTATAGAATATCTATATCTATATCTTTTGTAATGAATGAATTAATTAATTACTAAATTATTTTTGTAACTTGTTTACCGTAGATAACTAAAGCGGATGATAAAAAAATTACAAAACATTTGTGAAAAAGATTAAACACTGAGTGTAAATTTATTTGTATTTCAAATTCGCGCGGTTGTGAATAATCGATAAGTTATTATCAGTCGATCGCAGACAATCCCATCTATTCGTACCTCGACATAAAAAAGGATCATATTCACTTTCCATTATTGCCCGTTGTAACGATCCCCCACCCCTTCTATTACATATTCAAAAATATAAAATTGACGTGACCAGTATATTAACCATATATTGATCTTTCTAAAGGTTTAAATATAGGTCGTTTAATAAATTTATGGCGTGATCGTCTTAAAGGATCCTTATTTACGTTGTATTTGTACAGTAACTTAGTTCTTTTAGGTGTTTCTTGGAAGAATGAATATTCACTAGAGCAGTCTAAAGCTGTTGGTAGTGCCTTATAAGCTAAAGAACCTCGTTCATGAAGACAGGGCTCAAAAAGGTTAAGAAATTTAAATCGTCCCTATTCCATTTGCATCAGGTTTACATCAGTCAATTCCTTATTAATTAATCCCTTCCAGCTTGGAAAAGGTTTACAATATTTATATCAAATATCAGAAACAAGGGCTTCGCTCTCCCACATTTAAAAAAAATTGGGTGAGGCAAACGGCTACACACACGTCGTGTGCGGTGAGAGCCAACCCACCAACGCGTTCCCCCGAAGGCTACGTTAAGTTGGGAACTGTACCGTAGTCCACAGCCAAATACCGAAGTCCCGCATGTCAATGCGTGTAAACACCATACATAATATGATCAAATCCACACACTGAACGGACGTCACTCGGATTAGGCAATAATAAGCACACTGGCCATAAGCGACAGGTCTATAATTCTCTATGGGACCTTGTGATAATATGGCTGAAATAGCAAAGTTTGATGCATCACAAGTCAACACGAAAGGCTTTGTGAAGTCTGGGTAGGCTAATATTGGAGCAGTAGTCAAACAATTTTTTTAGAGTTTCGAAGGCTAGTTGTTGCTCATTTTGCCAATTGAAAGGAACATTTTTCTTTAGAAGGTTTGTAAAAGGTTTTGCAATTTTGGATAGATTTGATATAAATCTTCGATAGTATGACACTAACCCCATGAAATATTTGATATCTTTTGGACATCGAGGTTGGGGAAATTATTGAACAGCTTTGGTTTTCTCTGGATTTGGCTTTACCCCCTCGTTGGTAATGATATGACCAAGATATGATACTTTCTTTCGGATAAATTCCCACTTATCTGGTTGGAGCTTAAGATTGAAGTGTCGGAGTCTGTCAAAGATGTTGGAAAGATTATTTATGTGTGCTTGAAGATCATGTGAGTAAATAACGATATCATCTAGGTATACGAAGCACTTTAGTCCTTGTAGGCCAGATAGGGCAGTGTTCATCAACTTTGGAATGTTGAAGGGGCGTTTTTTAGCCCAAACGGCATCCTTGTATATTCAATGTGTCCTTGCGTGACAAAAAAAGCAGTTTAAAGAGCATCCTTTTCGGACATTCTTATCGGGTGGAAACCGCAAGCAAGATCTAAAGCGCTAAAGTATTTACATTTCCCTAATTGATCAAGAATTTCTGTTATGTTGCGTATCGGATAGGAATCTCCTATATTGATGTTGTTTAGACGGCGGTAATCTATGACTACGCGCCATTTACGTTGCCTGGACGCATAGATTTTCTTTGGAACTATCCAAATTGTCTATTCTACTTCTGTTTATAAATGTCAGGGAAACAGTATAGGCTGGCTTAGTGCAATAAAGCCTTATTTCATCTTTATTTACTTTTAAGGTGTTGTTATCATAATTCATTTTGCAATTAAATTTGATAAGGAAGTCGCTACGGATGGTTCCATCATACGGAAAATCAAACGCTGGAAGTACGTAGAAGTTATGTTGGTAGGAACAAAATTCAATTGGGATGTGACCAAAGGATGAAACAGAGTCATTTCCTATACCAGTAATTTCTATAGTATTGTTGTTTATTTCAGGCATCTTTTCTATAGCAGAATCTTTAATAATACTGATAGCTGCGCCGGTATCGACGAGCAAGGATAAGGATTTCGACGAGACAGAAGTTTGAACTTTTATAAAAGGTAAGTATTTTTTGATGGATTTGTAGAGATGTTATATATTTTAATATTATTTTCTTTCTTTTCAGATGCAGGAGACGAAATAATCTTCGATATGACGCCGTTGATAGGCTGTTTGGTAATTGAAGTAGAATTATTAACTTTCAATCTGTCGGTTTGGGGCTGGATAACCTGTCGGTTAGATTGAGTTGGAACGACAATAGATGTAGGACACGAAATACTCTTCGATATGACGTCGTTGATAGGCTGTTTGATAATTGAAGTAGCATTATTAACTTTCAATCTGTGGGTTTGGGGCTGGATACCCTGTCAGTTAGATTGAGTTGGAACGGGAATAGATGCAGGAGACGAAATACTCTTCGATATGACGCCGTTGATAGGCTGTTTGATAATTGAAGTAGCAATATTAACTTTCAATCTGTCGGTTTTGGGGCTGGATACCCTTTTTTTTTTTTTCATGGGGAAATGCCTACGCACACCCGCCTCGCGGGGGCAAGGACGGGTTATGTCGGACTCGCACCGACTAAAACCCCATGGTGTTCCACCCTCGTCGCATATTGGCAGGGCCACGGGAACGCTTTCGCACTCTTCCGCGGCCCTACCTGCGGTGGCCACCCCATGGCGGCCCCTCCTCGGGAGAGGACCACTCCTCCCCCAACTCCTTCCCAGGTAAGGCGCACCAGAACACATGGTGCGCCCTCCTCCTCGGCCTCCAATTTCCAATGCGCAACGGACGCCCCCGTATTCGATGCGCGAAGGCCATGGGGCCAGGAAAAACTAGCACTCAGAAGCACCGGCCTTCCTGGCCCCAGCGGCGGATCTGGTCTATGGCTCCGCCGCCAACCGAGATTCGGCTGCGGAGGGTAGGGAGAGCGGCGCCTCGCAATACCGACACTCCTCTCCCCCCGCAGCCCCACCACCACCGCATCATTAACGGTGCGGCCCCGTCAGAGTTGCGGAGGATAGGGCGAGTGGCGCATCGCCATACCAACACTCCTCTTCCTCCGCGACTCCACCTCGGCTGCAGCGGTAGAGGGTGCGGACTCCCTTCTCACCGCAGCCTCCCGACACACATCCGAAGTGGGCTCGCCAAGCCCACTCGGAGTGGCCACCTCGGGCCGGCCCTACACCACGGGCCAGCCAAGGGGTTCCTCTTTGTTCACCGTGGGTGACCAAGCCCCCCCGCCACGACAAGGCGAGAACCCGTTCGGGGGGGGGGGGGGGGGCTGGATACCCTGTCGGTTAGATTGAGTTAGAACGGGAATAGAAAATGAGTGAAATGCTGTTGTAACGGCACGCAGCTGCCCCTGCAAAGGTCGCCTTAGCTGGGGCCCATAGCAGCCTCCTTGACGGGCAGACGCGGTTCGGGCCCAAATGGCCATATGGAAAAATGTCCTATCATCCTAAACTGTAGGGATAAGGCTAGAAAAATATAGTACGTACCTGTATCCGAATCTAAGACCGCCCCAAGGCTCGGTGAGGCCGTAAGTGGGTGTAAGGTGCATGGAAGGTAGTGTTTAGTGATGTGTATGTGTCTGAGGCCTGGCCCAGCTGTGGTGACCGGCAGCGGCCGATTTCCATGCTGCCTCACAATGCTGCATCACTCCAGCAGGCTTCCCCGTTGGACCATTTCTTTCTTCATGTCACTATTTCAGTATATTAACTTCATTGTACATTTAACTAACTTAAACTCGCCGAATTCCACATTCATCGTAGAATTTAACACGTGATACCCAACACAGTAATGGACAGTAGTTCAAAGTTCAACTTTCACATCATGTCCCAGATTCATTTATTACCAAATTACGAATAGTGAACTAACGCGATCTCTTCATGAGTCACACGGTTCAGCTTTTCAAACACAACTAAATTCCTTCGTTCGATATCAAATACTACGCCGCGGTGAGAATTCAAAATACTCCTCCTTGACACGTGAAACTAACAAAACAGTCAACACACAAAAATGGGTACTTAACGCGACGGCACAATTACAATGATCTCCAAAACAGTCAACCGGTGACGCCCTCGAAAAAAAGAATGCGCTGTGCAAATTCTAAACCGTATCTTTAATCGGCTTGCGCGCAAATTCCACGTCACGCGAGCAAGTTAAATATTACAAAATCACTTCAACACGCATTCACTATCTGATTTGCACAATTACTTTCAAAGAAGTTACTTTAATCAGTCAAACACAGTACAAGCCTCTTGTCAAGAACTTAAACCCTAGACAACCTAAAACGAGACGGTTTTCACGAAACACAATTACGTAGCGAAGTCACGCACTAAATCTAACAATCTAGACCGTATACCGGTCGTGCGAAACTTCTGAAGCAATAACCGAGATACGCGGATTAACCACACCGCTGCTATCGAGCT
Organism: Parnassius mnemosyne; assembly: GCA_963668995.1. NCBI lineage: Eukaryota > Metazoa > Arthropoda > Insecta > Lepidoptera > Papilionidae > Parnassius > Parnassius mnemosyne. The sequence goes on from CAVLGL010000084.1 coordinate 23,905,003, forward strand.
ACTGCCGACTACTCTCTCACCCGACAGCGCGAAAACGCTGGGAAGCTCCCTCCCTTCCGCTGCCCCCTCCCCGCAATACGCGTGGCACCTGGCACCAACGGCCGATTCTCCAAGTCGAACTTGATTGGTTGCCGTCTCAAAATGACCATTTTTGGGCATAAACAGCTGTGTTATGATTGACAATGGGGTGAGTATCGGCTTCGCTATTTAGTCTTCCCGTGCGATACTGGACGGGAAATCCTCCGCGTTTAAATGGTGGTTGGTGTTATCGACATTTTGATCGTCTGCAATAGCAGCATTGATATGCTGATTACGATTCGGGAAAATGTGAGGCGGTGGACCATTATTATTGTAGTTATTGCGATTAACATTATTATTACTATAATTGTTTTGAACGTTACGAAATCGTCGTCGATTATTAGCCTCGCGTTTGCGGCATATTTCTAATGTATGGCCGGGTATTTTACAGTATCAGTACACTGTGTAATCAGTTTTGAACATAGAGGAAGACCCAGCTGAATTATTAAAAGGCCTCACACGCGTGGTTGTTTGGTTTTGTTAAAAATTACGCTAGAGAAGCATCTTTGGTTTCAATCCTGGGTATTTGTTTAACTAAGGTGGCGTCGAGTCACCTGGAATATTTTTTCTTCAGACACGGCAAAATTAATAGCACCATTGAGCGTATCGGCATCGCGGCATTGAACTACTGTTGATAGACGAGGATTTAAGCCAACCACGAAAGTGTGTAACGCTAAGTCCTGCATTGCCGCGAGACGGCCTGCCAGTTCTTTTTTCTTGTAGGTATTGATATATTTATTTCCAGTAACAATTTAGACAAACACGTCTCTATTCGCAGGGCGTACTGGTTGACCGTTTCGTTATTGGATTGACAGCATTCGTGTAGGTCTGAGAGCAGTGCAGCGTAATGTTTTCTGTCACCGAATTGGGATTTAAAAAAGTCTTCTAACTGTGACCAAGATTCAAATATTTTAATCGAGCAAGCACTTTCAGCGAATCCTTCTAATTGACTAAGTATGTATTTTAAAAGGATATCCCGTTGTTGATCTGACGCGAGGTTCATTGTATTACTACAGTTATTAATAAATGGCATTATTTTTTCTCGGTTGCCGTCAAACTTACTTATAAATTTACAAAGAATATTCAGATCGATGCTTGGTGTCGAAATAACCGGTGTAAGTCCGTCTTTAGACATTGTGACGGATGAGGATTAGTCAAAACAAAGATAAGGTACTCGGCGTTTCGCGTGGGAGTAGTAGCAATAAGGCGTTGCACTGGTCTCGAATACAAGCAATGGCACACAATTAAAATATAATGTTCAAAAGACACTTGACATACAATGGATTATGCTCGGATGTTCAGCGAAGAAACGAGTTTTAAGCGGTAAGTATTTATAGAGATCACAACACAGAACGTTCTACTAATTGCACAATTGAGTCCTCAGAGGCACCAAGGACCTATTATAGATCCCTTCACTGTTGCCACCAATGTTATACGGGGCTTCACTAAATGTATTTAAAAAAAAAACTATTTAGAAATTACAACTGGATTTTATTATAGAATGACACACATTTGGAATTGAAATTGAGAGGCGAGTATTTCGGATGAGAGTGTATGACGAACTGCGCGGTATTGCTAGTGTTGAAATAAAATAGTACCGAAGCTACTAAGAGAGTGCTGACTGTGTGCTTTGTGTCAGCGAATCCTTATTAAAAGGGAATCTATAACAGTTCCTCAGTTTTTAGGTGTACGTAAGTCTCGTGTTGTTACAATTACTTTAACTTAAAGTAATAGAAACAGGCCACGACTTAACAGCATTTTAAAATGAGCTGCGTTTGAGTATTTGGGCCAAAAAGTAAATTTACCGGAAAAAAATATATGCGGGGAAGCTGTTTTATTTAAAATAAAGCTTTTCGTAAATCAGGGTTCCTTCGGCTACATGGCCACATTGGGTGGGATAGTAGTTAAGAACTGGCTTAGTAGTTAAATAATTCCTGATAGAAAAAACTGTATGCTGTAAACAGAGTAGATGGTGCTCTTAAATGTATTGTGGGAAGTCAGAATGTGTAGAAGTTAGATAGTCCCTAACTTATATTGTATGATGGTGTAAGTTGGGTGTGGTAGAAAAAGAACATGAGACTAGAATTAATACTGTAAAAATGCAGTTAACAAATGTGCTAGACGTGACACTGTATGATAGGACGAGAAATTGTGTCATAAGACAAAAGTACAGTTTGCAGGAAAATATTGTGATTAAGATCAAGTAAAGAATGTCTCGGATAAAGCTATTTTGTACTAGAGAAGTGAAGGGCATTGACAGCAAATAAGAGAATCCCTAGGTGAAAGTTTACTGTCCATATTGGTGATATATATTGATGATGAGCCTAATTGTGAGAACCTTTAACCAACGAGCGTATATGCGAAGATTTGTGGGTGTGAAGGATTCTAAAAAGGTGTACCAGGATCTTGCCTCAGTAGTCTCTACCATACCCGACCGGGTGAAACATTTTAGTTATGTTTATGATATTGGAATGTTTTTAATATAAATTTGGTATAAGGTTCAAAGTTAATCAACAAAGCATGGCCCAATGATCAACAAATCCTGAGTTTAAATCATAGCAGATGCCAGTCAACATTTGAATCATTCACTCATTACAGCCCGTAAAAAGTTTACTTGCGAACATAGACCTACCCCAAATATTTCCTCCTGGCCAGCCTTGCTACAGTTACACTGGCTGGCGGTTTCAAAACCCTGATTATTTATTATTTTACATAATATTTGGAATGATGAATTACCATTCGTCAACACCACACGGCTTCTTAACGGATTAAAATATAAAGAATTAAAGCTCTATTTTCGTAGTGTTTTATTTTATTGCCTAAATATTATAGTGATCGTTAATCAGAAGGTCAAGCTGAAAATAAACTTATAACCCTAAAACATATCTCCGACCACGTATTAAAAGACAGCATTGAGCTTGTTATAAATACCGCTAGTCTGGTTGCAAACACAACTTTTTGTAATAAAACTGATTTACTAGTCCTAATATATTATGCATATTTTCGAGGAGGCGGCAGAGTGAGCTGTACATTTAAGTTCCTCAGTAGAATTACATTATTTTGGGTTGAATTTCAGAGCAACGAGATTTGAGCAAAATAAACATATATTTTTTCGTATGCTTTTGTTGTATATTTTGATATTTATTAGTTTACCAATGCTTCATATAAAAGGGCATTAGGTACATTTTTATTGGTATTAACTGAAACGACTTTGATGGGTTGAACAATATTAAAAAAAATAGGTTGCAGCTTTCTAATGGCTGCAACATGATGTTTTATTTATTTGTTTATTTATTATTTAATAATATACAGTAGTACAAGGTTATTGAAATCAAAAAAACATTCTAATTTCAATAGAGAAGATGGCTCGGTGCTATCATCTGCTTGGTATCCTATAATTAATTAAATTAAATACCAACCCAAGCATAAAGCTGCAAGACTTCAAGATACTGTTAGTTCATACTGCGTAGATCGGAACAAAAATTAATAATTTTTAATCTAGAGGTAGCCGTGGTTAGCTATGACATTAGGACTTCAAACACCTCAGTACCCCCGTGACTATGGGTGCTGTAAAGTACTCGAAACGTCGGGAATATTAAATAAGTTAATATACACCATAAAATCCACATCCGATACACCACGTCCGAATGGCTGCAGACTCCTTGCTACAACAGGTCCCATCTGTAGAGAACGTTATCCTCAATAAATTTAACGCCCACCACGCCGAATAGCTTGGTTACCATTTACCAATCATACGGTTAGATCTATGTATAACTTTGCCTCGGCACATGGTCTGACACAACTGGTTACTTCGCCTAGGTGCATTCCAGATGTAGAGGATCATACAGCTTTTCTGCTGACCTCTCATCCAGGCAGATATCAGGTTTCTGTCGATGCCCCAGAGTCCCATGATGCAGAGTACAGTGCCACTCAGGCTCCCATCGCGGTTACGGTCTACAGGTTGGCGACATGTTTGGTACTATTAGTCAGCCGATTGGCACAAAATACGGTCTTTTTTTGCACACTATCCTTGAGGAGGCGGGCTGGCTTCTCGCCGGATGATTGCAACGTTTTTGTTGATTCTGCCACTGATGTGGTGCTTCAGGAAATGGACTTTTTTATTCCATCATCTGTGGTACCTATCGAAAGCAGAACTCAGCCATGGTTTAGTCGCTCCTGCAAAATTATATCACGCTATAACCAGGAGTCCTTCAAACTTATCATTGCCAAGGCAAAATTAGACAGAGCACATTGTAGAAATTGTCGAGAAACTAGTTCGTCTTCCTTCAGGAACAGGTGCATTCTGCTCTCTTGCCAAGCCTGTCCAATGGAACTTCTTTGAGCCATCTCTCCCTTCTCTGTCCAAGGAGGACGACTCACTGGCCCATGCTGCAAAGGAGAAAGCCAATCTGCTAGGTCTCTCTTTGCGTGCAACTCGACTCTTGATGACGGGGGAACAAACCAGCGACCATCCGAGGCGTGAGTGCTCCATGCAACAAAAGCACTCCTCTCTTTGGACTTCACCAAGTCAAGTGAGCCTGATGGCGTCCCTCCTATTGCGCTGAAGACCTAGGCTACAAAGATTTTAACAGGTCCTTTCGGGTAATCCTACTTCAAAGACTTAGACGCAAACTCATGGAAGACAGCTTTGGTACAACCGATCCCTATAAAAGGCGACCGCTCAGATTCATCCAAATACAGGCCTATCGCTATCACTTCCTTGTTCTCCAAAATAATGTAAGCCATTATAAACTTACAGCTCATGTGGTACCTTAAGGATCACCAGCTGATTAGTGACTGCCAGTACGGTTTCTATCGGAGTCGCTTAGTTGGTGATTTTCTGGCTTACCTAACTCAAAGTTGTGCGGAGGCAGTAGAGGCAAAGAGCCTCCCCATTTGCCTCCTGGACATTCGTTTGGACATTGCGAAAGTTTTCGGGTTGGTATCGGGTTTGGTACAAAGCGCTTCTGTTGAAACCCCTTCCTATGGGCTTCCCGAGAAATATATCAATTGCATCACCAGTTTAAATGCAGATCGGAATATCAAGGTCGTAGTAGACGGTGCATGCTTCGATTATGAGCCTTTTAATGATGGTGTTCCACAAGGCTGCTTGTTATCACCAATGATGTTTTTTCTGCATATTGTGATGGCGTATTATTATTATTATTTAAAAATAATAATTCGATTTTATATAAAGTCATTTCAAAATATAATTAATAGAATCAGGCCTTACTTTGCGAAAATCCATTATATTAAAGCTTTTAAAAAGTTACTTCGCAAACATCCGCTTTAGAAAATAAAATGATTTGTCTTACCTAGTGTAAAGAGCACCTCCTGCCTTCCTTCAATTGAGTGCACTATTCCCGTCACCACTAATCCCAGCACCACTACACTAGGAAAGATACACCACAGACGAAAATACGACACGTGTTTCGCCTCTACACGAGGCATCCTCAGGTGATGTAGACTCTGCGGTGGCTGACCATTAAGTCAGCGGTGAGTGTCTTTCCTAGCGTAGTGGTGTTGGGAGAAGTGGTGTTGGGATTAGTGGTTACGGGGATAGTGCACTCAATTGAGGGAGGGCGGGAGGTGCTCTTCATACTAGGTAAGACACATCATTTAATTTTATAAAGCGGATGTTTGCGAAGAAATTTTTTAAAGGCTTTTTTTTCATTTCAAAATATCATAGATATAATAATGTGAACAATTAAAATGTGTTAATAAGCATACATTTCAAATACATTCATTTCTAATATTAAGTATTATAATAAAGTATTATACTATTGTCTTTAAAAAACCTTTAACTTTATTAAAATTCCGCTGAAGTTATTCAAAAAGTATTAATTTAAAAAAAAGTCGATTATAGATCGATTATAGATAAAGATCGATATATATACAATAATAAAGATAAATAATATTTGTAACATAATTGAAAAATGGGTAAAAATTAAAGAGCATGTTCTTGTGTCACGAGAAAGTGTTCCTGTAATGGTTGTTTATTATTAGAGTAAGAATTTCATAGTGTTAACTTTATTTTACTGTTCATACTATCGGGCAACACTATGAGCAATTTAGTCTATGGCAATAACGCATGGCATGTTTTGAACGATTATTAGTTATGTGGTGTGAAATTGGTAGTTAACAAACTACCAATTTCAATAAATAACAAAATATAATATATTTCAATTGTTATTTGCTATATTTCCATAACACTCAACAGGTTATGGGCCCAGAAAACTGATAACAATAGTTACGTGCAGAGAAATTCGTTATAAAGAAACTCGGTGCAAGTTTATATAACCTGCACGTGGATCTCGATAGTTTAAATATGAATATGGAACGTTTTGACAGAAAAAACTTCCGTGAGTGGAAATTTCAAATAAAATCTACAAACCGAAACCAGAGAAATCGGATGAAGAATGTTTAAAAAATGACGGCGTGGTCATGTTTATAATCACGTCAGCAATAGTGTACAAGCAAATCGCAATGATACAAAATCGTGTCAGTGCCGCAAAAATTATACGAAAATTGGAATCCATATACGATCAAAAATCAGAGTTCAATAAAGTGGTGATTCATGAACGATTTTATCAATATATAATGAGTCCTTCCGGTTCAATAACTCAACACATTTCAAAAGTTGAAGGATTATCACAGCAATTGAATGAAAGTTGTGAAAGTATTAGTGAAATAGCAACTATTGCTAAAAATCTCAGCACATTACCATCTAATCATCGCTGATTGCGCCAGGCATAGATGTCATTAGATCCAAAACAACAAACCATACACAACCTCACTGCTCGATTGCTTGATGAAGAAAACAATTTATCATCAGAAGAGCAAAATGAGATTGCCCTTGTAACACGACAGGAAAAATATGTCAAAGTACCTAAAAAGGCCATCGCTTTATTTGTTACAACTGTGGCAAACGTGGACACTTTGTTTGACAGTGTCGGACGTAAAAGAAAATCGATTCCACTGAAAACCATAGCAACATGCTAGCATTTCATGCAGAATGTGTGAGTATTGGTAATAGCTCAAGTGATGAAATCTGGCTATAAGACACTGAGGCATCAGCTTATATGATTAATGTCATATAAGCTAATGGAAGGAAATATTTTTTATTGATCTACAACCAATTCAATAATGATACCTATAGTTGTGTAAAATTAGGTAATCAACAAGATGTTAAAGTGTGTGGAATACGAACAGTAGTAATTAAGAAATGCATAAAGTGACAGTGGAAGGATAATATATTTAAAGAAGTTATTATTGGGCCTGAATTAAGAAGAAACCTATTCTCAGAAGGTGTCATTATGCGCCTATGTTATGAAATAATAAAAAAGAACAATAATGCTTTTATTGACAAGAAAAAAAAACTTTGTTTTGAGTATAACACAAAGTTCAAACAACTGATATGAAATAAACTTTAAAACTGTAATAAGTGCTAATTATAATAGAGTACAAAAATCACAAGACACTATAAAGCTGTAGCACGAGAGACTTGGTCACGTAAATATAAATAAAATAAAAAATATGACTAAAATATGCTGATGAATGTATTGATAAATTTGTCTGTGAAGCATGTATTTATAAAAAGAAAAGCCGTTTTCCATTTCAAGCATCACATTGAGCCCAATTATGCCCAGGGAATTTGGTCTACAGTGATGTTTGTGGTCCAATAACTGAGTCTTTAATACAAGAAATGAAATATTTTATTCTGTTGGAAGATGCAGCAGACACAAAAGTGAATAATTAGACCATTTTAAGTCATATAATGCCTTAATAGTCAATAAATTTGGCCATAATGTACGTGTTTTACATTCTGATAATGATGTTAAAAAGTAAATGTCTCGTAATGGAATAATAATTCATGAATGCACACCTACCTGTACACCACAGCAAAATGGACGTGCTGGACGAGAACTCCGCACTATTATGGAAAGTGCACGGACAATAATTCATGGAAAGAATAAACCTCAACATTTTTGGGCTGAGGCAGAAATTGCGCAGTGTACATAATTTATCGAACTAATTCCAGTCAAACTCCAAATAAATCACCATTTGAAATTTAGATGGGAACCAAACCAAATTTAAATTATTTCAGAGTATTTGGTTCTTATGTTATGTTCATGTGCCTGATGGTTGCAGAAGTAAGTTGGATAATAAAAGTAATAATATGATTTTATTTGGCTATGAAAATAAAAATTAAAGGATGTATAATCCAAATACACATAAAATGAAAATATCTCGAGATGTGATATTTGATGAGAGTCTTGAATCTAAAACCAATAAACATACTATAATTGAAGTGGGAGATTCAGATTCAGTATGAAACATTCAAGAGATGCAATCGATACAATCATCGATACCAATATCTATGTCAACATCAAACCAAAAACAATCGTTGACAAGTGAAGACCTGTCAAATGATAACAGTTTAAAAAGCTGTGGTAATGATAGCATTTATGAACCATCTCAAGAACTAGATGATGATAATATTACACGAAATATCAACTATAGGGCAGGAAGAAATTTAAATTATGAAGCGTTTGTAACAAAATTACCTGTACCACTTACGTATGTTAGTGCAATAAACGGTCAAAATTCAGACAAGTGGAGTAGAGTGAAGAAGAGTTGAAACCTAATGAGCTTAATAAGACATGGATAATAGTTGATTATGCTGATAAAAAGCCAATATCTTCCAAATGGATTTTCAGAACTAAGAGAAATAAAACAGGTGAAATGGAAAGATACAAAGTAAGGCTATGTGCTCGAGGCTTTAATTAAGTAAAGGATGTTGATTACTCAGATACATTTGTTCCAACAACTAGGTACGATTCCATCAGAATTTTACTTAGTCTTGCTGCTAAGTACAACTATGAAATCATTCTCAATTTGACATAAAAACCACATTTTTGTTTGGTGAACTCAAAGAAGATATATTTATGGAAATCCATAATGGTGTTATTACTGAAGAAGGAAAGTTATTAAAACCATTCCCTGTATGGCCTCAAACAGGCATCTCGGTTGGAACACCACATTTACAGCTTCTTTGAAGTCATTTGGATTTAATCAGTGTAAATCAGATAGCTGTGTTTTCATAGGTAATATTCATAATAAAAAGGTGTTATTAATATTGTTTGTGGACGATGGCCTTTACTTTTCATCAAACAAGCCCGTTTTAAATACAGATATATTGAACTCTAATTTTTATGTTAAAATCTTCGAGTTAAATTACTTTGTTGGTCTATAAATTAATAAAACTCAGAATTACATATGTATAACCCAAACACGTTACATAGAACAAGTAGCTAAAAATTTTAATATGTCAGATGCAAGCTGATTTATTATTCCAATTGATTATAATATTTATCTGTAAAAAAATGTAGACGATACTGTCAATTTCCCGTAACGAGAAGCACTGTCTTTTATTTTTAGCCTCAGTGTCCCATCCAGATATTTCATTCTCGGTCAATGTTGTGAGTTGCTATGTAAATAATCCAAGTATTGAATATGTTTAAGCTGTAAAACGTTTTATAAGGTATTTAATTACTACACAAAGTATTGGAATAGAGCTTAAGGGCAATAGTGAACTTGTTGTATACTCAGATCCAAATTATGCTAATGATTTAGACTCCAGAAAATCATGGTTACATATTTATCATGAACAATGGCTCTGTCACTTGGGTGAGCAAAAAGCAACAAACAGTTGCATGGTGCACTATGGAAGTTGAATTTATGGCTGCCTGTGATGCAACAAAAGAAGTTTTATGGTTAAGACAATTTTTAATAGATATTGTTGAATATATTCAATCAAAATCCATTGTATTATATGTAGATAATCAATCTATTATAAATCTAATAAGTTAATCCAGTACAATCAGAGGTCAAAACACATTGATGTAAAGTACAATTTCATACGTGGAAAGGTAGAGCAAGGTATTGTAAACATCAAATATATTAGTAGTTTGAATCAATTAGCTAATTTCTTGACAAAAGCTCTCCCTACACAAAAAATGTATAAAAATATATAATTTTATAAATTCATACTGTATAGAGAACAAACTATTTCAATTAAGTTTATAACAATTAATTAGAGTTTTTTAAAAATTTTGTTTATACTGCTACTAGCGATATTGCGTCTGGTAATAGATCTGCGTGTGTGCTGCGCCAGATTCGACGCTTTTGCCCGTTCTGGTTGATGGAGGCATGCGGGTGGGGAGGCTGGGAACAATCCCAGCAGACATCACCAAAAACCACCATCACCACCATTGTAATGTGTCCCATACAAATAAACCTTAGAATGGTGTAAGCCGACGATAATCGTATGGATGCTTGTTGCGTTCTGCAGCATTCCATCTCTGCGGTGGTTGTTCGGCGGGTCGATACTCTCAATGGCGCTTTTTGCATCTTGGTTTGACACACAACCAAAGTAGCTTTGCCCAAGTCGGGTCCTTTCATTACGGGGCTGCAGACTGCCTAACCTCTATGATGTTTTATATATCTCTGCAAATTTCTCATATTTTAATAATTCTAGGCAACTTGTTGGTGGGTGAGACAAACATGATCAAAAAAATGCATATACTCAACATCAGTGATTGCCCTTGAAAACCCTTTCTGATGACGAATTATTACTATTATCTTATTACTGGCTTTTACTATATCTGACCTTGTATGGGTTCGTGAATCATATGCAATCATATGCACCTTATGCAGGTGGTAGCTGCAGAGAGAATCTGGGGAGGCTCGTGAGGGGTAGACGATCTGCAGCTATTAGTGAAAATTTCTTAATTTTCATCGCTTTATCAGAATTTAAATAGTAAATAATAACATAATCAGTAACATACAATCAGTAACATAAAATCAATAACATAATCAGTAACATAGTCATAAATAATAAAATAACAGAATTGATAGTATAATTGTATCCATTGCTAATCTATTAACTCGGTAAGAAAATAATTTTGGCAAATGGTGACGATTGCTTCATGATTGTACCAGTGTAGCAGAAAAAATAACATCGTATGAATTACACATGTGCGGTAAATGCATGAATGAACTTTTTTTTATAGGATAAGGGTGACAAACGAACACACAGTCCACCCAATGGCAAGTGGTTGCTGCTGCCCATAGACATCTACATCTATCCTCTATTACAAATCAAAATGCAGATGCGTTGCCACCCGTGGGGGCTAAAATGGAATGCCTCATTTCCAGTAAAAAGGGCCTCCGGCCACCTGCACTCACCAAGCGAAACGCAGAGGTAAACCGCTACTTCACGCTGGTTTTCTGTGAGGTCGTGGTACTACCCCAGTTCGAGCCGGCCCATCCGTGCGACAGCAAGAGCTGCCGCGTGTCTCTACCACTGTACAAACTTGCCATAAAAGTGTCCTTGTAGGTAAAACCTGTTATCCTGTATGATTAAATCAATAAGCAAAATTTTGCATTTAGTGCCACCACGGGGAAACCTCACTATTTTGTATTTAGAGTGTTATGTAAATCTTAAAGTGTGGAACTCTCCCATTGTAGGGACTTTTCGTCATAAATACCAAGCTTGACAAACGTATATTTATCGATTGCAGAATCAGGTGTTTCGTATATTTGATACTGCATACCGTTGCCGAACTGAGTAATATACATTTATACGAGGAAGTGTACAGCCAACTTTTGGATAGCATATTCTTCTATCCTTTCCCTATGTTTGTTTAAACAACCATAATATGAAATGAGGTAATAGATTTTCTTACGTCACCTCACGTCACGTCACCTGATGAAATGATCAGTTTTGTGACCAGAAATCCATCTGTCAAATCTGGTCATTATGACAAATCCAACCTCAATAGAAGAAACACATGATGTTATACGTGGTAGAGCTATGCTACAGCTATATTATTGGTATACTCGAAGCACAAATGGGTCGGCTCGGCCGGAGAAGGACCACGCTCTCACAGAATACCAGCGTAAAATAGCATTACAACGTAAATTAACGTTGCTGTGTTTTGTATGGTGAGTGTAGAGAACCGGAGACCCTTTTTACTGGAAACGAGTCATTCTACCTTAGTCTTCAAGGGTGACGACGCATCTGTATTTTGATTCGTAATCGAGGAAGCATGTAGATGTATATGGGCCACAGCAACCACTTACCATCAGGTGGACTGTGTGCTCGTTTGTTACCCTATCCTATAAAAAATATATCACACAACAGTACAATGAGCACAAAAACTGGTATTTAAACATTGCGATTCATTCATTGAGATAATTTTTTTTTAATATTCTTTTTAAATAAAATGCAGTCTTTTCAAAAAACTTGAAATGGATGTATTATATTATGTAACATAATTAAAATCAGGAAAGATGCTAAAATAGTCGTTCATATACTATATTTTCAATAAAAGGCACTACCCGAAAGGGAAAATTGTCCTTTTTCCTGACGTCACAGGTAACCGGAGATTTGTCACATTAAGGGTTAAAGAATTTACTATATTGAAATATTTTAATGAGTACCTTTCCGTTAAATTGATTCCGAATAATAAACGAAGGCTATTCGTGTAGTGGTGGTGTAAAAATATCCACTTCCCAACATAGACCAGTGGGTGTCGTAAAAGGCGAAAGAAGAAAACAGTTTGTTTTCTAGGAGCTGGGGACGCATAGCATTGAGCTTCGGTGCTAAGGGCCGCAGGTTCAAATCTTACACGAAACAAGTATTTGTGTGAGCCACAAGGTTTTTAGGTGAGCCTAAAAATTATTCTTCCCGGTCTTGATATTTATTGGAATTAATATTTATCCATGTGAAATGTAAGTACGTAAATAGCCAACAAGATGAAGAAGAAATTCCTAGTGACCACTGTATTTGTTGTTATAATTTACAGAGTAAATAATTGGTCTCACTTTACATCACAATAAAATTTGTATGGAGTGACATATGCAATACTTGCTCGCCACAGCATAAAACTGCTGCGATCTATCCAGCTAACTTGAAAACATCTACGAAAGCCACTTGCATTTCTCGCTCACGTATTTATGTCGTCAAGTCACCTTAAATTGCTTTCGACATATGTTGGCTTATTATTGTTGAAGACTAAAAAACATATTGAAGAATAATCTTAGAGTTTAAACACTCCAACAACACTAATCATAAGCTGTAAAGATCCTATTGAACCTTGAGGTTATGGTCATGAAATTATTGTATTATTATGGGTTCTGAATAGGTATGCAACATTTCGGACTAGTCAGACGTCCGAAAGTGGGTGGAAACTGCATTATAATGATTCATACAAACTTCGAATTTCGGTCACAGCAGCCAGTCTCAACGGAGAATAGCCAACTGCGCAGTACAGGATTATAGTGCCAAGTTTATGTATAATCACAGGTAAATTTTTTATTCAGTCTTATATTCCGATAAGACGGTAATACGGCACGACCGGTGAGATATCAAGCGCAGGACTAAGGGCTTCAAGTGCTTTCCGATGCACAATTCGTGTACATCTAGATCAAGCCAATATAATACTTTTAAAAACCTCAGGTGACAAACCTGCCTTAAACTCAAATCCAATAATTTTTTTTTTTTAATTGAATGCTTAACATACAATATAGTTTTACGCAGTCGTCAAATCTTAAATTTGTGACATTTTTAATCAAACAATTTTTAGAAAACAATTCTAAAAATAATTTAGTTACTTAGAAATGGACGTGCCCTAAGTTTTTAAATTATTTTTTTTTTATATTTTTATCATGATTATCTTATAGAACCATTAATTAGAATGGCCCGCCGCACGAATTATACGCTCAATTAGTTTTATTGATGGCTGACAGTGATGTATCATATTCGAGATCGTGAATAAATAATATTAGAAATGAGTGTAATTTCCTAAGCTGATCTGACAAGATTATTTATTTTGTAAATAAAATTGGAGAAATAAATGAAATGATTTTGGTACGTTTATCATAATACTTTAAAAAAAAACTACACTAGTAGTCAACAAAATGTATTATTGTTTTATGTAGATTATGATTATTGTATTACGTGTAAAACCGAATGCTATCATTATATATTTAAAACAACCTTTTCTATAATCTGAGGAAGAACTTAGAGCCGCGCCGGATATTTCCTTGTCTTAAAACCCTGTCAGAAATGAGAGGAGGCCTGTTTCCAGCAGCGGAACGTTTATAGGCTGTAACTTTAATTTTTTACCACCACGTAATGTAAACATTAAGTTACCTTAACAACGAACCTCAATAATCAATAAATCAATTAATATACTTTATTGTACACCAATAAAACGAAAACAAAATGAAATAAATTATTTAGAAGGTACAACAGGCAGTCTTATCTCTCTGGAAGCGATTTCTTCCAGAAAACCTTTTCCGCAAAGAACTGTGGTTTACATGGACCGGCAATCTTATTGATATTAGCGAGGATTATACTTGGATTAATTATATATTAAAGGAATTTTATTATTTTGTAAGTGCGACTGTTGATTATGAGGTCCCTGGGTCAAATCCGGGATCGGAACATAATTAGATATTAATTATAGATATGGATATAAATTGTGGTTTTATTCTATCAAGAAATATTCAATGGCAGCTCGGATTTAGGATTTTAGCGGTGTTTTATGGCCTCTTCTCAGAAAGCATGTAAAATCGTTTGACTAGCGTCTGATCTCTCTACGCGGTAGTGTCGGATTGCCGTCCCATCGCAGTACGAGGGTGAGGTAATAGAAAGTTCACTTGTGTTTGCGCACACACTCGTGTACAATAATCCTGTATACTTTCATATTATATGACAATTAAGAAATTTTATAGCGAGTACCCTAGAGCTAGCCCAGAGCTAACGGCTTATAATAGTCAGAGATTGTCTAATTCAAAACTGAACGCACCTTCCTTGAATTGTTGTAGATATTGTCTCCTTTACCGTATTAGCTTACGAAATAGCTAAAATAAACTAGTCTAGCTGTTTCAACACTGCTAAGATTTCTAATCTTTTTTACAGCTTATTCTGCAGAACTAAGTATCCTTAATAGTGTTGATATATGAGCGCTCCATTGACGCTTTGCGTTTATTGTGATTACAAGAAAAAATGGTGGTATCGACAAAACTCAGTCCCTCCCCATTTAAAATTACCTTAATATAACAAATTTCACGAACGCACATCGTGTCAAAATTCACGATACAATCCTCACCATCTGGATGCTTGGTGGTCCACGACTTGACGTTTTACTAGGAGTTTTCTTCCTCGTACAACTTCTCCTGTGGAATTGTTTACAACCGGCGATTTCCCCGGACCGATACGACTTAGGAACCTTCAATAAAAGAGCTTACACCTTTCTAAAAGGCCGGCAACGCATCAGCAATTCCCCTGGTGTTGCGGTTGTTCATGGGCGGTGATAGACACTTACCATCAGGTGAGGCGCATGGTCATTTGCCCCCTCTTCTATAAAAAAAATATTTAATTGTTTGTCATTTGGAGACATGAATTTCATTTTTTTTAGTGTCATTTATATGCAAATTAACATTTACACGCGTGCAATTTAAAATTAGGCGATATCTATCATTTTGTGTGTTTAATAAGAATATTACTTAAATTAAGGTTTATTATCAGCATTGGATTTAATAATATATAGTAATTCTTTTCAGGTAAATTATTATATTAGGCAAGGAGAATATTGTTGGCAATTTGCCGAACTACCTTTCGATATGCTCAGCATATTTTAAAGTTTGAATGAAACTTGCCAGAAACTGTTATGACTTTAAAGATCACGTTTCATATTTTCGATAAATTGAGCATAATGAACTCTCCGAAACTTTAAATATTTTGCCAAAACTTTCGCCACGCCACGTTAATTGCATCAATAAAAGTTGTAAGATGGCAATGAAAATAATTCGTGAAATTAAATTTGTTAGTTTCAGTTTAGTTACTTTGAAATATATATATACAGGGTATTATTGGAACGCTCTTTGATGATGTGTGGAATATAAAATCGATTCTGATGAATGAAAAATCATCTTTTCACAACGTTTTATTAGCTTTATTCATTCTCGATCATGTTAGTACAGCTAAATGAAACGATAATATTATAAAAAAAAAACATGAAAATACTGAAACAGAACCAGCAGTGGAATTACTGAATTCATATCAGCTGATTAAAGTCAATGTACGCGCAAACGCAAATTCGCGAGGCCCGCAACTAGCGGGCCATACCACAATACCTAATAGTTTACAACACTTGTCTAAATACCTAACTTATCTACTTAACCTACTATTTTGCCGCTGTACTTGGATCCACGTAGCCACTTTAATCCGAATTTACAGGTTAAATAACCCAAATAACTCGTTCGATTTCCGCTAATGAAAAAATACTTAAATGAAATGTAACCAAGGTTAGAGTCATGCGTTTTTACTGTGTCATTGTGTAGGTATGTTTATTATTCTCATGTATTCAGTTATGTACCTATTCAAATTAGTTAAGTACTAAGTTATTTAAAAAAATAGTTATGAAACAGCCTACCGCTCTAAATCCTACGTGGTCTTATGAGATGCGTCTCAAATTGTGCTCCATTCATTTCAAGGCAGATTTGAGCTCGGTGTTGCGTTTCCTCATGGAGGCGGGGCACAGTCCGTACGTAGTTTGTCGAAAACATCTACGATCCTTTTGTAGTTTCGTCAGCACTATCACACTCACGATTAAAAACCCTTTCTTTCACTTACCCCACAGAAAGAAGTCTAACGGGGTCAGATCTGGTGAGCGAGGTGGCCCAGCGTGTGGTCCTAGTCCGCCAAATCCAGCGATCATCAAATTATTTGGTGAGACGCTCACGGATGAACCTCACGACATGTCGAGGTGCACCATCATGCTGGAACCATGTGCGGCGATATTCAGCCAACGATAGGTCGTCTAAAATGTCAACCAACTGTTCATTTATAAAGTTTAGGTATCGCTATCCATTCAGTTGCTGTGGCAGTAACACTGGTCCCAGTATGCGATCCTTAAATAAACCTGCCCATACGTTAACCGACCATCGGGTTTGGTGCCCGGTTTGTCAAACAGCGTGCGGGTTAACCTCTGTTGTTGTTGCTGGTCTAATAACCAACGGCAGAAAACTCGTCGGCGGTCGTGATCGCCGGGAACTAAAGCTTGCACTTTGTGCAATTTGTATGGGCGCATTCGGTTACGCTTCAACACTTTGTGCACTGCACACTGTGACACAATTGTTCCATCCCGACGTCTTAACAATATATTTAGCGATATTTCGTGTACCTAGGTTTGGATACATAACATATTGGCGTATTCACGAGCACTATAAACGTACTCGTTAGGCATTATTAAAACAAAAAAGAATCAAAAACCGTAACAACAAGAATAATACCAACACGTAATTATAAGTAGTAACAATAACAAAAAACGATTGAACTGTTGTTCGCGCACGCGTGTACAAAATCAACACGGAACTGACTCAAAAACTAAAACGAACGAACCCCGCCAAGACTGAAACCTACAGTGTCACTTCGTGAGGCGACACCAGCCGGCCGGGTTAGGCGTTCTGCCGTCATAATAAAGAAGGACGCAACTATTAAAGACGTAAAGTGGAAACAAAAATTAAAAGGATTAATTTTTCTTTCAGACCCTGCTGTGTCCAAAGTATATTAAAAGGTATCAATATGAAAATTGAAATATACGTAGAGACATGAAGATTTTAAAGACGAACTTATTTTTTTGATAATTTGTTTATTTATCTAAATAAAATGAATTTTCATTTTCATCTTAGCTTACAAAATACACCTGGCAACACAAAAACCTCGAATGAAAGACGAATATCACCATTTGCGTCTTTCCAACCTAATAAATAAAAAAAAACTGCCATTAATTTAACATTATTTCATATTTTGTAAAGGTCATTTGAAGTTAAAAGAAGGTTAATAGTAATTTACTACTTTTCTGCCGACTTCCAAAAAGGAGCCGGTACTCAATTCGACTGTATGTTTTTTTTTTCGTTTTTTTTTTTTTAGGTGTGTTACCTCAGAACTTTTTTCTGGGTGAACCGATTTCGAGTATTCTTTTTTTGTTTGAAAGCTGGTACTTCTCGTGTGGTCCCATATGAATTTGATCAAGGTCAGACCAATAGTTTTTAAGTTATTCTTAAATAACTTATATTGAAGTCGGCTGTACAAAATTTTTAATTTTAAATTATTTATTAGGAAATATTAGAAAAGCTCTTGAGTAATGATTTTAAAGGGGATATCATACAAGACTTACTACGATAATAATTAAAAATTTTGTACAACTGACTTCAATATAAATAATTAAGGATAACTCCAAAACTATTGGTTTGACCTCGATCATATTTATATGGGACCACATGTGAAACACCAGCTCTTAATAATAAGATATAAGCTCATAATAATAAGATATAAAATAATAAAACAAGAATAATCGAAATTTAGGTAATCGATGCAAATATTGTTAAAGATGACGACGAAAGATGAGCAACTGGTTAAATAAGTCTTTTCTTTTATGTTGAATTTGTATAAGTCTTTTCTACTAAAAAAATGTCATCTGTGACCAACAGTTACGTCTAAAATTCTCACGATATTTTCTAAAATATAGATATTTTTGAATATTAAAAAAAATAGTAGATGCGCCTTCTTATCATGAGTCGAATGGTATATTTAACTCATTTATTAAAAAATCGTTAGATGCGCCCTTTTTTCTTATGACAGCGGTATTGTTTCGCACCGAGCTAGATACAGGTCGACAGTGGAGGGAGTGTGGGTACAGTTACGTTCTAAAGTACTACATGGTATCGGGCTATTGATTTATAATATTATAGTAATTAATTGTTTTATTGTAGAATCATAATAGGTGTTTTACTAGCTACTTAGAACTTTGGAAGAGGTTGGAATTAAAAATCTATTAATCTTTGCACTTTTACTAGTAATACAGAACGTAGTTGCTAGACGGTGTTGACGTCGACTAAAATCTCTGCGATCGCCGTTTCGTCAAGGTCATTCAGGCTTGTTAAAGCCTTAATAGACTACTTTGGAAATTATGATTTACTATAATAAATGTAGATGCTTTATAATTTGTGTTTTTATCCTTACATAACTAGTTCATAACATCTTTCTTACTATATAGCGTGTGTAGGTAATATTTGTAATATAACTGTACATATTATCCCTGACTCATCTTGGTTTTAATCATATTACATAAATGGTATTTAGGATAGTATGACTCACAATTAATACATGTAAAAAAATAGTATCCATACCACATTTGTACCTGTCTGCACAGGCACTAATATTATTTTGCCGGAATTACTAAAAGGATTTTCCATCAATCTTGAAGTACCTATAAATGCTGAATGTAACTACAACTTTGTTTTATACTATTATTTATTGAACAGTGAATTATTTTAATTTAATACACCAGTGAAAACTAATAGACGATCGCTTTTAGTTTGTTTTTAGGTTATAGTAAGATACATATTTTATTTGCTAATTTCTCAGTATTCCCGTTAGATACGGTAAAACTAATATAACTATTGTAATCTATAGATTATAGTAAATAAATCGACGTGCATTTCATTAAGTTCCCCTAAAATTTGTGGTTGGCCCATTCTCCACACAAAAAGCAAGTGAGTGGGGAAACCGTTTAGGCTTACATCCGTTTTAACTGCCCAACTGATCAGATGAACTGACCGTGTGTGTCGAGCATTCCACCCTTCACCCCTATTCCCCTAACAACGACTGACGACAAATTTCCATGACAATGATTGACAACAAACTCACATTCGCATTTATCATATTAATTTTTTTGATTCCATATTGCGTGTTCATTTTAGTACAATTCGATGAATTTAAATGTTTCGTCATTAGTCCGTTTCGTCTTCAACATTTTATTGTAAGTACGTAAAATTTTTTTTAGAGGATAGGGTGACAAACAAGCACACAGTCCACCTAATGGTAAGTGGTTGCTGCGGCCCATAGACATCTACATTTATCCTCAATAAGGAATCAAAATGCAGATGCGTCGTCACCCGTGAGGACTAAGATGGAATGCCTCGTTTCCGGGTCTCCGGTTCTCTACACTCACCATACGAAACACAGCAGTGTCAAGCTGCTATTTTACGCTGGTATTCTGTGAGAGCGTGGTCCTTCCCCGGTCGAGCGGAGCCATTCGTGCCACAACTATACTACTAATATAGCTGCAGCATGGTTCTACCACGTAGAAAATAATTACATAAAAAGAAATAATAACAAAAAATTCACGCGTCCTCACTGTACTGTAAACAAATAAGAACTGAGTGATCGGCTGATCGGCGATCAAGTAGACGCTCGCACGGTCATGGTCGAACTTCCTTTGATGTTTGTCCGAAGAACTCAGGTGCAGTTTAATGCGCCGGCTCATTGCGTTAACTCAAAATTGTGCCAAAACTCAGCCATCTGTCAAAATAAAACCGTGTGGCCAGAAAGTAAAATAAAACGTAGAAAAGAAAGATTACCTACATATTATGGGTCCTATAAACCACCGGCCATGATTGACAACTACAGAATAGGGCATGTTTGTCACAATCATTGCGCGGCTACCCACACAATCGTGCATCCTACATATTTATATTGTCATCAGTCCGAGATGGATGCTGAAACAGTAGCAGCTGCCGCTATTTAATTACTTTATGATATAAATATTCTTCAAATGACCATATAAGAGTGGTTAAAGAAAGTGAAGCAAAGAAAGTGGATGTTAACTATATACCGACATAGATCAAGGTAAGTAGGTAAGTTTATAGGGCGTCGGCGATCATATAGACGCGCGCACGATAATGGCCGAACTTCCTTTAATAAGACCTATACACCATCGGCCATGATGGACGAATTCTAGCGAGCACGATCGTGTAGAAGACATAATCGCCTGTAACTGCCATAATTGGTAATGATCGAGCGTAATGGCTGCTGTGTCAGACCATCATCAAAGAAAGTTCGGCCAAAATGGTGCATGCGTCTACATGATCGCCGAACGCCTATGCTCAATAAGCTTACCTTATTCTATTTCGGTGTATAGTTAACATCTACCTTCTTCTCTTCCTTTTTTCATCACTCTTTTATGGTGTACATTTTAGCAGTAGTTATATTAAAAACTTATTATATATACAGCAGCATCTGCTACTGCTTCAGCGTCCATCTCGGTTAAATGACAATACAAATATGTAGGATGTACGATTGTGTGGGAAGCCGCGCAATGATTGTGACAAACATGCCTTATTTTGTAGTTGTCAGTCATTGCCGATGGTGTATAGTCCCCATAAGCGTCATTCCGTTGCTTGCTATTTTACGACAACTTCGCTACGCTTTTGACATCGTTTTGCTTGCTTCTCTAACCTTGGCTTACTCACTGCACATTGATTATGTCGGAGCGTCTACAAAATATCACTTGGATTGAGGTATACGTGAGGGTATATCGAGAAAAGTCCACTTGTTTGTGCAGTATAAAGTTCACTGTAGATGCCGTGCGCGAGAAATTCCGCTTAAGTCATTTAACGAGTGTGGTCATTCTACTAATGCTAAGATAGTATCGTGGTTCTTATCGTTGTTGTAATTCTTCTAGTGCAGGCAAGAAGCATCGGTGTTGCTGAGAGGCTGCCCTGTGTTACATTGTGAGAAGTAGTGTTGGTTTACATATTTTGGTGTTTTTTTTTGTGATTTTTGATTTACAGATTGTGGCGGAGACGTGTTACGGTGTGGTCGAACTGTAATTTCACTATACTAATGTATAGTGCGTTACGTTGTCTTATTACTGATAATGATTAACTGCGTAAGCAAGAGAGCAAGTTGAACATCCGCTCTCACACTTTTATTATTTTTAACAATTAATGCTATCCTAATGTATTTCCGTGATCATAAGTGGAATCCTTTGTTGAAAATCTCCGACATCAGAAGTGGGATAAAGTCCCTGTTATCACCCACATATAGTCTTCCAATAGAATACTGGTATTGTGGCAAAAGTGTGAAAATACCCCCCTGATCATGTGAGGAAGATCCTCGATCACCAAGTTCTTCGCGAATTAGATGACATAGTTGATGACAACGGTAGTTTTACCAAATCTGATTAAGAATGGCTTGTATACTCATACTCGAAACCTTAGACCGCACCTCATGAGTAACATGTGCCGATGGGTTTATAGGGAAACGTTGGTGCGATTTCTCTTTGTGTTGGTGCACAGAACGATTCATGTCTTGTAGCATATTTGGCGGCAGATATGTAGGCAATCATTGGTGCGATTCTGCCATATGTGGCGGCAGATATGTAAAGAATTGTTGGTGCGATTCTGGCCTATGATGGTGCACAAAGCTCCTCATGTATTGTAGCATATTTGGCGGCAGATATGTATACAATCGTTAGTGCGATTCTAGCCTGTGTCGGTGCACAGAGTTATTTCACTATACTAATGTATATTGCGTTACGTTGTCTTATTACTGATAATAATTAACTACTTAAGCAAAAGAGCAAGTTAAACATCCGCTCTTACACTTTTATTATTTTTAACAATTAATGCTATCCTGATGTATTTCCGAGTTCTCAAGTGGAATCCTCTGTCGAAAATATCCGATAATTATAATTATTGGCAAGCAATAGCGTCAACTGACCGAGATTCAGAATCCAGGCTATCAAAAAAGGTTTGGTGGAGCTGTGACTGAATCGAAGGTTCCTGGCTACGATTTCTTCGCAGATGATGGGCCCTTGTCGATCGACGATTACATTCGGAAAAGATTATTCAAATGTCTAATTTGAAAAAAGTGATAAAACAACTTGGCGCAGGAAAAGTTGTGGAGATGGATGAATATAACAAAGGTAATTTTGGTTTAATACTCTAGTTCTACTTTTTCTAATAAACATACACTTTGATATTACTTCGGCGAAGGGAGGACCCCCCCCTTTCCTCGTTCATTAAAAAATTTAATCTTTAAAATTTAATATAAATAATACTACTTATCTCCGGCGGGGGGCAAGGTTGGCACGAATCCACCCCCAGGATTCCCCCTAATCCCGCTCCATTATTAAGGTGATTTGATACTTCACCTTTACCTTCAATTTTCTTCCGTCGTCTCACACCCCTGATATTACATATTAACGAACACTCTGACGCCCCCACTACTTAGCGACCATTACAACGCAACTAGATCTTTAACAAAACGATACTGGTCCCAATATAATTCCAGCTGAGATTTTCTTTAGATGCCGCCATGCAGTAGCTAGACACTTTAAATATTAGGCCTATCATTATCTCTAACTTTTAGGCATATATTAGAATAGTCTTAAATAATGCTGTATAGTCGATTATTTGCCTATATAACAATAATAAATTTAGGTTATTTGTCGTTTTAAATTACTACTACAGTTACAACTACTATCTTAAAATTATTCATAATATTAACTTACTACATTTGAGGAGCCTCAATTTTTTTTAGTTCACATTTTCTCTTCATTTAGTTAATCTTGTAATTAAGAATTTAAAATGAGATCTGCACTGTCTTTGAATATTTTAAAACTAATTCGCTTGGCAGAGAACAAAATAATTTCATTAGGTAACGAGGGCTGGGAAACTACGTCTAATTACTTCATGACTAATTTTAAAGACTTGTATGCTTTATAATAGAATTATATTTCGGAAACAGAAGTAATTTTAAGATTACTTGGGTGTATTACTAAGTCTTTCTGTGGTAGGATGTTTTTTTTTTTGTTTAATTTATCGCATAATTTTCTGTCTCATTATCATTTTCGTTCTCACTCATGGCAGTTATCAAGAATACTTTAGTATTACACTAACAGAGCTATAGATATTAATCACGCCTACAAATAAAATCTTAAAATCCGTTTTCATTTTAGGTAAAGAAAGGATGATTTTTTTACCTATCTACATATTCCATCGTGTGGCGTATCTATGGATAGGTCTTTCAAAAACACTGGGGTACGCAACAAATTTTTTTTCGATTTAGGGGCCCGTTTGCCAAATATTTAGCGTTAAAGTGGTATTTTTCATTAGCGTCATGTGTCCTTCGCTCTACCAACTAAACCGCTGTTTTCGGAAATATGAGAAGTATACACAATAGTAGTATATATAATGAAGTTAAAAGGAAAAATATCACACCTAAGTAAACTTAACAAGTTAACGATTAATAGTGGACCAACTTACAAAATGTACTTGGATTAGTAAAAATTTCGTTACAACTCCATAGAAAATGAGTTAAAACTAGCTGCATTATAATTCCTTTGTAATGTTATTGTAAACTGTAAAAAATAAACAATTAAACGAAGTAAACGACTTATATGCATTACTACTATTTAGCTTTACTTTTCCTTTGCGGGATAGGCAGGGATCTTGCTTACTTACTTATTACTTTCGCTTACTTTTTAGTAGGTAGTCATGAAGGTCTCATTCAAAATATTCATACAATCATATAGCCTCATACAGTTTCATTCGTTGTATTCTTGGTTCACGCGGGTGACCCTCAGGATAGTTGACTGCGGTGTTGCTAATGGTCTGTACAAGTTTTAAAGGCTTTGATACATCACCGCGGTTCTCTAAAACTGCTACAAGAATAATTAAAGTAACAAAATGCGTGTTAAAATTTTACTACCGCTTAATTTTTAAAGTTGGTTTAGTGGAGTGAAAAATAAGATAAAAGTTTTCAGTGATAATTTATTTTATATATTACTAGCTGTTACCCGTGACTTCGCTCACGTGTTAGGGTTTTTATGTTTTTTCGCGGAACTCTAATTCTTTTTCTAAAATGAAAGTAGCCTAAGTTACACCTTCTAAAATCAGCTATCTGCCAGTCAAAGTCCCGTCAAAATCGGTCCAGCCGTTTCGGAGATTACCCGGAACAAACAGACAGACAGATAAAAATTTTAAAAAATGTATTTTAGTTATAGGTACCGTATTTACTTTCATATGCATTTAGTAAAAAACTGTAATTTTGACATTACAAACATACACTTCAATTTTATTTATTTGTATAGATTAACCTAACTATTTCAAATTTAAATTTATATTATTATTACCAATCTTAAATTGCTTTACTCACATTATATTTCTCAGATTTTTGTTTTGGGGTTTAAACATATTTTACTGGAAAATTTCGGATAGTGGTAAGTTCACACTATATTTCTGACGTATAAACTAATAACAATTTAAACAATATCGTCTGATTTACATATTATGTATACAATTTTTATATACAAAATATATGTACAAGCTATTATATACCCATAGCAATTGGTTAAATATATTTAATGATTATATTAAAAAGGTAGAATTGATACAAACATTAAGATAAAAAAAAATATTGATTTAGTTAAATAAATGGTATGTAATAAAATCACGCAAAAAGGAATAAAATAAATTGCTCTCTATCAAAATTGCAGCGCTGCATTTTAAATGTTCTTTTATTTTACTTATCTAGTTTTGAATAATATAAGTCAACGATAGACTAATATCCCACATGATTGTATGTAGTGATGAAATCGATGATGATAAAGTGCATTGATTTATCTTAACCAAAATCAAAAGCCTAATCAATCCCGACTTCAAGGCACCCATATTATAATCGGATTAAATGACGCATACGAACGGAGAAGTAAACCGTATGGCTATGTCGGTGATGCTAGCATAGCTTGCCATTAATAACATAGTTATTTCTTATTTTATTTTAATATTAACTGCACTGCTACTTTTATTAATGGAAGAGAAGGCAAGCGAGCATGCGGCTTTCGGCGTTAATCCACAGTCTGATTGTGTCTAAATCGGACAGTTATGGACCGCCAGCCATCGAGATGATCACGGTGGAATTTCAAATTTGGTAGCAGATGCATAGAGATACAACGTTTCTTCGCAAAGCCAGTGAATCAAGCTGATTGGAAAGAACTTGATTATCGAAGATTTGGGCCGCTCTCCGTTGAATACGTTCAAGTGGAAGGAGCTAGTACTGAGGTACCCCGGCCCAGAGATGAAAACAGTATTTCATATGCGGCCGAACCTGCGCTTCGTAACGCTGCAAGCGGTGGGCCGGCATGAAATACCGTCTCGAACTACTGAGCACACCAAGCTTTTTTGATGCCAGCTTAGACTTCCTTCCTTCGACTTCTAAGTAATTGCGGAACTGTACGTCTCTCGAAATGTCGACACCAAGGATTCCGATGATAGCTGAGGCAATGAGGGAAGTGGCCGAAATCGAGGAGTCACGACAAAGAGGTTCTTTTTTGCAGTTTTTTTATGTAAAATTAGGGTGGTGTTTAAACACATGTGAAACTTCAAAGATATCAAAAACTTCTTTCAAAATTATGTCTTTTTCATATTTACATTCTTTAATCATAATTAGGAATTTACTTTTTTGTAACACTGCATCTTTATTATTGATTATTTGCGTTTTATTCATTTACCAAGACATTTATCAAAGTTTATATTGTCAGCATTTCACGGGAAAAGCCCAGCAGCCCTTAAAACATTTTGCAGTATTTCCGGACGAATAGAAATATTCATGGCATTTTCTGAAATCAGTGCAAATTCCAATTTTGTTAGAGCTCGAGATGGACTTTTTCTTCTCTACACACTTTTTTCCAACTATTTTTTAGTGGTTTAAATGCGGACAAATTGGCGGGTTGTAATATTCTTGTGGCGTTTGAATAAAGAGTGATAAGGATGATTTGTAATTCTGAACAAAGTTGACTGACACTTAGTGTTACGTGTGTTTTATGTCCGTCAACAAACAGGATGACAGGAATTTTTTTTTTAATTTATTTATTAATGTATTTATGAAACAGTGGTTTTACTTAATTCTAAACTCGCCAAACTTTTACGTTTGATGGCGAGAGGCGCTCTTTTACAAAACAATGAACCACCTTATGTAATACTAATATTAGACACAATGATACACAATTATATAATATAGTAATATATAAACCTATGACATCTTAATGTTATGTTAACTATATATCTTTATATACATCTAACTTTAATTATATGAATTAAATATCTATTACTTATATATTATATTGTAATGTTTTAATCTAATACAATGTACTCGTATATAGTTCTATTAACAATCCTGTATAATGTTTTTCAATTTTTTCTTAAGTGCTCCTTTACTCATTTTTACTTTTTCTCTTAGTAGATCTATTTTGTTAAACACTTTAGCTACCAAATACTTAGATGTTCTCTTACCATAATAGTTCGTTATTTTTGGTAGAACCAGTTTGTTTTCTCGAACCCTATGTGTGTTGTACTTGTTTTTAACATTCACTTTATATTTCTCATTATAATAATATTCCAGACCTATCAAATATTCTACTTTTTTATCTATGGGTATTATTTTACAAATGGAAAACAACTTATCATAGTCTTTGTTGCAATTATCTTTAACATTTTTACTAACTAAAAACTTCATCAGTCTTATTTGTATGTCTTTGATATCTCTTAGATATGTAATAAAGGTTCGCCCGTATACAAGGAGTCCATAACTCATAAGCGAGTCAGCAAGTGCAAAATATATTATTTTTAACGTTTTTTTGTTCAATACATTTTTTAATTGGTAAAACTTACTTAACACAGATCTTAGCCTATTGCAAATGTCATTTATATGTATTCTCCAGTTAAAGTTCTTATCTATTGTTAGACCTAAATATTTAAATTTATCTACATAATCCAATATTTTACAGTTACAGTTAAATTTATTTCTATGCATACATTCGTATGTATGTCCTATCACTGTTATATTTTAATTTTTTAAACATTTAGCATTTCTCTTATATGGCGAGTGTATATGCATACATTTAGTTTTTTCAAGATTTAATATAATGCCATTGTCGTGTGCCCATTTGCTAATGTTTTCAAAATCACCTTGTATGCACTTTTGTACCTCAGTTATATCTTTGGATGCATAAACAAGACACATATCATCAGCATACATGAACACCTTACAGTTATGCACGACATTCGACACAGTATTCACATACATTATATACCCCACAGGGCCATACACCGATCCAGTAGGCACACCCGAATCGACATCCGCCTCTTTCCCAACCACTTGGGAGATAATTGTACTTATTTTTCTATTAGTGAGGTAGTTTTTAAACCAATTGTTTGTGGGACCGCGTATTCCGCATTCGTCCATTGCCTGTAATAAGATCTTGTGGTCTAAAGTGTCAAACGCTTTTTTAAAATCAATAAAAAGTACTATAATTTGTTTACCAGAATCTAGGCAGTCATTAATATAATCTGAAAATTTTATCAAAGCAGAGACGGTGTTGCGCCCTCTCCGAAAACCGTGCTGTGTGTCACACAGTATGTTATATTGTTCTAAGAACGCGCTAATCTGTCCTACAATAATTTTTTCAACTATTTTATCTATAACAGATAATATTGCAATGGGCCTATAATTAACATATTCTAAATGACTTCCTGATTTGTATATAGGACGTATAATTGCTTTTTTTAACTGGTCAGGATAAATACCATTAGATAAGGACATATTTATTAGTGAAGCTATAACAAGACTTATTTGTTTACTTAAATATATAATGTCTTGCGCCCGTATTCCATCTGAACCGGGTGCTTTCAGACAGGACAATGTCCTTATGACCTTTTCTACATCTGACGGAGTCACCCTACTGTATCTATAGCTTACCTCACTCGGTTTTACATATTTATTTCTATCCAAAAACTTCAAATTACATACATGTTTAATTCCCTTTATTTCATCCGTAAATGTTTTAGAAAATTTTGTACAAATCTGTTTTATACTATCTGTTTTTCCTAAATGCCTTAAAATAATATCATCTAAGCTAGTTTTGTTTCGACCCAACCACATGTTTATATTTGTCCATATTTTCCTAAAATCTCCATTACAGTTTAAAATTTGTTCCTAAATTTTGTATAGACTAATCGCTTGTTCATATTCTTTGGATCCGTTTTCCAAACTCTAAATAAATAATCCCTTCTCAGTAACATTGTATATAAATATTTATCTATCCATGGATGTCTTATTACTTTTTTTCTATCTACCTTAAATTTAATTGTACTTTCCTTGTAAATATTATAAAATACACTACACATCGTCTGATACAATAATAATGGCCACGTTATTGTAATTAACTGGGCCCAATTATATTCATACAGCTTTTGTTTAACAGTTTTGTCACTTAACACTTCAAACATACTATGTTATTTATATTGCCACTCACACATTGATTTTCGTTTCGACTAACACATAAATTCAACATTAATCCTATTCCATGATGATCGGCGATGTGTGACTCAAGCACATAGGCGCACGCGTCATGCTCGCTCCTTCCCGCTCGCACCCAGATATGATCCAAGCACGATGCCGGCCCTCCACGATCGCTTCGCGCGTTGTCTGCTCGGTATTACACATAACAGACCGCATTCACACAGGGCGTTTTTGTACCTTGTTATAGTAGGATTAACCGTGTCATTTAATATGTTTATATTGGTGTCCCCAATCACTATTACATTGTCAGATGCTGGTACGGATTTAACTAGTGTCTCTAATTGCTGGATAAATATCAGTTTATTATTGGCAGGTGGTCTATATATTGCGATTACATGTGTTTTAGTTTTCCCGTGCTTCAATTGACCATGAAGTGTTTCCACTGCTTCTGTGTTTACCATTTTAGCTTCGAAATTCAATCTATTCTTAGCGTATATTAATATTCCTCCTCCTCTTCTCGTTTCTCTAGTATATATAAATGTATTATATCCCACTATTTGGTACAATGGAAGTTCTTCCTTCTTAATATTTATTTCGTTTAAAATTAATATATCTATGTTATACTTATTTTTATCAAGTAGTATTAATAACTCGTTAAAGTGTTTCCGAAGAGATCTTGTGTTCAGATGTAATATATGGGTATTCCATATATTTTGAGATAGGTCATTATTTAAAGCCATTATATCATAGTATCTTTTAAAATTAAAATTAAAATTACCGGAGAAGCTATCTATACAATCGAATGTTGTTGTTGGATATCACGTCGTGTGTACTCGCCGCGTTATGTACGCGTATTTATTTACATTCATCGAACTTTTGCAAATCTTCCTCCGATCTAATGTTGTAAATCTTTTTTTCTTCACTATTCTTTTTGACCAGGACACTACCATTCTGCACCCAAATATATTGAAAACCTTTCGGCTTGAGTTTATTTCTTACAGTCCAAAGAAGCTGTCGTTTGTATTTTGGTAAATCTTCGTTAATGTATATTCGCTTTTCACTGCCATTATCATAGACTTTATTATTCGTTATTTTGGTTTCTTTCTTTACAAGCATCCAGCTGTTGCGAGCAGATTTCGATCGAAGCGTGACCAACACAGTCTTCGGCTTTGCGTCATCCGGTTTTACATGTCCTACCCTCTGTGCATCTTGAATTTCATTTGGGTCTAGATTTAGTTTCTCTGCCATTTTTTGGACTACTAATATAGTATTTTCGTTTTCTTGTTTCTCTAATCCGTGAATTTCAATATTTTTCTCTTTATCTTTCATTTCCAACTCCTGTACCCGTTCTTCTAATGCCTTGTTACATTTCTCCAAATATACATTTTTTTGTTCTAATGCCTTAATTTTCTTTTGAGATTCTTCTTTAAAATCAAGTAATTTCTGATACATATCAGCATAGAATTCAACACCGTTGGTAAGTTCTTCTATTTTCTTCTCCACGCTATAAATCACCGCTAACTTTTTATTTACCTCAGCCAAAACGTAATCTCCAGACTCTTCACTAGGATTTAATGTGATTTTCGTATCATCTACGGACTGTTTAGGGCTGCTTTTATTTGTCTGGCAGTCGTCGCAGAGCATACTACTTAGGAACTTTTTATTTACACATTTTTTATGGTAAACATTTTCACATTCTCCCTTACATCTCACTACATCCTCTTTAGCCAAAGATAGAAACAGTTTGCATTTCTTACATTGCACCATTTTCACTTATGCTTAGTTAATTATTTGCAAAATTGTTATTTGGTCACTGCTAACGCACTTAAATCGATACACACAACCGTGCATTGAGCGCGCGCGCACGGAATGTGTTGTTGCAGTTTCATATTTCCTGATACAAACAGAGTTAAGATAGACTTTTATGGTATAGCTAGATTCAACAATGTACTGGGCTGTATTCATTGCACATATGTAAAAATTCAAATGAGAAATTATATATAGAACATTGGAGAATACTTGTTTACTTATACTAATATGAGAAATCAAATTAAGCTCGACACTCGATGCATCAATTAATAAGTTATGTATTCATTCATGCATCGAGTGTCGATAAGGGTAAGGCCACGTACGCATAGAATACTAGCTAGTCAGTGATAAGGTGTGTGAAGAGAACAAGAGACTTATGCTCACTTTCACCAACGACCTCTAATATTTATGGGACTCCTTAGCATATTTAGGGGCCAGTTAGGGGATAGTTTCCGTTTCACCACATTTAAAGGGCCCATTACTGACTAAACAATCCCCTAAATTTATGAGATGGATTATTGGTCCCATAAAATTTCACGTAAATAAGAGCGACGTTTAGAGGACAAGATGGACCGTGATCTATTTGATTTTCTTGATAATTTAGACACGACTGATACTATATTTGATATAAATCGTAGTTGAAGACCTAAAATATATCAAAAACGACCAAATTATATGAACGATTTCGATGAAATAGGTTTTTCCGAAGATATAGGTTATCTTAACCAACAGTGATATATTTGTTGGAAAAAATTGAAAATTTTTATTTATGTAGGTACCATAGTCCATAATATTATTAAATTTCTAGTTTATATAATATTTAGCTTAATAGGTGGGTTCTATATTTTCACTTATTACTACCTATTATACCTAGCTACGAAATAAGCGTAAAAGCATAAAAGGTTACTTTATTTGCTCTCCTAACAGTAACTTTTGATTGGGGAATGAGTCTGTATAGTTAGGCCGTAGGTACCTGTTTGGTGCTAACTTACCTACCGTGGTAAGTTAATAACCGAGGTATATCTACTTAAATACCTACCTATTTAAATTTGTAGAATTTGTGATTCACTTTACCCATACCACCCATAAATCAATTATAAATAGCTTTAAGATATTAATCCACAGGCAATCACTGGCTTGCTGTGGCGGATTGGTTAGTACTAGTTTAGCTACATCCAGCCGGATAGTAAAGAGACTGTCTTAAGCAATAGTATCCCTACGTCGAGAATTCATCATATTTCCTGATACAGAGTTAAGATAGACTTTTATGGTATAGCTAGATTCAACAATGTACTGGGCTGTATTCATTGCACATATGTAAAAATTCAGTCACCAGGTAAATTGATCATTTTGATTTAACTTCCTTTCACCAAAAGTTCATTTCTCTTAGAATTCTATCAAGCAACACTGATGAAGTATTATTTATATCTTTAGGTGGAGATGAAGCAGAACTGTTTAGAAACAGGAAAGGCTACATGTCTATAAATATCCAAACAATTTCATCGGCAAATTTGTTGGTGCAGAATGTTGTTGCACTCCGAAGAAACTGACATTTTTCACTGCAGCCTGGCAAAGTTCACAGAAGCGGCGCACAGGGTCTGTGAGATTTTTTCATATTTTTTTTCTCTATTTATATATTTTTTTCTTAATTATAATAGTATTATGCATATATTTTATGTCTGTAGTTATATTCATCACTTGTTATTTGGTTTTTGTACAGCATCTTCTTGGTTTTGTACTGTTATGATGCTGTGTTTGTAATAAATAAATAAAATAAATAAATAAATAAAATACTTGGGGATAGTGGCTATCCCTTAAAGGTTAAAATTAAAAATATCCAATAATAATAATAATAATAATTGTATTGTATTGCACACTACATTAACCAATCACTTCTTTCTGTTCATATACCACCCGATTCAGACTTTCACTCAATTCAAAATGCTATATATTGTGGAGCTGCTACAGTTTCAATTTACAACGAATACAAAATAATGGACCAAGAAAATAACACCTTACGTCGGTAGAAAATAATCCCTAAATGGCAAATGAGACTAGAAGACAGAATTTCAAATCTTAGAGTTAAAATAGGGAGACTAACGGAATATATAAATGGTAATACAAGCACTAAGCTCAAACGCGAAATAGAAAAATCAGAGCAGTTTATAAAATACATTCACTACATGAACACGCAAACAAGGAACTTAGTTTACTTACAAAACGACTACGTAGATATAAAGAAACCACTCTAAAAAAACAATGAAATGCGCAATTTTATAATAATGAAAAATCATTCCACAGAAACCTAACAAACACACATGACAATAATGATAATAATAAATTAGTAGAGATACCCGAAACAGAACCGCTGCATCAATTTTGGTCCAATATATAGTCAACTCCCAAAACACACCGAGAAAGCGACTGGATTAAACAGGATAGGGAACTATTAGTAAATTTACTAAAGATGATGTTCGATGAAATTAACATGGATTTATTAACTTCAGTTATTAACAAAACATAGCTGGAAAGCTACTGGAACTGATAAAATCCATAACTATTGGTATAAAAAATTTACTTACTTACATCCGCTCTTACTCTCACATATCAACACTTTTATAAAAACACCAGAATTATTGCCAAGCTACATTACACTAGAAACAACTTATATGTTACCTAAAGACCGAAGTGACTCAAAAAATCCAGCCAAATACAGGCCAATTACTTGCCTTCAAAACATTTATAAGATTTTTACGTCTTGCCTTAGCAAATTAATTAACAAGCACGCTATCTCCCAAAATATATTAGCAGAACAACAGAAAGGATGCAGAAAAGGTAGTTTAGGTTATAAAGAACAGTTGGTTATTGTAACAATCGTCTCTAAACAAGCAGTCACCAAAAAGAAAATATTTTCACTATGTTTATTGACTATAAAAGCGTTTGAATCAGTACCCCATAGCTGGCTAATATATACTTTAGAACACTATAAAATTTATCGTCAAATTATAGAATTCCTAAAAAACGCAATGCTCTATTTGCGAACTACTCTCAAGCTTTACAATGGTGACTGTTGTTTAGATACTGATATAATCTCAATCCGAAGGGGAATATTTCAAGGTGATACCTTAAGCCCCATTTGGTTCTGCCTGGCTTAAATCCTTTATCTAACCTTCTCAATAGAACTGACAAGGGATATCAAATCACCAACGGAAATACACACCACACACTATCACATTTACTTTATATGGATGACATAAAATTGTATGGAAGTAGTTTAAAATATATACATATTACAATCAAATCCGTAGAGGCAAATCAGAACAAAATTCATATACCCTCCAAACAGGTGAAACCATTGAACCTGTAGATGAAAACATTGGCTATTAATATCTAGGATTCACTCAGACTCGACAAATTCACCAAAAACTCGTGAAAAAAAAAATAAAAAAAAATTTAAATTACGCCTAAATAGAATAGGGGGAGGCATTGGCCGTTAGTTTGGACATAGCGAAGGCCTTCGATCGGGTCTGGCACAAAGCGCTTCTTTCGAAGCTTCCTTCCTATGGGCTTCCCGAGAAATTGTACAAGTGGATCACCAGTTTCCTTGCTGATCGGAGCATCAAGGTGTTTAAACACATGTGAAACTTCAAAGATATCAAAAACTTCTTTCAAAATTATGTCTTTTTCATATTTACATTCTTTAATCATAATTAGGAATTTACTTTTTTGTAACACTGCATCTTTATTATTGATTATTTGCGTTTTATTCATTTACCAAGACATTTATCAAAGTTTATATTGTCAGCATTTCACGGGAAAAGCCCAGCAGCCCTTAAAACATTTTGCAGTATTTCCGGACGAATAGAAATATTCATGGCATTTTCTGAAATCAGTGCAAATTCCAATTTTGTTAGAGCTCGAGATGGACTTTTTCTTCTCTACACACTTTTTTCCAACTATTTTTTAGTGGTTTAAATGCGGACAAATTGGCGGGTTGTAATATTCTTGTGGCGTTTGAATAAAGAGTGATAAGGATGATTTGTAATTCTGAACAAAGTTGACTGACACTTAGTGTTACGTGTGTTTTATGTCCGTCAACAAACAGGATGACAGGAATTTTTTTTTTAATTTATTTATTAATGTATTTATGAAACAGTGGTTTTACTTAATTCTAAACTCGCCAAACTTTTACGTTTGATGGCGAGAGGCGCTCTTTTACAAAACAATGAACCACCTTATGTAATACTAATATTAGACACAATGATACACAATTATATAATATAGTAATATATAAACCCATGACATCTTAATGTTATGTTAACTATATATCTTTATATACATCTAACTTTAATTATATGAATTAAATATCTATTACTTATATATTATATTGTAATGTTTTAATCTAATACAATGTACTCGTATATAGAGTTCTATTAACAATCCTGTATAATGTTTTTCAATTTTTTCTTAAGTGCTCCTTTACTCATTTTTACTTTTTCTCTTAGTAGATCTATTTTGTTAAACACTTTAGCTACCAAATACTTAGATGTTCTCTTACCATAATAGTTCGTTATTTTTGGTAGAACCAGTTTGTTTTCTCTAACCCTATGTGTGTTGTACTTGTTTTTAACATTCACTTTATATTTCTCATTATAATAATATTCCAGACCTATCAAATATTCTACTTTTTTATCTATGGGTATTATTTTACAAATGGAAAACAACTTATCATAGTCTTTGTTGCAATTATCTTTAACATTTTTACTAACTAAAAACTTCATCAGTCTTATTTGTATGTCTTTGATATCTCTTAGATATGTAATAAAGGTTCGCCCGTATACAAGGAGTCCATAACTCATAAGCGAGTCAGCAAGTGCAAAATATATTATTTTTAACGTTTTTTTGTTCAATACATTTTTTAATTGGTAAAACTTACTTAACACAGATCTTAGCCTATTGCAAATGTCATTTATATGTATTCTCCAGTTAAAGTTCTTATCTATTGTTAGACCTAAATATTTAAATTTATCTACATAATCCAATATTTTACAGTTACAGTTAAATTTATTTCTATGCATACATTCGTATGTATGTCCTATCACTGTTATATTTTAATTTTTTAAACATTTAGCATTTCTCTTATATGGCGAGTGTATATGCATACATTTAGTTTTTTCAAGATTTAATATAATGCCATTGTCGTGTGCCCATTTGCTAATGTTTTCAAAATCACCTTGTATGCACTTTTGTACCTCAGTTATATCTTTGGATGCATAAACAAGACACATATCATCAGCATACATGAACACCTTACAGTTATGCACGACATTCGACACAGTATTCACATACATTATATACCCCACAGGGCCATACACCGATCCAGTAGGCACACCCGAATCGACATCCGCCTCTTTCCCAACCACTTGGGAGATAATTGTACTTATTTTTCTATTAGTGAGGTAGTTTTTAAACCAATTGTTTGTGGGACCGCGTATTCCGCATTCGTCCATTGCCTGTAATAAGATCTTGTGGTCTAAAGTGTCAAACGCTTTTTTAAAATCAATAAAAAGTACTATAATTTGTTTACCAGAATCTAGGCAGTCATTAATATAATCTGAAAATTTTATCAAAGCAGAGACCGTGTTGCGCCCTCTCCGAAAACCGTGCTGTGTGTCACACAGTATGTTATATTGTTCTAAGAACGCGCTAATCTGTCCTACAATAATTTTTTCAACTATTTTATCTATAACAGATAATATTGCAATGGGCCTATAATTAACATATTCTAAATGACTTCCTGATTTGTATATAGGACGTATAATTGCTTTTTTTAACTGGTCAGGATAAATACCATTAGATAAGGACATATTTATTAGTGAAGCTATAACAAGACTTATTTGTTTACTTAAATATATAATGTCTTGCGCCCGTATTCCATCTGAACCGGGTGCTTTCAGACAGGACAATGTCCTTATGACCTTTTCTACATCTGACGGAGTCACCCTACTGTATCTATAGCTTACCTCACTCGGTTTTACATATTTATTTCTATCCAAAAACTTCAAATTACATACATGTTTAATTCCCTTTATTTCATCCGTAAATGTTTTAGAAAATTTTGTACAAATCTGTTTTATACTATCTGTTTTTCCTAAATGCCTTAAAATAATATCATCTAAGCTAGTTTTGTTTCGACCCAACCACATGTTTATATTTGTCCATATTTTCCTAAAATCTCCATTACAGTTTAAAATTTGTTCCTAAATTTTGTATAGACTAATCGCTTGTTCATATTCTTTGGATCCGTTTTCCAAACTCTAAATAAATAATCCCTTCTCAGTAACATTGTATATAAATATTTATCTATCCATGGATGTCTTATTACTTTTTTTCTATCTACCTTAAATTTAATTGTACTTTCCTTGTAAATATTATAAAATACACTACACATCGTCTGATACAATAATAATGGCCACGTTATTGTAATTAACTGGGCCCAATTATATTCATACAGCTTTTGTTTAACAGTTTTGTCACTTAACACTTCAAACATACTATGTTATTTATATTGCCACTCACACATTGATTTTCGTTTCGACTAACACATAAATTCAACATTAATCCTATTCCATGATGATCGGCGATGTGTGACTCAAGCACATAGGCGCACGCGTCATGCTCGCTCCTTCCCGCTCGCACCCAGATATGATCCAAGCACGATGCCGGCCCTCCACGATCGCTTCGCGCGTTGTCTGCTCGGTATTACACATAACAGACCGCATTCACACAGGGCGTTTTTGTACCTTGTTATAGTAGGATTAACCGTGTCATTTAATATGTTTATATTGGTGTCCCCAATCACTATTACATTGTCAGATGCTGGTACGGATTTAACTAGTGTCTCTAATTGCTGGATAAATATCAGTTTATTATTGGCAGGTGGTCTATATATTGCGATTACATGTGTTTTAGTTTTCCCGTGCTTCAATTGAAAATGAAGTGTTTCCACTGCTTCTGTGTTTACCATTTTAGCTTCGAAATTCAATCCATTCTTAGCGTATATTAATATTCCTCCTCCTCTTCTCGTTTCTCTAGTATATATAAATGTATTATATCCCACTATTTGGTACAATGGAAGTTCTTCCTTCTTAATATTTATTTCGTTTAAAATTAATATATCTATGTTATACTTATTTTTATCAAGTAGTATTAATAACTCGTTAAAGTGTTTCCGAAGAGATCTTATGTTCAGATGTAATATATGGGTATTCCATATATTTTGAGATAGGTCATTATTTAAAGCCATTATATCATAGTATCTTTTAAAATTAAAATTAAAATTACCGGAGAAGCTATCTATACAATCGAATGTTGTTGTTGGATATCACGTCGTGTGTACTCGCCGCGTTATGTACGCGTATTTATTTACATTCATCGAACTTTTGCAAATCTTCCTCCGATCTAATGTTGTAAATCTTTTTTTCTTCACTATTCTTTTTGACCAGGACACTACCATTCTGCACCCAAATATATTGAAAACCTTTCGGCTTGAGTTTATTTCTTACAGTCCAAAGAAGCTGTCGTTTGTATTTTGGTAAATCTTCGTTAATGTATATTCGCTTTTCACTGCCATTATCATAGACTTTATTATTCGTTATTTTGGTTTCTTTCTTTACAAGCATCCAGCTGTTGCGAGCAGATTTCGATCGAAGCGTGACCAACACAGTCTTCGGCTTTGCGTCATCCGGTTTTACATGTCCTACCCTCTGTGCATCTTGAATTTCATTTGGGTCTAGATTTAGTTTCTCTGCCATTTTTTGGACTACTAATATAGTATTTTCGTTTTCTTGTTTCTCTAATCCGTGAATTTCAATATTTTTCTCTTTATCTTTCATTTCCAACTCCTGTACCCGTTCTTCTAATGCCTTGTTACATTTCTCCAAATATACATTTTTTTGTTCTAATGCCTTAATTTTCTTTTGAGATTCTTCTTTAAAATCAAGTAATTTCTGATACATATCAGCATAGAATTCAACACCGTTGGTAAGTTCTTCTATTTTCTTCTCCACGCTATAAATCACCGCTAACTTTTTATTTACCTCAGCCAAAACGTAATCTCCAGACTCTTCACTAGGATTTAATGTGATTTTCGTATCATCTACGGACTGTTTAGGGCTGCTTTTATTTGTCTGGCAGTCGTCGCAGAGCATACTACTTAGGAACTTTTTATTTACACATTTTTTATGGTAAACATTTTCACATTCTCCCTTACATCTCACTACATCCTCTTTAGCCAAAGATAGAAACAGTTTGCATTTCTTACATTGCACCATTTTCACTTATGCTTAGTTAATTATTTGCAAAATTGTTATTTGGTCACTGCTAACGCACTTAAATCGATACACACAACCGTGCATTGAGCGCGCGCGCACGGAATGTGTTGTTGCAGTTTCATATTTCCTGATACAAACAGAGTTAAGATAGACTTTTATGGTATAGCTAGATTCAACAATGTACTGGGCTGTATTCATTGCACATATGTAAAAATTCAAATGAGAAATTATATATAGAACATTGGAGAATACTTGTTTACTTATACTAATATGAGAAATCAAATTAAGCTCGACACTCGATGCATCAATTAATAAGTTATGTATTCATTCATGCATCGAGTGTCGATAAGGGTAAGGCCACGTACGCATAGAATACTAGCTAGTCAGTGATAAGGTGTGTGAAGAGAACAAGAGACTTATGCTCACTTTCACCAACGACCTCTAATATTTATGGGACTCCTTAGCATATTTAGGGGCCAGTTAGGGGATAGTTTCCGTTTCACCACATTTAAAGGGCCCATTACTGACTAAACAATCCCCTAAATTTATGAGATGGATTATTGGTCCCATAAAATTTCACGTAAATAAGAGCGACGTTTAGAGGACAAGATGGACCGTGATCTATTTGATTTTCTTGATAATTTAGACACGACTGATACTATATTTGATATAAATCGTAGTTGAAGACCTAAAATATATCAAAAACGACCAAATTATATGAACGATTTCGATGAAATAGGTTTTTCCGAAGATATAGGTTATCTTAACCAACAGTGATATATTTGTTGGAAAAAATTGAAAATTTTTATTTATGTAGGTACCATAGTCCATAATATTATTAAATTTCTAGTTTATATAATATTTAGCTTAATAGGTGGGTTCTATATTTTCACTTATTACTACCTATTATACCTAGCTACGAAATAAGCGTAAAAGCATAAAAGGTTACTTTATTTGCTCTCCTAACAGTAACTTTTGATTGGGGAATGAGTCTGTATAGTTAGGCCGTAGGTACCTGTTTGGTGCTAACTTACCTACCGTGGTAAGTTAATAACCGAGGTATATCTACTTAAATACCTACCTATTTAAATTTGTAGAATTTGTGATTCACTTTACCCATACCACCCATAAATCAATTATAAATAGCTTTAAGATATTAATCCACAGGCAATCACTGGCTTGCTGTGGCGGATTGGTTAGTACTAGTTTAGCTACATCCAGCCGGATAGTAAAGAGACTGTCTTAAGCAATAGTATCCCTACGTCGAGAATTCATCATATTTCCTGATACAGAGTTAAGATAGACTTTTATGGTATAGCTAGATTCAACAATGTACTGGGCTGTATTCATTGCACATATGTAAAAATTCAGTCACCAGGTAAATTGATCATTTTGATTTAACTTCCTTTCACCAAAAGTTCATTTCTCTTAGAATTCTATCAAGCAACACTGATGAAGTATTATTTATATCTTTAGGTGGAGATGAAGCAGAACTGTTTAGAAACAGGAAAGGCTACATGTCTATAAATATCCAAACAATTTCATCGGCAAATTTGTTGGTGCAGAATGTTGTTGCACTCCGAAGAAACTGACATTTTTCACTGCAGCCTGGCAAAGTTCACAGAAGCGGCGCACAGGGTCTGTGAGATTTTTTCATATTTTTTTTCTCTATTTATATATTTTTTTCTTAATTATAATAGTATTATGCATATATTTTATGTC
The DNA here is from genome assembly GCA_963668995.1 of Parnassius mnemosyne. NCBI lineage: Eukaryota > Metazoa > Arthropoda > Insecta > Lepidoptera > Papilionidae > Parnassius > Parnassius mnemosyne. The sequence continues at coordinate 23,946,169 of CAVLGL010000084.1, forward strand.
TGTAGTTATATTCATCACTTGTTATTTGGTTTTTGTACAGCATCTTCTTGGTTTTGTACTGTTATGATGCTGTGTTTGTAATAAATAAATAAAATAAATAAATAAATAAAATACTTGGGGATAGTGGCTATCCCTTAAAGGTTAAAATTAAAAATATCCAATAATAATAATAATAATAATTGTATTGTATTGCACACTACATTAACCAATCACTTCTTTCTGTTCATATACCACCCGATTCAGACTTTCACTCAATTCAAAATGCTATATATTGTGGAGCTGCTACAGTTTCAATTTACAACGAATACAAAATAATGGACCAAGAAAATAACACCTTACGTCGGTAGAAAATAATCCCTAAATGGCAAATGAGACTAGAAGACAGAATTTCAAATCTTAGAGTTAAAATAGGGAGACTAACGGAATATATAAATGGTAATACAAGCACTAAGCTCAAACGCGAAATAGAAAAATCAGAGCAGTTTATAAAATACATTCACTACATGAACACGCAAACAAGGAACTTAGTTTACTTACAAAACGACTACGTAGATATAAAGAAACCACTCTAAAAAAACAATGAAATGCGCAATTTTATAATAATGAAAAATCATTCCACAGAAACCTAACAAACACACATGACAATAATGATAATAATAAATTAGTAGAGATACCCGAAACAGAACCGCTGCATCAATTTTGGTCCAATATATAGTCAACTCCCAAAACACACCGAGAAAGCGACTGGATTAAACAGGATAGGGAACTATTAGTAAATTTACTAAAGATGATGTTCGATGAAATTAACATGGATTTATTAACTTCAGTTATTAACAAAACATAGCTGGAAAGCTACTGGAACTGATAAAATCCATAACTATTGGTATAAAAAATTTACTTACTTACATCCGCTCTTACTCTCACATATCAACACTTTTATAAAAACACCAGAATTATTGCCAAGCTACATTACACTAGAAACAACTTATATGTTACCTAAAGACCGAAGTGACTCAAAAAATCCAGCCAAATACAGGCCAATTACTTGCCTTCAAAACATTTATAAGATTTTTACGTCTTGCCTTAGCAAATTAATTTACAAGCACGCTATCTCCCAAAATATATTAGCAGAACAACAGAAAGGATGCAGAAAAGGTAGTTTAGGTTATAAAGAACAGTTGGTTATTGTAACAATCGTCTCTAAACAAGCAGTCACCAAAAAGAAAATATTTTCACTATGTTTATTGACTATAAAAGCGTTTGAATCAGTACCCCATAGCTGGCTAATATATACTTTAGAACACTATAAAATTTATCGTCAAATTATAGAATTCCTAAAAAACGCAATGCTCTATTTGCGAACTACTCTCAAGCTTTACAATGGTGACTGTTGTTTAGATACTGATATAATCTCAATCCGAAGGGGAATATTTCAAGGTGATACCTTAAGCCCCATTTGGTTCTGCCTGGCTTAAATCCTTTATCTAACCTTCTCAATAGAACTGACAAGGGATATCAAATCACCAACGGAAATACACACCACACACTATCACATTTACTTTATATGGATGACATAAAATTGTATGGAAGTAGTTTAAAATATATACATATTACAATCAAATCCGTAGAGGCAAATCAGAACAAAATTCATATACCCTCCAAACAGGTGAAACCATTGAACCTGTAGATGAAAACATTGGCTATTAATATCTAGGATTCACTCAGACTCGACAAATTCACCAAAAACTCGTGAAAAAAAAAATAAAAAAAAATTTAAATTACGCCTAAATAGAATAGGGGGAGGCATTGGCCGTTAGTTTGGACATAGCGAAGGCCTTCGATCGGGTCTGGCACAAAGCGCTTCTTTCGAAGCTTCCTTCCTATGGGCTTCCCGAGAAATTGTACAAGTGGATCACCAGTTTCCTTGCTGATCGGAGCATCAAGGTCGTAGTAGACGGTGTATGCTCTGATTTCAAGCTGGTGTTCCACAAGGCTGCGTGCTATCACCAACGCTGTTTCTCCTGTATATCAATGATATGTTGCTAACTAGTAGCATTCATTGCTATGCAGACGACAGCACTGGTGATGCCTTATATACCGGCCGTGCCAATATTTCTCGGGAAAACGTCGCTGAGTACCGGAACAAACTTGTGTCGGAAGTCGAGTCTTTGCTTAACAAAGTCTCGGAATGGGGCCGACTATATCTAGTCCGGTTCAATCCGCAGAAGACACAAGTTTGCGCGTTTACCGCTAAAAAGAACCTCTTTGTCGTATCTCCTCAGTTTCAAGGCACTCCCCTTGCTGCCTCAGCTAGTATCGGAATCCTTGGCGTCGACATATCGAATAGTGTGCAATTTCGTGGTCACTTGGAAGGGAAGGCCAAATTGGCCTCTAAAAAGCTTGGAGTGCCCAGCAGAGCGAGACAGTATTTCATGCCGGCACATTGCAACTTTACAAAGCGCAAGTTCGGCCCCACATGGAATACTGTTCTCATCTCTGGGCCGGGGCACCCCAGTGCCAGCTCCTTCCACTTGACCGCATCCAGCGCAATGCGGTTCGAATCGTCGACGACCGAGTTGTTTCTGATCGGCTCGATACACTGGCACTGCGTAGAGATGTTGCATTTCTTTGCGTATTTCATCGCATCTATCACGGGGAGTACTCTGAGGAATTGTTTGGACTAATTCCAACCGCTCAATTTCACCATCGCACATCGCGACAAAACTCGCGTTACCATCCATACCATCTGGATGATTGGCGGTCCACCACTGTGCGATTTATAAGAAGTTTTCTCCCTCGCACAACTTCCTTGTGGAATCAATTACCACCAGCGAATTTTCCGGACCGATACGACTTAGGAACCTTCAAGAAAAGAGCTTACACCTTTCTAAAAGGCCGGCAACGCATCTGCAATTCCCCTGGTGTTGCGGTTGTTCATGGGTGGCGGTAGTCACTTACCATCAGGTGAGCCGCATGCTCGTTTGCCCCCTCTTCTATAAAAAAAAGAATACTTAACACACATCTAAATGAACGAAATACCATTAAAGCAGTAAACACATTTGATATCCCAATTTTAACTTATTCGTTTGGTATAATTCATTGGTCCAAAAGTAATTTAATGAAGCTGCAAAGTTTTATCAATACAACAATGACTGAATACAGATAACACCACCCTAGATCTTGTAGCGAACGACTCACATTACCTAAAGTAGAAGGTGGAAGAGGTTTCATAGATATAAATAATCTTCATAACTCTCAAATTTCAGCTATTCGAAACTTCTTCCATCAACAAGCCAATAATAGTCCATTCATAATGCTGTTGTCCAAGCCGATACTAAACTCACTCCTTCAAACTTCACAGATCAAAGAAAACAGAAAAATGAAAGTATTATTTCTGCACAGGATAAAATTAACAGGTGGTTGCAGAAGACGTTACATGGAAGACACCGTCGTGACTTAATGAACACAAACGTAGACAAGATAGCGTCTAGCATGTGGCTCAAGCGCGGAGAACTCTTCCATGAAACAGAAGGTTTCATGTTAGCAATTCAGGACCAAACTAAACATACTCTAAACTACAGGAACACATAATTAAAGACCACACTCTACAATTATACCTTTTCAGACATTGTCATAATAGCTCAGAAACCATCAGCATATCACTGGTGCCTGCAGCTCAATAACCCAGACCGACTATAAACACAGTCACGACCAAGTAGCTGCCATTATTCCTCAATACCTCGCATATAAATATAAGCATATAGCTGAAAAAATAGCATATTATAAATCATACTTGACTCTCGTGAATTCAAACTCTAAACTGGGACAGAACTATATTAACAGATAAGACCGTGCATTATAATAGACCGGATATTAGCTACATGACAAAAAAAAACGAATCAGTTTATCTTATAGATATTGCTATACCAAATACTCACAATTTGACCGCCACCTATAATGAAAAAATAGCCAAATATACTGATTTATCCATCGAAATAAAATCCCAGTGGAAAGTAAAAACTATAAAAACTGTACCTATAATAATATCAGCAACTGGCGTCATTCCCCGTTCATTTTTTCTAGCTTAAAGGATCTAGACATCCATAAACTTACCTTTATATTGCTGGAGAAAGCAGCAATATTGAATACGTGTAGAATAGTCCGTAAGTTTCTGTCTAAAGATTAAACATTCAACCGAGTTCGTTTTGCTAACAGCCCGCGAAAAAGGTATAATACCTTGGAAACGAGAGAATACTAAACAAAAAGTATAATAATAACAATAATCTTTTTTATTTAGAACTTATGTAGGTTACAAATAGAATTATAAAAATTACAAACATAAAGAATGACATCATTCTGCAGATATTTTCTAGCAAACTTACATGCAAGCATTCATCACAGAGCTAAAAATATTGATTAAATAAATACTTAATATTTAATAAAAAGATTATGCACAGGTCAGGGATATTTATTTAATTAAAAAGTACGCTTAAACTAGGACTCTTAAAATACCTATTTGCAGAACCGTTTTTAGGCATTCCTAATACATTTTAAAAGTTTAAGGTACGACCTGGAATAGAAAATAAATATTTTACATCATATAAATTACATTAATTTATTCAATAATACTTAAACAAAATTTTATTATGAACCTCATCTCCTGACACCTTATCTCAACCCTCTCAACTACAAGTGGAGAATGAAAATATAATGAGGCCCACATTAGAATAAGAAATATGGTGGAACGTACGATGTAATACAGACGATGCACAGATAAAACAGAGTGTCAAATACGGTGACTTGTCAAAAATAGACTAAAATATGATATTTTTATTAAAATATTCACAAAATGAAAATATCTATCAGTCAAAATATGAAAGAAATAATTTCTTCATTAAAATAATACACGAATACGTTTTTTTTTGTGTTAATATTATATATCATTTCCGATAAAACCGGTAACTACAACTGGGTATCAAGCACTATCGTCGTAAAAAATCTGTCACATAAGGATGGGTCCCCTAGCTTTTGGTCTGTTGCGTTCATGAAAACAATTTTTAGTTACGGGTTGGTTTAGGGGACCTTTTAGCTTAGCGATGGTCTAACTATGTCATTGTATAGGGGATGTTGGTTGGTCTTTGTCCATAGGGCTGACAACGCATCCTACATTTTGATTTCTTAATTGAGTATGTATGCAGCGTATTTACTTACATTGAAATGGACTATTTGGTCGTTTATCAAACTTGGTTGTATATCAAGACTACGGCTCAGCAGATGTAAACCTGACGGAATTAAATTTTTAATAAAGTTTGTGTTTTATTTCTATAATAAAAAGCCATAAAAATTAAATTTAGTTTTTTAATAATTTAAATTTCATTATTTAAATGATGACTCATAATTAAACTTGCGCTTCTTATTCAAATAAAAACATAAAAACGGCGGGTATCACTGACTACAAAAAAATTTATTCTCTTCATATCGTCAGGCGTAATTACATTTTCATACTTAATGCATTTTCTGCAACTAATGGAATTATCAGTCACGTTTATGATATTTCATGTGCAAGTGAAATATTTTGTTTAATTTATACTTTTCAGTCGAAACTCAGGCTGTGTTTTGTGTATTTTGTGACTGTGATTGATTGTCCCACTCATCGAGTTTAATTAAATAACAAAATTTTTATATTCATTGCTTAAAAGTAATTGGATATAAACGTTGAATATAACTTTCTTCTTGTACAGATTCATTTACAGACAAAAATGTCAGGAGGATCCAATTAGTCTGCTCAATAACCCTTGAAGTTCTTGCAGCGATATTTCCATGATGACAATATCATCAGAAACTCGTGTGTGTGAGACATGTTTAGTTAACTATGGAAAATGTAAAAAAAATAAGCAAGTTTACGTAGGTGGGTATTAATATACAAATTCAACAACATTTTATAATTTATATTTTCATATTTTAGAACGTAGATGCACAGACCGCGGCCCGCCGACAGCAAAAATAATACTCTCGTACATTCGAAAAATATTGAATTATGTTCCAGAATAAAACCAAAAAAAATGTTAGAAAAGTAATTTGAATCTCGCGCGCGCTCTCTTAAGTGCGCTTATCGGTGTACCGTGCATGTGTCGGTAACAGCGGTCGGTAATGTTCGTGCTGATCTCGGTTAAATTCGTTTTCTTGAGGAACTGCCGCGGCCGGCGGCGCGGCGACGACGGTAGCGCGGTGGCGGCTTATCCACAGGTTATATTGTTAGAGCAAGCGAGATAGCAATAGTCCTGAATTCCCGATTGCTCGCGTAGGTAGATACACAAAGCTTCCAGAGTCGGTTTCATGATTTCTCCAGACAGTTTTCGACTCTATACGCGCGGTATAAAAGCCACGCTAACCGCAGCGACCGACAGTTCGGTTTTAATTTGAGTGAAGTGTCAATAGTTCTAGTGTAGATTTTAACTCGACTAGCCGGTGTCATATATTTTGATCCACATTCAACGTAGATTTCCCATCAAGTGCCATGTATAATTGTGTTGTGAAATCGTAAGTAAAACTCTGTTATTAATAAGTGTTTCCCTACCTATTTAATCAATTATTTTTGGTGATTTAAAAAAGGATGGGTAATTAAAGTAGGTACTGTAATTGTTTTTAGGTGCTGTGTTAATCCTAGCCAGGATTAGAACGCAACATGGACAAGCCAGGCCCTATTAAAAAACGTAAGGTTAAAGATGAAAATCGGCAGTTTCAAGAAATTTGGATTGAGAAATACTTTTTTGTATGGTCGCATAACAAAGTCGTTTGTTTAATTTTCAAGAATTATATTGCGATTGCAAACGAATATAATGTAAACAGGCACTATGAAACGCAGCATCCTACTTTTACCAAGTTTACAGGCAAATAAATAGAAAAAATAAATAAGAAAGCAAAAAATGTGATTATTGATAGGTTCTAATAATTAGAACCTATCAATAATCAACTGTTAAACATACATACGCCTCCTTAAATTGCCTCATAGGAAGGATATTTGGCATAATTGTCATATTTGACAGGCAACCGCAGTTTTTAGTTGTTGTCAGGAAGATTCTGCCCATCTTATTCAGTTACCCTCTGCTGTCGTTTACGACACTTACGGTATGGTGTGTGATAATGAATTTTCTAACGCCGCCACTATATGGCAAATTATTAAATTTCATATTTCCAGTATAGTGATTTATAGAATGAAACCAATTATACTGACGAAATTATAATATGTATGTTATAATCAAATCTACAGCTATGATCAATAACCGACTTTCATAAACTAATAATAAAAGTGTACTCAATCTGTTAGTCACCCAAGATCGGCAAGAGTCGAGACCATTACTAGATCCTTCCTTGCGTGAAATTAGGTTATAAAGAGGAGACTGAAACGAGAGAGTAATATCAAATAATATGTATTAATTTTTAAACATACGATAAATCAAGTAAAAATATGAAAATATGAATCTTACTTAAAAAAAAAATCGGTACTTAAAATTTCGGGAATCAAGGAAGTGACACAACGTTACTGTTTAAAAATGTATTTATTGCTTTTCGAAGTATTCTCCGCGAAATTCGACATATTTTTCATACGATGGAACCAATCATTGAAGCAACCATTCCATTCGGAAGTTGGGGTCTCCAAAATAGCCGTTTTATAGGCGCCCACAGCTTCTTAAGGTGATGAAAATCTCTGACAACGCAATTTATTCTTTATTTTAGGGATAGTATAGAAATCATTAGGGCTTAGGTCGGGACTGTACGGCGGATGGTCTAATAATTCTATGTTTTCTTGCTCTAAAATCGCTTTTGTTTTGTGTGCGGTACGACCTTTGGCAAACAAATGCTAGCATACTATTCTGCAATAACAGTTCTTTGTCCCTCATGAGGAATATTCGTAACATGGCCGGTTTTGGAGACAAACGTGGCCACCATTTTTTTGCAACACTCCGTGAACGAACAATTTTTGTTGGCTTTAACTCATTTTCGAACACCCAAACTCGTGACTGGTTTTTTGTTTCAGGTTCGTACGCGTATATCCAGGATTCGATCATTGTATCAGGTAGATACAATGTTGTATACAGCATTTGAGGATCCTGCGTGGAATCTTTCGAGAGTTCTGACGCACCAAGTAACGCGAGCCGCTTTTTGCTCTTCACAGAGCGAATGCGGTATCCATCGGGAAAACAACTTTTTTACACCTAATTGTTCATGCAAGATTATTTGTATTTGACTCATGCTAATGTCAAAAGTTGCCTGAATTTCGCGGTATGTCACATGTCGATCTTCCTCAATCAGCTTACGCACAGCATCAACGTTTTCTTGGGTGACTGCAGTTTTTGGACGACCTTGACGGGGATCATCACTGAGCTTGAAACTTCCACGTTGAAATTCAGCAAAACCAGCGATAAATTGTGGTTTTGAATGGGGCTTCATCACCAAATACAGAAATCATCCGGTCAACACACTGTTTTTGTGTTAAACCACATCGAAAGTCATAATAAATCATCGCTCTTGAATTTTCTCGAGTCAATTCCATTTTCTCAACGACTAAACAAGTTTGACAAAACCTTGTGACAAGACCGAGAATCTTTTTTTAAATAAATAAATGGTATTTGATTTTTAAAACCAAGGAGTTTTCAATTAAAAAGATTTTAATATGACAGGAACAGTAGAAATATTCCATTCCCGATACTTTTAGTGCAGCCTATGTACGAATAAATGTTTTGTATTTCTTACATAAAACTATAAATGAATTTATTCCTTTAATATTAACAATCTTTTTTACGTTAACTATACAGAAAGTCAATGCGATGCAATATTATGGATGAATGAACCTAAACTCGATGTGTAATTTTGACTACTATTTCATGTTTTTCATCAGTTGATTAAAATCCGCTGCTAAACATTGTACCGCTTCCGTTGTATGGAGGATTTGTCCCGTAAGCAACGTAGGCTTATATTAGACGTCCCGCACCTTTGACGTTGCTGCCCTTCTCCTGTCTAGGTATTTACGCCATCCCCCGGAGGCCATGCCATCTCTCTAACATTTCCCATAGACGCCACTTTCTGCTTTGACACTTTTACGTGGTAGAGCCACACTGCAGCTATATTATGGTTTAACACAAATGACTTGTCTCGATCGGAGTATTACCTTAATACCAGCGTAAAATCTTATGGTGATTGTAGTGAACTTGAGACTTTTGTACTGGAAACGAAGCAATCCATTTTAGTACTCAAGGATGACAATACATCTACATTTTGATTCTTAATAGAGAATGGATGTCTATGGGCCACAGCATCCACTTACCATCAGGTGGACTGTGTGCTCGTTTTTCACCCCTATCCTATAAAAGAAATATATCACACAACAGTACAATGAACAGAAAAAGTGGTATGGAAACATTGCAATTCATTCATTTAGATAATTTTTTTTTGAATATTCTTTTTAAAGAAAATGCAGCCTTTTCAAAAACTTGGAATGGATATATTATATTATGTAACATTAATAAAATCAGAAAGGATGCTAAAATAGTCATTCATATACTATATTTTCAATAAAACGTACTACCCGAAAGGGAAAATTGTCCTTTTTACTGACGTCACAGGTAACCGGAGATTTGTTATATTAAGGGTTAAAGAATTTACTATATTGAAATATTTTTATGAGTATATTTCCGTTAAATTGATTCCCAATAAGGTACGAAGGCTATTCATGTAGTGGCGGTGTAAAAATATCCACTTCCCAAGATAGGATAGACGTAAAAGGCGACAGAAGAAAACATACTAGGTGTGTATTGTGTTAGTGTACAGAAATATCAATAATATATTATCTAGCTTAAACTCAAAGAGGAACAAAATCCAAATTAGTAGAACAAAACTACCCGAAAAGTGCAACATTTCCAGTACCAGTGCAGAACTGTGATGCAGGGAGAAGCTATGATGAAGGGAATTACCTCCAGCAAGATGAGTTATATACATATACTATTAAAAAAAGCTCGATATTTGGATACCACACGAGCTCACTTAAAGAAAACTATTGAATCGTGTACTCATTTGCGATTTTCTATTGAAACGTAATGAAACCGAACTATTTTTGAAAATATCAATCACTGATGATGAAAAATAGATCCCCTACGATAAGGACGTGCAAAAAAGATTAATGCCAAAAGGTAGTCAAGCTCCATAGACTGTAGCGAATCCCGAATTAACACGAAATAAGGTGCTTATTATGCTTAATAGGCTTATTATGAGCTTTTACCGCCGTAAAAATAATCGATTTGGATATCTACTGTCAACAAATTATGAAAGTCAAGCAAGAAATTGAAAAAAAGCGGTCGGAATTGATCATCAGAAATGGAGTGGTCTTTCATCATGATAACGCCAGACCACACAAATATTTGGCTACTCAGCAAAAATTGAGAATTGGTTGGGAAGTGTTAATGCTTCCACTATATGGTCCTGACCTTGTAGCCTCAGATTTTCACCTGTTTCAGTTTCTTCAGAATTCTTTGGGTAGTTTTAGGTTAACATCAAGATAGGACTGTCAAAACTACTTGTCGCATTTTTTTATCAAACATCTTAAGATTTCTACAGTAACGGTATTTTGTCACTACCTATAAGATGGCAACAAGTTATCGAACAAAATGTCACATTCATATTGTAATTAAATTCAATTAAACTTTATAAAATGTCTTGAATCTATACTATTTTATTTATAATATAATAAAGCGGAAGAGTTTGTTTGTTTTTTTGTTTGTTTAAACGCGCTAATCTCTGGAACTACCAGTCCAATTTGAAAAATTCTTTTTGTATATTATAGCCAGATTCATGTGAAATAGTATAGCCTATCAAGCATTAAGCTATATGACTCAGCTAGCCTTAAATATGGATATTTGTTAAGCAAGTCCGAAGAAAAAGCGCTCCCGAAATGATTTATCCGCGTACGCTGGTATTATGGTTAGGGATACGTAAATACAATGTTCTAGAAAAATATAGATCTTTACTCCGTCTAAAAAAAGTCCGCGATAGCATATGTCTATTACTTATACATAAGGTATTTAGTGACAAAAAAATATTGAAAATTAAAAAGTGATTTGTAAGCGTTATTATTAGGCATGGCCTATTTATGCTTACGAACGAAAGTTACTTCATCTTCAAGACAATTTTATGAAGATAAACTTTGTTCTTTATACCATGTTATTTGGACGCATAGTTTAAGAGATAATGTAAAATTGAAATAATTCAATACTTGACTGGGCGCGCATAAACCCTAGCCGCCCGGTAAGAACTGCGAGAAGCCAGTATTGAAAGCTTCTATGAGCGAGGTTAGTTCAATTATTGTAGGTAAAATAAATTAAAAATTAATTAAATGATTAGTTACATTTTTATTTCTGAACTCTTTCATTTCACGTTGCTATGGTATTTTGAAAATTTTATTGATTAATAAGTATAAGAGTTTGATAGCAAATTTATCAAGAATCATTTCATGCCTACACACTTTTCATGTATCGTGTACGGTTTTCTTTAAAACTGGAAAAAACCGCGCTTTGGGATACTTTCTGGGACGTGAGAGGGAGGGGGGGGGGGAGGACGCTCAACCGGGAAGGGGAGGAAAAGTGGATAAAACTTAACTTCGCTCTACATCATACATAATATGCCAACAGATAAAATTACTTCATTAATTATGCCAATTTTTCCATACATTGCTATCAAATACAATATTTAATTGCAATTATAAAATGCTTCAACTAGGTGTCATGTCATGTCGCGCACCTCGGACACGTGATGACGCGGGTGAAACCGCGAGGCACAGCTAGTTTGATATAAAATACGAAGAAACTTTTTCCCCGACCTAAACCGACCGAATACGAGCCAAATATATCAAATTAATATTATAAACGAAAGTCATAAATTACATAAGAATACGAAATTAATCTACATTTTGTAATAGCTAAGTTTAATTACCAGAAAATCCATTTATGTCTTCAAATATCCCGCCAAGCGTTGCAAATATGGCGAATAACCCTCTTATAAGTAAACCTTTGAAGTCTCTATAATATAATGTATATCTATTGCAATGAATGAATGAAATAATAAATAAATAAATAAAAGTTATAACTTTCAGATAACCAAAGCAGCTGTTAAAAAAAATACAAAAATGTTCTGAAAAAGATGAAACACTGAGAGTAAATTTATTTGTATTTCAAATCCGCGCGGTTGTTCACAATCGATGTTATTATCAGTCGATCGCAGGCAATCCCAGCTATTCACTAGCGTTCACCTCCACATAAAAGAAAGATCATATTCACCTTCTATTATTGCCCGTGTGTAGAATGAATAATTCATAAACAACGAGTACTGATTTAATTTCAGTGTTTGAGTCTTTTTGGAAATATATATTAATGTTATGGCAAATAATCATTTAACGCTGTTTTTGAAAGCCTAGTCAAGAGAGGAATAAAGTAGTATTTTATCAAACCAAAATAATTCATTAACAAAACTTTCAAACTTCTCTTTTCCTGTAGCATAGAACTTTTATATATTTTTCATGTTCAACGTTTAAAACTTTTACATACTATTCATGCACGTTTTCACACGGTTATTACTATGGTCGATATTTCACAGTAAAGCTTTTACCGCTTCCGTAAGCCTAAAAGTTACGATAAAAAATAATTTAAAAATTTAAGGCCGTCTCGTAGTACAGTACTTACACATTATCTCTCCACAATTGTTGAGTGAACTATGTTGAGTGAACTAGTTCACTCAACAATTGTGAGACACATAAGTGAGCAGAATTTTAGAACAAGGATCATACGTCTAAGCCGAACATGTTTCTGTAGACAAAGGGGCGAACGAGTGGCCTGGAAGTGTTCCATATTGTTTATTTTTTCTTTAGACAAAAATAAAAGCGAATTTATAAAATGTGTTCCTAACATGAATTAAAATATTTTTTATGGAATCTCTGCAATTTTATTTTTATCAAGCAAGTTTATATAGAATGATTATGTTTTTTCACAATTATCATATTTCAGTGGATTTACAGATGTTCTAAAAAATTGAAAAAAGTACTGGATGGTCACCTTAATATTTTTTATAGAAATAGAGTAGCAAACGAGATAATAGTCTACCTGGTGGTGAGTTGCAACTCTAGTCTTAAATTTAAAGGACAAAAACACTCCAACGAACAAAGGATCAAAAAACCTTCTAAGAAATGGGGATACGCCTATGCCCAGCTGTCTAATGTTTATTGGCTGTAACTTTTCTTTACGTTGTTGTGTACGTTGTTACGATTGTATATTTTTTACAATCAGTTTCATGCTAGACGTGTATCTGTCAATCAGCAGTGAACATATGCAGATGAGATTTGGATTTAGAAAAAAAGTAGTTACAGAATAAAATTTATTAATGAATAATTATGCTACTTCATACAGGTAAAATTAAATTTTGTCGAAAACAAATTAAAATGTTAAAATTATCAAAGTGTAAAGGAGATGAACTTGGTTCCATACAAGCTCGGGCCCGGCGTGAACAAAGTTTAAATATATCTTATTTTAAAGGTTTAAATATTTGCTACTTAAGATAAAATATCATATTTTTGTAAGGCTTGGGGTTTTATTTTTATTTGGGTTTATTATTTGTAAGTTATGTAGTAAAATCACTCGTTCTTTTGATAAGTTGTTTCAAAAAATTGAAAGGACACAAAAGGATGTAGTTTTTTAGTTATTATAAAATAAAATAAAATACAACTCAAACTTTTTTGGTTATTTATTTTCTGCAATTATTAATAAAATGTCATCTCGAAAAGCAGCCTGAGGCTTTACATTGTCTGTTCTATTTCTCTCAAAACCCAAGGTACACATTATTGTCATTATGTGGGCGCAACAACCTACTGTCCTGTAAATCAAGAGAAAAACCACGGGTCAAGTTAAATTAATTCACGAAAATAAAAGCACGAAATATATCCACAAATACAATGAAAAATGCCAAATGCGTATGACGTGTTTAAACTCGAAGTTACCAAGTCTCCTTCGAAACATGCAATGATCAACGACCATACAGCCTATTCAAGAGTGTCCGCTATTATTAAAATATTTTGTTTGGTTTATTAACGTAGCCTATTCAATCGATTTTTTAAAAAGATTTCTTTTATTCAGTATTAAACTCTGCTGATTCGCCTCAACGTTTCATTATTATGAGTTTTTTGGATACTGAAGGATATATATATATATATATATATATATATATATATTACAAAACATAGCCTTCATTATCTAATGCCATAATCAAAATAAATAAAAATATAATGCCATAATCAAAATATATAAAAAATTTTGCTATAGTAAAAGCATTGGTTATCGTTTTTCAGTTTTAAAAAAATATTTTTATAATTGTCCCATACACTACAGAAATAAAAACAATTTAATTATGCTTATAATTTATCTTTACATTACCTACATATTTTTGTGTAACTGTTACGAACGATGTCAAGAACCGAATTTCATACATCTCCTTTAGTAATAATTTACCAAATGATTAGGAAATTAACAAAACTTTTCGTATTAGAACGAAATAAAACAATGTGTCCAAAAGTTTTTCAATATGAAGCGGTTATGGCATGCTTGTAAATACAAAAAAAGTTTCGTAACATAACAAACTTGGAACTATATCGAAACATTTAATTATTTTTAGAAATGTGAAAACTGGAAAATAAAAGAAATCTTATACAAAATAATTCACACTCAAGCATTTTATCTGAAAGTTGTTCATTAACTTTGAATAATATTAGAACGATGTATGATATCATGCTCAGAGCCCAAGCACTCGCTCTAAATTTCATAGTAAGCGAGCAACTCCGGGTCCAATTCCTGCCGGCACGAATGGAATTGTATTTAAAATTTTATTTGCTCAAGTACTACGTGCCCTGCGTTGAAGGAAAACGTCGTGAGGAAACCTGCTTATAGAAATAAAAAAAAATATTTCGAAGACGTGAAGTTTGCCAAAACGCATTGGGGCAGCGTGGCGGACATTTCAAAATCCTCTCAGAAATGAGAGCAGTGGGATGTATATAGGCTGTAGCTTTAACTTTTTTTTTATTATACACCGCATATGTACGTGTATTATAATTTACGTTTAGCTTTTGAATTATTACCAGACCTAATTCATTTTTGCAAATATCGTAACATTTGGCTTTTCACTAGGATAACATTCAGCAAAATATTGTTTCTTAAAATAGTAGTCTTATTATAATATACAATATAATAGCGGGGTGGCTGCGGAATAATGTATCCATATTCAATTGTGTCCCTTGGGCGCTTCGCCACTGGGTTCGAACCCGCGGTCCTTATTCGCACGCTCGTTGCAACTTATAGCTAAACCACTGCGCCATGGAGCCGTCAGTTTGCTCCTTGTAGTACCGAGTCTGGGAAGAACCGAAACAGCTAACGCTTTTACATGTTCCGTCCTAACAACTTTTTTTGAAAAAATTCATTTCATGGTTTTTTTTTTTCAATATATGCCTCATTGATTTTATATGTTTATATAATATCAATGAGGTTAAAACGGAAATCAAAGGTCACTAGTATGGGTCATTAGTACTATTAAAAATCATCAAAATTATAAAAATAGCTGACAACAGAAATGATGTAATTGCTATCAAGAATTATGAATTCTTAGGGATTTTCTGAAGAATCGTCGATAGATTCAGAGATTATCAGCGGTCAGCTGACAGTTTCGGAAGTAATAGCAATGTAAATTCTTGGTATGAAATTGAAAAACTTACATGACCATCTAGAACTGAAGATAACAAAAATAATTGGTACTGACGAGTAAGAGTAAATTTTGACGAGCAGCATCTTCTGTATATATTTCCAACTCGACAACTTTAGCTTAATTTCTAAACAGCTGGGGTTCCACATTTTATGAAACTGATTACGTAATGAGTACTGATATGTACTAATTTGTATTCGCAACGGCTCTGAAGTTTAGAATGAAAATGGGTAAATGACTATCGACTCTCATTACAAATCTGAATATAAATTATTGCTTGGAATGTATTTGATTTACTTGTTTATTACCAATTTGTAAATACATACTTAAGATTCTTTTTACTAGAGGTTAGTATAAATTAATTATAGCATAGAATGAAACTTCTGCAAAAATACAAAACACATCAGCCCAAATCTTTAACTTACGCCTGCTCAAATCTTTTCTGGGCACTACTGTGCGAGCCATACTCATTCTACCACAACAAATCAACAGGCAGGACTCCAGCAATAATCGGTAAGGCAACTTGTAAAAGTAATAATGATCTTTCAGTAATGCTCTGCGCACTATGCCCTTCATCGCCTGCTCGTACTAGCTCTCAGTTGCATAGGCCAGAGTAGAGACGAATGTAGTTCTTTATATAAGTGTAAGCAATGGATAGCGGTTTCCCCAGGATGATATCGAAATTTTCGCTATATTTCCAAATTCTTTAGCTGCTCTTCCATATATCTCTGACGAGTGCTACATAAAGATCAGAACTGTATCTACTCACTCACACACTCAACGTCTCTGATCGATTTGTTTTGAAACGAACATCTTGAATGGTGGCAGATTTCAATGTCCTCGTAATAATTTATTTCTCAGGCATGTATATACGATGCAGATGTGACAGGATTATGCTTTGTGGCATCCCTTGGGGGAGGCTTATGTTCAGCAGTGGACTTGTAATGATGATGATGATGACGATATAAGTTAGGTATCCATGACATTCTTTCATCGCCAAGCAATTGGTAAATCAGCGCTTAAAATTATAATTAATATTTCAAGTGGTAACAGGGAACGAGTTGGGTTGTTTTTGCTAAGCTGCGACTCTCAACTCGACTCAGTAAATAAAACGTGTTATTATAACCTTTTCAATAATAATTAAGTGCTACGCTAGGCATTTATTATTGGACCATAAAAGGATTAGAATTTCACTGAATCAAAATATTATGCGTTTTTTTAATTAGAAGAAATAAAAGAAAACTTGATATATCTAAAGTACACTCCCGTCGCTAGTCACTAGCAACCCTTAACTTTTTGTTATGTTTATCATATCTGAATGTTTTTCATTTAATTTTGGTTTACGATTCAAAGTTAATCAACAACGAACGAATGGCCTAACGATCAGCAAATCTGGAGCTTAAATCCTACCCGAAGCCAGGCAAAACTTAACGCATGCACTCATACCGATATAAAGTCTACTTGCAAATATAAACCTAACCCAAACATTGCCTCCTGGCCACGCTTGCCATAGTTGCCGCGCTTGGCTGGCAGTTTGGCAGGCCCGATTTTTATTATTTTTATACGAAATGGGGTGTTAGATTTCCTTACGTAGCCACAACGCGGCTTCCT
This sequence comes from Parnassius mnemosyne, assembly GCA_963668995.1. Classification (NCBI taxonomy): domain Eukaryota; kingdom Metazoa; phylum Arthropoda; class Insecta; order Lepidoptera; family Papilionidae; genus Parnassius; species Parnassius mnemosyne. The sequence goes on from CAVLGL010000084.1 coordinate 23,963,563, forward strand.
ATAGTATTAAAAAAAATAAGAATAAATATTTAAAGTACTTTTAAAAATAAAGCTGATTTAGTGGGACTAATATATTCTGTATATTTTCGAGGAGGCGGCAGAGCGAGCCGTACTCTGAACTTCCTCAGTAGAATTACATTATTTTGGGTTGAATTTCACAGCAACGACATTTGAGAAAAATAAACATATATTTTTTTCCTATGCTTTTGTTGTATATTTTGATACTTATTAGTTTACCTAATGCTACTTGAATAAAAAATATACCTATTTATTTATACGACAATTATGTGGGCTCCAGCCAGAGGTTGCAAAAAAAAAGCAATCTTTATTTAATATATATTTAATTTAAAGTAATTATTACAATTAATTCTTATAACTAAGTGAGGTGACTCTAATTCGATGTTTGAATGTAGAATGGATTCACACGGTAAAATATTAGATCCAGGTAATATAAGACAGTAGACACGTTATGCTGACACGGCGCCTCGTGATCGTCGTAAGCCGATGCAACGCAGCAGATTGCCTGGATTAGGGCTGCGTAACACCTCCCCCCGAAGAACAGCGACTATGGAAGACCTTGGTCGTGAATTGAGCTGGGAGTTGATCGGGATCAATCTTCTCAGTGTCTGGAACAGCGTATACCCTTAATGATTTAGGATGGTCCTCTTCTGAGTTCCTTTGCGTACCTCCAGTTGGCTTCGGCTTGTATCTTCTATAGAGTATGCATAGAATCAGTGCACCTGCACTTATTATTAATGCGTAAAATGGTATTGTAGTATGATATAGACTGTAGTCATCGTTTCTTCTTAAATTCAATGGCGATTGCTGGGATATTTTAGTGTTCGTTGCATGAAGATGTTGGAGGTTTATTGAATTTAGTTTATATGCCGATGCAGAAGATGGGATGCTGGTGTGTTCCTCAGGTATGTCCATTATCTTTAAGGCTTGTCCCTTCAATCGATCTTTAGTATTTGAGATCGAGAATAGTGGCGTTTCTATGTAGCATTCCAGAGGGACAATAACGAGATAACTACCTTGAAGTATTTTGTAGAGATCTTGTCCACAGGATAGATGTACTTTCGTTGGTGTGGGGAAAGTGATGGTGTAATGCTTGTCGTCCAGTTCTTCGTAAGCTGGTTTATCTAGGGTGACTGTATACGGGTTACATACTGCATTCGTCTGTTGTTTAGTGATGAGGTGATGGATGCAATCAGGGGATGTTTGACCTCTCAGGCTCCGCTTTTCTTTACAGATGTACCATTTACTGGTCTTCGGGCATTCTGCCTCTATGTACTGAAAATCTTTCTGATAAATGGCTAGGAATGGAAAGGGTGGTGTGAGGATTTCGTGTCTCTTGTTAGGAACAATAGATAACTTATACATATCACATATATGGGGTAATAGAATTGGGAACTTAAATACTATTACTATTTCATTTCCTACATAATATGAACCTAATCTAATAATATCATAATATTCCCTAATATCTAAATCTCCTACCTCTTTACTTCCATAAAGTTCGGTTGCTCTGTTAATCATTATTCGGATAGATTTTAAATTAACTATAGAGTGGTACATAGTGTTAGCTCTTATAAATGCTAAGTTGTTCTGTAACTTAATTAATTCCTGTGAAATGGAATCAACGTTATCACTAAGGATCATTAGTACTTGTCCAAAATGGGCATATTTAATTAGGTCATAGTCTCTGGTAGCCTCGGATTGATTTATTTTACCTATTAGTATTTCTAATTTATTTTGATTATCTACAATGCTATCTATTATTCTGGAGTATTGATTTGATAAATCTTTAGTTAGGCTTACATGATTATTAAATTCCGTAACGATTTTATTTTCGTCTTCGTGGATGGATTTTATAGCACGATTAAAATGATCTGCATCTGTATAATCAAGGTTACCAGTTATACTTTTTATGATGGAACCGAGACCATCTACAAGTCCTCTTTTCTCACGGTTCGTTTTAAAGCTACTCAACTGTATGGTGACACTTTCAAGCTTATTTTTAAGATAATCAATATGAGGCTGAAATAACGAATTGGTTATGTTGTTAAGGTTAGGGCTAATACTGATTAACTGTGTTTTAACTGAATTTACTTTATCTCCTAATTCCTGGAGATTTACATATTGCAGAAATGCATGGTAGTGGGATAGGATTCGAGCGGGGCCTTATTTGAAGGGTAATATACCAGGTCCATCGCTAAGACTTTCAAGTCTTATCTCCTGCATTAGAGCTGGTCCCAGAAGGAGATGAAGTACCAGGAGAGTCCTGTAACAATTGGTTCGTTTTAGGTATTCTCTTCAATCGAGTTTTTGCTACGGGGCCTCGTTTTTTCTTTGTATAAATGTGAATTGGGAGGTTTGCCATTACTGTGTCGTGTGTGTATCGAGGAGCTAATTTCTGACGGGATGCGAATGGATTTTTTATAAAGATTTGTTGTTCCGGGGAATATTCAGCTTCCTGTTCTCGGTTTTTATTGCGAGTATTAGTCAAGTCTTTACGCATGTCGTTACATAGATCGTGAATAGTTTTATAGGTCTCAGTCATTCTATCTTTGTGGTTTACGACGTACTGTTGAAGTAAGTGGGCGGACAGATCTATGTCAAAAGGATTGCGAGGGTCAAAATGTCCTGTAATTACTTCTATTGGTTTGCATTTTGTGAAGCTATGTATACTATGATTGTAAGCTAATAGGGCATAGGGCATAAGGTTAATAACGGATTCATTCTTTTGATTTATCTTTAAAATACGGAGATGTTCTAATATGGTGGCGTGAAATCGTTCAACGATACCATTTTCGTTGGGTGCATGTGGGGCTACTCTATGGTGCTGAATTTTATGAAGTCTAACGAATTCTGCAATAAGTTGGTTGGTAAACTCAGGGCCGTTATCGGAAACTATGGTAATTGGAATTCCATGATGTGTGCAGAAAATTAGTAAAGCTTGTACTACACTGACAGCAGTGCCGTCTCGCAAATAATACGCCTGAGCATATTTAGAAAAACTATCGACTATTGTCAAATACTTTTCCCCTTGAATTGTTAATAGATCTACGTGAACTAGTTCAAAAGGCTTAGAAGCTGGTGGTACAATTTTAAATTTCTGTTTAACTGGATTGCGGTCGTATTTAGCTTGTCCGCATACTGTACAGTCATTAATAAATTTAGTGATATGCTCTCTCATTTTCGGCCAGTAATATTTGCGGGACAAAGCCGAGAAACACTCGTTAATGCCTCGATGGTTCGTCTTTCCATCGTGATATTTATGAATGATTTCTTGCTGTCTTAAATACTCCCTAACATTTTCCAATTCAGTTTTTGTTAGAAAAAGGTTAAGAGATGAACTTTTAAAAGACTTTTGTATGATTGGTATGACAGTGTACATTGCAGAGTTTGGATTAATGAGTAATCCTGTCCTAATTTTCGGATGGACGTATTCTTTTATAGCATTAATGACATCCTCTTCTATGTTTGATTGAGCTATTTGTATCGTAATGCGTGTGTGTGTTTCGAATGGTTTAGTGATGACTGGTCTAGCTTTTATGTCGCCTACTATATTTAAGATTATCTGTTTAGTAAACTTATTTAGCGGTTCGTCAGAAATGGGAACTTCCAGGATGGGGTTTTCTTTATCTGTATGAACGGTGATGGTTCTGGAATCGTCTGCGGCTTCGGTAGCCGTTATAGTCCTAGAGTCATCTAAAGTGTGTACCCCTTCGGAAGGGTTAGGTAAAATGGAAAGCAATTCATCTATTATGGGTCTTAGCTCGTCATTGTGAAGTTCGATGCGCGATAGTGCATCGGCATTCGTGTTGCACTTGCCTTGCTTATATACGACACTAAAGTCATATTCACTTAACTTAAGGCGCCTTTTGGTTAGACGCGAATTGGGTTCTTTTAAGCTCATAATCCATTGTAAGGGTTTATGGTCTGTAATAATTTTGAACTTACGGCCGAATAAATAGGGACGGAAATACTTAGTCGCCCATACGATAGCTAAAAGTTCCTTTTCTATCGTGCTATAGTTACTTTCGCTGGAGTTAAATGTACGAGAAGCATATGCAATGGGTTTATCTGAACCGACTGTTCCCTGTGATAAAACTGCACCAATCGCCACGTTTGAGGCATCGGTTGTCAAAATAAAATCTCTACTGAAGTCTGGATACTGTAAGATTGGGTCATTTGTTAAGAGAGTTTTACAGTGTTCAAAGCAGTTAATATAATTTTGATCTAATGTTATCTTTGATCCCTTTTTAAGACATTGAGTGAGTGGTTTTGTGAGACGTGCGAAGTCTGGTATAAATTTTCTATAATATCCTAGAAGTCCTAGAAAACGCTTAATTTCGGTTGTAGTTTTTGGCAGTGGGTACTTTTCGATGGCTTTAATTTTGTCTGGGTTGGGTTTAACCCCGTTTTTACAAATAACATGACCTAGAAACTCGGTTTCCAGCTTCAAAAACTCTGATTTATCCATCTGAATTTTGAAGTTGGATTCCCGTAGTCTTTTGAATACTTTTTCCAGATTTGTCATATGTTCTTGTAAGGATGTGCTGAATACAATTATGTCATCTAGATACACTAAACAAATTTCGTTCTGTAAGTTCTTTAATACGTTGTCCATCACCCTTTGGAAGGTCGATGGACTATTTTTCAGGCCCATTGGCATCCTAAGAAATTCGTAATGCCCATTCTCTACATTAAAAGCAGTTTTGTGAATATCCGCGGGATCCATTTCTACCTGATAGAATCCACTGGCTAAATCGAGCGTGGTGAAGTACTGACATTTGCCCAGTTTGTCTAGAACATCGGTTATATTAGGAATAGGATATTTGTCATCGACTGTCTTTTCGTTCACCTTCCTGAAGTCCACAACAAGACGCCATTTTATTTTGCCGGAAGCGTCCGCCTTTTTGGGTACAATCCAAATAGGAGAGCTCCAAGCAGAATCCGATGGTCTAATTATATTTTGCTCGAGCATCTTATTGATCTGGTCTCGGACTTCCTGTCGGTGGACATACGGGTATCTGTAGCTCTTAGTATGTACGGGGATTTCATCATGTGTTTTAATTCTATGTTTGATCTTGTTGGTGAATGTTAAAGGTTCACCATCAAGGTAAAACACGTCGGCATACGAGGCACATAACCGTTGTAGGTTTGCTAGCTCTTCAGGATTAAGATGATCGGTGCGAAGACGGGATAGAACATTTTTAGCGCGATCCGATAACGTTTCAGTAAACTGGCACTCGACATTATATATTTCGGCTTCTACCGGACGGTCCATTGAAAAAATTACATCATTTGAGCTATTATTGGTAATTTCGACCCAACCACGATTATTAATTACTTTCGTTATACAATCAGAGATTATGCAGTTGCAAATTATTTGATTTTCAACTACTACGTCACCGTCCTTTGAGTTTATAGGCAACCTAACTAATTTTGATGACTGCGCGGGTATAATTTCTTCATATAAATTTGCGTTACGTGAGTCATACATTTCGATGGGAATTTTTGCGTTACGAGTAATAAGTAATTATTTCTAAGATCGATATTACAAGCCCATATGTCTAGTAAATCAAACCCTATCAGTCCGTCGAAGTAATTATGAAATCTATAAACGAACAAGGTTATATTATCTCGTTCATTAAATTCTAAAGGGCAAGGGAGAGTTATAGATACATACATAAATACATAAACACTCACGCCTGTCACCCAGAGGGGTAGGCAGAGACTACGGACTTCCATTTGGCGCGATCCTGACACACCTCTCTCGCCTCTTTTACATCCATATATCTACGCATACACGCTCGTCGGTTAAGGGTACTCCTAATCTGGCCCATTTTTAATGTATCGCCGATTTGGTCGATAAACCTTCGTCTAGGGCGTCCCTTCCCGACCCTGCCGTTCACTTCCGCAACATAAATTTGCTTTGTCACTCTTTCCTCGTTCATTCTTTCTACATGACCAAACCACCGAAGCATTCCTTTCTTAATCCTTGTCACAACGTCATCTTGCAAACCACACTTTTCTCTTATCACACTATTTCTCACCCTGTCATTCAGATTTAGCCCTAGCATACTCCTTAAGGAACGCATTTCTACAGCATTTATTCTACTCTCATGCTTCTTCTGCCAGACCCAACTTTCACTACCATACATTAAAGTAGGGACTAACACAGCATTATGAATTGCCATACGTGCCTTAGTTGACACATTCTGACTCCTCATAATAGCGTGTAGAGCCCCATTCACTCTATTTCCTGCGTTCACTCGTCGTTCTATATCCTTATCATATCTACCATCCCTGCTAAACAAACATCCCAAATATACAAACTCATCCACTTGCTCAATCAACTCCCCTTCTATTCTTATTTCACATAAAGTTTTACTTTCTTCTCTTTCAAAAACCATCACTTTCGTCTTACTTGCGTTCACTTTCATACCCCTTTCTTTCAATGACCAATTCATTAAAGTAACCATCATTTGCAACTCGGCCGCCGACGATGCAAATATGACTTGATCATCGGCGTACAAAAGGCATTTGACGGTTGACTCACCCATTCTCAACCCACATTCTTCAACTTTCAAAGTTTGCAAACAACTGTCCATAAATAAGTTAAACAGCCACGGGGAGGCCACACATCCCTGTCTGACACCTTTATGAATGCCAAACCAGTCCGAGTAGACCCCGTTGATCCTGACACAAGCACTAGAGTCCCTATAAAGAGATCTTAATGCCTGTATCAAGCCAGCGCTCAACCCAAATGAGTTCAGTGTTTGCCATAACACATTCCTGTCCACTCTGTCATAAGCCTTTTCCAAGTCCATGAACGCACAAAAAACTTTCTGGTTTTTAGCCAAAAACTTCTCCGCTATCATGCGCATGGAAAAGACTTGATCCGTACACCCCATCCCCTTTCTAAATCCAGCTTGCACATCCCAAATTTTTCCATCAGTTTCTTCCAAAACTCTTTCAATTAACACCTTAGCATACAGTTTACCCACAATGCTAAGCAAGCTGATACCACGGTAGTTTTTACAGTCCCGCTGCGACCCCTTTCCCTTATATATTGGGACTATAACGGCTTTGCACCAGTCTTCCGGTACCCGTTTCAGTTCCCAACATAAATTAAACAAGGTGTGCAGCAGGCCTGTAACCACACCCTCACCAGCCCTCAGCATTTCGAGTGATACTCTATCATATCCGGCTGCCTTACCTGCTTTCATGCTTTCATGCAGAGTTATAGAATAATCATTTTTACTTGTCGCGTGAATATTGGTGACTTCGAATGGGTCATAATTCAGTGGAAATAAAGTTTTGGCCAAAGGTATGAATTTCGCTATAACACCGCGAAAAATTCCGTATGAAAACATTATCTGTAGTGTTGAGGACTGTCTGTATAAAAATAATATTGGTAAAGAAGATTTAGAGGCTATACGTCAAGACATTTCGTCCTTGTTACGTCGAAGCTCAGCGCCAAAATTAAATCTTCCCAAAGATGAATTTACTGCATTGAAAAACTTACGCAACAGACCAGATCTTACGATTCTCCGCGCAGATAAAGGTAATGATACGGTTATAATGGATACGTCGGATTACAATTTTAAAATACAACAACTTTTATCGGATGAAAGTACGTACGTAATGGTAAAAACAGATCCTACAACTAATACGCTTAAAACAACTAGCGATCTAATAAAGAAATACTCCGAGAAACTGAATCTAGACGTAAATTCGATAATACCTACGTGTGCCAAACCGCCGAAGTTGTATGGGTTACCAAAAATACACAAACCGAACGCTCCATTACGTCCAATAGTGAGTCAGATCGATTCGCCAACTTACAGATTGGCTCAACACTTAGCAAAAGTACTATCACCACTCAGAGGACATACAAGAGCACACACTAAGGATTCATACCATTTTGTCAGTGAGATAAAAGACCTATGTCTTACTGACAATGAAACTATGGTCAGTTTTGATGTTCAGTCTCTATTTACATGCCTACCTGTTGAAGACTGCATCTCAATTATAACTAGGAAACTAGAGGAAAACAACATGCCAGCAGAATATGCAGTATTACTCAGACATTGCCTTACATCTGGCTACCTATTGTGGAAGGAACAGTTTTACAAGCAAGTAGATGGTGTTGCGATGGGCTCACCGGTATCTCCCATTGTCGCCGATATTTTCATGGAGGACTTTGAGGAGAAAGCCCTGCTTACTGCACCAGTAACTCCAAGTTTCTACAAGCGGTACGTAGACGATACTTTCACAATTTTACCATCAGACAAAGTAACTGCATTTTTAGAACATCTTAATTCCATAAACTCTAAAATTCAATTTACTATGGAGTTAGAGGCAAATAATTCTTTAGCTTTCCTAGATGTGTTAGTCATTCGAAATCCTAATAACACCGTAGGTCATACTGTGTATAGAAAAAAGACCCACCATCACCCTTCACAGTTAGCTACCGTGGGCAAATCTTTGTTGCAGAGAGCACGAGGGATCTGTGACAGCAAACACCTGGCCGCCGAGCTTCAGCACGTCAAGCAGGTTCTGCACGACAACAAGCTTCGGGTTCCGCGCCTACGTCACAGTGACCGAGTGAAGCCGGCCACAGTCGAGCGTGTGCCTGCTGTACTACCATATGTCAGAGGTGTCACAGACAAGATTGGCTACATCTTGAAGCGAGCTTCTATTAGAACATTCTTCAAGCCGCCGAAGAAGATTAGTCAGTTCTTACCATCCGTCAAGTGCAATATTCCTCTACAAGATGCAGGAGTATACAAGCTTGATTGTGAGTGTGGTCTCTCATATATAGGGCAAACAAAACGATCAATAAAAACCCGCGTAAAAGAACACATAGCTGACGTGAAGCACCAACGTTCCGGGAAGTCTGCAGTTTGTGATCATATCCTAGACGGCCCCCGTCATTACATTAGATTTGATAAACCACAAGTCCTCGCGAAAGAACATCGATTCCTGCCAAGGATGATACGTGAGGCTATTGAAATTAAAAAACATCCTAATTTCAATAGAGAGGGAGGCTGGGTACTACCACCTGCTTGGGATCCTGTAATTCATAAAATTAAAACTAAACCCAAGCATACCACTGTAAGACTTCAAGACACAGTTAGTTCATTCTGCGTAGATCGGACCAAAATTAATAATTAAAAAGCTGAAGGTACTCCGGGTTAACTTTGACATCGGGACGTCAATCACCTCAGTCCCCCGTGACCACGGTTGCTGGTAAGCAACCGAAACGTCGGGAATATAAAATAAGTAAATTAAACGCGATAAAATCCGTAAAAATAGTTTTATTCAAGGAATATGGCTAAAATATTTTCTTACAGCTTCGGGACTAATAAACGATTGGTTTGCGCCGGTGTCTATTAAGAATTTCAGTGGGGGATTACTTGTCTGAATGTAACCGAGTTGCCTTTGTATGTGGAAATTTATTTCTATTTTTGTTTTTCTGGTTTGGGACACTTCCGAAAATCCTCATCATTAGTCGGGGTGAAATTAGTCTCTACTTCCTCTACGATAGGAGCTTCCGCGTGGTTATACGGTGGCTCGTATCCATAGTTAGGATATTGTTCGTAAGTACAGTACTCTTGATTATAGTTATAGTCAGGATAGTCGTATTCATAGTATGCGTCGGTGCTATAGTCGTAGTCAAAATCCGTCTCGTTAAAGTTTACCTCCCGTGTTTTAAAGTAATTGATCGGCGGTGGGTTGCCAAATCGTCTCCAGTCATGTCCAGTCGGTGGTAAGGGTTTCGGAACAAAGGGAGTGACACCGCTCATAGGAGAAGGGCGCGAATTATTATTTAAATTGAAGCCCTGTGGTTGCTGAGGTCTGTTAGGAAGCTTAAACACATTACTCTGGGGGTTATAATTTGGTGGAGGAGCACGTATCATCTGTTGCGTACGAGTGGGACCGCGTGGTACATGCATCTGGGGTGGTAGATTGGGCCTCCAACCCTGTGCAGCATGTGGTTGCATAGGTGGCTGTCTAAATGAGTTCAGTATATTATTACCCTGTGGTCTAGGTAGTGACGGCATGTTAAACGTGGTAGGTTTTGGAAGGAAATTATTTAATGGTAGGCTATGTGAAGGTTGAGTCCATTCCTTCTTGTTCTGGCTGCCTTCATTTCGTTGTTGGAGGTAAAGGGTGTTTAATTCCTCGTGTACGAATTCAAGTGCTTTCTCCATACTTTCGGTACGCATACATCTTATTCTAGACCCTAGGGGGTCTTTTAATCCGCGTAAATAAGCTTGCAAGGTCAGTTTTTTATAGAGTGCGCGCTTAGCTTCAATAGTCGTACTAATCGTTTCATGTAAAGTGACATAGGTCATTATTGTACTAAATAAACTTTGAACTCGCTCGTAAAATTCTTGCGGGGTACTAGACCCTTGGGTTTGTAGTGATAAATCACTGTATAATGCGGTTTCGTCGCGATGGTCGGCGAAGTTATTTATAAGAGCGTTTTTAATGCCGGCCCAGGTTTCGGGTATTCCATTCGAATTTATTAGCCTAGCCGCGGGCCCAGTTATTTTATTTAAAATCCCGTTAATAAGAGAAAGATTGGCTAGTTCGTATCCGGGCTCATTTCTTACGTGGGCTAACACAAGTTGATCGCACAGGTTAATAAAGCGCGTAAGGATGTACGGGTTACCGTCAAATTCGGGCAAAACTCTAAGTGACTTATAAATTAGGTCTATTTCATTTGATTGGGCCATACTATTAGTTTCTAAACCTCTGTTCTCGTCTATAATACTAAGCTTAGAAGTCCTACTACTATCTAACCTAACGTTCCGTGTTCCCCTTGGATGGAAAATTTTGGAAGCTTTATACTAACACAGTTAAAATGCAATAAAATACAATAGAAAAAAAAGGTGTATATAAAATTAGGATAGAGTAAAAAAATTAATTACGGAACTAGGAAGGGTAAGGATTGAAAGATTCAAGCACTTACAGCATTACTTCTTCTTGCGGAATCAATGCCTGGATTCGCCTCTGGACTGGTGCTCCCGTAGGTTCTGTATCTTCTTGGTCACTCTTGATTCACTGACTCTACTTTAGAAGATCCTACCGACTGCGCCAATTATGTGGGCTCCAGCCAGAGGTTGCAAAAAAAAAGCAATCTTTATTTAATATATATTTAATTTAAAGTAATTATTACAATTAATTCTTATAACTAAGTGAGGTGACTCTAATTCGATGTTTGAATGTAGAATGGATTCACACGGTAAAATATTAGATCCAGGTAATATAAGACAGTAGACACGTTATGCTGACACGGCGCCTCGTGATCGTCGTAAGCCGATGCAACGCAGCAGATTGCCTGGATTAGGGCTGCGTAACACGACGTTGATGTTGAGAACACTATAATAATTATTAAAAAAATGGGTTGAAGCTCTGTCATGGCTGCGGCATGATGATTTTTATTTACTTATTTTTAAATAATATAGAGTAAAGTTTTACAATAATAAGATGCCGCTAAATTGATTGTTTATCATGATACTGTTTTCAAATGGGAAACGACAAGGTTCTCTGGAATACCAGCGTAAAATGGCAGTATAATTCTACCGAGTTTTCTATAATGAGTGTTAACAACTGGAGACCTTTCAATCGGTAAAGAAGCATTATAACATATTAAGGCCTTAACAGTGGTTGAAATGCCTAAATCTAGGATATTTAAGTAAAAAAATCTCAATAACTGTGCATTTAATCCACAAAGAAAAAATACAGGGTAACAGAAGAGGATTTGGTAAATGTTTTTAATTTAACAAAATTGTATTTTTGTCAACCCCTTATGAGAAAAAAAATCCCCAAAGAGTACCTATCTTTGTCATATTTTGCAAAATTTCTCCAAAACGGCACAAGCTTTTTAAATAGTTCTTACACTAAAAAAAAGGTCTTAAAAATATTAATATTTTTAATTGAGAGTTTTAGTTTTATTACCCGTTTTATAAGAGAATATATAATTTTTCCCTGAAATTGAATAAATTTACGCGAGCGCGCATGCTCCGTCGCCATGTAAGCTCTGTCACAGTCCGTTTTCGGACATCGTCGAGGGTGGACCGCACGTCGGTGTTGGAGCGACGTCGTTCAAATATATATTAGTTTTTTATAAGTTTATACTCAATTATAAATATTTTTATGCCTAGAAATACTTAATTTAGTTAATATCTGTACACTGGTAACTGTAAATATTATTTTCTAAATAAATGAATTTTTAAAGTGCCCAAAGAAGAAGAAATTTTGGCGGCGACGTTGATTAGTGAAATTGAAAAATGCATTTTTATATAATTTAGGATGTGGAACGACGAACATGGTCTCGTTACTTAGATTTCGATAGTTTTTAATACCTATGTAATTTTATTGTTGCATATTTTTATTAATTAGTTGATACTGAATTTTATAATTATGTATTACAATAAAACGCTGTTTTTATGAGTATGACTTTATAACATATTGTTGGGGAGGGAAATAAAGATACAGATATGTACTTACATTTAGGTACACTGTTATCAAATTAAATCAAACAATTTAAATAAATAAAAGAATGGTGCTTCCCTAAGTATAAATAACTATATAAAGACATTCTTGGGTTCATGGTTTTTTTTTATGTTACACAAACTATCATCTAAAAATGTAAAAATTTTAAATTGGAGAGGGGTTTCTCTACGTGATAAAGTTAGAAATGAAGATATTCGAAGTTGAACCAGAGTAACTGACATTAAACGGAATATTAAAGTGAAATGGCAATGGGTTCTCGAGTTCTCGAGTGGCAACCTCGTATAGGTAAGCGAAGTAGTACTCAACCTTTATTCCTCTTCACGTATTCTTATACGCTTTTCTTAACACATACACACACAAACACACACACACACACACTCACACACACACACACACAGACACACAAATAGGTCACAAATAGGACGCAAATAATACTTACCTAGTACTACGAGTATTAGGCAAGAGTGAATAGGTTTTTGTTAAGTCAGTGCCATTCACCATCTTAGGCTACATAAACAGCGATGGGATTGTAGTTGCTTTACTACTTGCTGGGTAAAAATAGTAAAAAAAAATAACCCTGTGAAAGTTTGCATTTAGATATAACTTTTCTAACCAACCATAAAAATATAATAAGAATATGTATATAAGTACAAAGGTTGCCTCACACGGGACAGTAATAATATAATATTATTTCTTCCATTATCTACGCAGGAAAACTTTTAAAATCTCTCAATCCCGAGGTATGTGCATTTTAAGAGGCTGAATGGAGCCACATTGATATGCGTAGGGATCGTTTTGTAATTTCACGTCGTTATCGAAAAAAATTGTACGTATTTCAGGTGGCGGTTTGTAAAACACGATTCCACAAAAGTTCACTCAATAGAAAATAATTGCAAAGTTGCTTCTGAAAATACTTAAATTTTCAACGTCAATTTTTTCTTACGTGGTAGAGCCATGCTGCAGTTATATTAGTAGTTGGTATAGTTGTAGCACGAATGGGTCGGCTCGACCGGGGAAGGGCCACGCTCTCACAGAATACCATGTAAAATAGCAGTTTAAGCCTGCTGTGTTTCGTATGGTGAGTGTAGAGAACCGGAGAACCTTTTTACTGGAAACGAGGCATTACATCTTAGTCCTCACGGGTGAAAACGCATCTACATTTTGATACGTAATCGAGAATAGATGTAGATGTCTATGGGCCGTAGCAACTACTTATCATCAGGTGGACTGTGTGCTCGTTTGTCACCCTTATTCTATTAAAAAAAAATTTCTGAGATTTCAGTAAAATAATGTTAAGTATTGTAAGCACTAGTACAATTATGTGCCTCATGTTAATAAAGCTATTGGGCTATTTTGATTTTTAATAACGTGAATTTATTTTATAGGTGAAATAATTTATTTACCCTTTTATATCAAGAACCGTTTTTTTCTGTCACTCCTATTGAATTTGACAGTGTTTGCTGAAATTTAGCATCTTTAGATGGATCAGAATCGCGCGCTGATCCGGCTGTTAGATATTATATAATTGTAGAAATGGCTTGTGTCGAGCTCGAGCACCTCATTGTTGTAAGTGTTTACAGACCCCCATGTGCTACTTATGACCATTTTGAAAGGATTGTGGAAGAAGTTTTACTCAAACTTAGTAAACAGAACAAGTCTGTTGTAATGTGTGGAGACTTTAATATCAATCTCCTTGAAACTTCTTCCATTAGTATTAAGTTTCGCTCATTGTTTAAATCGTATAATCTTGTAAATTTATTCTTAGAACCAACACGTATTGCTGGGCCTAGTGCGACCTGTATAGATAACATTTTTACAGATGTTAAGCCCTTGCATAAATCAATTATTCAAAATTTGAGTTCAGATCACTGTGGACAGTTAGTATCACTACCTTACATACACAAAAAACAGAAAAATAAGAAAGTTGTGTTTGTTCCAATAAATGAACATCGCTTGGAGAGGTTTAGAAGTAATATAATAAAAAGACTTCCATCACTTTCGTTTAAAAATAGTGCTAATTATTTGTATGCTACATTATTTGAAATTATACGTTGTGAATTTAGTAGAATATTTACTTCTAAAACTTTCTCTTTTAACAGTCGCAAATCATTTAATGAATGGGCGACAGTAGGAATTTATAAAAGTAGGCGAAGGTTATACGAGCTTTATGATGAAAGATCATATAATAGTAGTGTTATATTTAGAGATTATGTAAAAACATATTCTAAAATATTTAAAAAAGTGTGTTCCACTGCTAAGGCTTTACATTTAAGCAACAAAATTAAAACTGCATCCGACAAAATTAAAATGACCTGGAGAATAATAAATAGTGAAACGGGCAAGGTCAAACCGCGCAACTCGGATTTTCTATTGAATATTAACAATAATTTAACCCGATCTGATCAAGAAGTTGCTATGGCTTTTGAGAAACATTTTACTGATGTTCCTTTTTTGACAACAAAATCATTAAATTCTTCTCCTACTGTCGCCGAATCATTGCTCAAACAAAATGTAAAGGCTTGTTCAAATACTTTTAAATTCTATAGGGTACTGCCAAAAGATATCGTTAAATAATTTAAAACTGTTGATGTTAAGAAAACGGCAGACTTATGGGGGATTTCCGTTAAAGTTATTTTATCTATAATAGATAAATTAGCACCTTCTCTAGCCACTATATTTAATATAAGCGTCGAATCTGGTGTGTTTCCTGATTTAATGAAACATAGTAAAGTCATACCTATATTTAAATCTGGTAGTACATTAGACCCCGCCAATTTTAGACCAATTTCTGTACTACCAACATTAAGTAAAATTTTTGAAAAAATTATTTTAGATCAGATGTTAAGTTTCTTTAATATTAATAAATTGCTACATAATAATCAATTCGGTTTTACAAGGGGTCGCTCGACAACTGACGCTGGAGTTGAGCTTATTAAACATATTTTTTGTGCATGGGAGAATTCAGAGGATGCTTTGGGTATATTTTGTGACCTTTCCAAGGCCTTCGACTGTGTTCACCATGAGACATTAATCAGGAAGCTACAGTACTATGGTGTCAAGAACACAGCGCTTAAACTTATTATTTCATATTTAAGTAATAGAAAACAGAAGGTTATTATCAATGGTAAAAGTTCTTCCGGGTCACCTGTACTAATGGGTGTACCTCAGGGCTCGATTCTCGGCCCATTCCTGTTTCTGGTGTATGTTAATGACTTACCTCACCTTGTAGGGGATAGTCATGATATAGTATTATTTGCTGATGATACTTCCTTGATTTTTAAACTTAAACGTCAATCATTTAAATGTGACGAAGTGAATAATGCTATATCAAAATTAGTGCATTGGTTTAACGTTAATAATCTGCATTTGAACGGAAATAAAACTAATTATGTTAAATTCACAACAACGAATGTTCAAAATCTGAATACCAATGTGTTTTTAAATGGGGAGGAATTGAGCCCTGTTGTATCCACTGTTTTTCTTGGCATCACTCTTGACGCAAAGCTCCAGTGGGGCCCCCATATATCCAAATTAGCATGCAGACTAAGTTCTGCAGCGTATGCTGTAAAAAAGATTAGAGGTCTCACTAGTGTCGAGACAGCTAGATTAGTTTATTTTAGTTATTTTCATAGCATAATGTCTTATGGGATTTTGCTATGGGAAAATGCGGCTGATTCAGAAACTATTTTTGTTTTACAGAAGAGGGCCATTAGAGCTATTTACAATCTAAAACCGAGAGAGTCTCTTAGAGATAAATTTAAAGAAATTAATATATTAACTTTGGCCTCTCAGTATATTTACGAAAATTTAATGTATGTTCACAAAAACAAAGATAGTTTTAGTAAAAGAAGTGATATACATTCTGTAAACACTAGGAACAAACACAAGCTAGTGATACCAGTTTCTCGACTCCACAGAGTCAGTAATTCATTCTTGGGGCAATGTATACGCTATTACAACAAGGTCCCGGAAAGTGTACAGGTTCTCTCTATTACCAAGTTTAAATGTTTTATTAAGCTGAAACTGTATAAAAAGGGTTATTATAGTATAAATGAATACATGGTTGATAATAACCCCTGGGAATGAGGTGATCGCTTCCAAGCAGTTTCTAAAATAAATTTTGTAAATAGTTCGTAATCATTTATATTGTAAAATTTATTTTTAAAAAAAAGTCCCGCTGGGTTTCTTGCTGGTTCTTCCCAGGACAGAGGGTTTTTTTCGAACCAGTGGTAAAGTAAAAAATGACTTTCAATAAGAATTACACATGTAATGTATATTGAATAAAAAAATATTCTATTCTATTCTATTCTATTCTATTCTATTCTATTCTATTCTATTCTATTCTATTCTATTCTATTCTATTCTATTCTATTCTATTCTATTCTATTCTATTCTATTCTATTCTATTCTATTCTATTCTATTCTATTCTATTCTATTCTATTCTATTCTATTCTATTCTATTCTATTCTATTCTATTCTATTCTATTCTATTCTATTCTATTCTATTCTATTCTATTCTATTCTATTCTATTCTATTCTATTCTATTCTATTCTATTCTATTCTATTCTATTCTATTCTATTCTATTCTATTCTATTCTATTCTATTCTATTCTATTCTATTCTATTCTATTCTATTCTATTCTATTCTATTCTATTCTATTCTATTCTATTCTATTCTATTCTATTCTATTCTATTCTATTCTATTCTATTCTATTCTATTCTATTCTATTCTATTCTATTCTATTCTATTCTATTCTATTCTATTCTATTGCAAAAATAAACGAAAATATTTATTTTTACTTTCATGCCGAAGACTACCTTGTTTTATTTTATTACGGTCAAATAATGTTTATTAGGTTATAAAGCAAGTATTTACAAATGTTTACATTATTTTGTTATTCTATTGTTTACAGTTATTATCACATCTTAGCTTTACACCAAGAGTTACATTAGAAATTCTTGATGGGATACGATGTAACGCGCATACTTTATTTTCATCAAGAACTATAATATATATATTTGTTTTTTTTTTACCAGTAGAGATCCAATACGATCTTAAAAAAGTTCAATTAATTAAAAACTGCTAATAATTATATAATTTCAAGTCAGTGTTTTACATTTAAAGATCAGTTATAACGTGCCAAAGTTCTTATTTTCATTTGGATTAATTTAATTCGAGACTAAAATAAATGTGAAAGGGCTTTTATCTGCAATAATAATTTTCATCAAAAATAACATAGACTTATAAAAGTCATATACACGGTCAATCATACTGAAGATTGTCAATTGTACTAAAAATATTTAAAAGACTATTTCCAGTATAATGACCCGAATATCATCATTAATGTTTGTCTGGCACACGTAAAAGTTTTATCCCATAGCTAAATAATTGACTAAATGATTGACTATATTATGTTAAGGTCATGCTTTTCTATAAAAAGTTGCAATAAATTTTAAATCACGGACCTATTGGTTTGTTTTACTTTTCACTTAATTAGAGAAAAACAAGATGGACTGATCTAAAAGTTTACTTTCTTGTGTAAAAAGTGCTATTTAGAATTTAATGTAAATGATAATTAAAGTATCTATGTAAATAAGTGTAACATAGCGGGTATTATATTCAATGGTAGCGGCGATCCATATTTGTAAAGCCAGCATCATTTTCTGTACAGAAACCGGCAAAGTGTTGCTCAAGACACTATAAACAAAGCAGCTGATAAAATGTTACACTCATAACTGTTAACAAAAACTGTTTCCGCAAATAGTCTTATAGATAATAATATCTATTTCGCCGTGTTAGGTGCAGGAGCTATTATTAGAAGGAGAAGAGGTAAAATTTTGTTTTAGAAATGCGCAATCAATATTGTTTTGTCTGCAATTGAGCATAAAATAAAAAATAACATCAGCCAAAGAGCATAACTGGCATTATACTCAGGCCCATCAATTGGCATGGAAAAAAATAATTTTACCAGGTTTCAAAAATCCAATCAAAATTCAAAAAAACATAAATATTAAAATCAAAAAATGTATATATGTATGTCTATACATACATATAATGATTTATGGCCGCTTAGTAACTGACGGTGACTCAGTATAACATCCTACAGTCACACCGAAACTAAGAGGAGAGTATCACTGTAGAAAAGGTAATAATTTATTGCGGAAATTTTGTGATAAAATTAAAAAAATTATAAACTTATCTAAGTTAATCTAACTTAGTCTAACTTATCCTTATGCGTTACAAAAAAAACAAATAATAAAATAGTGAGATGGCGTCAGTTTTTAAGAAGACATAACAAAAATAAACAAAAAAATAAATTTCAAAAAAGTTCAGTATTTAATTGATTATATACCGCTGACACTTAATCACGCTTTTCGAAACCACGCCAGTTGTAAACAATACTTGTGTGAAAAGACAAAATCTTCTTTTCAAATTTCCGCCGAGTTGTAAGTAGAAGGCCAAATATGTCACGTGTCAATTTTAATTAAATATATTTTATATGAAGTGACCTTGACTACGTTTCATCAATTAACCATTGGTAAAAATTAAAACAGGAATTTTACGATTGTGTTTACAAAAAACATTATTAGTTGAACCTTGCAGCTAGTTCATTATGTTTATTATAAATACCTATAAATGTATATATTATTAATAAATAGTTCCCATAATATTTTGGATTATTTTTTATTTTGCCCTATCTGCAATGTTCTACGCTGTATAGAAAATGTGGCGTATGCCATGACTGACAATCTTTCGAACGTTTTATCTAGGTACAAAGATGTTTTACGTTTTCGTCGCCTCCACATGATATTTTTGTCAGCATAGCCTTCTATATCTGAAACGAATATGAATATTGCTACAAAGTAAAGTAATAGGCTATACAAGTCCCTCTACTGGGCACAGGACACTTTTTTATTTCTGAGAGGGTTTTAGGGCAAGGAAATTCCCGCCGTGCTTCCCCAATGCGTATTGACGAAAATTGCAATTACAAATTTCATTCGTGCTGTCGGGGATCAAACCCGGGAAAATTAACAGCGAACGCTTTGACGCAGATCTATTAATACGATACAAATAAATACGATTTAACATATATAATAAAAAAACTCTTACGTATTGAAACTTGAACACTTGATAGCTCGTGACGCCTACCGGACAAAGCTACAGCACAATGTAATAGAAGATCCGTAACCGCGACATAATTCTCAGTGATGCGCAAGCATAACAGGCAGTATGTCACTTATATAATTGTCATCTCTGCAGTCTATTAATCTTTGCACTTTTATAAGTAATACAGAACGTAGTTGCTAGACGGTGTTGACATCGGCTAAAATCTCTGCGATCGCCGTTTCGTCAAGGTCATTCAGGCTAGTTAAAGCCTTAATCTTCTGAGATAACAATGCATGTGCATTTCATTTATTTATTGACAATCTCATCTTCCAATAAGAAAAATATAAGAATAGTAAAAAAGTAATTGAGTTTTTAAAAATATGTAAAAAAAAAACAGCCTGTTGTTTCTTAAGATATAATTTTTTTACAGTTTATTCATTTCTCCATTACAACATATCAAAATTCGACTACTGGACACCAATTACCACATAATTCCTTCAAAATCGTTAAAGACGTTTTCGAGAACGCAACTATAAACAAATAAACAAATATTTTATAAATTGTCATAGTAAAGTTTAGACCTTAGTACCTAGGACTGACTGTAAGTCAACTACCGATAGCAACCATCATCACAACTCTTCTGTTAAACACGTCTTTGAGAGCCGTAAAGCAAAGCCAAATTCAAACACTCATTTGTGCCTCGGGCTGGGGTTTGCGTATACGGCAGAGGACATCTATTTTGATGTCTCAGCAGTCTTGAAGGTATGGATCTGACCATCCTATGGCTGCGCATAGATAGCAACGACCATTCCCGCATCTACGGTTATATAGGTCCCATAGCGGTAATACCGACACAGACCGACTCATCGACCACGTTCAAATGGCTGTAGACTGCGTGCTACAAGAAGTTCCATCTGCATAGATCGTTATCCTCGGTGATTTTAATGCCCACCACGCTAAATGGCTTATGTTACTACATAGATCTTACATACAGAAATCTGTTTATGACTTTGCCTTGGCACATAGTCTGACACAACTAGTTACTTTGCCTACGCGGATCCCAGATAGGGAGGATCACGCACCTTCCGTGTTGGAACTTCTGCTTACCTCTCATCTGGACGTATATCAGGTTTTCGTCGATGCCCCTCTTGACTCTTGGGACCATTGTCTGATCCTGAGTACGGTGCCACTTACGCTCCCATCGCGGTTACGATCTGCAGATTACCGCCGTATTTGGTACTAGATGCCAGCCGATTGGGACAGTATGCGGTCTATTTTGCAACCCACCCTTGGGGGCGGGATGGCTTCTCGTTGGATGATCCCAACGTTGTTGCTGATTCTGTCGCTGTTGTGGTGCTTCAGGAAATAGAACATTTTATTCCTTCATCTGTGGTACCTATCGGAGGCAGAATCGGAGGTTTGGTCGCTCCTGCAAAATTGCATCACACCATATGCAGGAGTGCCACCGGTCCTAGGCTGACGCATCGAAGTCTCGGGATGAAATTACCAGCGCTCTTAAAAAAAAGTATAATTCCGCCTCCAGTTCCTTAAAAATAGTCATTGCCAAGGCAAAATCAGTGAACATTGGAACAATTGGTGAGAAAATATTTTAACTTCTTTCGGGATCACGTACATTGGTCGTGCATGGTCTCTCGCTAAGGCTGTCCAAGGGAACTTCTGGCAACTACCTCTCCCGTCCTGCACAAGAAGGACGACTTACTGGCCCATGCCGCATAGGAGGAAGCCGATCTGCTAGGCTCTCTTTGTGACTACCATGCCTCTTGATGACGGGGGTACATACCGCCGACCATCCCGCGGTGTGAGTGCTCCAGGCAGGATGTGCTATTTACCCGATGCTCGTTGCACAGAGTATTTCCCTCCCTGGATGTCACCAACTCGAGTGGGCCTGATGGCATAATAAAGTGTGCTACGGAGTTGGCACCGGTTTTAACGCGTCTATTCCCATATTTCTACTCCTTATGTGTAGTCCTGAACACATGGAAGACAGCTTTGAAAGCGATCCCTAAGAAAGGCAATTGCTCAGATTCTTCCAAGTACAGACCTATTTCCATCACCTTATTGTTCTCAAAAATAATGGAATCCATTACAAACTGCCAGCTCATGCGGTACTATGAGGATCACCAGCTGATTAGTGATCGCCAGTATGGGTTACGTAGGATTCGCTCAGTTGGTGAACTTGGTTGGCTTATTTAACTCATTGATAGGTGGAAGCAGTAGAGTCCAAGGAGGAGGTCTAGGACATAAGTTTGGATATTGCAAAGGCCGAAGGCCATCGGGTTCGGCACAAATTGCTTTTATCGAAACTCTCATCCTATGAGCTTCCCAAGAAATTCTGCAATCGAAACACCAGTTTTCTTGCAGATCAAAGCTTCAAGGTCGTAGTAGACGGTACATGATCCGAATACAAGCCTATTAATGCCGGACTTCCACAAGGCTCCGTGCTATCACCAACGTTGTTTCTTCTGCATATGTATGATTCTTGCAAACCGATAACATTAATTGTTATACAGATGACAGCAATGGTGATGTGTATATATCAATAATAAAAAATATTCACGTACAAACGTCGCCGAGTACCGGAACAAACTTGTGTCTGAAGTCGAGTCTTTGTTTAACAAAGTCTCGGATTAGGGCCTACCAAATCTAGTCCAGTTAAATTTCCAGAGAACTCAAGTTTGCAAGTTTATTACTAAAAAGACCCCTTTTGTCGTATCACCTCAGTTTTGTGGCACTCCTCTTGTAGCCATAGCCAGTATCATCATTTTCGTCGTCAACATATCGAATGATGCACAGTTTTGTATTCACTTGGAAGAAAAGGCCAGATTGGCCTCTAAAAAGCTTGGCGTGCTCAGCAGAGCGGGGCAGTATTTTATGCCGCTAAACGGCTTGCAACTTTACAAGGCGCAGGTTTGGTCCCACATGGAATACTGTTTCCCATCTCTTAACTGGGGTTCAGCAGTGCCAGCTTCTTCCACTTGACTGCATCCAGAGCAGAGCAGCTTGAATCGTCGACGACCGAGTTCTTTGCGATCGGCTAGACTTACTAGCGCTGCATAGAGATGCTGCATCTCTTTGCATTTTCCAGTCACCATATTTCATCAACACACATCGCGAAAAACTCACGTTACAAACGACAGCTGCTTGAATGTCCACTACTGTGCGATTTACCAAGAGTTTTCTTCCTCACACGACTACTTTGTGGAATCGTTTACCACCGGCAATTTTCCAGACCGATAAGATTTTTAAGACCTTCACGAAACGAGCTTACACTTTTTTAAAAGGCCAGCACCACATCTGCAATTCCACTGGAGTGCAGTTGTTCATATGCGGGGGTGGACACTTTCCATTAGGTAAGCCGCATGCTCGTTTTCCTACTCTGCTATACAAAAAAACCTGGGACCATCATATCTTAATTTTGAATATAATATTTTTGCACATTACCCCTTACCATCGGATTGGATAATCAGGCACTTGCATGTAAATAGGTGAAATATTTATTTTTAGATTTGTACAAAAAATTATTATATACAAAAACAATTTAAAGCTTCAATATAATTTTGCAGCATACGTATTTAACTTCTATTGAGGGTTAGAAATCAATGTGAGTAACAGTTTTGTTAGCCAGCAAAAACTATGTGGCGGCATTACACCGCAATCTTAAACAAACTAAAGCCTAAATCCCGCTATTGACACGGAGCGGTAGTCGCTTTCCAGATTAAACAGTAAACATAACGCCAGGCGGGTGATATACCCTTTTTATATAGACAAGCGTTTGGGTGACAACCGAGCGCAAAGCCCAGCTGATGGTAAGTGGATGCTGTAGCCCACAGAATAAGTTCTCAAACCTTTCCTCTGCTTAGGTTGTCGGTTCTTAAAGCTACATGGCCGGCACATTACCACTACAGCTTACCTATATCTTTATTATAAATTCCATAATGCAAAGAAATTTCGAGCATAGCCAACTTAACTCGGTGATAGATATTATCCTTCCTCATACGGCCAGCAGTGTATGACCACGTCTGAGATCAATATCTCAGATTAATCTTCACATATCCTCAAAATATTTATTGCTCAGATTGGTCATATAGGTTTCCTTAGACGTAGTAAATCAACACTTACAATTGCTGTTTGCAGCGGGGATCTACCCCGGAATGCTCGCTTACTTTGAAATTTACGGCGAGAGCAAAGCCCTTGAACATATACGGTAATTTAGGATGTTTTAAAATGTATACTCTGATAATTGATTTTTACTCATGAGTAAATCTTTAATAATTTTTAAAGTTTATTATATTATCAGGCTTTTCATATAATGGAATGGAAAAATCGTAATTTTATTTAGTGTAAACGAATTTTTGCAGTTACGTTACGATAGTAAGTTGTTAAGAAAAGGTTATTGTAAATAAAATAAATATACTGTTCTCTGTTTTCTAAAATTCGATCCTAAATATTCTAGGTTCTAGATTTTCATCTTCCACGCGATGGGTGTGTGTACTATGAATTGTTTTTAAACAACCATTGGAAATTACTTTTTATTATAAAGGGCTCATCCACCGTATTTCAAACTAAAGCGGTAGTTTATTGAGTAATAATTCAAACAAACTACATATATGGTGAATCGTGCGTAGAAAATAGAATACTGGAGTGAGCTCTTCATAAATTTTGAATCAAAATCGACTATCTTGCCGAAGACTTCTTTTATGAACGTTGTTATCTGAGCCCACGGAAATAACTTTGCCAAATAGGTTTCGCAAAAGATTCATTTTGTTTTATTTGGAGCGCGCTTTTTTAAAGATGAAAGTGTGCTCAATTTTTTTATAGAACAAAGGTGACAAACGAGCACATAGTTCAACTGATGGTAAATAGATGCTGTGGCCCCTAGACAACTACATCTATCCTCGATTAAGACTCAAATGCAGATGCTTTGTCACTCCTGAGGACTAAGACGTATTACCTCGTTTCCACTAAAAAGGGTTTCCGGTTCTCTAAACTTACCATTCGATACACAGCAGCATTAAGCTACTATTTTACGCTGGTATTCTGTAAGAGCGTGGTCCTTCCCTGGTTTCTCACTTTAACTTATTACCATGATTACTATTTCTATTTCTACTCCGCAGATATTTCTTTATTATACCGTCCATTGCTGGACATTGAATTCTTTCACAGTAGGGGGATCTACCGGAACTATCACAGATTGTTTGTTTTGGTCTTTTGTTTGGTCTACTCCCCGTCGCCGCTCTGGGAATACATCACTTTTCCTGTTGGTTCCTAAATTCACTTTTAATCACTTACTTGATGACATGGGGTATTTAGTTCTCTTATTCCGACACCACATGTTATATGTCTAAATGTATATTTTCAAATATACAGACTTAACTGGTTTCAAGGAACAAAATCAAAAGCACTTAATCTATACATGTAATAAATCTGTCGAAAAGTCGTGTCTGCAATTCTAAAATTTTCTGAAAAAATCAAGTCCAGGGCACTAAATAAAGTGGTTTTTGGATTTTTTTCTGTCTGTATGTCCATTTATATGTTTAAATAATTAAATTCATAATTGATTTAAAAATTGTAACGATAATTTTTCAGCTCTTTTATTTTAATTTAGTAGTAGTAAATACATTTTATAGTATCTAACTAATTACTACCAAAATAGATAAAAGTGAAATCTATGGAAAATCATAAAATCTGAGATGTTTCTAAATTTTATTTTTTAATCTATAAAAAGTTTTAGCAGGTACGCATTAGTTTTCTTATCTAATAAACTGATAAAAACTGAAATTATTGCAAAACCCTCATTATGCTTATAGTTTATTTAAAAATAATTTATATACTTATTGGCCAGATCTTAGAATTAATAACATCATAAAGTAGTCGACCGATGCGTGAATTGTTGTTATTTTATAAAGTTTATACGCGGTTTCACGCGGTTTTGCTCAGAGACCCTAGGTGCTACAGGTGGTAGCACCTAGGGTCTCTGAGCAAAACCGCGGAAGGACGGACGGACGGACATGACACTATAAGGGTTACTTGTTATGATGGTGAAGAAAAACATCGCGAGAAAACCTTTATGACATAGAAACAAAGATAAAGGCTGTATCTTATCTTCGTCTTAATTTTTTTACGATATATTTGAACAGGTTTTTTTAGCATCAATCGTACGCTAGACATTTATATTTGCCAATCAGCAGGCAACATTTCGTGCGTGGAGATTTAGATTTAAAGAAATATTTACGGAATAATATTTACTAGGGAGTGGTTATGTTATATACATATTTAACGAGAAACGAAATTTGATCAGAAACTATAAAAATAATCAAAGCATAAATTAAGTCATAATTTTCCTAAATTAGTAGGAAATGAACAAAACTTTTCGTGTTAGAAAGTAATAAAACAATGTGTCCAAAAGTTTTTCAATAAGAACCGGTCAGGGCATGCTCGTAAATACTCAGAAAGTTCGGCAACACTACAAGCTTGGAACTATATCGAAACATTTAATTATTTTTGTAAATGTGAAATCTTAGAAAGAAAAGAAAGAGTATTTTATCTGTTTGTATTATCTTATATAGATAATACAAGCAGATAAAATACTCTTAAGCATTTTATCTGTTCATTAACTTTGAATATAGAACATTCATTAACTTTGAATTTAGAATAATATGAGAACGATGAATTGTATGTGTATGCCTTGATTCATTTTCGTTTCGTGGTGGCTCAGAGCCAAAGCGCTCGCTCTAAATTTCATAGTAAGCGAGCAACCCGGGTTCGATCCTCGCCGGCACTAATGAAATTGTATTTGCTCTTTTAAGTGTTTATTTAAAGCGACGGAAAACATCGTGCTGAAACCTGCATGTCTGAAAAATAAGAATAAAAATGTTTCAAAGACGTGAGGTTCGCATCGAGGCAGCGTAGCGGAAATTTCCTTGTCCTAAAACCCTCTTAGAAATGTGAGGAGGCCTGTGCTCAGCAGTGGGACGTATATAGGATGTAACTTTTTGACAGTGGTAGAGCCAAGCGGTAGCTTTTGCTGTCGTACGGATGGGCCAGCTCGAACCGGGGTGGTAACACGACCTCACAGAATACCAGCGTGAAGTAGAGGTTCACCTCTGCGTTGCGCTTGGTGAGTGCAGGTGGCCGGAGGCCCAATCCCCCCCCCCCCCATCAACATGGTAGTGGAATTAAATAAAAGACTACCCCAGGAGGGTACCAGCACCCCTGGAGAATCCCTCGCTGAGCATCCACGACCAAACTACTTCACTCCTGAGCGTGGGTGCTCAGGCTGCCGCGACCCCTGTCACGCTATCCGTGAATTTTTGCAACATCAGGGGACTTCATTCCAACCTTAACGCTGTCCATTACCATCTAGAGACGGCGAAGCCGGCCTTGCTCTTTTTAACCGAGACTCAGGTGTCCTCTCCGGCTGATACTTCATACCTCTCCTACCCGGGATACAAATTGGAACACTCCTTTGTGCCCCGGGCTGGAGTTTGTGTATACGTCAGAGAGGACATCTGTTTTCGACGCCTCGGCAGCCTTGAAGGTACGGACCTGTCCATCCTATGGCTGCGCGTAGACAGCGACGACCATCCCCGCGTCTACGGGTGCCTCTATAGGTCCCACAGCGGTAATGCCGACACAGACCGACTCATCGACCACGTCCAAATGGTTGCAGACTCCGTGCTACAACAGGTCCCATCCGCAGAGATCGTGATACTCGGTGATTTCAACGCCCACCACACTGAATGGCTTGGTTCTCGTTTAACCGATCATGCGGGTAGATCTGTCTGCGACTTTGCTTTGGCATATGGTCTAACACAACTGGTTACTTCGCCTACGCGGATCCCAGATGTGGAAGACCATGTACCTTCCCTGTTGGACCTCTGCTGACCTCTCATCCGGACGGATATCAGGTCTCCGTCGATGCCCCTCTGGGCTCTTCGGACCATTGTCTGATCCGGAGCACGGTGCCACTCACGCTCCAATCGCAATTGCGATCTGCAGCTTGCCGCCGTGTTTGGCACTATAGGTCAGCTGATTGGGACGGGATGCGGTCTTTTTTTGCATCCTACCCTTGGGGGCGGGTCTGCTTCTCGCCGGAAGATCCCAGCGTTGTTGCCGATTCTGTTGCTGATGTGGTACTTCAGGCTATGGAACTTTTTATTCCATCCACTGTGGTGCCCATCGGAGGCAGATCCCAGCCATGGTTTGGTCGCTCCTGTAAAATAGCATCACGCTATAAGCAGGAGTGCTACCGGGCCTGGGCTGACGCATCAACGTCTCGGGATTTAAACACCAGCGCACTTAAAAAGAAGTATAATTCCGCCTCCAGGTCCTTCAAAAGCGTCATTGCCAAGGCAAGGTCTGAGCACATCGGCAGAATTGGCGAGAAGCTAGTTCGCCTTCCTTCGGGAACCCATGCATTCTGGTCTCTCGCCAAGGCTGTCCAAGGGAACTTCTGTCAGCCATCCCTTCCATCTCTGCACAGAGAGGAGGACTCACTGGCCCATGCCGCAAAAGAGAAAGCCGATCTGCTGTGCTCTCTTTTTGCGTCTAACTCGACTCTAGATGACGGGGGGAACACACCGCCGATCATCCCGCTATGTGAGTGCTCCATGCCGGATGTGCGATTCACACAGCGCTCGGTTCGCAAAGCACTCTTCTCCCTGGACGTCAGCAAGTCGAGTGGGCCCGATGGAGTCCCTTCCATTGTGCTGAAGACGTTTGCTCCGGAGTTGGCACCGGTTTTAACGCGTCTTTTCCGGTACTCCTACTCCCAAGGCATAGTCCCGAATACATGGAAGACAGCTTTGGTCCACCCGATCCCTAAAAATGGCGATCGCTCAGACCCGTCCAACTACAGGCCTAT
The DNA here is from genome assembly GCA_963668995.1 of Parnassius mnemosyne. NCBI lineage: Eukaryota > Metazoa > Arthropoda > Insecta > Lepidoptera > Papilionidae > Parnassius > Parnassius mnemosyne. The sequence continues at coordinate 23,992,101 of CAVLGL010000084.1, forward strand.
CGCCATCACCTCCTTGTTCTCCAAAATAATGGAACCCATTATAAACTGCCAGCTCATGAGGTACCTTGAGGATCACAAGCTGATCAGTGACCGTCAGTACAGTTTTCGTCGCGGTCGATCAGCAGGTGATCTTCTAGTTTACTTAACTCATAGATGAGCGGAGGCAGTAGAGTCCAAGGGGGAGGCATTGACCGTTAGTTTGGACATAGCGAAGGCCTTCGATCGGGTCTGGCACAAGGCGCTTCTTTCGAAGCTTCCTTCCTATGGGCTTCCCGAGAAATTGTGCAAATGGATCACCAGTTTCCTTGCTGATCAGAGCATCAAGGTCGTAATAGACGGTGCATGCTCTGATTTCAAGCCTATCAACGCTGGTGTTCCACAAGGCTACGTGCTATCACCAACGCTGTTTCTCCTGCATATCAATGATATGTTGCTAACTGTTAGCATTTATTGCTTTGCAGACGAAAGCACTGGGGATGCCTTATATACCGGCCGTGCCAATATTTCTAGGGAAAACGTCGCCAAGTACCGGGACAAACTTGTGTCTGAAGTCGAGTCTTTGCTTAACAAAGTCTCGGATTGGGGCCGACTAAATCTAGTCCAGTTCAATCCCCAGAAGACACACTTCCCTTGCAACCTCAGCTAGTATCGGAATCCTTGGCGTCGACATATGGAATAGCGTGCAGTTTCGTGATCACTTGGAAGGGAAGGCCAAATTGGCCTCTAAAAAGCTTGGAGTGCTCAGCAGAGCGAGACAGTATTTCATGCCGGCACATCGCTTGCAACTTTACAAAGCGCAAGTTCGGCCCCACATGGAATACTGTTCTCATCTCTGGGCCGGGGCACCCCAGTGCCAGCTCCTTCCACTTGACCGCATCCAGCGCAGAGCGAATCGAATCGTCAACGACCGAGTTCTTTCCGATCGGCTCGATACACTGGCACTGCGTAGAGATGTTGCATCTCTTTGCGTATTTTATCGCATCTATCACGGGGAGTGCTCTGAGGAATTGTTCGGACTAATTCCAGCCGCTCAATTTCACCATCGCACGTCGCGACAAAACTCGCGTTACCATCCATACCATCTGGATGATTGGCGGTCCACCACTGTGCGATTTAGAAGAAGTTTTCTCCCTCGCACAACTTCTTTGTGGAATCAATTACCACCAGCGAATTTTCCGAACCGATACGACTTAGGAACCTTCAAGAAAAGAGCTTACACCTTTCTAAAAGGCCGGCAACGCATCTGCAATTTCCCTAGTGTTGCGGTTGTTCATGGGCGGCGGTAGTCACTTACCATCAGGTGAGCCGCATGCTCGTTTGCCCCCTATTCTATATATAAAAAAAAACTTTAACTTTAACTTTTCTTTTTGTTCTAATGAAGAGGGAAGAGGGCTAGTTGATATATTTTGTTGTATTAAATAGCATATACTAAACTAATTATCTATCTAACTCATTTTTACATATTTATATGGTTTCATAGTCAAATCTTTATAGTTTTAATTTTTATTATATAATATTGCTCAAAATATGATATATAATGTTGTTTCTAAAAATAATAATAAATTAATATAAAAAATAATTGCCACGTGGCTGCGGTGTAAGAGTATTCATCATTTAATTACGTCCCTTGGGTGTCGTAATGGGTGACTAATACCCCGCGGCCTCCGACAGGTTATACCATCTCGTACATGACAAATGAAAATTAATTAGACCGGTGACATATTCAGAGTCAATGGTGCTAGGCATTTAGTGCTGCGATTACCAATCTACCTGCCATATCTCTGCCAGTAGAATGCTTTGATAAAGTGATAAAATGTAATTCAACGTAGGACAATGAAATTATTCGTTGAGTCCTTATTTCCGCAAATGTCCTTGTGTCCTAAAATCAACAGATCGCCTTTCAAGTAATGAAAAACATCCCGATGGTCTTTAAACATGGTGAAACGACAATGAACGAAAATATGGTGTGGGATGCAAACTGCGTCAGGACGGTTGTGCTACACGTCTTAAGAATACAACTCTCGTTGAAGGAGCTGCTGCTGAAACAGGTTAGCTTTTAAAATATTCAAATTTATCGCATACATAATATTGATTTCTTTTATTTACGCGAATAATACGTATTAAATGAAATTAATTTTAAATATTTTGTCGCAAAATTATCGAAAAATCCGTAAAATTTCTTTCATTTAAATCATTTTTTAACTTTAAAAATTTTGGCGTCACGACGGAACTTTTCTACAGAATGTTTTTTTTATGTGTTACCTTATAATTTTTTTTCTTGGTGAATCGATTTGGATGATTCATTTTTATTTGAAAGCTGGTGCTTCTCATGTACTTACATATATATTGATCAAGGTCTGACCAATAGTTTTGAGTTATTCTTAATAATTTATTATTGTAGTCGGTTGTACAAAATGTTTAATTTTAAATTATTCATTATTAAATATTAATATTTTTAATTGCTATAAAGATATGTAACATGAGTGCATGAGTTACATTGTATATGTATATATGCATAGTACAACATGCTATAATTAGTTTTAAGTTCTATTGTTTTATTATTTTAAAAACTTTAAGACATTTAATGTAGAATTTAAACATGCAAACAAAATAACATTACACAGTTCATAGTTAAAATGGTAAATGATTTGCTTATATCTAAGAGTTATTTTATTAGATCTATATTAATTAAATATAACTAGTTACTCGTTTTTTTTATTTACAGCAACTTCCCCTCAATCATAATATATATAATATCATTGTATTTTTTTGTGTGTATTAAAGTTGGTAAAAATTAACTTGCGTTTAGTTTGAAAAGAACCTCCCGCCCTCCCTCGATTGCGTGCACTATCTCCGTCACCAGTAATCCCAGCACCACTACTCCCAACACCACAAGACTAGGAAAGACACATTACTGACGAAAATACGACATGTGTTTCACCCCTACACGAGGCATCTGCAGGTAATGTAGCAACCGCGGTAAGACACATCATTTTATTTTATCGAGCGGATGTACGCAAGGTAATTTTTAACAATTTCAATATAGTGGATTTCCGCAAAGTAACGCCTGATCCTATTAATTTTATGTTTATGATATTAATTTAATGCTTATATTATTATTTAAGATTAGATCAAATGAGTAATTTTAGCTACCATGCATCATCACGTTGGAACTTTGAAAAGTTATATCGTATCAAACACAAGTCTCAAAGCGAAATGACACGCTGTCATGCGATAGGTTGGCAAGAGCTCTCATGTCAAGTGAGCGCTTCGCTAAAGACTGGAGTGTGGATGCGAATTAGTTTTCCCACGTTGAGATCAGCAGTGCAAAGTGACACAAATCAAAAGATCTATTTTCATTTGTTATCATTTTGGTAACTTAAGAGTATACTGTTTTATAGCCCTTGACTACCAGCATTATGAGTTACCTCTTATGAATCTGCTCGTAAATTAGTCATATAGACATGAGACTCATTGTAGGATTTCGGGCCTAATTATTAAAAACTCATCAAATCGCCATGCTTCCGTAGACGACGCTGAAATTTTTTAGAACTGGCCACTTGTAAACGATAAAATAAAAAAAATATAGTAAATTTTAAAAACGGAACTCTTTGCCAATATTATTGTGTATATATTTTAGTACTTTGTCATTTCTTCACGATTTGGCTGCAAATTGAAAATTTTCTGTGTCACTTCGGCGTGAATTCAACGCGAGAAAATTTTCGTGCAATGATTTTTTATGACTTTCGATGTCATTTAAGTCAACAAGAAAATTATGATAGTTATTTTACGAAGAATCCTCATCTCGTGCCACTGTTTACATTTGCTTTAATGAGTTAAAACGTGGTCGCACTAATAATAATAATAATTAAAAGGCGAAGGGAAGTGACGACCCCATCGCCCGATGACGTAACGGTTATGTGACAAAACTGCTACGTCAGCGCAGTCAGTCAGCACCTTGCCAAGAGGTGTAAGCGCCGTGTCTCTGCAAAATTGAAGGTGCAAAGGCCCGCTTGTGCACATGGCCTCACCATGAAACGGTGCGGGGTCTAGGCGTCTCCCGTTAACTGACGCCCACTATATGGATGATGGAAAGAAGGAATACGCGCAAAGGGCCGCTGCCTGGAGGTCGCCAGGGCGCGTCTGGAGCTGACGCTTGACGCGACAGCATGCAAACCGCCAGCCGAGCGCGAGGTGCTGCACTAACACCCAGCAGCCCCTCGCATCCATCATCACCACCAGCTGGCTTGGTGTTGGCAGGATCTTCGCGGGCCCAGCAATCAGCACCCGCCACTGGTGGAGTACGCCGCATGCGTTGGTCAATACAAATGAACAGAAATGCATTGTGGGCGTATTTTGGGGCAAAAGGGGGAGAAATTGGAGGTTTTGCGTATCGGGCTAGGATGCATCGACTATTTGCTGAGCTGGAGCAGTCTATTACCGTTACCGAGCAAAATCTAGTAGACCGAGTTCGGTACATCATGCGCTCAAAAATATTTGATGACGCTGAACTCGAACGGCTACGACGTGAGGCTATTCCTTTGTCAAATGAAAATACTACGACAGGAGATGCGGCTCTACGAGTTGCAGAGCAACCCGCACATGTAGATGCCGCCGTAGATCTCCTTGTGGTTGACTCAGGCGACGATTGAATAGCCGCCCAGGAACAAGAGCAAATGAGGAGCATATTGGAAGAGGCGATTAGAGAAACGCGCAGTACGCCTCTTGAGAATCGACTGTGACTTCCCCGTAAGCAAGCGGAATCGGGCTGTCGTGAGGGCTCTCAACCCAATGCTGATGACCTATTTGGAAGCTAGCCGAGACCCTTGCTAGACGGAATCAATTCTTTTTGGTGCCGCACTGGCAGTTGCCGTATTATTGGCGTTAAACTTCCCACGGCTGGACGCGCTACTAGACAATGTAGCGCCATCCCAGCCTGGAGAAGAAGGATTGAGGACTGTATCGCAAAGGAAAGGACCTTCATCGGCAGGCTGATAAGCTTCAGGTCGGGCAATAATAGGCCGAGAATTGTGCGTACCGTCAGGATGGCGTTTGCGTTCAGCCGGATATAACGCAAAAACTGACAGAGCGCATAGACGACCTGGAGCAGAGAATCGCTGCTTGGGGGAAGCGGATTTGGCGATATACCGAGAGGTCTACACGGTTTAACCAGAATCGTCTCTTTGAGAGTGATCATAAGAGGCTCTATGAATCATTGGAGCGACCAGTGGTACGTGGAACAGGCCCAGCACCGAATCAGGCCGACACTATTGCATTCTGGCGCGGCCTATGGTCAGAGCCCGTAAACCATAGCGGGGGCCCTTGGACGGAAGGTGTGGCGAGTCAGTGTGCGAATGTTACGCCCATGGACCCCGTCATCATAACGCCGGATGACGTAGCTGAGGCGGTCCGTAGGGCCCCGAACTGGAAAAGTCCGGGGCTCGACGGGCTGCATTACTACTGACTGAAGGGGTTCGTGGTGTTTCACGCTGTGCTCGCCCGACAATTTCAAGAGGCTCTCGACCAAAAGTCGCTCCCGAGCCTCTTCACTATTGGGATCACTCATTTGGTTCCTAAAGACCGGGATTCCACAGACTCGAACAAATGTCGCCCCATACCGTGTCTATCTACCATATACAAGACACTAACATCCATTTTGAGCGCGAGAATCACCTGAACTCAAATCAGGTGATGTCGCTCAAAATGGATGTAGGGGCGGTGGTCGTGGAAGCAAAGGAAAAAAAGGCATTCGACTCGGTGCCTCATAGATGGCTTAAGAGGGTCCTCGAGCTGTATAAGGTCAATTGTACAGTTCGAGACTTCCTCGAGCAGTGTATGGGGCAATGGAGTACGATCCTTTGTCATCTAGGTGAGCGGATGACGGCTGCGGAGGACCACATAAGGATAAGAAGGGGTATCTTCCAGGGCGATTGTTTGAGTCCAATCTGGTTCTGCCTCTCTCTGAACCCTCTCAGTACTTTACTGGAGGGCTCCGGAAGGGGATTGCAAAGGAGGTACAAAATTGACCCACCTTTTCTATATGGATGATCTCAAATTATTCGCCTCTAGTCGCTCTCATCTTATGGAATTGCTAAACATCACTTGTGATTTTAGCAATTATATTAGAATGGAGCTGGGGACGGATAAGTGTGCTGTCCTCCATGTTGAAAAGGGAAGGGTTGCTAACTCTGAGGGCATAGACTTATCTATGCCCATCAACATAAGGACCCTTTCCGAGGCTGAAACATACCAATACCTGGGTATGTCACAGAATATCGGTGTAGATGAGGCGGGTATGAAACAGTCAGTTTGCGATGTGTTTTATGCATGCTTGACCAAAGTGCTTAACAGCCTTTTGTCCGATGTGAATAAGACGCACGCATATAACGGTTTGATCATGCCTGTTCTCATGTATACCTTTGGCATGCTCAGGTGGACTTAGACCGAACTGGACAGAAAAGTCCGCATTATAATGACGTCCCATAGGATGCATCATCCGAGACCGTCAGTAATGAGGCTGTACTTGCCGCGGAAGCATGGTGGGCGCGGCTTTTTAAGAGCGCTTATCATGCATAATCGCGAAGTGTGCAGCCTCCGTAATTACTTTCTGACGAGAGCGGATGATCCATACTATAGGGACGTTATTTCTTGTGATAAAGGACTAACCCCTCTATCCTTAGCCAACGAGCAATGGCAAGACCCGGCAGTACAGACCGGGAGACCGTATGGAAGGAGAAGGAGCTCCACGGGTGGCTCTACAAGGCTCTACATGAGCCTTTCGTAGACACAGTCGCCTTCCTCTACTGGCTACGTTTCGATGACCTCTTCGGGGAAACCGAGGGTTTTGTCTGTGCGATACAGGATCAGATTATTAAGACCAACAATTATCGGAGATACATCCTAAAGGATGGCGCCGTCGACATCTGTCGAGCTTCTCGCCATCCCGGTGAGTCACTTAGGCATGTCATCTCCGGTTGTTCGGCGCTTTCTAACTCTGAATGTTTGCACAGGCACAACTTATTAGCCAGGATTCTATACCAGGAGCTCGCTCTTAAATACGGTCTCGTGGATCAGAAACTGCCGTATTATAAGTACTTGCCGGAAGCTGTGCTCGAAAATGATCATGCCAGGCTCTACTGGGACTGGTACATCATCACAGACAGAACTATTCTTGCGAATAAGCCTGATATTGTGCTGATGGACTGGGCACAATCAAGGATACTTTTGGTCGACATTATCTTTCCTTATGACGAGAACCTCGTGAAAGCCGAAACAGATAACCTGACTAAATATCTGGACCTGGCTCACGAGGTGACCGACATGTGGGGTGGATTGCGGCCGAAATTATACCTGTAGTCGTCTCTGCGAATGGGTTAATTTCAGTCAGCCTATCGGGTCATCTGAGGCGACTGGGACTCCGTGACGGACCGCTCCAAGCTAAAATGCAGAAGTTTGTGCTCTTCGATACCGCCCGCATCGTCCGCCGGTTTCTTTCCCTTTCCCCCTAACCCTGGGCCGTCTGGTCTCCTCTGCCGAGGGCTTCCATCTGGTTAGGTTTTATATATTTATGTATTTCTATGTATTTATTTTATTTTATTGATATTTATGTACTTTTACCGTGTTTATTTACAATTATATATTTATATTGCCCAACCAGATGACAAAACTTTATAGATACCCCATAATAATAACAATAATGTTTATTTACAATTATATATTTATTTTGCCCAACCAGATCAAAAAACTTTATAGATACCCCATAATAATAATAATAATAATTTTTAATTTATTTTACAAGTTAATTATAATTATTATTAATAATTATTATAATCTCACCGGTGATCTGCGTGAGGGACGGCCTTCAACAGCGACGACTGAAGATAACATCAGTGTTGTGCGGCGTATGACAGAGACGGCGTATAACAAAAGAGTGACTAATCAGCAGATTCCGACAAGCATACGGGTGACGAAAGCTTGATTTATTGTTATGATCCTGAAACCGAGAGACAGTCTGCTGTCTGGTTGTTTCCTTCCGAGGAGTTGCCAACTTAAGTGAAGAGAGGTCGAAGCGTGGGAAAAAAGATGGTGGCCTCGTTCTTCGGAAGGACAATTAGTAACAATTGTTTTAACGGATCAAAAAACAGTTACTGCAGAGTGTTATGCTAAGAATTGTTTGCCACTTGTCTTAGAAAAAGTTCGAGATAACGCTTCGTCGCACACCGCCAAACAAACAATCGACTACTTGGCGACGTCAGACGTGGAATTATTTGGTCACCCACTATAGCCCAGGCCTCGCCCCCTAAGGACAAGTGGGCAAAGTGGTTTTCTCAGTGGTTCCATCGGATGCAGTGATGTATTGATGTAAATGGACACTATTTTGAAAAGATATAATAAAACTAATAACTTGCTAGTTTGTTCAGTTTCGGATTTGTTAAGAACTTTCAGTGTCACCCTCGTATGTGCTGGATTAATCGTATTTTTATAAATAAATACAAACTCGTTGAGATTACTCTACCTTCTCTATATTACCTAATTTTACGCAAGGAAGGATCTAGTAATAGTCTCGACTGTTGCTGATCTTGGGTGACTAACAAATTGAGTACACGCTTGTTATTACTTAATGAAAGTCAGTTATTCATCGTCATTTTGATGATAAAGTATTTATTTATTTATTTTTATTCAAAAAAATACTAGTAATTCTATTAAAAATGACTAATATTCCCTTAAACCACTTCTTTCAAGCTTAAAATGCTTGCGTTAAAAGTGATTCACGAAAGTAGTCGAATGGCGGATTCGAACCCACGATCTTTCAAGTTCGCGGTCCGCGCTCTGCCATTAGGCTACTGACGCTTCAAATTTACTAAATTGCTGATTATACTTCATTAACTTTCAAATTATAACATCATTTTTTCTAAATATATAATGATTTCTTATATTTAAGCGAAGAATAAAACGAATTAAATGCAAACCCAAGCCTACCACTGCAAGATTTCAAGATACTGTAAGCTCATTCTGCGTGGATCAGACCAAAAATTAATATTCAAAAACTGAAGGTAGCCGGGAACAAACACCTCAGTCCCGTGACTGTGACCATGGGCGCTGTAAGGCACCCGAAATGTCGGGAATTAAAAAGTTTTATTAAACGCGGTAAAATCCGTAAAAACTAGTTTCATTTAATTGTTTATTTATTGTCCTGAACTTACGTCATTGCTCTTCATTCAGTGGCTGAAAGCACAGTGTCATCTACGCCTTTGGATATTCCTTTTTCAATCATTTGGACTTACTTCGCCTCTCGTGCTAATCGTACTCGAATGGTTTACACCCAAACTAAGGAAATCCATGTTCCGGGCCGTGCTTCGAAAGAGAGAGTTTCTTCATTATATTTATGTGCAGGCTTCATAGTATATGGTGAATGACCTCTCATACGCCCCCTCCCGTATACACACACACATACTCGTGTCACTCCTGCTACTTACACTGAGAGTTGAAAAACTTTTTTAGGACTAGTATTTTCTCCTGTAACGAGTTTTCATACATAATGTCACAAGAACAAATATTCAGATCCGGAACAATTATTTACAGGCCATATATACAAATACTTCTTACGTGCAGGATTCGAACCCGCGGCCGTTAGCGCTGCAATTAATAGATAAGCCACTGGGCCACGAAGCCGTCAATTTGTAGTCAGGTGCAACCCAGAATGCACCGAGTAGTACCGAGTCTGGGAAGAACCGAAACAACTTACTCCCTTCACGTATTCCCTCCTAACAGACGTAATAATTTTTTGGAAAAAAAATGCATATCATGATTTTTTTTTCAATATAAGTTGCACATCTAATAATATTAATGGTTACTTATCATTAATATTATTAGATGTGCAACTTATATTGAAAAAAAAATCATGAAATGCATTTTTTTTACTAATACAATTAAAAATCATCAAAATTATAAAAATGACTGATACTGAACTGACACAAATGTTGTAAAAAATTATAAATTCTTGGTAATTTTCTGGAGAATCATCGCCACATTTAGAGACTTTCAGCGATCAGCTGATAGTATTTGAAGTAATAGCCATGGAAATTCTTGGTAAATCTGAAGAACTAACATGACCATCCAGAACTGAAAACAACGTAAATACTTGGTATTGACGAGTAAGAAACGAATTATTATGCGCAGCATCTACTGTATTTATTTCCAACTCGATAGCTTTAGCTTAATTTCTAATCAACTGGGGTTCCACATTATATGAAATTGATTTAGTAATGAGTACAGATATGTACTAATTTGTATTCGCAACAGCCCATTACTTTCAGCATATAAAAAGTTGGAAGACTATATACTCTAAGTAATCTGAATATCCTTTGAATGTATTTGATTTACTCGATTTAAACCCATTTTTAAAAAAATACTTTAAATTGTTTTTACTTAAAGATATTATAAATTAATTTTAGCATAGAATGAACCTTTTGCAAATATACCAGGCACATCCGCCTAACTCTTTCACTTACGCCTACTCAACTCATTTCTACGTACTTTTGTACGAGCCATACCTATTCTACCAGAAAAAATCAACAGTCAGGAGTCCATCGGGGAATCAGTAAGGCAACTGTACTGGTGTATCTATGTACTTTAGTTAAAAGTATTAGTGACAACAGTTGATCTCTCAGTAATGTACTACGCACCGTAGAATTATGCTACTAGTGCCTAAAAATTAAGATTCCAACGTTTTGTCGCATGAAATCGTATCTAACAATCATATAAATGCTACAAAAAGCATTTTTAGCAATATAAATGATTGCTAAATGTTTTTTCAAATCAAATTATTGCTATTTTTACATAAAAAAGTGATTTCAGTAGCTTATGGTGCTATAGAATAGAAAAGAATAGAATGATTTTTATTCAATATGGATTATTACATAATACTTATTGAAAGTCATTATTTTATTTACCGCTGGTTCGGAAAATACCTCTGTCCTGGGAAGAACCAGCAAGAAACCCAGCGGGATTTTTTTTAAACATAATTTCACTTAACAATAATTTTGTTTATACAATTTTAAATGAATTTTCATAGAACCAGCATGGTGGCGATCACCTTATTCCCAGGGGTTATTTTCATTCATGTATTCCTTGATATTATAATAACCCTTTTTGTACAGTTTTTCTTTAATAAAACTTTTAAACTTGTTTATTGACAAACTTTGAACATGTTCTGGGATTCTGTTGTAAAAGCGTATACATTGCCCCATAAATGAAATACTAATTCTGTGGAGTCTAGTAAGTGGCATTACAAGCTTATGTTTGTTCCTAGTGTTTAAGGTATGAATATCCTTATTATTATTAAAGCTATTTATGTTTTTATGTACATACATTACATTTTCATAAATATATTGCGATGCACAAATTAATATGTTTATTTCTTTAAATTTTTCTCTAAGGGACTCTTTACAATTTAGATTATAAATCGCCCGTACGGCTCCCTTTTGCAAAACAAATATAGCTTCAATATCAGTCGCATTACCCCATAGCAAAATTCCATAAGACATTACGCTATGAAAGTAACTAAAATACACTAACCTAGCTGTCTCAACATCTGTGAGACTTCTAATCTTTCTTACAGCATATGCTGCAGAACTAAGTCTGCTTGCTAATTTAGATATATGGGGGCCCCATTGAAGTTTCGCGTCAATAGTAATACCGAGAAAAACAGTGGTATCCACAAGACTCAACTCCTCCCCATTTAAGAGCATATTGGTTTTCGAATGTTTTACATTAGGTATTGTAAATTTAATACATTTTGTCTTATTGCCATTTAAGAGCAAATTGATGGCGTTAAACCAATGTACTAGTTTCGATAGAGCATTATTTACATCGTCATATTTAATTGACTGCCGTTTCAGTTTGAAAATTAAAGAGGTATCGTCAGCAAATAATACTATATCGTGATTGTCCCCTACAAGATAAGTCATTAATATAGATTGAGGACAAGAATGGGACAAGAATCGAGCCCTGAGGAACGCCCATTGATACTACTGATCCGGAGGAATATTTACCATTGATGACGACTTTTTGAGTTCTGTTACTTAAATATGAAGTAATAAGTCTAAGCGCCAAATTTTTTACACCGTAATGTTGTAGTTTCCTGATTAAGTATCATGATGAACACAATCGAAAGCCTCGGACAGGTCACAGAAAATACCTAAGGCATCTTGTGAATTCTCCCATGCATTAAAATATATTTCATAAGCTCAACACCAGCGTCAGAGGTCGAGCAACCCCTTGTAAAACCAAATTGATTTTTATGAAGTAATTTATTTGTATTAAAAAAAATTAACAATTGATCCAAAATTATTTTTTCAAAAATTTTACTGAGAGTTGGTAGTACAGAAATAGGTCTATAATTAGCGGGGTCCAATGTACTACCAGATTTAAATAAAGGTATTACTTTACTATACTTCATTAAATCAGGAAACACACCAGAATCGATACAAGTATTAAAAATAATAGCAAGATGAGGTGCAGTTAAAGCTATTATGGACGCAATCACTGTAACGGAAATCTCCCACAAATCTGCGGTTTTCTTTACATCAATGGTTTTGAAGTATTTTACAATATTATGCGGTAATACTTTTTCAAATCTAAATTCTTTTAAACAGGTATTAACATTCTTTTTAAGTAAGACTGGGCGACAGTTGGAGAAGTATTCAATGAATCTGTTGTCAAGATAGGAACATTAGTGAAATATTTCTCAAATACCGCTGCAACTTATTGATTTGATTTAGTCAATTCATTATTAATTTTTAATTGATAGTTTGAGTTACGAGGTTTCTCTTTACCGGTTTCGCTGTTAATTATACTCCACGTCATTTTAACTTTATTCTTAGCCGTCTTAATTTTGTTACTAATATGTAATGATTTGGCTGTGGAGCAAACTCTTTTAAACATTTTAGAATAATGTTGATTTATCAAGTCCGCATGGAGGTGTAAACACGATAAATTTTGAAAATATAAATTTTTCAAATCAATCTATTTTTAATATCTTCATGTATCATGTCAAATATATTATGTGTAAAGCCAAGGAATGTAAGTGGGAGTTTAATTTTGTTTTATTTAGTTATAATATTTTTTTTCGTCTAAGAAATCCCGAAATATTCGATGTTTTGTGCAGCCTTGTAATAATTTATTTTACTAAATACACTTTGCCTCGCTCCGTCACTCCGGGCTCGGCCGCCGTCGTGATGTATACTGTATCGCTTGTTTGCAGCGAAAAAATCGCTGTAAAAATACAAAATATTCCAAAAACCAAATTATAGTTGACAAAGTAAGATATTATTATTTTTATAATCCAAGATTTTTATTACAATATTTTGTTTCGCTAAAAATAAATAGGATTTATATATAAATATACTTACCATACGTCTTGGACTTTATGTAGTAACCTAAAGGGTACATCGGTGACTGCTACTGGAACTCCTGGACGAATATAAATAGGTGTACTGAGTTTGTGCTCGTTTTAATATTTATTTTAACACCTTTTCTCCGGAAATGAGAAGTGAGTGAAGGTGTACTTCGGTGAATGCTACTGGAACTCCTCGACGGATAGAACTAGGTGTGGAAAATTTGGACTCGTTTTGTAAGTTATGATGAGACCTTACTTCCGGACTTGATAGAGTGACTTGAAGGTGTACTTCGGTGACTGCTCCTGAAACTCTTTGACGAAGTGATTTACAATTTTTTAATAATTTTTCTCGATGAGATGAGCATTATGAGTCATGCGTTTTTAGATTTTCCAAACTTCTTTTTATTGACGTTTGACATAAAATTATTAGAAAATTGGAAGTTTAGTAATAAATATCTTCCCTTAAGTGACAAGAGTGTTTCGCTAACGCTTTTATCGCATTTTATTTAATTGGATTTGAATTAATTTTCAAAAGTATCAATTGTCGTTTTTAAAAATAACCTCGGAATTCAAATGCAATTTCAATAGCTTATTGTTACTTAAATGTTTTTCCGTCTATTTTAGCAAGCTTAAACGAGCAGGATTTAAATAAATCTATACAAGCCCTGTTTAATCCGCTAACATTACGCGATAAATGTTGTGACCATTCGTTTATAATTTTTTAAACGTTGTTCTTTTAATGGTGTAATTTAAACAGGAGATAAGTTAGCCGTAGCTGATTAAATAATGTGGCTTTTACATTTCAATAATGCGCTTAAAAATAACATTAGACTGAAATGTGACGTAACCTGAAAGCTCCGAATATTAGCTCCATGTGGAGAACATTCAACCAGGCCGCCAAGCCCTACAAAAAGCATCATGGAAAGCTAGTCTCCATCGCATTAAACATATTGGCGCAAAACTCTCTGCCAGACCATCCGGTACTAGAGCTTTTTGATCTCTCACCAAAGCGGTCGAGACAAACTTCTGTGGATCTACACTGCCTCCACTGGTAAAACCGGATGGTGCACTGGAGCATACGGACTTATTCGCGTCTCTCTTTGCCTGCAATTCACGTCTGGCCAGTGGCTACAACTTTCTACCTAAATTACCTCACTGTGGGACCTCTATGTTGGAGGTTCGTATAACAAATAAGGAGGTTCTTAAAACCTTGCGGTGTCTAGACGTAAATAAAGCTAATGAACTAGAGAGTATACCTGTTATAGTTCTTAAGGCTTGTGCAATTGAGTTGTGTCTTGTACTGACGCGCTTGTGTAGTCTCTCATTTAGGACTGAAATAGTGCCGAAATCCTGGAAGCTGGGCAATGTGCAGCCTAATGTAAAAAAAAGGCAGCCGTTCCGACCCCGCTAATTATCGACCAATCTCAATCACCTCCATACTCTCCAAAATTATGGAGCGTGTATTGAATGCCCGCTCAATGGCATACCTAAAACAGAATGACCTCCTCAGTAACCGGCAATATGGGTTTCGCTGAAATCGGTCAGCTGGAGACCTTCTAGTGTATGCCGCACAGGTATGGGGCGAAGCACTTGCTGTTTCCCTTGACGTCTCGAAGGCCTTTGACAGAGTTTGGCATGCTAGCCTCTTGGTTAAGCTTCCAGCGTATGGCATATCCCGGGTCTGATTGAATGGGTAAAGGTATTACTAAGTGAACGGTCTCTCCGGGTCGTTGTCGATGGCTGCTCATCCGATCTAATGGCGACTAACGCCGGCGTTCCTCAGAAGTCCTTTCTCTCCACAACTTTCTTCGGGCTGTATATTAATGATCTGCTTATGCCCGGTATCTATGAGTATGTAGACGATAGCACAGTTCTGGAGAGCTACCAACCAAGTCCTCGGGCCAGTCGGGATTAAATTGTGTGAGTCTCACACTACAGACAGTCTCCGAAGAGGACGATGACAATCTCGTGATATTTAATGCCTCCAAAACACAAGCGTGTCTTTTCACCGCTAAAAGGAGCCCGCTCCCTTTGGCTGCTACTTTTCCGGAATGGATCCTTGGAGTACACTGACCGCCTTCCGAACGTAAACTATGGGCTGTTCATTGAGTCCAGAGCCAAAGCAGCCGCAAGGAAACTTGGTTTCCTTGCAAGAGTGCGGCGGTACTTCACGCCGGGGCAGCTTCTTACATTATATAAAGCGCAAGTCCAGTCGTGCATGGAGTACTTGCGTCACACATGGGATGGTGCTGCAAAATGCCACCTGGCAGCGTTGGACTCAGTGGAGAGACGTGCTAAGAGGCTCATTGGGGACCTTGATTTGCTTGAAACCAATCTTGTCAGCCTCGAGCACAGGCGCAGAGTAGCCAGTCTCTCGGTATTATATAGGATGCATATCGGTGAGTGTGCGCAGGAATTACATGCTTTAATTCCTCCCTCTCCTTTCCACCATCGCACAACCAGGCAGTCGGCGGGTCTTCATCCCTTTGTTATCGATATTTCACGCATTAGAACCAAATGGTCTCTTCGTCTTTTGTAATGTGTACAGCAAAGCAGTATAATAATTTGCCGGCGTCTATCTTTCCGTCCGGATACAATCTGGGCGTCTTCAAGGCAAGAGTGAGTTTTTTTTGCGCTAAGCAGTGCAATTTACCATCTAAGACGGCATCACCACTTACCTTCAGGTGGAATTGTGGTTAGCCACAGGCTTATAATAAGTAAAAAAATGTATTTCCACGTATAAGTATTTGAAATATATGAACTATTATTTATTATAATATGTTTGTATTATAATTATATTTATTTCATCGTATATTTTCTTACAATTTACGTACACCTTTACCCTTTCTCATAGGTGATTATATTTTCTGTAATATGGTTGTCTGGTAGAGATCGCTTCTAAACAATAAGGCCGCCAATTGTACCTTTAAATAATTTATTATTTTTTTTTGTCTTATGTTTTTCTAGTGTACAATAATTTAATTTTCATTAATTCATTCATTCATTCAACCTACAACGTTAGGCAAAGAAGACTTGAAAGACACCTCTGAATACTACTTTTATTTGATCAAAGTTTAAATAAAATTTATGCAAAATGTTATGTACACGCCCCTAGCTGCCCCAACCAAGGATGACGGGATTAGGGCCCATGAGTAATGCCATCGACGAGCAGCAGAGGGACGGGGCCAGAGTATGGCCACGTGGAATTTCCTAATTACAATAAACAATAAGGGAGAAAGCTAGAAACACGTAGTACTTACCATTATCCGAAGCTAACTTCACACCAAGGCTTGGGCAGGCCGTGAGTGTGTGTAATAGTGTATGGCGAGTAGTGTACAGTGAGGTGTGAAGGTGTGGGGCCTTGGCAAGCATAGGCGACCAGCAGCGGCCGAGTTCCAGACTGCTCCAAAATGCTGCACCGCTTCAGACTGCTTCGGCGCCGGACCACTTCTTCGTTCGTCACGATGACAGTCCATTAACTCTATCGTACGATTAACTAACTTACAGAAGCCACTAACTCTCGTTTGTTATAAGGTTAACGCACAAAACGAACACGGAGTGTCCGGATCAAAGGTCACTACCGTTTCGCATAGCAACAGTTATATCAAAGGCCGCACTAGCTAATATTGTCGAATGCACTTATACAGATTCTGAGTCGGACCCAATAAGTCCCGGGGAAGCTCTATAGCAAAGAATACGCGTCACAATCCTAGACAGTACATTTACTGGCCGCGCCTAATTATTCCGAGTTCCCGACAAAATGACAGCGTGCTGTCCCAAGCACAGCTGGCAGACGACTGACTTGCATTCGCGCGCGCTCGACACATCCAACTGTCAAACCGGTATGGCACCGAGGCGCGCCCCCCTAGACGTCGATTCCGACAACAGCGTTTGGCGCGAACATGTTATAATGGCCATATTCGACAATATTAAAACAGAATTTAAAATTAAAAAAATTGTACAACCGACTTCTATATAAATGATTAAGGATAACTCAAAAACCATTGGTCAGATCTTAAGCAAATTTATATGAAACTACTTGTGAAGTACCAGCTTTCAAACAAAAAATAATAATCGAAATCGGTTCACCCAGTAAAAAGTTATGAGGTTATACATATAAATAAACAGTCGAATTGAGTACCGTCTCTTTTTTGAAGTCGGTAGAAAACCAAAGTGTAACACAGCTAAAAATTTAAAGCAATTTCTTTTTCGTTGTGGGCTTAGTTATTGGGGACTGCGGTATTCCTAATGGTCTGTATAAGTTTTAAAGGCTTGGATACATCACAACAAGCGTGTAAAATTTACTTCCACCTATTTTTTAAAGTTCGTTTAGTGGAGTGAACAATAAGATAAAAGTTTTAAGTAATAATTTATTTTATATATTATTAACTTAATTTTTTAAAATTCAAATTTATATTACTATTACCAACTATATATTGTTTTACTCACATTATACATATTTCTCAGATTTTTGTTATGGGATTTACACATATTTTACCAAAAATTTTCAGACAGTGGTGAACATAAACTGTAGTTCTGACGTGTAAACTAATAAAAATTGGTAATATATCATCTGATTTACATTTATAATTACAATTTTTATTTACAAAACATATGTATGTTCCGTATATGATAACCTTTTGTTTAGTTTAAGTTTCAGTATAATTTTTATAACAAGAAATAGTTCACATTGAATAAAACTATTTTTACAGACTTTATCGCATTAAATTTAGTTATTATAATTCCCGACGTTTCGGGTGCTTTACAGCAACCCATGGTCACGGGAGGGACTGAGATGTTTGACGTCCCGATGTCACAGTTAACCTTCAGCTTTTGAATATTATTTTTTTCAATTATAGGATCCTAAGCAGGTGGTAGTACCCGTCCACCTTCTCTATTGAAATTAAGATGTTTTTGAATTTCAATAGCCTTCCATATCGTCCTTGGTAGGAATCGGTGTTCTTTTGCAAGGATTTGTGGTCTATCAAATCTGATGTAATGGCGGGGACGATCTTTAACATATTCACAGAATGCAGATTTCCCAGTGTGTCGTTGCCTCACGTCAGTTATATGTTCTTTGACGTGGGTTTAATGGATAGTTTTGTTTGTTCTATGTCCCGCATCTTGTAGAGGGATATTACATTTGAAGGGTGGTAAAAATTGACTAACGTTCTTTGGCGGCTTGATGTATGTTTTAATAGAAGCTTGCCTCAAGATGTAGAACGCAAACCTCTGGCGTAGAGGACGACGAGATTGACGTGCGCGTTCATGCGGAGCATCCTGTCAATCCAGCATCCAACATAAGTCAGGACCTTCTCGTACACGATCTCTTGGCCCCTGAGTGTCAATGGAGGTGGTAGGTTCCTGATTTGGCGGGTGAACAGAGTGGTCATCTTACCTACATTCACAGACCTTCTTACATTTTTAATAAAAACGTTAAATTAAAGTGGTGAAACAAACCAGTTTACCCAGAATTGAATAACGTGATATTATTTCTACGTCTTCTTTGGTAGAAGAAAAATTGAATGGATTGGAAACAATTGCAATGTTACGTTTTTCTTCTTGTGTCTGAGTAGTTTTGGAAACAAGCCAAGTAGCCTCATCCTTTTGTAAAAAGTGAGGACTGCGAAACCACATGACGTCATGTAAAAAATTGGCGTGAAGCTGCGTCTGCCGGATTGTCTGCAGACGGAACATGCCGCCAACGATACTACGGAATATTGCTTATAATTTCTGATATGCGATTGGAAGGTTTCCACTCGTGTGGCGAATAACGCAACCACGCATGTATCACAGATAAATTCGAGGTATGCAATTCCCAATATTTAAGGCAGCTTTCATTAATCTAGATAATAATAGGGCCGTCATGAACTCTAGACGTAATATGGACAAACGTTTAGTAGGCACCACGCTTGTTTAAGCTAGGAGAAGGTAAGTGTCCACTGTACCCATGTCTCCCTGCACGCAAAGATAGACGCATGCGGCATACGCTTTCTCGGATGCATCTGGAAAGCCGTGAAGTTGTACAGAATGAGTGTGGGTAAATACATGATGCGGACAAATAACTTGCGATAGTAGGGGAAGCTTGTTAGTAAAACTGAATTTATTATATCTTGGGGTGGGTATTCATCCCAATCTACACACACTATCCACAACAACTGGGTTAAATGTTTCGCAAAGATGGCGACTGGTTATAAAAGAACAAGTGGGTCATAAATTCTAGCAATTTCTGAAAGAATCCAATGCTTAGTATATTTTTAGAGGCAATTTGAACACTAAAAGTAACCGAATCTGAATTTGCGTTGTACTGAAGACCAACTACTTTAGTTTTCATGTCATTTTCATCTCCGAAAAACGTAAGTTGTGGTTCTGCTCACCATGAGAAATTGTAGGCTCAACCACAGCTAGTAACACAGGTGAGTTACTATGTTACTTGTAAAGAATAAAGCCAGCAGCCTGACATATTATGCTTATTAACTCCTGTTGCAGATCAAGAGCTTCTGCCTCCGTATTTTTGCCTGACACTCCTCTGTCATCCACGAATATGTCACCTTTTATGACTTCACAAGCACTTGGAAAGCGAGTGGCTTCATCAAGCGTAAGCTGTCGCATTGTACGAGGTAAGGCGAGGAACTAACACTGAAAGTTACAGTACGAAGACGATAATCACGTATAGGTTCGTCAGGAGCAGTTTACCATACGATACGCTGAAAATCCCTATCTGTGGTACGCACTAAAATATTGCAGTACATCTGTTTGATGTCAGCCGAGAAAGCAATGGAATTAATTCGAAACTTCAATAGAACGGGCAGGACCACGCTCGCATAGAATACCAGCGTAAAATAGCAGCTTAACATTGCTGTGTTTCGTATGGTGGGTGAGTGTAGAGTACCGGCGAGCCGTTTTTACTGGAAAAGAGGCATTCCATCTTAGTCCTTACGGGAGACAACGCATCTGCATATTGATTCTTTATTAAGGATAGATGTGGATATCTCTGGGTCACAGCAACCACTTACCATCGGGTGGACTGTGTGCTCGATTGTCACCCTATCCTATAAAAAAGTGTGCATGTATATCTATAAAGGAACATGGTCTATTTGATCGTTTGTCAAACTTGGTTGTATATAAAGCCTACGGTTCAGCAGATATGAAGCTGGCGGATTTTAATTCTTAATAAAGTTTTATTTTATTTATAATGTAAAGCCGAACAAACTTAAATTTAGTTTTTGAATAAATCAAATGTCATTGTTTAAATTATGACTCATAATTAAACTTGCGCTTCGTATTCAAATGAAAACTTAAAAACGGCGGATATCACTGACTACAAATAAATTTATTCTCTTCATATCGTCTGGCGTAATTACATTTTCATACTAAATGCCGTTTCTGCAACTAATGGAATTTTCAGTCACGTATATAATATTTCATGTGCAAGTGAAATAATTTGTTTGATTTATACTTTTCAGTCGAAGCTCAGGCACTGTGATTGATTGTCCCACTCCTTGAGTTTAATTAAATAATAAAATGTTTCTTTTATAGGAGAGGGGCAAACGAGCATGCGGCTCACCCGATGGTAAGTGACTACCGCCGCCCATGAACAGCTGCAACACCAGGGAGGGAATCGCAGATGCGTTGCCGGCCTTTTAAAAAGGAGTACTCTCTTTTCTTGAAGGTCTCTAAGTCGTATTGGTCCGGAAAAATCGCTGATGATAATCGATTCCACAAGGAAGTCCTGCGAGGAAGAAAACATCTTCTAAATCGCACAGTAGTGGACCGCCAATCATCCAGATGGTGTGGATGGTATCGGGAGTTCTGCCGCGATGTGCGTTCATGAAATTTGGCGGCTGGGGTTAATCCGAACAATTCCTCAGAGCACTCCCCGCGGTAGATGCGAAAGAAAATGCAAAGGGATGCAATATCTCTTCGCAGTGCCAAAGAATCGAGCCGATCGGAAAGGACTCGGTCGTCGACGATTCGAGCCGCTCTGCGCTGGATGCGGTCAAGTGGAAGGAGCTGGCACTGGGGAACACCAGCCCAGAGATGGGAACAGTATTCCATGTGAGGCCGAACCTGCGCCTTGTAAAGTTGCAGGCGGTGTGCCGGCATGAAATCCTGTCCCGCTCTGCTGAGCACGCCAAGCTTTTTAGAGGCCAATTTTGCCTTCTCTTCCAAGTGACCACGTAACTGCACGTCACTCGATATGCCGACTCCGAGGATTCCGATACTGGGTGAGGCAAGAAGGGGAGTGCCTTGAAATTGAGGAGATACGACAAATGGGTTCATTTTAGCGGTAAACGCGCAATTTTGTGTCTTCTGAGGATTAAACTCGACTAGATTTAGTCGCCCCCAATCCGAGACTTTGTTCAGCAAAGACTCGACTTCAGACACAAGTTTTTTCCGGTACTTGGCGACGTTTTCCCAAGAAATATTGGCATGGCCGGTGTATAGAGCATCACCAGTGCTGTCATCCGCATAGCAATGAATGTTACCAGTTAGCAACATATCATTGATATGCAGAAGAAACAGCGTTGGTGATAGCACACAGCCTAGTGGAACACCAGCATTAATAGACTTGTAGTCGGAGCATGCACCGTCTACAACGACCTTGATGCTCCGATCTGCAAGGAAGTTGGTGATCCAATCGCACAATTTCTCGGGAAGCCCATAGGAAGGGAGCTTCGAAAGAAGCGCTTTGTGCCAAACCCGATCGAAGGCCTTCGCAATGTCCAAACAAACGGCCAACGCCTCCCCCTTGGACTTTACTGCCTCTGCCCATCTATGGGTCAGGTAGACCAGAAGATCACCAGCTGATCGACCCCGACTAAAACCGTATTGGCAGTCACTAATCAGCTGGTGATCCTCAAGGTACCGCATGAGCTGGCAGTTAATAATTGATTCCATTATGTTGGAGAACAAGGAAGTGATCGCAATAGGCCTATAGTTGGACGTGTCTGAGCGGTTGCTTTTTTTAGGGATCGGTGGACAAAAGCTGTTTTCCATGAATTCAGGACTACGCCTTGGGAGTAGGAGTACCGGATAAAACGCGTTAGGACCGGTGCCAACTCCAGGGCGTACGTCCCCAGCACAATTTGGGGGATTCCGTCAGGCCCACTCGATTTCTGGATGTCCAGGAAGAGGAGTGCTTTGTGAACCGAGCGCTGTGAGAACAGCACATCCGTCATGGAGCACTTACACTGCGGGATGGTCGGCGGTGTTTTCCCCCCGTCATCAAGAGTCGAGTTGGACGCAGAAAGGGAGCCTAAAAGGTCGGCTTTGTCTTTTGCGTCTTGGGCCAGTGAGTCGTCCTCCCTGTACAGAGATGGTAGTGTTGGCTTACAGAAATTCCCTTGGACAGCCTTGGCGAGAGACCAGAATGCACGGGTTCCCGAAGGAAGGGGAACTAGTTTCTCGCCAATTCTGCCTATGTGCTCTGACTTTGCCTTGGCAATAACTCTTTTGAAGGACCTGTAGGCGAAGTTATACTTCTTTTTAAGTATGCTGGTGTTTACATCCCGAGTCGCTGAAGCCGCAGCCCAGGCTTGATAACACTCCTGCTTACTGCGTAATGCATTTTTACAGGAGCGACCAAACCAAGGCTGAGATCTGCTTTCGATGGGTATTACAGATGATGGAATAAATAGTTCCATTCCCTGTAGCACCACATCAGTGACAGAGTCAGCATAAGCGCTGGGATCATCCGGCGAGAAGCAAACCCGCCCCCTTTGGTAGGAAGCAAAGAAAGACCGCATTCCGTCCCAATCCACCGACCTGTAATGCCAAATACGGCGGCAACCTGCAGAACGCAACCGCGAGGGGAGCGTGAGTGGCACCACACTCCGGATCAGACACATCTGGAATCCGCGTAGGCGAAGTAACCAGTTGTGTCAAACCATATGTCAAAGCAAAGGTATAAACAGATCTCCCTGCATGATCGGTTAAACGTGAACCGAGCCATTCGACGTGGTGGGCGTTAAAATCGCCAAGGATCACGATCTCTGCGGATGGGACCTGTTGTAGCAAAGAATCTACAGAACTAACAGAAGATCTATAAGAATCTAACAGACCGTCTCATTGACCACGTCAAAATGGCTATCATTTGGACGTGGTCAATGAGTTGGTCTGTTTCGGCATTACCGCTATGGGACCTATAGAGGCACCCGTAGACGCGCGGATGGTCGTTGCTGTCTATGCGTAGCCATAGAATGGACAGGTCCGAACCTTCAAGACTGCCGAGGCGTCGAGAACAGATGTCCTCTCTGACATACACGCAAACTTCAGCCCGAGGCACAAAGGAGAGCTCCAATTTGTACCCCGGGTAGGAGAGATACGAAATATCAGCCGGAGAGGAAACCTGCGTCTCAGTTAGAAAGAGCAAGGCCGACTTCGCCGTCTCGAGATAGTAGTGGACGGCGTTTAGATTCGAGTGAAGTCCCCTGATGTTGCAGAAATTCAAGGATAGCGTGGTAGGTGTCGCTTTGGTGTTGTTGCTCAGTTTGCCCCGAGCAGTTATGATTTTGAGCGGAATTTTGCCCCCCGCAGAATACGCGGGGCAGCCTGAGCACACACGCTCAGGAGTGGAATAACTTGGTTGTGGATGCTCAGCGAGGGATTCTCCAGGGGTGCTCGTACCCTCCTGGGCTAGTCTAATGTGTAATTCCGCTACCACGTTGATGGGAGGGGGGGGGGGGGAATTGGGCCTACGGCCACCTGCACTCATCAGACGAAAAGCAGAAACAGAGATTCTACTTCACGCCGGTATTCTGTGAGTTCGTGGTACCAACCCGGCTCGAGCCGGCCCATACGTGCAACAGCAAAAACTGGTGCGTGGCTCTACCACCGTTGAACCGTTGTTGTTTATATGAATTGCTTAAAAGTAATTGGATATAAACGTTGAAAATAACTTTCTTCTTGTACAGATTCATACACAGACAAAAACGTCGGGAGGATCCAATTAGTCTGCTCAATAAACCCTGAAGTTCTTGCAGCGATTCTTCCATGATGACTACAATTAAATTTATTCTGTTCACATCGCCAGGCGTAATAAAATTTTCATACCAAATGCATTTTCTGCAACTAATGGAATTTTCAGTTACGTTTATAATATTTCATGTGCAAGTAAAACAATTTGTTTGATTTATACTTCGCAGTCGAAACTCGGACATTGTGATTGATTGTCGCATTCCTCGCGTTTAATTGAAAAATAAAATGTTATATTCATTGCTTAAAGCATGTGCACATTTCTTAATATTTCGTTTAAAAGACGTCTTTGCTTTTTTTGCTGGACAGACAAAGTATTAAGTTTATGTGGTAGAAAATTTAAATAATTTTTTATTGTAAATTATTATTTTTTATTAAATTATTTTTAATTTTCACTACAAAGAGAAACTGTTACTTATATTATAGTACTTTTTTATAATGGCAATTCTTAAATGAAGCAGAGATAATAATGAAGCGTAATGGAAACAGAGAATATGTCAAATTCGATGTTATTAAATAAGGTACAGAAAAATTACAATACGAGTTCGATTTATATGTAAGTAGTTTTGGTATTATTCTCTCCCAAATACAGACAAAGCACGACTTAAGCCACTTGCACACTGATTTCTCGCAAAGGATATAGTGTCACCAGGCTAGGTAGTAGTGTACGCTTTATACTGAGTTAATTTTCTATTCTGTCTTTATTCTGAGTTGTCTATAAACTGAACCGTGATATTAAAGATTTAATAAGAGTTACCAAGATTTTAGCTACATTTTGGTTACAATGTAAACTGCTCATTGTGCTAGGATCCCTACTATCTAGTTTTAAATCTATCCACTACATGTTTTTGCATGAATATTTTTGTGAATAGTATATAAGATGCCACATAGTGTCGTCATGAGAGACTCCATTTTGTCTCCTCTGACAGTTGGCACAGTTACAGAAAGCAGCGTCAAAGTTACCAGACGATTGTTACTGCGATTCACCTGAGAAGTAAAGTGGTGAACTTTCACTGGTTTATGTAGAAGATTAATATAATGAGATCTTTGATTTAAAACAATTCAATACCATAAATCACCAAAGACTTGGACAATTCTAGAATCTCATTTTTTTCAACTATCTTTGTTTATTTAATAACTAATTTAGAACTGCTTATTCCATGAGGAATTTTAAAAATAATCTTTACGATATTTTTTTCATAAAACAATTATTTTTCATAATGAGTTCATTAACAGTCTGTGGTTGGAGATGCGCTGCAGGAGGGGTCCCACATTCGAGAGTATTTACAGAAGCTAATCTTCTGAAAATAGTATAATACTTCGAATGCATATTAAATAAATTGCTACCTCTTTACATAACTATTATAACGATGAGTATATACAGATAGGAGTTTATTAAATGTTATTTTATTTCACCATATAGTCACCATTCAGTGTAGTATACTTGATTTTTTCCAAGCTTAGGTTTTCCTTCTTAAATAACTGCATCTAATAATCCTGTATTGCATTGACTACTGCTTTATTATCTTCAAATCGTAAGTTTCTATTTTATCTAGAAATATTATGCAAGAGACGTGGGATAAAAGTTGGGCGTAAGGTCTGGTTAATACGGAGGTTGCTCAAGTATTTACCAAATCCAGCACCTTAAATTTTCGTCAACGCAATGGTCGACTTGTGATCCAAAGCGTTATTTTAGTAAATCCAATCGTTACAAATTTTCAGTGACGTTTCTTGGGGATTATTCGTCACATCTTAACATACATTGTTGAGTTGTTTTTCATAATTAAAACCACGGTAGCCTAGAGACTAGGAGTTGATCTATGTATTAAGTACTAAGAGCGAGCAACCCGAGTTTGACCTACTTTAAAATATTGCTTTACCCTATTAGGTGAAATTTGATAAAAGTGCTGTATTAAAATATTCCTTTGTTTACCTTGTTTTATAGCATGAATATGCTTCCTCTTTTTCCACCATATCTTACCAGGCTGTCACTCCATGCAGTAGGGACCGCCCTACACTTCGCTAAACAATATGAAACTGCCCCTCTAGTAACTTTGCTCTAGGACATTAATTTCATTACGTAGTCACTCTAAACTTTTCTAATTATCATACTGTGAAATTTCATTATTATACTAAATGATTAAAAACAATAAAAACTGCATGCTTTTTTGTTCTTGGAAACAATAGCTTATAAAAATATTTGATCTTCCGTCTAGGTCTATAATAAATGTGAAGTACATTTAGTATATTATACAATGTATAGAGGTTTTGGGGCTAAACTTTTAAGATTTTTTTTAAAAGAATGGAAATAATCGTGTACACAGTCCACCTCATGGTAAGCCAATGCAGTGATCCACATAGACGTCTAAAATCGTCCTCGATTAAGAAGAAACGCAGCAGCCTGGTGAGTTCGTGCTTCTTGCCCGGTTGAGCCGACCCATTCGTGCAACTGCTAAATATAGCTGCAGCGTGATTTTACAACTTAAAACTAGGTTATTCACCAGTAACAAAATTGAATAGTAATAAAAAAGTGATTTATTTATATAGGCGGAAACGAAATTAGATTATTGGATTTTTTTTCTTTAATTTTTTTTTTGGATTTTTGTCAAAATGATATGCCAATCCCATCATATCTTATACTAATTACTGCTAACACTAACAAAATAAAAATGTATAATTGAGATTACTATAGTTAAATTACTAACTCAAAAATGAAACGTATAATAGATAGAGAAGATAATTATTCCGTCCTATAAGCAAGCCGGAATAACCCTCTTGACATCTTTGATTTGGGGTTTGATAAAACCATTTGCACTAGATTGACATCCAAAACATTTGCGTTAAATTCTTTCAACACAGCCTGTCTATCTTTTTCATTCTTGACACACTCCATCAACAAATGGTAAACATCTTCAATTTTGGTTGGTTTTTTTCCCATTAAAAAAGCGAACTTTGCTGATGGAGTATGACCAGAACGAAGCGTTAAGGCTAACTTAACAAAATTTCTGCTGAGATCACAATCATTAAACCAAGGTACGTGATAAGGCTCGCTTTGTATAGTACTATACCAGATGCCATTCGTTTTAGATTTCTCTTCAAAATAGCTTTTCCAATTTTTGTAACATACACTTTTAAATTTTGAAACATATTCAGTCGGATCTGGTATAAAATTAATGATGTCACCCTCTACTGCAGCTAGCTTAGATAAGCGATCAGCCTCTTTATTGCCCTTAAGGCCTATATGACCCGGGACCCATTGCAATATTAACGAAATATTCTGTTTGTTATAAATATTAATAAAGTTTAAAATATCATAACATATCGAGCTACCTCTGAAACCAGAGGCACACCGAGCTATAGGCTGTAAAGCACTTTTGCTATCGCAAAAAATAACTATTTTATTTATTTTATTTTTAAGTGCATACAAAAAGTTTTAAGCTTGAAAAATTGCAATGAGCTCCAGCGTCATTATTGACACATCAACATTTAACTTAAATTTGGCCCTGTATCCTAAATATTGATCAAAGAAACCAGCTCCTAAGCCATTTTTATTTTTTGAGCCCTCAGTGTATATTTTATGCCACCCTAAATACCTTATGTTAAGTTCAGAAATAACACTATTAATTAACTATTAAGTAATTAAGGAATTAAAAAATTATTTGATATTTCATTATGTGATTTTTATGGTACCCGTATGACAAGGTGAGAGACATTCTGCGAAGGTATAAAAAGTTTACTAAAACAGAATTCATATTATCTACACTTACTATCTGCGGAGATTTGAATTAAATGATCATCTTCTAGCATTAAACTATTTTACATAATATAGTTTATTATATAATTTAAAGTTAAAAATTTTGTACAGCCGACTTCAATATGACTTATTAAGAATAACTCAAAAACTATTCCTTAGTCTTAGGTCTGACCTTGATTAACTTCTAAAGGAACCTCAAGAGAAGTACCAGCTTTCAAATAATAAAAGAATCATCCAAATCGGTTCACCCAGTAAAAAGTTATGAGGTAACACACATAAAAAAAACATACAGTCGAATTGAGTACCGTCTCCTTTTTGGAAGTCGGCAAAAAGTGAATTGAAGTAGGAGTGTATGAAGGAGTGTATGACAATTAAAACTTTTAGTTTTAGCTCTTTATTTTTTACTTTTTT
Organism: Parnassius mnemosyne; assembly: GCA_963668995.1. Taxonomy (NCBI): domain Eukaryota; kingdom Metazoa; phylum Arthropoda; class Insecta; order Lepidoptera; family Papilionidae; genus Parnassius; species Parnassius mnemosyne. Next base: position 24,020,642 of record CAVLGL010000084.1, read on the forward strand.
ATATTGTTTATATTATAATTTAATGTAAATAAATGGTTACTATTAAAAAAAAATAAAGATTATAATAATATTATGTCATAACCGGTAAAAATTATACTAAATTAAAGCTCTAAAGAGAAAATGAGAACAATTTCTCACAATGTCCGATAGGCACTGCTAAGGTCAAGAATTGAAATGACTGACAAATTATTTAATAAATACAGTCTATATAAAAGTCCGCTGCTGAATATAGGCCACCCAAAGATTGCCTCACAAAAGGAATTTTGCCATATTTCCCACGTTTGGTAGGCGGGTCGGTATCCCCAATTTTTTATAATTTTGAATTGTTATCAGGAAATTGCTTCTGCACATCTCCAATTTCGGTTTCCCTTTGTCGCCTCTTACGGTACCCAAGGGACTATATGGGTTATGGGGTAGTGAATATTCTAACACCGCCATTTCATGATTAGTTATTTCAAAAATACAATAAAATAAAGAAACAACACTTAATCACACAAACACAATCTTCTCTGTGTTTTATAATATTAAAGGTTTTATTAAAATTTACATTTTCTGATGGCAATTTATTCGAAGCCGTCATGGGATCAGAAAATTTCATCGTTCAGATCAATTGATGTTGAAGCTTTTCAGCGAAGGCAAATACATGCGACATTGTAAAACTATATTATTTAGAGACCTTTATGAACATATAATATTTATAACTTTAAATTTTCTTAACTTTGCTAAATATCTTTTGTTTACTTTGTTTGTTATTTTTTTACTTCGTTTGTTATTCGTTTCAGATACAGAAGGGTACCTAATGCTGAGAAAAATATCATACGGAGGTCACGAAAACGTAAAAAATCTTTGTACCATGATAAAATGTTCAAGTGATTGTCAGTTATTTCATACGCCACATTTTCTATAGAATTTAGAACGTTACAGATAGGGCAATAAAAATAAATTTATTAATAATATATACACTTGTAGGAAAATTATAATAAAAATCATGAACAGGCTGCAAGGTTCAACTGTTAAAGTTTCTGGTTAACACAATTGTGAAATTGCTGTTCTGATTTTTATTCCATAAAACCATTTGTAGTAACATTTTTTGTTAACATTTATGTCTAACATTTTTATCATCTGCTTTATTCATAGTGCCTTCAGCAACACTTTGCTGGGTTCTGTAAAAAATATGATGCTGGCGTTGGCGTTTCTTATTTCAAATAATTCGCAGGCGTAGTGCCGCAGAAAACTATTAAAAAGGTATTATATTCATTGGAAGCGGCCAAATATGGATGGCCGCTTCCAATGAATATAATACCTGCTATGTTACACTTATCTACATAGAAACCTTAATTATAATCTGCATAAAATTATTCTTGTAATGATGTGTAATTCTTTTAATACGAACTTAGTCGCGTTTCTTTGAAACTGACAAGGTCTGTTTTTATCTAAAACTAAGAATATTGCTGATTAAACGACGTAAAAACTAGGTAGGAAAGGTTTCGTTTTTGCAAAATGCCCCTCTAATGTTTCTCATGTATGCTAAAATGTAATAATAACTGTAAACAATTGAAAAACAAAATAATGAAAACATTTGTAAATACTTGCTTTAAAAAAATAACCTAAATAAAATAGAACAATATAGTCCATAGTCAATTGTCTTCAGCGTGAAAGTAAAATTAATATTTTCGATTATTTTTGCAATATCTTAAGACTGTAGTCCTTGAGCTTGGGAACTTCTAATAGAACACCTACATTGATATTTTCTAGCCACACTGACGCATCTCGCAGTGTTAAAATATGCACCCTGGACATGAATAAATTACATTTGGTGTTTTGCACAAGTTACATATTCATCACGCGTTCGTCTTCGTAGGATGTTCATGAATTTCTTAAAAAACACGCATTGTATGTAGCCATTAGCAATTTCTTTTATGTCATTTGTTTGTCACATTGCGAAGTACGCGAGCCCGTAATTAATAGCTGACGGCAAAGGGTGGGGCCAGAGTGTACGCTTTCTAGGTATTATTTTAATTATGACTTTTTATTTATGAACGAAATTAAAATATTATCAATGTTTTGTGTAATATGGGAAATGTGGGTTTCATAAGAATGATATTTTATTAAAAAATTAAGGTTAATAAAGATTTAAACATTCACAGTGGATTAAATAATTTATACAGTATGTAACAAACAATGCGTTGGTCGTTTCAGGGACGTATAGGTGTACTATGAATGAGATTTTAGCGTTTCTAATTAAATAACTCACTAAATTTATTTTTTCTAAAAATGTTATTTACATCTGAACTAAACGACAAGTGCCGACATACCTACGGCCACTGTGAGGTCTCTGATATGGCCGATACATCAATTTTTTAAAGCGAGACGCTGCGCAACGCTCGCACCCCCATGGTTTGTGTGTGAATGATCCAAGTGAATGATGACATTATCTGTCAAGATGGCGGATCATATCTTATATGTTGCAACCATTGCGGCTATTTTTTACTGCTAAGAAGAAAGAATTTACTTAATTCGTGTTTTCTTTAAATAAATGGGTATAACGTTATGGTTTATACAATAAAGTAGTTATAACAAAAATTATTTTCGTCTAAATGTATATATTATTATAATATTAGTGCTAAAAGCAAAATTATTTCCAGTATTTTTTTGTAGATACAGTTATTCTCAGAAAATTTAAATACAATATAAATAATAATGAACATATTTTAATAATGTGCTGGTAGTTTATGAAAATTTCATATCACTTCTTGAATACCTAATAATATTTAATACGTTCATATTTATTTTATATTATAAATTATCTTACAAAAATCATTTTACGAAGTCACTTAACGAGAAAAAATCTTAGTTCCTCTACGTAGATGACGATGTTTTAAAGTGTTCTAACAGTTCCTAAAATTATGTTGGGATCAAATATACCTTGTTTATTCATTCATTATGATCTATCAAAGTCAATGACTGAACATAAGCCTATCCAACGGAAAAGCTCATAAGGGGGTATTTTTCATACTTTCCACTTTTGCCAGGCGGGTTGACAACCGCATTTTTTTCCTTGGAACTAGTGTTGTTAGGATGATGGCGTTACCCATCTCGTGATTTCCATATGCCTTTTACCACACCCACGAGATTAAACGAGATTTATACGTGGTAGAGCCATGCTGCAGCTATATTATGGTTGTAACACAAATGGGTCGGCTCGACTGGGACAAGACCACGCTCTCAGAGAATACCACCGTAAAATAGCAGCTTAACGCTGCTGTGTTTCGTATGGTATTCCATCTTAGTCCTCACGTGTGACAACGCATCTGCATTTTGATTATTAATCGAAGATAGATGTAGATGTCTATGGGCCACAGCAACCACTTAACATCAGGTGGACTGTATGCTGGTTTGTCACCCTTATCTTATAAAAAAATATTTGGAGTGGTGAATATTCTTTCACCGTCAATACACATTTTATTGGATTATTATGTTGTAAACCACATTATTTCTAATTAGAGATTAGGAAAAAATATTTAAAAAAAGGTTGTTTCAAGTATGAAATGTCGTGATTAATTTCAAACTTGCAACTACTTGTAGGAGAAATGTATCATCTTTCATGTGAAACTTTATTCGATAAAAAATATGTAACAGAAATTATTTTTAAATAGATCCACATTAAAATAATGTAATAAACAAAATAAAATTACTATTAAATAAGCCGCGTTTCGCACGCTCCTCAAACTCAAACCCGCTCGTCATCGTAGGACTTTAGTATAGGAAAATCCCCAAAATTTACACGCACTTCAAATGATTGCAAAAGTGTCGTCCTCAAATGATTGCAATAGTGTCGTCTTCAAATGATCACAAAAATACGCCAACCGACATATTTTGAGCCCGTATTTTTTCATTACCTACCTATTTAAAAACATGAAAAATTTAATAAACATAAAATTTTGTCACAATTCAATTGTCATTAAAAGATATAAAAACAACAGATTGTTTATCAACGACCGATAAAAAATACGTTAAGGTTTTTGTGTTTTATAAGATGTAATCAATCCACATACAATGTACAAGTATTCTTTTATTTAAATTTAATTTGATTATTTTTATGTTGATTTTTCTGAAGTAAAATTATTTATATACGTTTGAATACTGATTTTGATAACTCACTTAAAGGGAACGACAGAGTAATTGTTACGTATTGTATTTTGTCAGCACTTATGAAAAGCCATAACATTAGAAGACAGCCTAACTGACTAGATAACTTCTATATTATTGTTGGCGACACGTCTATAAAAACATTTCAATTTATTAGTTAACCGATTACGAATAGCTTCTAAAAGCGAAAATTTCAAGTCATAATATTCTAATAAGAAAACGCTTAGTTGAATCTTAAAGAAATGTCGAATTAATAATTTGAAAGTCTTGGGTTCGATTCCCAGGCCGGACTAGTTTGTCGTTTTTCTTAGTAATATTTTCTTCATAAATTCATAAAGGGAAATTTTAAGATATAAGTTATGTTTCGGGGTTCAGTTCCCCGGTTAAGACCACCTTTCCAATAATATTGATAAATTAAAGAAATATTAAAATAAAGTTAAAGACCAGGATTTGTTCCCCGGTCGAAATGATCACTTTGTGAATAAGTGGAATTAAAGTAAAATAATTGCATAAGCATTGTCTTATATAAGTTTGATACGATTTGTACGAAAATAAAATGTCTATTTTCAATGTTTGGTTCATAAAATATTTTCTTTGTGTTATCTGATAAGAACATGATAACTGATAACAGCTTTGATAACTGATAAGAGATTCTTATTGGATACTACCTTGCCGACAATGGGGGTCGTGCAGGGATTGATTGCTCATCTTGTGATAATGGACAGCAGAGAAATAGGCTAAAATTGCCCCCTGCTTTACCGACAACGAGGTGTGGGGTGAAAGTTGGTTGTTCATCTAGTTGCAGATAACAGCAGCGCGCTAATCAGTAGAATCAAAGTTTAAATAAATAGAAATTTAAATGTTTGTAAATTTCAGAAATTTATGTAAAATTGACTTGTAAAATGTTTCAGGTTGACTGTATGAGCAAAATAGATGAATTCTGTGTTGTTTTCATGTATAAATTCTTATGAAATAGTGAAATGTTGATGTTTTGTATAAAAAGTTTAAAAGTGATTTAAATGGTAAAATATATAGGAAAAATGTAAATTAAACTATTTTATTAGTTAAGATATTTGTATTTTCAAATAAAGAACATTGTTTCAGCCTTATATGTTAGATATTTAAGAATTCTAACTTAGTGCATATGTTGTAAAATAGGCATATTTTGTTGAATAAATAAAAGGTTTTTTGTGATATGAAAATGTAATGTATATCTTAGTATAGATATTTTTTGTGTTATCTTTATAAATAAAATGTATAAATGTATGTTTTATACAAATAAAGATATTGGGCAAACCGTGAGGGAGTGATAGTTCAAATTGATGTAATTAAGTTGTGAAATTGTATAGAGGGCGCGGCTCTCTTTCGAGTATAGCCTTTTTGATACCCCGTTAGACTGATTTTCATGTAAATCGCTCCGGACCAGCTACCAGTATATAATATAATCAAGAAAGAAAAATATATAGAGAAGTGATAGGGAAAGTAATTACTCTCTCACGGAACGGTTTGAAGATAATTGCTGTTTTATTCCCAAGGGATCCTTCACCTTTAAAAATAAGTACAGTCCTTCTGGTATCGCCGGAGCGGCACATATTGAAGAATTAAGGCGTTGTGACCGGGACGACCTCGGAAGACCCGTAATCCCCGTCTGAACCTATTTGAAGAAAAGGAAGAGGTTCACGCCCTTGTGTGTTACTCCGTTGCGGGGTTCACATACGTTGTTCCCGAACCCAATGTAGGCGTCTTAGGCAGGATTTAACCTCTCTGTGTTCAATTGCTCCTTCGCAGCCGAAGGAAGAAACGATTCAGCTCTGTTCCTTTTCCTTTGGCCCTTCGAGTGCCGGATTGGATCAGGAAGCCGGCTTAGGAAGAAATTACCTCTGTTCTTTTTTAATTATAAATATAAGTTATCAATCTAAATTTAACTACGGTAATAATAACCTCGGCATAAGATATTACTAAAATAACCAAAACGTCATCGTGATCGGATGATAACCTCAACAAAGAACCGCACGAGTCAATCAGGACAGAACTATTTCAGAAAGTCTGAAATGATATCGCAATGGGTGGACTCCACACAGGGTAATCCATTGATCAACAATTCACTTAAGGTCCAGATCATGGATCCCCACTGCACCGGTGGTTGAGTCAAGTCCTGAAAAAGACTGCTTGCTTAGCGAGTTTTTGAGTGGTTCACTTCATATGCTTACATTATTAATTAGATTTTTTTATTCTAATAACTTTCTTTGCGTTTTCCCATATTATCTACCTGAAATAGATATAACAGTTAATTACTATTTTATTAAGTACATCAATTTCTGATAATTACAAAAAACAATACATAATAAAACTCACATACCTAGTTAGTCTATTTACTCGAAGAATACAAATAATAAAAATAATGTTGTCCGACACTCGCGACCCACCCTTATGCTGTGTCAAACAATAGATGCATCGACTCGACTTGTCAAATTGGGCTACAAACGGACGTGAACTCACCTCGAAAATTGAGGCGGCACTGAATTTTTTTCATGCGTGTTCTCTAATATAAAGCGACTTACGGAAACCTAACCGTTTCATTCTAAAATGTATGGACGATTTCTGTTAAAAAATGAATGATATTTAGTCTTAGATTGTTGCTTTTTGGTTTGAATTAGTAAAAATTATGAACGGTGACTGTGTTGTCTATACTTTTAGCTCACGTTTTAACTAAAAAGATTTTCTAAAATAATAACGAAATAGCCTAGAGATTTAAAATAGAAAAGGCCGTTTTAAGTGCTCTTACCATTGTTGAAGATTTTTTTTTCTCGAAAATCAAGACGTTTTTTTATAAATATCACACGGTGAAAGTGTAGACCCATCTATTAACTAATTGAGATTTTTTTGTTGTGTCATTCAATGAAGTCAGTTCTTTAATATTTTTAAAACCGTAACTGCCTATTTGCGCGTATCTTAGAGACCGGCCCCTTAACAGCCGGGTTAGTGCGCGATTCAGATCTGTCTAGAGACGCTAAATTTCAGCGAGCGCTGTTAAATTCAATGAGACTGACAGAAAAAAACGTCAGATGGTATAAAAGTTACGTGGTAGAGCTATGCTTACGTGGTAGAGCCATGCTGTAGCTATATGAGTAGTTTAGTTGTAGCAGGAATGGGTCGGCTCGACCGGGGAAGGACCACGCTCTCACAGAATACCAGCGTCAAATAGCAGCTTCATGCTTCTGTGTTTTGTATGGTGAGTGTAGAGAACCGGAGACCCTTTTTTCTGGAAAAGAGGCATTCTATCTTAGAACTCATGGGTGACAACTCATCTGAATTTTGATTCCCAAACGAGGATAAATGTAGATGTCTATGGGCCACAGCAACCACTTACCATCAGGTGGACTGTGTGCTCGTTTGTCACCCTATCCTATAATAAAGTGCAAAATAAATTATTTAAATTGAAGTCAAATCACTTTATTAAAAATCAAAATAGCCCAACAGCTTTATTACATGTGATACCTTATTGTACTTATTATACTCAACATTATTTTATGTAAACCTGAGAAAGTTGTAAATTTAAGTATTTTCAGACACTACTGTGGCATTATTTTCTGTGGAGTGAATTTTGTGGAATCATGTTTAGCTCAAAGAACCGACAACCGATGGGGAAGAAAGGTTCTCGAGTGGCAGTCTCGTACCGGCAGGCGAAGTGTAGGCCGTCCCCCCACTAGATGGAGTGACGACCTGGTTAGATATTCAGGAAGTCGATGGATGCAGGTGACTCAGGACCGTGCTTTGTGGTGTTCTTTGGGGGAGGCCTATGTTCAGCATTGGACTTGTGAAGGGCTGTATGATGATGATGATGTTTTGAAAACCGCCACCTGGAATACGCTCAATTTTAAGTACATTATTTTTCGATAACGATGTGAAATCACAAAATGATCCCCATGCAGATCAATTTGGCTCTATTCGGCCTCCTAGTAGGACATACATCGGGATTCAGAGATTTTAAAAGTGTTCATGCGCAGATACTGGAAGTTATAATATTATATTTTTACTGTCTCGTGTGAGACAAAATTTATTCTTAAATACATACTTCCACCACACGTAATACATTTTTATGGTTGGTTAGAAAAATAATATCTACATGTAAACTTTCACAGGGTAATTTTTTTTACTATTCTTAGCCAGAGCTTAACTGCAATCCTACCTGATGGTAAGTGGTTATGTAGCCTAAGATGGTATAGCGCACTGACTTAAAGAAAGCCTAATCACTCTTGCCTAATAGTAGTAGGTAAGTTTTATTTGCGACCTATTTGTAACGTAGCATTTGGCATCTACGTATCTCTTCAAATATCCCGCAAAGCGTGGCAAATAGTGCGAATATCCCTCTTATAGGTTAATTTATGTAGTCTGTATAAAATGTTCGTCTATTGCAATGAAAAAATAAATTGATGAATAAATAAAAGAATTTTATAACTTGATTGCAGTAGATAAACAAAGCGGCTATTAATACAATTATAAAACATTTATAAAAAAGATTAAACACTGAGGTTATTTGAGAGATTATTTGTATTTCAAATCCGCGCGTTGTAAACAATAGATGAGTTATTATCAGTCGATCGCAGGCAAACCCAGCTATTTACTGGTGTACCCCCACATAAAAGAAAGATCATATTCACCTTCCATTATTGCCTGCCCGTGTGTAGAATGAATAATTCATGAACAACGAGTACTGATTTACTTTCAGTGTTTGAGTCTTTTTGGAAATATATATTACATTAATTCTACTTCAATGTCAAATAATCATTTAACGCTGTTACTGAAACACGTACGTAAAATTTATTGAATTAAACTATATACGTTGCACTCCTAGGAATAGGCCTTCTCACATTTCTGAAAGGATTTTTAGGTCTTATTTTTTTATTTTATTTTTTTTCAAGACAACAAACAATTGTATAATAAACATAATACAGAAAAGATTCAAGGAATGTTAGGTCAAGAAGAGATTCAAGGAATTTAATGCCCTAGTAGGATTTTGGTCAAATGAGAATTAAATTAGTATTTTATAACACCAAAATAATTTATTAACAAAACTTTCAAACTTCAGTTTTCCTGCATAGAACTTTTTTATATTTTTCATGTTAACGTTTGAAACTTTTACATGCTCTACATGCATGTTTTTACGCGGATTTTACTATGGTCGGTATTTCACGGTAAAGCTTTTGATGCTTCCGCATGCCTAAACGTTTACGATGTAAAATCATTTAAAAATTTAAGGCCGTCTCGTACGGTACGTAAGTACCTATCTCTCAACAATTGTTGAGTGAAATAGTAGACACTTAAGTGAGCAGAATTTTAGAACAAGTAACATATGTTCAAGCTGAAGATGTAAATCGTAGACAAATAGGCGAGCGATAGGGCTTGAAGTTTTCAATTTTGTATATTTTTATTTGTTAAAAATAATAACGAATTTATAAAATGTGTTCTCAACATTTCGCAAAATATTTTTTTATGGAATCTCTGTAATTTTATTTTTAGTAAGCAAATTTATATTGCGTAATTTTGTTTTTTCCTAATAATCACATTTCAGTAGATTTACAGAGGTTTAAAAAATAAAAAAGTACTGGATTGTCGCCTTAATATTTTTATAGAGATAGAATGGCAAACGGATAACAAAAAGTGTACCTTATGGTGAGTGGCTACTCCAGTCTTAACTTCAAACGAAGGAGCACTCGCAAATTTACTGATGCTCTCTGTCTATAATTGGTGAAATTTGGGTTCAGCATAGCCACAACGTAGTTGTAACTCTTGGGCTCAGCGCCTGCTGTAAGTTTTATGGTACCTGTACGAGGAACCCGTTTTCAATTGCGTAAATATAAAGAAAACTTAGATACACAACAAGCTTGGAACTATATCGAAACATTTAATTATTTTTGTAAATGTGAAAACTTAGCAAGAAAAGAAAGCCAATACAAAACAATACACTCTTATGCATTTTATCTGGTAGTTGTTGATGAACTTTGAACAATATTAGAACGATGTATGTTATGAACGTTGATTTATTTTTGTTTTGTGGTAGCTCAAAGGATAGGTACTCGCTCTGAATTTCAAAGTAAGCGAATAACCTGGGTTCGATTCCCGCCGGCACATATGAAATAGTTAATTGCAATTTTAATTGCTGATTTACCATGTGCTCGATGGTGAAGGAAAACATCGTGAGGAAACCTACATGTCTGAGACATAAGAAAATAAATATCTTGGTAAATCCAATTGTGCATGCCTTGAGCTTATTAAAAAATTACGTATAATATGATTATACGTAATTTTTAAAGTAGTCTAATTACACACAAGTTTTCACTAAAAACCTTATAATTATTACTCTACTTCAAATTTTCGATCATTTTATGTCAAATTTCAATTAAAAATTGTCGATAATGCACTGCTCATATGATCGTGATAAAAATTAAAAAGTAATATAAATTGTAGTTTTATTCATCAAATAGTTCCAAAAGCAGTCATCAAAGTACACTTTCAAGTCACTCTATCAAGTCCGGATGTAAGGTCTCATCATAAATCACAAAATGAGTCCAAACTCAGCACATCTAGTTCTCTTCGTCGAGAAGTTACTGTAGCAGTCTTCAAAGTACACTTTCAAGTCACTCTATCAAGTTCGAAGGTAAGGTCTCATCATAACTAACAAAACGAGCCCAAACTCGGAACATCTAGTTCTCCCCGTCGAGGAGTTCCTGAAGTATTCATCAAAGTACACTTTCAAGTCACTCTATCAAATCCAGAGGTAAGGTCTCATTATAACTAACAAAACGAGGCCAAACTCGGTACATATAATTCTACTCGTCGAGGAGTTCCAGTAGCAGATACCGAAGTACACTTTCAGGTGACGTGTAAGTATATGTATATATAAATCCTGCGTGCTTTTAGGGTTAACAAAACATTGTAATAAAAATCTGTGGTTATAAAAATTATAATAATATTTACCTTGATCAAGTATGTATCAATTTTTGGTTTTGGGAATATTTTGTATTTCTACGGCAATCTTTTTCGCTGCAAACAAGCGATACAATATCTACTCACAACGGCGGCCGAGGCCGGAATGACGAATGACGGGTGAAACAGTGTATTTGGTAATGAAGAGTTTTAAAAATTTATTGAGTTCCACACCATAAGCTACTAAAACCCCTTTGTTATGTAAAAATAACAATTAATCGATTTAAAAAAAAATATTAATAAGTTCAACAATCATTTATCTTTCTGACAATGTGCTTTTTATATCATTTATATGTATAATGTAACGATTTCACATACGATTGAACATACCTACGCGCTTTGCGCTTACGGCATGCAATATTTAGAAGACGTGAAGTTTGCCACTAAGCTAGCGTAGCGGATATTTTCTTGACCTAAAACCCTCTCAGAAATGTGAGGAGGCCTGTGCTCATCAGTGGGACGTGTATAGGCTGTAACTTTAACGTTTCGTTTTATTCTTATTAAACACTTATATTGTGTAAAAATAACTAGGAAGTGGGCAAATGGATATATTTTATTGTATTAAACACCACATACGCATACGTGTATTAAAATTTACGATGAAATTTTTAATTATTACTAGATCTAACTCATCTTTGCAAATATCGTATCATTATAGTTTTAATTTTCTACCGACTTCAAAAAAGAGACGGTGCTCAATTCGACTGTATGTTCTTTTTTCTTTTTTTATGTAAGTTACCTCATAACTTTTTTTCTGGGTGAACCGATTTGGATGATTCTTTTTTATTTGAAAGCTGTTGCTTGTCATGTAGTTCCATATAAAGTGTGACGAATGGTTTTTAAGTTATTATTAATCATTTATATTTAAGTCAGTTGTACAAAATTTAAATTTTTAATAATTATTATTCATCAAAATGTTGTTTCTAAGAATAATAATAATTTAATATACAAAATAATTGCCGTGTGGCTGCGCTGTAAGAGTCCACCATTCAATTGCATCCTTTGGGGCTGTAAGGGGCGACTAATATGGAGAACGCCAGAAGAACCCCGCGGCCCCCGACAGGTGCGGTTATACCATCTCGTATATGACAAATTAAAATTAATTAGACTGGTGACATGGTCAGAATCAATGGTGCTACGCATCTATTTTTATCGTGTGGAAATCCTCATGGATACCTTTTACTGTGGGGAAAACAGAAAGGTTATGCCAGACTCCTACCGGCCATAACCCCACGGTGATCCCGGGATATCCATTCAGAACGCAACCGGAGCCCCTCTCTCGCTTTGCTCTATTAAAGCACGTCCCGGGGGCAGGCCTTACTGCTCCCAGCACCCTCACAATGCTATCAAGGTGCTCGAAACCACTTTCGAGTCACTGTCCTCTTCAGATGTTTCATCACTAGACGCCCGTAGCCCCCGAGGCCCGTTTCTGATAGGGGAACACCATCAACAAGGGGAGGGCCGTGAAGAACGCCTTAGCTACGTCGTCTACGAGCGCGATCTGTCCACTCCCGAGACCGCTCAGTAGCCTCCTTTTGGGCCATAATGGATTTACAAAAGGTGGCTACAGCCCTCCACGCGGAGTCCCTGCTCAGCATCGCCGATACCACTGCTGGCAGGGAGAGGTTGTGACTGGTCCAGCTTACCAGAACCGTCTGCTCCCGTTTCCACCTTACCACTACCCGTACCTGACAAGCTGATGGCAAATCCTACCCCCTAAGATAGCAGCATATTATGTCTGGCAGTGAACTGCGGATAAAGTAATTTACCGAAGTGCAATGAAATTATTCGTTGATTCGTCTCTTATTTCCGCAAATTTCCTTGTGTTCTAGAATCTTCAGAATGCCTCTCAAGTAATAAAAAGCAGCCCGATGGTATATTACATGGAAAAACGACAATGAACAAAAATATGATGTGGCTTGACGTTTGCTGCTGCAAATATTAAAAACACAACTCGCGTTGAAGGATGAAACTGTTATAAGGGGTTCGCTCTTAAAATATGCAAATTTATCGCAAACATAACATGGATTTCTTATATTTACGCGAATACAACACTACAAATGAAACTAATTTTAAAGCATTTCATGCTAAATTAACATTAAATCCGTAAAATTAGTTTTACTTGAAACGTAATTTTTTAATTATTATAATTTTTTACCTTTAAAAATAAGTGACGGAAAGCATGCATTTTTTAAATATCAATATTTATAATTACTTTAAAAATGTGTAATATGAGTTACATTGTATATGCACAGTTCAACACGCTATATTTAATTTTAAGTTCTTTTGTTTTATTATTTTAAAAACTTTAAGACTGTAATTAGGTTTAATGTAGATTGTGAATATAATTTATTGCATGCAAACAAAATAAAATGTATGTATGTATGTATGTAATAAATGATTTGTTTATATCTAAGAGTTATATTATTAGGTTTTTATAAATTACATATAATTTATCATTTCTTTTTTTATTTACAATAACGTCTCATCAATCATAATAAATAATATCATTCTATTTTATTTTGTGTTTATGATATTAATTTAATGCGTGAATTATTTTTTTATTTTTAAATTATACCAAATCAGAAATTTTACCTATCATGCATCATCACGTTTAAACTTTGAATAGTTATGTCATATCAAATATAAGTCTCATAGCGAAACGACACGCTGTCATGCGATAGGTTTGCAAGAGCTCTCATGTCAAGTGCGCGCCTAGCTAAAGACTGAAGTGTGGATGCGAATTAGTTTTCCCACATTGAGGGAAGCAGTGTAAAGTGACACAAACCAAAGAGCACTAGATGTATTTTCATATAAAGCATTACGAGTTACGGCTTGAATCGTTTTCCGTCACCTCATATGAATCTGCTCGTAAACAAGTCACATAGAGATGAGACTCATTGTCGGATTTTGGGCCTAGTTATTAAAAAGACGCCAAATCGCCATGATCGCAACGCTGCACTGCCGTTAGTCTGCAATTTCGATCGCTGCGAATGCAACCGCGAAAATACACTAAAACTTAGAATTCAAAACCTCAAGAAAACACAGGGCTTTATCACTTACAGCCAGGTGGGGAATTTACTAATCAAGCCTCGAAATAAAAATCGTTTTTTTTTTATTTCTACGATTGATTAGATTAAGGTACAAATATTATTTGTACCTCATAATTATTAAACACTCATAACGAAATTAAAGCTCGTCATAAGTCTACCTAAGATAGATCTCCCCCAAAGAATGACTAAAAATTGAAATTATAATTCTAATGATATTAATATTTATTTTCCAAATCCACCACTTTAGAGAGAAATTCATTTTTATACAAAATCATAGACAGCAGATACTTTGTTTATTTATACCAGTTTGGTCCAACTTGGCACGACTTTTACAGAATAATCTTTCTAAAAATATTTAAAAATATTTTCTTTCTTTTGTAAAAAAAAATTAATGTGTCAATCTCAAGCTCTCACTGCCATTTGAAATTGAACGGTGCATATGAGTCTCATCCCATGGGTCTACATTAAGGAAGAATAACAATATATCCTTCCTTAATGTATCTAAGTTTACTATTCTACTAATCTACTTAGTTCTATCTAACCTAATTAGTCTACTGCTAAATATAGGCCTCCCTATAGATTATTTCATATAAGAAGACACTACTGCGCATCGCCTGGTTTGTTACTTAAAACACCTACGGACGTACCGACGATCTAGGGACGGTGTGGTGTTTGGTGGGGTACTATCATTCTGTTATTATATCACGTATAGAATATATTATTATTCCATTATTTTACATTAGAATTATTATAATAATATAATGAGTTATGTTACTTGCTAATAAAATTAAAATTTGAGTTTTCATTAAGGTTATTAATTTTATGACGCTCACTAAATCTTACAAATAGTAGCTCAAGGCCTAAAAAATATTCAGAAGTGTTATATTATAAGGGCCACAGGAGTTATAAACTAAAAAAATCTATAAACCTAAATATTCTACAACATATATATTATTTGTGTTCACTATCCCGCACCAGGGCAATATGGAATTTCTTCGACCTTAATATCCCTCAAAACGAGGGGATTTCCTTTATTTATAACCTAAACAAGTCTTATTTCAAGTTGTGGGATTAAAGTATTCAGCGCCCTTGTTCATTCTGTAGGAGCGGATTAAGTAAAATGTATAATTATATATTTATTTTGTTAAATTCTTTTGTTATCGTGAAAATTATTTGTTACGTGTAAAAACGCATTTACTTCGAAATATAATCGTTATCACTAGAATTAGAATAAGGGGGACAAACGAGCGCGCAGTCCACCTGATGGTAAATGGTTGTTATAAAGCGATCGTTCATTGTTTGACATCGTTATCTCCAGAGATAGGAGGATTAGGTACTATTGACAAGGTAAACAGACGAATTGACGATGTTTATCATGGTCACATAATCTAAACGCCGCTGTCCAATATCAGTTTGAATAATTATGGCCTCGAAAAGTTGTGGTGGTTATTTTGTCATCTGTCGAAAGTCAAGTGAAAGTTTTGACTTCAGAAGCTAATAAATGAATAAATAGTACAGTGTTTATAATATAACAATACAGACTATATTGGTGCGGCAAATAACGTGAAATATAAAATGTAAAGTTAATGAAAATTGTTGAAGCAATGTTTGACTTAATGTGTTATTTTTTTCAATTAGAAACGGGTTTCAACGAAACCAAAACTTTTTACTAACCAACCATTAGACCGCCAGCACGAGCAGATAGATGATAGACGAGCGGTCTATCATACAGTTTTACAACTAAGGGTTTGCTACAAGTATTCAGTCAGTGTTTTATTTTCTTCCATTTGGGCTAATCAGTACATGGACAACACAAGCCTCATGTTCATCAACGTAATGTGACCTTCAATTTTGATGTGTCTTTATATTTTTTTATAGAATAAGGGTGACAAACGAGCGCGCAGTCCACCTGATGGTAAGTGGTTGCTGTGGCCCATAGACATCTTCATCTATCTTCGTTTGCGAATCAAAATGCAGATGCGTTGTCACCCGCGAGGACTAAGATGGAATGCCTCTTTTCCAGTAAAAAGGGTCTCCGGGAATACAATATACAAGGGTATGGAATGGAATACAATAAGAGACTCATCGCCAAATGAAGCATGAACTATGATGCACTCAAAAATAAACTTGATTATTTGGAGTTCATCATTGTATAGCGAACCTAAGTAGGCCAACCTCCAAAGCAGCACCTCTTTACAAATATGACGTATACGTAATACACTGAGACATATTACCGAAAAACAAAACTAAGATAGTAAACTGAACACACTTGAAATTCCCATAGGACCACTAACGATTCTCTCCTAAAGAACTAACTATGTAGCTACATATTATGCGTCCATACTACTAATAGTTTTATGTCATAAATTTACTTAAATTGTTGTTGAACTGGAACAGCATTGCTTGTTTAAACTATAATACGCTTTTGAGTATAAAAATTTTTAAATGTTATTTAAAATTTTCTTTCGGAAATCTTAAAACATCACAATAAATTTTATTATATATTCGTATACTTTATACTGTAGGTAACTTGCTTATTTTATTTTATTTAAATACTTCACCCAATTACAATAATAGACGTGTGTGTGTCACAATATTTGTTGATTTTCAAAATGTTTTGTTCCTCACATATGCAGGTTTCCTCCACAATTATTCCTTTTCCGCCAAGCAAGTGGTAAATCAGCACAGGAAGCTGCAATTAATAATTTTATTGAGCCCAGTTACGCTACAGCGCGCGCTTTGCCCCTGATCTGCCACGGCTCTTAAGGCCTTAACTGCGGTTGAAATGCCTAAATTCTTGGATATTTAAGTAAAAAAATCACAATAACAGTTTATTTAATCCACAAAGAAAAATACATGGTAACAGAAGAGGATTTATTAAATGTTTTTAATTAAAAAAATTGTATTTTTGTCAAAAACTACCTAACTTTGTCATATTTTGCAAAATTTCTCCAAAACGGCACAAGCTTTTTAAATAGTTCTTGCACTAAAAAAAGGTCTTAAAAATCATAATATTGAAAGTTTTATTTTTATTCCCCGTTCTATAAGAAAAAATATAATTTTTCCCCGAAATTGAATATATTCGCGCGAGCGTGCATGCTCCATCGCCCTGTAATCACCCGCGAGCCCTGTCGCAGTCCGTTTTCGGACATCGTCGAGGGTGGACCGCGCGTCGGCGTTGGAGCGACTTCGTTCAAATATATTTTAATTTTTTAAAAGTTTATACTCAATTATAAATATTTTTATGACAAGAAATACTTAATTTAGTTAATATCTGTACACTGGTAACTGTAAATATTGTTTTCTAAATAAATAAATTTTTAAAGTACCCAAAGAAGAAATTTTCGCAGCGACGTTGATTAGTGAAATTGAAAAATGCATTTTTATATAATTTATTTGTGGAACGACCAACATGCTCTCCTTACTTAGATTTCGATAGTTTTTAATACCTATGTAATTTTATTGTTGCATATTTTTATTAATTAGTTGATACTGAATTTTATAATTATGTATTACAATAAAACGCTGTTTTTATGAGTATGACTTTAATAAAATATTGTTGGGAAGGGAAATTTACATAAATACAGTTACTTAAATTTCGGTAAACTGTTATAAAATTAAATCAATCAATTTAAATAAATAAAAATGGTGCTTCCCTAAGTGCTATATAAAGACATTCTTGGGTTTATGAATTTTTTTAATGTTAGACAAACTATCATCTAAAAAATGTAAAAATTTTAAATTGGAGAGGGGTTTCTCTACGTGATAAAGTTAGAAATGAAGATATTCGCAGTAGAACCAGAGTAACTGACATAGCCCAACGTAATATTAAAGTGAAATGGCAATGGGCTGGCTTAAATAGCCTTGGAAAACCGATAAAAATAGGAAGAAAGGTTCTGGAGTGGCAACCTCGTACCGGTAAGCTAAGTAGTACTCAACCTTTATTTCTCTTCAAGTACGCTTCTCATACGCTTTTTTTCACACAAACACACACACACACACACACGCGCGCGCACGCACGCACGCACACACGCACGCACACACGCACGCACGCACGCACACACACACACACACACACACACACACACACACACACACACACAAATAGGCCGCAAAAAATACTTCCTACTACTATTAGGCAAGAGTGATTAAGCTTTCGTTAAGTCAGTGCTCTTCACCATCTTAGGCTACATAACCACTTACCATCAGGTAGGATTGCAGTTAAGCTCTGGCTAAGAATAGTAAAAAAAATTTACCCTGTGAAGGTTTGCATGTAGATATTATTTTTCTAAACAACCATAAAAATGTATTACGTATGATGAGAATAAGTATATAAGTACAAAGGTTGCCTCACACGAGACAGTAATAATATAATATTATATCGTCCATTATCTGCGCATGGAAACTTTTAAAATCTCTGAATCCCGAGGTATGTTAAGAGGCTGAATAGAGCCATATTGATATGCATGGAGATCGTTTTGTGATTTCACATCGTTATCGAAAAAAAATTGTACGTATTTCAGGTGGCGGTTCGCAAAACACAATTCCACAAAATTCACTCAATAGAAAATAATTGCAAAACAGTCTCTAAAAATACTTAAATTTTCAACGTATTTTTTTCTTACGTGGTAGAGCACGCTGGTTTTCTGTGAGGTCGTGATACCACCCCGGTTCGAGCCGGCCCATCCGTGCGACAGCAAAAGCTGCCTCATGGCTCTACCACTGTTAAAAAATGCTACTTACCACGTGTTAAGTGGTTATGGAAGACATTGTGAGGAAACTTGCTGAGAAAGAAAATATTTTGATGATGTGATATCGAACTGGTGCAGCGCAGCGGACTTATTGCTTCATAATCCTGTCAGAAACGAAGAGGCCTGGGGTAGACATTGTGTTTGACTTAGTAAGCCACAACGATTTGACGATAATTTCAGAGAATTGCATCGAAAACAATAAACATATAATTTGCAAATTTTATATTAAATCCTGCTGAAATTGGTGGTCTGATCATACTACTTAATACGCTGCTTTGATCCCAATAGTTATAACATCATATTCTTTGTCATATCATTCAAATACCAATTACATGCAACTGCTTAAAACAGAAGTAACGAACTCATCATCAATATACGTTCTGATTTCAAATCACAGCGAAAACATTTTCTACAAACAGACATGGACATATGCAAGGACACCAGCAATCAACTTCAAACAAGCAAGACGTACTATAACCAACAATCTCGAGTTTCAATTCAAATTTCACAATGTCAGTGTAACACAATATGGCCTAGACTCAAATAAGGCATTGTTCTCTTTGAATACCGGCCTAAGATGAAATGATGGAATGCCTCACAGCATGCAATTACACTAATTCAGTAATCGTTCAAACTATAGATATAGTGTAGTATATATTGGCAATGGAGTGATTAAGACTAAAATTAAAATACACTAGTGTGCGTGTAATTTGCAGGTGTGGGTGACAAATAGTGTTGCACCATGCATTGCTTGCATTAACTATAATTATAGATACAGATTGCAGTATATTCAACAAACTCAAGGTGAGTATTTACCTATATGTATAAACTCTTAAATACTGTGAACTCCTTCAGTTCATTCAAATATCCAATGAAAAGTTTAAGTGAGCTGCAGATACAAGTTAAAAATTTCAACTGTAAACTAATTAGGAACTTTATTCTATTAAACTAACTCTTCCCGGAATTAAGGCTGGGTAGCTCGAACTACTGAATTCTTAAAACTGTAAAGGTGAATACCGGATACATTTAACATGAATAAACAGCTTTTGCAGTAGCGCATAAATTATCTAATCTAATATGAACATGTAATATTACATACTGTACAAAATAATTGAATAAGGTTGAATAATGGTATTGGCTTAAATATGGTGATTGAGTGATTGGTTCTTTTCTTGCACAAAAGCTAAGTATAACTTATGTAGTAACATTATTTAATTTTTGGATTGTGTAATTCAACGATGAAATACAGACAGAGTTCTTTGAATGCGTTCCACGAGGAATAGGACTGTATGATATCCTTTTTTACTTACTTCAAATATTTCTTTACAAAAAATGGATGTGTAATTAATTTAGTTTACAAATTAAATAACTTTAAAGAAATTTAATTGTTTATATCTTATGCTAAAACAAAACGTAACATTAAATATTGGAATACGCCTTGTTGACATTTTTTGAAATCAGTCTTGTTAAAATATCTTTATATTGATTATTTAATAAATATATATATGTAAAACTTAATATTGTACACCTGAAATAGGTAGGAAGACATGGAACACAAATGTACATAAAATATTTTTAAGACCTGTATTTATGCAATAAATATTTTTGATTAGATTTCATTTGAAAATATGATTTGATTGATTTGACCTATTTCTGCCGTCAAATAGCAGTGCGTGCGCTTCTGCTTCAATCTAAAGGGTATAGAGAGCTAATATTAACACGATATAAGCCATTCCAACTTAGTTCTCAGAGCTAACACCATACCATAGCATTCTTTGTTTTATGTTGGCTCTATTTATCTATGGACTGCAGCAGCCACTTACTGTTAGGTTGATTGTTAGTTTGTTTGTTTACTTCAGTATTATTCAAAAAGGTACAATTCGTTTTTAACGCATATAACGCATATTAATTAATTAATAACATCATCACAATTAATAAACACAAATATTGAGATGTTTTAATATTTTCACACTAGTGAGGTTAACGAACAGGCACCTGATGTTAATTGTTTGCTGTCACGTCTATAGCTCCCTGCTGAACATAGGCCTCTCCCATAGATTGCCTTTTTCTCCATACATATTTTGTTTTTAATTTCGTTATTGGGAAGACGCTGCCGCCCATCTTCTTATTTGTTTCCCTTTGTCAACATCCAGGGGCAACAAGGGCAACCATCTGTCCCAAGGAAGTGTCCGATTTATCGTCCACAAGTTGCTCGTTAACAACGTTGTAAAGATTGAGGGTGTGTCGATGATGGTTGCGTACCTTGTACTCAGAATCACCAAACGCTATTCAATGAAGGTCATACAGGTTTACGCATCAACCTTGGCACACCCCGAACAGAAGGTAGAGGAAATGAATGAGGATATCTCTAAAGCCATGCATTCCTCCAAAACCCACTATACGGTGTTAATGGGAGACTTCAATGCAAAACTAGGCACAAGAGAGAACGGTGAGTTATAAGTAGGGAAGTGTGTAGGAAGCTGGCCGACTTCATGGAGAAAGAGGGACTCTTTATGATGAACTCTTTCTTCTAGAAGCGGCCTCACAGGAAGTGGACCTGGTCCAGCCCCGACGGTTCGACAAAAAATGAGATTGACTTCATTATGACGACCAGACGACACCTGTTCAGTAATGTCTCTGTGATCATCACCGAATGGTTAGAGGCACACTGAACCTAAACGTTAAGTTGGAGAGGTCTCGTCAAATGACGTCAACGATCCATCTCCCTCGTGCTCTGTTCCAAAGTCCCGAATCCTTTCAGCTCGAGTTACAAACCGTTTTTAGTGCCTAGAAGACTGCAATGAAGTGGACGATATATAAGCTCGTGGAAACTGTCCATGCGGTTGAATCTAAGTTCCGCAAGACCCGCCGCAGAAGAACACAAAACTCTCCGATTACACTTTTAATCTCATGGCTGTTAGATTATAACACTTTTTTAGGGCGTTACTCACCGGCTACGGTTGTCGGAGAGTTAAGGGACTCGAGGATCAAAATAAAAGTATCTGTCTATATCAACAACAGGTATACTTAAGTTCTCTACGGCAAAAGATAGACTTATCCATGTTTATAGTCAAGTTTGCGTCCCTGAGTTTTGCGTAGACCTTATGCAAGAGCTGCACATGTTCTGAGAAAGTGCTGGATATTATGATTATGTCGTCTTGAAAACAGAATACTTTGTTGTTAAATTCGGGACCAAATAGCCTATCCATTAATCTCTGCATTGTGCTTGACGCGGAAACAAGGCCAAACGACATTACATTGAATCTAAATAACCCCCTACGTGGCACTGTGAACGCGGTCTTATCAGCTGATTGCTCGCTATCATAGGGTATTTACCAATACGCAGCGGAAAGATCTATTGACGTT
Source organism: Parnassius mnemosyne (assembly GCA_963668995.1). Classification (NCBI taxonomy): domain Eukaryota; kingdom Metazoa; phylum Arthropoda; class Insecta; order Lepidoptera; family Papilionidae; genus Parnassius; species Parnassius mnemosyne. The sequence goes on from CAVLGL010000084.1 coordinate 24,042,948, forward strand.
AGGTATTTCGCGTCGCGGAGCTGGTCCAATATGCTGCTTATATGTATACGGGAGAGGATACGCATCGGGTTTGGAAACTGCATTTAATTTTCTACAATCTAGACAAAGCCTTAGGTCCCCGTTTGGCTTCTGAACCATTACTACAGGTGAGTTCCAAGCTGACTGTGAAGGTGACACAACTCCCAAACTAAGCATTCTATCCAATCCTTTTTCAAGTGCTAGTTGCTTAACAGGTGATAATGGATAGTACTACCTTTGCTTAATAGGTTTGCTATCCCCTGTGTCTATGACGTGATGAATTAAATTGGTACGTCCCAAACCTACTTTAACTGTGTTAATTGTATCAAACTGTTGGACTAACTTATCCATGATTTGTTTTTGTTCTATGGATAAAGACTCGTATTCTTCAAGGCCTTTATTAAGAGAAACCGAATTTATGCTATTACATATTGATGACTCCGACTTTCGGTTAAACTGTACTTCGGATACAAGGTCACTCCCTAAGTCAAACACCTGCCAAAAATCAACACCTAGAATTATAGGTGAAGTTATTTGTGCAACAACATAAAAGTTAATCACTCTGAAATTATTGTTAAATTCAATAGGTAAGGACATATACCCTAAGCAATGCAATCTCGTACCATCAGCAGTTCTCACGTAGTGCTCAGTGTCAAACCAGTTGAAATCCGTGTTCTAAAAAGATCAAATGCGCATTATTTCCAAGAATGCTACAAGTTGCACCCGAATCTAATAAGCCAAAAGCTTGTAAGTTCAATATTTTTAATTTTAAGTATGGTCTTATATCCCTAGTATTTTTTTTAAACAGAACTACCTCTTCATTATTGGACGTATAAGTCCTATTTTTATTAAAGGTGTTGGATAGTTCCGTGTTAACTAGTTTTTTGAATTGCAATTACTACAATCTGAACGCTTAACACCTTTTAATCCACACTTAAAACACACTAACTCTTTCGAATTGCATTGATTGGTGAAATTAGTGTTTAATCCACACCTAAAGCATTTCCTATCCAATTGCCTCGAAGAGCCAGCTTCATTCAGCACAGAGACTTGTTTACTGTGAGATCGCGGCGTTTGTTTATTTAAGTCCGCTGTAATTTTAAAGTTATTCAAGTTAGGTTCACTAAATTGTTCCGCACGCGACCGCGCAATTTCTAACTGTTTGCAATAAAGTTTAAATTTGTCTACAGAGGTTATATCATGTAAAGCTAAATCTTTCATGTACTCTGGTCTAATGTTATGCATCAAGATTTCGAGTTGTTGTCTACTCGACAACGGCTGAGTGAGTCGCGAGAACATTCCCTGCATAATGGAAAGATAGACTACTATCTTTTCGTGTCTGGCCTGTGTACGCTGCCTTATTTCATTTAATAGTTTATAGTCTAAATCGGGAATATCAAAATCGTCCCTTAAGCATTTCAATAAGTGTGAATGTGAGTGGATATTATCCTTATTACTTCTAAACCAACATAAAGCAGAGTTTTCTAAAAGATCAGAAAAAGCTGAAAGTATGCGAGCTTCAGTAATGTTGCGAGCCTCTTTAAGTTCCTCAAGACGTTCAATAAATACACGAACACACGTGGTTCCGTCAAATTTTAAGTTAAATGTATTTAGGTTCAAGGGTTTATCTTTCACATAGATCACGTTACTTTCCACTTTCTGGTTAGACGGCTGTGCCTGGGTTTCCTTGTACTCACCATCCGTGTCGCTATCTTCACCGTCTATGACACTCAAAATGCGAATCAAACGACTACAAAGATCTGACAAATGCGAACTACTTTCAGAGATACGAGCTAGTCTATCCATCAAATAATTTGCACGACGAGACAGTTTAAGAGTCAAATTGCGATCATCTACTTTACCCGCCTGCAGCTGGGATTCCAGAAGTTCGACCTTTGGGGTGCAGATCTCTAGTTCAGAGGCTATACTGGGTGACTGGAGTGGTTCTCACTTTATGCTTCCACGGCGTGCGAGTTTGTACACCTGGCGGATCTGCTTGCTCACTGCATCGGTGGTTACATTTTCATCTGTGGAAATACCAATAATGGCGAGTTCATATCTGATTTCATCTTTATGTAATGAGTCTATATACTTGTGGATCGACATTTTGTTAAAATGTACTGACGGTTACAAGAAAGTCTTAAATCGGTTGATATTAAAAATATCTACTTAAAATAGCACAAATATTTTTATTATGTTAAGTTTTAATTCATTTAAGTACACATAAATCACATTCAAGTTAAACTTTCTTTGTTCTCAAGCTTACTTAAATCTACCTACATCAGAAAAAAAAAATGTTAACATTAAATTTCACTAAGTTTTCATATTAAATGGGTTTTTAACAGCTTAAATAGTTACAATTAAGGTTAATTCATCTACTAACATCCAGCAACTTAAGGCCCTACGTTGGGCGCCACTTTATAACACTTTTTTAGGGCGTTACTCACCGGCTACGGTTGTCGGAGAGTTAAGGGACTCGAGGATCAAAATAAAAGTATCTGTCTATATCAACAACAGGTATACTTAAGTTCTCTACGGCAAAAGATAGACTTATCCATGTTTATAGTCAAGTTTGCGTCCCTGAGTTTTGCGTAGACCTTATGCAAGAGCTGCACATGTTCTGAGAAAGTGCTGGATATTATGATTATGTCGTCTTGAAAACAGAATACTTTGTTGTTAAATTCGGGACCAAATAGCCTATCCATTAATCTCTGCATTGTGCTTGACGCGGAAACAAGGCCAAACGACATTACATTGAATCTAAATAACCCCCTACGTGGCACTGTGAACGCGGTCTTATCAGCTGATTGCTCACTATCATAGGGTATTTGCCAATACGCAGCGGAAAGATCTATTGACGTTAGGTATTTCGCGTCGCGGAGCTGGTCCAATATGCAAAATAAAAGTATCCCAGGGCGCCTGTTGTTGGATGATTAGTAAATGAAAATGCTAAGTTATATATACAGACAAAAATAGTTTATTTCCTTCTACGGTTCACATATATAGCTCCAAATATCAAGTTTTCACTTTAAAATACCCTACGAACTGAGGTTTTGACTAACCTGGTGGATTACACAATATTACACTGTTTATGGTCAATCCCGCGAAGCAGTGAGGCAACAGATATCCTCCAGGTGTACGCCGGTCGCGGTCTCCTGTCCGCCCAGTCCCTATATAGCCACCCGTTGAAGCTGCCTCGCCTCGTTCACATTGTTGAACTTGATAATGGACCATACTCAAAGTACGGACTAAGGACTAAGGACTAAGGACTAAGGACTAAGGACTAAGGACTAAGGACCCAATTTATGGGATGATGTGTTTCAACACATTAAACTGCCCGTAGACATTGTGTTTAGGGGGCCGTACGCCCAAGTAGTCGTCACTTTAAATTCATGTTCCGGGGTTGCGATTCAAAAATTATATATGTGCGTGTCCGATCATTACAACGGCTCGCCTCAAAAAGAACTAGGCCTCCCTTGGGCTACACGCCACCGTCGATCCGTGGTAGTATTTCGAACTAACACCAAAGGTCAATTGCATGCAATTAGCTAGCTCGATTCGTCAATATACGTTTCTAGTTACTTCGGACTAATGACGTTAGATGGCGCTCTGAAGTCTGTTCATCGCATGTAATAACGTAAATATGCTAAAATAATGTACATGAAAATTTTCGTGTTATAAGATGGGAGTTGAAGCTACATTCTTCAACAGATTTGACAGCATACAGGCATCTAAACAGACAGATCTCTAAATGCATAAGGCGGGACTTACGCAACTTCAATACAGCTTGTATTGAAGAAGCAATTGAGCGGAACCAAGGCTCCAAAGTTTTTGCCAAAGAGATCTGTCTGCCAGAAAGAGCCAACTGTAAAAGCTGAAGACAGAATGTGGCAGAATTGTTTCTCATTCGACAAGTCTTATTCGATACTATTACGAAGATATCCCGGACGTTTGTCTGAGTGAGATCAGAATGGCTCTCCAGCACCTTAAAACAGACAGTCTCCGGGCGAGAATGGAATTACAGCGGAGCTTCTGAAAGCGGGTGAAAAACCGGTACTTGAAGTCCTTCAGAAGCTCTTTAATTCCGTTCTTCATTGTGACACTACTCCGGAGGCGTGGAGCAGAAGTGCTGCGATCATGTTCTTCAAGAAAGGCGCCAACGCTCTCTTGAAGAACTACAGACCGATTTCCCTTCTGAGCCGCGTGTACATGCTGTTTTCGAGAGTCATTACGAATCGTCTCGCACGCAGACTTGACGACTTCCAGCCTCCCGAACAAGCCGGTTTCCGAAAAGGCTTTAGTACCATGGACCACATACACAAATACCCTTCGGCAAATTGTACAGAATACAGAGGAGTATAATCTGCCACTTTGCCTTGCGTATATGGACTATGAGAAAGCCTTTGATTCCGTCGAAATTTGGGCGGTGCTGCAGTCCCTTCAGCGGTGCCAAGTTGACTGTCGGTATATCGAAGTGCTGAAGTGTTTGGACAGTAGAGCTACGATGGCTACCCGAGTACAGAATCAGAGTACGAAACCTATCCAACTGCAGAGAGGTGTACGACAGGGTGACGTTCTATCCCCGACACTTTTCACCGCTGCATTGGAAGACGTTTTCAAGCTGATGGACTGAAAAGGATGCGTTATTAACATCAATGGTGAGTACATCACTCACCTTCGATTTGCCGACGATATAGTCCTTATGTCAGAATCGCAGGAAGACCTAAGCACTATGCTGAATGACCTCAATAGTGTCTCCCAACGGATAGGTCTTGAGATGAACATGGACAAAACAAAAATCATGTTTAACGTCCATGTCACACCTATGCTAGTAGTTGTTGGGAGCACTAAGCTCGAAGTTGTTGACGAGTATGTTTACTTGGGACAAATAGTTCCACTAGGTAAGTCCAACTTCGTCCGAGAGGTCAATCGACGGATTAAACTCGGCTGGGCAGCATTCGGGAATCTACGACACATCTTCTCGTTAGACACACCTCAAAACCTGAAAACGAAATTGTACAACCAGTACGTGTTGCCAATGATGACTTACGGATCTGAGACGTGGTCCTTCACTGCTGGCCGTATGAGGAAGCTCAAGGTCGCTCAGCAAAGCTATGGAGAAGGCTATGCTCGGGGTGTCTCTGCGTGATAAACTTAGAAATGAGGATATCCGCAGTAGAACCAGAGTAACCGACATAGCCCAACGGATTAGTAATCTGAAATGGCAGTGGGCCGGCCATTTAGCTCGAAGAACCGACAACCGATGGGGAAGAAAGGTTCTCGAGTGGCAGCATTGTACCGGTAGGCGAAGTGTACGGCGACCCCTCACTAAATGGAGTGACGACCTGATGACACATGCAGAAGATCGATGGATGCAGGTGCCTCAGCACCGTGATTTGTGGCGTTCCTTGGGGGAGGCCTATGTTCTGCAGTGGACTTTTGAAGGGCTGTTACGATGATGATGATGATGAACCTTCTGGTGCTAATTTAGCCAGTGTATTATATATATATATATATATATATATATATATATATATATATATATATACGTGTATATGGATGAAGTTTTTATAAACGACATAGATATTGTGATATTTCTTAATCCACTCATAAGTGTAATAATTAATTTTCAATAAAAACTAAAAACCGACATCAAAAAACTAAAATAAATAAAATATTTTCACGTATTTCATGCTTTAAGATTGACCCCAACGTAAGAACGTGAAATTATTTTATTGTTTTTATTTCTTTGTAGCTTTGTGGCTTTTACTTTGTATAATATTAATTATTATCAACCCATTACCGCAGGGTATGAACCTGTTCCATAAATGAATTCGTGTAATTAACAACTTGCTTAAGTTAACGGACCACTTAATGTATTTGTTAGGTAGAATAGCAGCCAAACAAAGCATTACATTATAAAGCTGTTTTCACAATTTCATTGCTACGCTGAAAACACTTGGCGTACTCGTAAAACAATAAAAGTAATGACGACATGTATATATTATTGCATCACAAACCAGAACGCAGAGTTGTTAACTACACAAATGACCCGTGAATATTCAGCGTGAATACTTTCAGCAGATTTTTATGAAAGTAATGTTATGAAGTAAACATGTATAAATAAGTAAAAAATTATACAGGTTAACCAACAAAAAGTATACAACTTTTTTGCCGCCATTTTGTTGTTTTTTGCAAATTTGACAGCTGTTTGGTAAAAATTATTTTGTATAGCCACGGCACATTTGATAAGGAGCGTTTCTCGATTGAAGAACATGTTTTAGTTATCAAAACGTTCTACTGTAATCTACCTTCTATTGCAGAAACGCTGAGATAATTGCACCAATTTTCGGTAGAAATTACTTAACTTCGCGGCTAACTATAACTCGTTTGGAGGATAAATTTGAGCAGCATGATATTATAAAAAATAAATCAGTTCCCCCTTGTTCCAGAAGAGTTAGAACGGAGGAGAATATTGAAAGTGTTCGTGAAAGTATAGCCGAAGATCCGACTTTGTCTACCAGGCGACGTTCTCAACCAACTAGAATTAAGGAGGACCGCTATACAGACTATCCTGAAAAAAAAATATCTGAGTCTGTTCCCACATAAGGCAACTCAAAAACTCTAGGCTCGAGACCATAAACGCCGTTACTTCAGCAGTTTTATGCTAACCAAACTGGAAAGCGGCCCAGATTTTCATCAAAAAATCATAATGAGTGATGAAACCCATTTTCACCTCACTGGATTTGTCAATAATCAAATTTCACGCTTTTCGAGCGAAGAAAAGCCTTCGCTGATCCGATGAACTATCACTGCATTCTCGTCAAGTAACAGTTTGGTATTGAGTTTATTTAGCAGTAGCAATAAAAGATTCTCTGTGTGCTGCTGCAACAGTGAATGGATTTATTTCGCTTTTTTTCGGCGGTAGAAGTAGGAAAAGTTGACATTGTGATCTTAAGTTTAATCTCAATTAAAATTATATTTAATCACATTTAGTTTTCTGTTTTACATATTACCCAAGTTTATTATATAGTTCAGTTCAGTGAAATATAAGATGCACTTTGTACCAACCTACCGGCTAACTATCCATATAGTCCCATTCGTGTTGTAAGAAACGACAGAGTTGAACAAACCAGGAGATAGGCAGAAGCGTCTTCCTAATAACAACTAAAAATAAAAATAAATTGTGCTTGTCTGCCAAGCGTGACATCTAAGGCAAATATCCGCCTTATGAGACAATCTATGGGAGAGGCCTATATTTAGTAATGGAATTTTATAGGCTGCAACGGATGAATAAATGTGTTAGCGGAGTGGAGAATCCATTAACCCGTTTCTGCCCGTGGGTGTCAAATGTCAATCAAATGCCAATTTTTCATCCAGACTTCACAAGAACTTCAAATATCTTCAAAATATTTTTTTCTTATTTCTCAGATATGCGGGTTTTCTCACAATGTTTTTCTTCACCGCCGTGCACGTGGTAAATCAGCACTTAAATTAGCAATTAACAATTTCATTGGTGCCGGCGGAGAGCGAACCCGAGTTGCTCGCGTACTGTGAAATTTACAGCGAACGCTTAGCTAACAGATAATTACTGTATTATACGCTAATTACTGTATTATACATTAATTACATTGCTAAAGGTAGCGCGTTAAGAAAGGGTATTTTGTAGAAAATTCAAGTAACAAAATTAGAGAAATTTACTTAAATTATAATACTTAAATTTTGTTCTGTTTAAATAGGTCCAAACAGAAAAAAATTATAAATTATTTTATTAAATGTTAATGAGCCTACCTTATCTACATTATACAATGCATGTGGATATGACACTAAGTTAATAGAAAGAGAAAAATGGAAATGTATTTTGGTATTTCCTCACCATTAGCCCGTAGAAGTCCACTGTTGGATATGGGCAGCTCACGTTGTAAGGAGGACGTCAGTCACGTGGCAAGTACCGGGTGGATTGAAAGACGCAATTCTAGATGTCTCGCATCTTTTACATAATTTTATATTAATTGAACAGTTTTTCTGTCCGCGATATAGACAAAATAGTTAGACAATCAAAACGTTTATATATGACTCATGGGACAGGGTTAGGCTTGAAACCGTTTTAAAGAAATGGTAGACGATTTAATAGCGGAATATGACAATTAATTTCTCTGTAAAACCCTTATAATTATTTGCAGTATAGATTATAGTGTAATCCTTAGATTATAGTTTTGCGAGTAAATCAGTGATCGCCGCCTTGCAATTCGACGCAAAAGTTCTCGGCGACGGTGTGGGCGAGAATTTTTGCGTTGCATTGTTGTAATTATGAATCATTGTTTGGTTCACGTGCAGCTGTAGTGGAAAACCGTATGGTCTACTTGAAGCATTATGTTGCACGTTATAATCACCCATTATATAAAATTGTTCTATGCCGTACTCACACACGATCGCACTAACCGTACCAAGGTAGTCTGTGTATTCAATCCCATGTGGTTCGGCTAGTTTAATAAACAGCCGAAATTTCTTTGTTTATTTGCTCTGAATACTCGTAACTGTTACACCAATGTTGCTTTGGTTTGGTGTGGTGGTGCTCTAATAAATATATTTACAATGACGGAAAAGGGTGCAAGAAAAGATAAACGCCTTATGCAAATTAAATTGTTAGAAGCTAAGTGTCAATTGCATTTCTATCAAATAAATAAGACCTTTCAACTATCATCGAAAACAGATTAAAAATTACGGCATAATTTCTTATCACAAGCTCGCGCCTTCGATCAATTGCGTAAAGAATTTGTAACTTTGGTTGATGATATAAATTTATTAAATTTGGAAGTAGATCCCGATTATATCTAGAACCTGATTAGTTATCAGCGTTTGATGACTTATATTATTTTATTAAGGATATCCTGAATAGTATGGAGAGACCAAACCCACAATCGCAAGCCTTGACACATGCAATTACTCAGGAACATACTATTAAGATTCCTCATATTGAATTGCCTATTTTCGATGGTGAATTACAAAACTTTCCTTATTTTTACGAAACGTTTAAACGTGTTATACACGATAATAAAACGTTAACGGATTCGGAACGTATTCATTATTTAATGAGCCGTCTTTCCGGAAAGGTAAAATATATATGTGCTGGTATAGTCCAGGCGGCAGATAATTACGTAATTTTTTGGCAAACTTTACAAGACAAATAGGATAACAGAGCTTTAACTACGACATATCTAAATCAGTTATTTGCATTAAAGAACATTAAAGGTCCCTCTGCAATAAATTTAGAAAATTTGGTAGATAGATATACGCGGCTACGATCGCAGCACTCAAACAACTTAATATAGATAATTTAAGTGACTTTATTTTTGTTTACGTGGGCCTAAAGCTCGTAGATTCCGATACTGCGAAGTGTTTCGAAACAACAGTTCGTAGTCAAACGGACATGCGTAAATAAGATAATATTTAAAGTTCTCACGAGAACAGGTAAAAATTTTGTATCGAACCAGCACTTCATCACAAACTCGTGGTAGTTCCATGGCACCGCATGCCAACTCGGGTAGTCACCCATCTAGCTCACGGGCTTCCACGCAGCAGACCCAAGTTCGTACTAGGCCATGTAAGCTTTGCAACAACACGGCGCATACGCATCTCTATGCATGTAAACCCCTTGCTAACCTTTCGGCTGCCGACAAATTTAAATTCGTTAAGGACAATCGTTACTGCGTTAATTGTTTGAGTAACCAACATACCTCTTTTTATTTCAACTCAAACACTTCTTGTGGCAAGTGTAATGCCAGGCATCACACGTTGCTTCATTTTGGAAATGAACCATTTCTAGCGCAGTCGTACACCGCCACTGTAGCTGTGAACGAGGAACATGATACTAGTGAAATACTGAGCTCACTAGAACTTGAAGAACAGTCTTCCTCCGATCAAGTGCGTGACGGTTATTTGGTTGGAGAAGGAAATCCAGAAGTATCATATTGCTCGTTGTCTTCTACAAAATGTGATTCATCATCAACAACGCAAGTTCTCGCAACCGCAAAGGTTTATACCACCGGTCGCAATGGTCGCGATGTAATAGTTAGATGTTTACTGGATCCTGGTTCCCAGATACATTATATAACAACAAATTTTTGTTCAAACTACAGCTAAAGGTCGAATCTAATTCACCTGTAACGGTGAAGGGAATTGGTGGCTCATCACAGATACTCGAGGGGGCGGCAAATGTTTCTTTTCGATCTCGATTCAATAATACAAAATTTTATATTCAGGCTCTAGTGTTAAATCGAATCACTAGTAATTTACCAACGTGTAATATCGATACTAGATTCCTTGAAAATCTGCGTAGCATTCCCATGGCGGACGATGGCTGGGGTATGCCAGGAGAAATAGATTTATTAATCGGTGTAAGTCTTTTTGCGGAGATGCTACGACCTGGCAAAATTATCGGGGAACCCGTTTCTCCGGATTCGCTTGAGACCGTTTTAGGATATAGCAAGACTGTCACGCGTGCTGCTTCCGGACGCTATGAAGTAGCTTTACCTTTCAAATTCAGTGCAGATTTTCTTGGTAATTCTTAGGAAGTTGCTAGGCGTAGAGTTTTGCATTTAGAGCGTAGGTTGACTGATCAACCCGTTCTAAGAGAGACGTACGACAGTGTAATCAAGGATTATATAGATCAAGGTTATTTGTCTCCTATTGATACAGCCGACAAAGATCCTCTACACTTTTACATGCCACACCACGCTGTTCTTAGGAAAGATAAATTATCAACACGGATGCGACCTGTCCTGGATGAAAGTGCTAAGTCTAGTAGCGGATTTTCCTAAAATGATCTTTTATATGCCGGTCCCAATCTTCAACGCGACCTTTTTTAGAATCTTAATGAATATGAGACTATTACCTGTTGCCATTACAGCCGACGTAAGGCAGATGTATCTTAAGATAGGCGTCAGTAAGCAGGATCGACGCTTTCAGCGTATCTTATATCGCTTCAGTCGGGATGACATTTTAGGAGGTGGTTCAGATATTCAAAATCCAATAAAATCATTGGAATTCAATAGAGTAGCCTTTGGACTAAAGTATAGCCCATTTTTAGCTCTTCGCACTGTCTCGCAACTAGTACAGGATGAGGGTCACCGTTTGCCTATAGGTAAAGAAGTCGTGCAGAGAGATATTTACATGAACGATATAGCTAGGTCACTGATGAATTCCGATCGAGCTATTTCTGCCTTTCAAGAGTTAATCGGGCTATTTAAGGCTGGGGACTTTCATGTAGTCAAATGGAGTAGCAATAGCACAAGGGTACATGAACATATTCCTGGAGATTATGGCTTGTCGCAAAATGTCGAATTTCACAAGGACGATACCTTGAGAATATTAGCTCTTTACTGGCATCCTCGTGATGATGAGCTCGCCTTCGAAGTAATTTCAGATGATCGCCCTTGCACTAAGAGAAACTTTTTGTCCTCTGTCGCACGTTTGTTTGATGTTTTGGGCCTGGTAGCACCTGTAATTTTGTATGCCAAGCTTTTAATCAAGGAGCTTTGGATTGCTAAAATAGACTGGGACGTTGATCCCCCACAACGAATTACACGACTGTGGAATGAATTCCGACGGGACCTTCCCCTGCTTGCCCAGATGAAATTTCCTCGGCACCTTGGAGTGGTTCATGACTCTTCGGTGACAATTCTGGTTTCACTGACGCGAGTGAAAAGACTTATGGTTCCGCAGTTTGTATTCGAGTAGACGTCAAACAAAATCAGACAACTGTCATTTTGTCATGCGCAAAGCCAAAGGTTGCGCCCTTGAAAGTTGTTTCATTAGCACGTCTGGAATTTTGTGCAGCCTTGTTGCTTTCTAAATTAATAAAAAAGGTTTTTGAAATATATTCGAGTAGATACCCAATTGATTCGGTGTTAGCATTTTCAGACTCGACCGTAGTGTTAAATTGGACTCACTTTTCTCCGCACCGATTGCACACGTTTGTTGCCAATAAAGTCTCCAAAATCCAGGACAACTTACCATCGGATCACTTTTACCACATCAAGGGTAACGAAAATCCGTGCGATTGTTTGTCCCAAGGATTAACTCCTACACAACTTATGAATCACCCCCTGTGGCTACAGGGGCCTCCTTGGGCCAATTTACCTAAAGTCGAATGGCCAATAACAATATTTGTGCCAAAGGAATCTTCCGCGCCGGAGCTTAAATCTATTTCCCTAGTAATAATAAAACCAATCGAAGAACCTTTTCTTTATAAGCTAGCACGTAATTACTCTTCGTGGCAACGGTTCCTTAACGTGGCAAGCACATATACAAGTTTATAAGGAAGCTACCCATGGGACCCATAGTTAAGTCAGATTTGGAATTTACGGAATTAGAAATTATGAAGGTAATACAGTCAATACATTTTAGTGATGACCTTCATCGTTTAGAGAAAGGGGGTGTCGTTCTCCATCTATTAAAAAATTAAATCCATTTCTTAAGGATGGCGTATTACGCGTAGGTGGCCGTTTGGCAAACTGAGAGGAGAGTTTTGATTTTAAACATCCTATTCTTCTTCCTTGTAAGGATCATGTTGTAGACTTGCTCATACATTTATACCATTGCAAATATTTACATACAGGACCAAGGTTGCTATCTTCTGTACACCGTGTTAAGTACTGGATATTATCTGCTAGACGTGCAATTAGAGCCATTATCTCTAAATGAAAGGTATGTTTCGATCTAAGTCTCAACCTGCGTTCCCTATGATGGCTGACCTCCCTGAACCTCGAGTGAAAGCGGTTGTCAAAGCCTTCGTCCATACTGGATGCGATTATGCCGGCCCAGTCCTAGTAAGACCATATCGTGGTAAAGGTATAAAAAGCCGTAAGACTTACATCTGCCTGTTTACATGCCTTACTACACGAGCGGTGCATATTGAGCTCGCAAGCCATCTTAGCAGAGCTTGCTTCATGCACGATGCAGCCATGACACGATTCCTAGCTAGACGGGGATCGGTTCAATGTTGGTGGTTCAATACCGATAACGGAACTAATTTTATTGGTACCCGGTCTTATCTTTACGATTTTTACGCTTTTCTAAAGAATGAATATAAACCAGTGACGGAAAAGCAGCTAGCAGAAAGTCGTATCCAATGGAAACTAATTCCTCCTAATGCTCCACACACAAACGGTGGTTGCTGGGAAAGTAACATCAAGTGCATAAAAACCCATTTATATAGGGTCATCGGCCAACAAATTCTAACCTTTGAGGAGTTTCAAACAGTTTCAAGCCAGTTTGAATCCATATTGAAGTCACGACCACTTACATTTCTCAGCTCCGATCCTTCAGATCCAGCAGCTTTGACGCCAGCTCATTTTTTACATACCGTCCCGCTTGATTTCCTGCCAGCACCTGATATTGATGATTCGGTTCCGCATCTTCTAACTCAATATGAACTCTTAGACAAGTTGGTACAGTCATTCTGGATTCGATGGAGGAGAGAATATCTTCATAGCCTACAAGGAACTCACCATCCTTCCCAGTTAAGGAAGGAACGGTTGTTGTAGTAATACAGGATAACATCACGCCCTTACATTGGCCCTTGGGCATTATTACACAAACATTTAAAGGTAAGGACGACGTTATACGTGTAGCAATGGTAAGGACTAAGCACGGTACTTACCAAAGACCAGTGGTTAAATTGTGTCCATTACCAACTCAATAAAATTCACAAATTATTTAGGTAAAGGGTAGATTAGCTTCTAGATAATAAGTCATAGATAAGTTAGTGGGATTAAGTAGACATAAGTAGTTAACAAACATTTTTAGTATGTTGTAATAAGGTTCATAGAAGTAAGAATAAATTAATTTTGTCGATAAAGATGATTACACTTTTCAAAGCTTCCCTTTAAAGGCCGGGAGGAATGGTTCGGCTAGTTTAATAAACAGCCGAAATTTCTTTGTTTATTTGCTCTGAATACTCGCAACTGTGACACCAATGTTGCTTTGGTTTGGATGTCCGTGTATTTCGCGGGTCGATGTGATTCTTGCGTACTATTGGTCTGTTAAAATTATGGATATCTTTCCGTCACGTGATCGACATACTGTCAACGCCGCACGTCGTGAGAAATAGCACGTTTTTTCGCTGCTCCCTAATATATGTTCTGCCGCAAGTTCTTCCTCGAATTGGATAATCGTGAGTGATCGAAATCCGTGTATCTGGGATCCCCGAAGAAGCACACGAGAGCAGGAGCATCCGCCCTCGTATATTCAAGTACGTCCGACTTTAGTAATATTGTCTAGTCAACAGTATCGAGTAGAATGCAGCCAGCCAGTCTATGCAAATTACAGTCCATTTCCTATTTTCCACAACCATGTATCCGTAAGCATATATTTTTCATTATGGATTTAATTTTATTAATTAGTTTCAAATCAAAAAATTATAAACGTTCCGTCAAAAACATTATAAATCTTTATTTTATATTGTTATTGCAGGAGAAATGGTTTTTGTCGGATGAAATTTATTACTTGATTAGTATTGACAACTACTTCAGCTACACGGGAACATCTGAAGTAGATAGGTACTACGTTAGGGATGCTAAGAGCGAGATCGTACGGTAGAGTCGCTTTATTGTGGAATAAAAGTACTTTTCAGATTGTATTTGTACTACCGTACTATCCATGTATCAGTGCTTTACAAATGAATACAACCCTTAATAATAATCAGTGTATATATGCCTATATTTAGTGGATTTTGCTTAAGTTTTGTTGGTTACATAATAGTTTGAAGTGGATTTTGATACGTAAAAGTGATGCAATTTGTACTCTAAGTGTCTTGGTATTGAACTATTAGTGTAAAACCACGAAACAAGTGCACCGATATTCATACAAATCTCAAGTTATTTTATCCGCTTAGTCGTCTAATGTCATCATCAACTATTCGTGAGTTAAACTGTCTTCACAATCTTCCAAGCTCTTCTTAATGTGACACATCGGCATATTATAAAGAGGTTTCGGAATAAAAAAAATTACCACGTGCTCGGCGGTGAAGAAAAACATCGTAAAGAAAGCTGCATATCTGAGAAATAAGAAAAGAAAAATATTTCGAAGACATGTGAAGTTTGCCAACACGCATTGGGGCAGTGTGGCCGATACTTCCTTGCCCTAAAAGCCCTCTCAGAAATGAGAGGATTCCAGTGCCCAGCAGTGGGACGTATATAGGCTGTAACTTTAACTTTATTTAACTTTTTGGAATCAAAATATTATAATTAACAATTTCTTATTACTTGACAATAGAAAAAGTAAACGTACAAGTCCATTATGAAAAAAAATATGCTTACGGATACATGGTGATGGAAAATGGGAAATGGATTGTAATTTGCATAGACGCTAGCTGATTCTACTCGATACTGTTGACTAGATAATATTACTAAGGTCGGACGTACTTGAATATACGAATGCGGATGCTCCTGCTCTCGTGAACTTCTTCGGAGATCCCAGCTACACGGATTTCGGTCACTCACGATTATCCAATTCGAGGAAGAACTTGCGGCAGAACATATATTAGGAAGCAGCGTAAAAAAGTGCTATTTCTCACGAAGTGCGGCGTTGACAGTATGTCGATCACGTGACGGAAAGATGTCCATAATTTTAACGGACCAATAGTACGAAAGAATCACATAGACCCGCGAAATACACGGATATCCAAACCAAAGCAACATTGGTGTAACAGTTGCGAGTATTCAGAGCAAATAAACAAAGAAATTTCGGCTGTTTATTAAACTAGCCGAACCATTCCTCCCGGCCTTGAAAGGGAAGCTTTCAAAAGTGTAATCATTTTTATCGACTAAATTAATTTATTCTTACTTCTATGAACCTTATTACAACGTACTAAAGAATGTTTGTTAACTACTTATGTCTACTTAATCCCACTAACTTATCTATGACTTATTATCTAGAAGCTAATCTACCCCTTACCTAAATAATTTGTGAATTTTACTGAGTTGGTAATGGACACAATTTAACCACTGGTCTTTGGTAAGTACCGTGCTTAGTCCTTCCCATTGCTACACGTATAACGTCGTCCTTACCTTTAAAAGTTTCTGTTATTATGCCCAAGGGCCAATGTAAGGGCGTGATGTTATCCTGTATTACTACCACAACCGTCCCTTCCTTAACTGGGAAGGATGGTGAGTTCCATTTCTGGCGGGCTTGTAGCCTATGAAGATATTCTCTCCTCCATCGCATCCAGAATGACTGTACCAACTTGTCTAACATTTCATATTGAGTTAGAAGATGCGGAATCGAATCATCAATATCAGGTGCTGGCAGGAAATCAAGCGGGACGGTATGTAAAAAATGAGCTGGCGTCAAAGCTGCTGGATCTGAAGGATCGGAGCTGAGAACTGTAAGTGGTCGTGACTTCAATATGGATTCAAACTGGCTTGAAACTGTTTGAAACTCCTCAATGGTTAGAATTTGATGGCCGATGACCCTATATAAATGAGTTTTTATGCATTTGATGTTACTTTCCCAGCAACCACCGTTTGTGTGTGGAGCATTAGGAGGAATTAGTTTCCATTGGATACGACTTTCTGCTAGCTGCTTTTCCGCCACTGGTTTTCATTCTTTAGAAAAGCGTACAAATCGCGAAGATAAGACCGGGTACCAATAAAATTAGTTCCGTTATCGGTATACAAACACTGAACCGATCCCCGTCTAGCTTGGAATCGTGTCATGGCTTCCAAGAAGCAAGCTCTGCTGAGATCGCTTGCGAGCTCAATATGCACCGCTCGTGATGTAAGGCATGTAAACAGGCAGACGTAAGTCTTACGGCTTTTTATACCTTTACCACGATATGGTGTTACTAGGACTGGGCCGGCATAATCGCATCCAGTATGGACGAAGGCTTTGACAACCGCTCTCACTCGAGGTTCAGGGAGGTCAGCCATCATAGGGAACCCAGGTTGATGCTTAGATCGAAAAGATACCTTTGATTTAGAGATGATGGCTCTAATTGCACGTCTAGCAGATAGTATCCAGTATTTAACACGGTGTACAGAAGATAGCAACCCTGGTCCTGTATGTAAATATTTGCAATGGTATGAACGTATGAGCAAGTCTACCACATGATCCTTACAAGGAAGAAGAATAGGATGTTTAAAATCAAAACTCTCCTCTCAGTTTGCCAAACGGCCACCTACGCGTAATACGCCATCCTTAAGAAATGGATTTAATTTTTAATAGATGGAGAACGACATCCCCCTTTCTCTAAACGTTGAAGGTTATCACTAAAATGTATTGACTGTATTACCTTCATAATTTCTAATTCCGTAAATTCCAAATCTGACTTAACTATGGGTCCCATGGGTAGCTTCCTTATAAACTTGTATATGTGCTTGCCACGTTAAGGAACCGTTGCCACGAAGAGTAATTACGTGGTAGCTTATAAAGAAAAGGTTCTTCGATTGGTTTTATTATTACTAGGAAAATAGACTTAAGCTCCGGCGAGGAAGATTCCTTTGGCAAAAATGTTGTTATTGGCCATTCGACTTTAGGTAAATTGGCCCAAGGAAGCCCCTGTAGCCACAGGGGGTGATTCATAAGTTGTGTAGGAGTTAATCCTTGGGACAAACAATCGCACGGATTTTCGTTACCCTTGATGTGGTAAAAGTGATCCGATGGTAAGTTGTCCTGGATTTTGGAGACTTTGTTGGCAACAAACGTGTGCCATCGGTGCGGAGAAGAGTGAATCCAATTTAACACTACTGTGGAGTCTGAAAATGCTAACACCGAATCAATTGGGTATCTACTCGAATATATTTCAAAAACCTTTTTTATTAATTTAGAAAGCAACAAGGCTGCATCGAATTCCAGACGTGCTAATGAAACAACTTTCAAGGGCGCAACCTTTGACTTTGCGCATGATAAAATGACAGTTGTCTGATTTTGTTTGACGTCTACTCGAATATAAACTGCGGAACCATAAGCCTATTCACTCGCGTCAGCGAAACCAGAATTGTCACCGAAGAGCCATGAACCACTCCAAGGTGCCGAGTAAATTTCATCTGGGCAAGCAGGGGAAGGTCCCGTCGGAATTCATTCCACAGTCGTGTAATTCGTTGTGGAAGATCAGCGTTCGAGTCTATTTTAGCAATCCAAAGCTCCTTGATTAAAAGCTTGGCATACAAAATTACAGGTGCTTCCAGGCCCAAAACATCAAACAAACGTGCGACAGAGGACAAAATATTTCTCTTAGTGCAATGGCGATCATCTGAAATTACTTCGAAGGCGAGCTCATCATCACGAGGACGCCAGTAAAGACCTAATATTTTCAAGGTATCGTCCTTGTGAAGTTCGACATTTTGCAACAATTGATAATCTCCAGGAATATGTACAAGTTTCCTTGTGCTATTGCTACTCCATTTGACTAGATGGAAGTCCCCAGCCTTAAATAGCCCGATTAAATCTTAATAGGCTATATCGTCTATGTACAGATCTCTCTGCACGACTTCTTTTCCTATAGGGAAACGGTGACCCTCATCCTGTACTAGTTGCGAGACAGTGCGAAGAGCTAAAAATGGGCTATACTTTAGTCCAAAGGCTACTTTATTGAATTCCAATGATTTTATTGGAATTTCATTATCTGAACCACCTCCTAAAATGTCAAAACAAAACGATCAATAAAAACCCGCGTAAAAGAACACATAGCTGACGTGAAGCACCAAAGTTCCGGGAAGTCTGCAGTTTGTAATCATATCCTAGACGGCCCCTGCCATTACATTAGATTTGATAAACCACAAGTTCTCGCGAAAGAACATCGATTCCTGCCAAGGATGATGATACGTGTGGCTATTGAAATTAAAAAACATCCTAATTTCAATAGCTGAGTACTACCACCTGCTTGGGATCCTGTAATTCATAAGATTAAAACTAAAACCAAGCATACCACTGCAAGACTTCAAGGCACAGTTCATTCTGCGTAGATCGGACCAAAATTAATAATTAAAAAGCTGAAGGTACTCCTGGTTAAGTTTGACATCGGGACGTCAATCACCTCAGTCCCCCGTGACCATAATAAAAGAAAAGCTTAATTCTATTATCATCACACTACACTACCATTACAAATAAAACGAATTTCAATGAGAATTTATATCATCTGAAAACTGCTAACATGTTTAATAATTCAATAGTTTCAAGAACTCAGTTCAAGCTTCAGGCTTGAACAACTTACGTAAATGACTTATAGAGTCAACAACGGAAAATATAAAATTTAATCTAACGTCCGTGTGAGCTTTCTACAGAGTTTCGATAAATTCGTGTCGTAAATTCCATACATTGATACGAGCTAGGTTGAAACGTTGAAGTAAGTTTAGAGTGGAACCACCAAAAACCCATCTCGACATGTTGTTTTCTTTTTCTACCTTAATAATATTACATATATTATATGTTACGGATAAAAGCCGAAGTGCGATTACACCTATCTCTTGCCTAAATACACCAGTCTAAGACTGCTTACACATTAACATTAAAGAAGCAGAGCATGCACATCGTTATCTTTGATTAATAATAATACAATAATATAAAAATTATAATAAAAAAAATTAAAATTAAAATAATAATATGTGGATATGGAAAAGTTATTTACGGATAATGGATGTGAGTGAGGTTTTTCTTATGTAATAGAGGTGAAAAGTGTGCTAGACTCATTGTAGAGAATCGGAGACCCTTTTTACTGGTAACAAAGCATTCCATTATATTCCTCAGGGTTGACAAAACATCAGTATTTTGATTCCTAATCAAGAACAAGTGTAAAAGTCTATAGGCCAGAGCATCCGCCGCTTACAGTCAGATAGACTGTGTGCTCGATTAGAACCATTATTCTATAAAAAATTCAATTACCATACGAAACACAGCAGCATTATTCTGCTGTTTTACGCTATTATTATGTGAGAGTGTGGTCTTACCCCAGTTAAATCGACCCATTTTTAACTTCTATTAAATCTGTCACTATCACGCTCTTAATACAGTCTAGCAGAAATCCACTGCTGAAACTAAGCCTAACCTAGAGACTGATATAAAGTACAGTCCATGGCCACCTTCAGCAACCGATTACCTGCTTGTTGCATCAGTTTGTCACTCTCCCTAGCCACTAAAAACTGCGCTTGCTCGTAAGAAGCAGCCACTCAGAGGCATTGCTTATCTAACGGTTGTCGGTTATACGAGCTAAATGGTTGGCCCATTGCCACTTCATCTTATTGATCCGCTGATCTAAGTGAGTTACTCTTAATCTTCTACAGATACCCTCGTTGCAGATGTATTTAGTCTAATCATTGCTTTCTAGGTTAATTTTATAATAAATTGCATCAAATATTAAATTGTAAAAACTTTTCTCTTAGGAATGGAACCTAAATGTATGTTTTTTGTCCTCACGTCAGTTGTGAACTCACTCGACTACTTCACTAGGGACCGTGAGTGCACGTGACATTTTAAAATCATTATTCAACAGAACAAGGAAAATTTTATGAGAGCGCTTTAACTTTTCAAGTAAGTGAATATTTTATACGAATATAATAAGCATTTTTAATTATATGATGGCAAAAAAAATTACATGATATTATTACTGCATTATACTTTATCATATGATCAGTCTACGACAGTCCACTGGTCAACAAAAGCCTCTCTCAAGGCGAGCCATTAAGGCAAATCTTCGGCTTCACGCATTCAGTTGCTACCAGCCGTCACTTCTTACGTCTTGTAACTTCATCTAGCCACGGAACATCCCACATTACATCCTAAGCGTGATTTCCTCTCTATGATATCGACAAATTTAATTTATTACGTCTTTATTCCTTAAAAGAAATATAATTATTTTTATTGATTAAGGGTGAGAAACATATAAAAAGATTTGACTATAGGAAATTGACTGATTTAATGATCGGATGAGCTATATCCAATTACTGTCTTTCGCGGATATCCTCTTAACGAATTAATACGAAAAATAGTTTTATTTAAACTAAAACTGATATATTCTATATATATTTGAATTATACTAATACTGCGACAATTATAAAGCTGTTTCGCTCTGTTGGGCGTTGCTTTATATTTCACTAAATCTTAATTATGTTTTAATAGGATCTCGCGAGTTAAGTAGAATTTACGGGTAAATACACTGATAAGACTTTAAAGAAATGATACTTAAAAAAATAACGAATATATGGAAAGAGCAATGGCAGACTTTCATACATAAAATTAGTTGAGAAGAAATGGTAGCGTCTATATACCAAAAATATCTTAAAATGTTAAGCGTCAGTCCCTTAATAACTCTGTCAAAGAATTTTGTACTGAGAAGGCGTCAAAAAAAAGATATTTACATTTGAACCTTTTTAGGTTATGTCCTATATCACTTGGAAAAAGTCATGCTTCCTGTGGTTGTTTGATGTTAGCTTAATACATAATACATAATTGAGAGCTTTTAGATTATTGTATCTCTATTATATATTTGCATACTATAAATGTATATTTCTGGCATGGCTTTTCTACCATAGTGACATTCTCAGAAGGGCTAGAACCCAGAGCCGTAAAGCCAGTAAAAAAACTGACATTTTATTTTAGCTAGTGTTGGCATAACATTAAATGGAATTGTTACATAGTACTATGATTGAGATAATGTATTATTGTAGGAAATTCTTTGTAAGAGACTTATTCTCAGCCATATTACTTTTATTTTTGTTATTACTGATAGTACAGTTATTACTAATAATAACTTAATATAAGAATATTTTGTGTGTTGTGTTGGTAGTGTTACAAAGTGTATACGAATATAGTATGAATATACTAAATGGTAACATTTGAATAGAGTAAAATGATTTCAGTGAGTTTTGGCGGGAAATTGACCGGCGGCGGTTTGCTGCTCCTGTATTATTGTTTAAATAATGGTTTGAAGTGGACTTTGATATGTAAAAGTGTTGCGATTTTGTGTATTAAGTGTCTACGCATGTGAATTATTAGTGGAAACAGTGAAACAAGTGCTCTGATGGTGATGGATTCTCAAGATAAGCTGTTTGTTTGCATAGGCACCTTTAGATACCATCGCCAACTATCAGCTGTCTGCTGGATCAAGTTGCCGCCAAAATCTCCCAAGAACTGCACAATGTGACGCATCAACATATTGTGAAGCAGTATACTATGAAGGAGTGGGGAAATTACAATAAACCGAATCAAAATACTTAAAACTTGGTCTAAAGGTCTAGATACCAGGCCATAAACTCCAGAAAAAAAATGATTTCAGTCATTTGATATTCCCAAAAATGTTCGTTTTTTTCTGTGGCTTTAATAAAAATACATTTTTATTTGAAAAATCATAGAAAAATAATAAAACTCATTTTATATATAACTTATTTCTAGACGCTATAATTTTTCTGCCATTGCTCTTTAGCCACTTCAAAAATTTGAAATTCTTTTTTTAAAACACGTTACCATTTGAACGTTACCTACCCGAATATAATTTATATAGATACTGAACGAAAAATTAAAATTTTAATCAAAAGTAAAAGCCGATTTCAAAGGACTAGAAATAATAAACTAATTTCTTCTGCGCAATATGCCTTAGCACCTTTAACTTTTTGGTTATCGGGCAATCGACCAAAGTCAGGAATCATAAAACTTGTATTTTTTTTCCCTTTTCTAAATTCAAAGACTAAAGAAAGAAACTAAAAAGCGAGAAGTTTCAGAACAAAGAACACGCGCGGACTATTTATCATTTAGAGAATTCTGGATTGTCTAAAGAAAAGTGGTCAGGATATTTTTCATGTGAATTAATCGTATGGAAAAGTTTAATAAGATAAATACTAGAAATAAAGAATATACATTATAATTTTTAAGTAATTGCTTTTGGCATCGCCCTCGTATATTAAAGACGCTGTTTGACATCACTGCTTTTTGGGAAATTCCTTTTGCTCTGCCCCACAGGAACGGTGATTTCAATCAATGCAAATTCTCAATGATCCGAATTCTCAAGATCACCAGTGAAAATACACTTTATAGTTTTTTAAATTTTCATATTATTGTATATGCTTTCTTCTCCTCTGTACTAAATTGTCGTCTAGAAATAAAGAAAGCCAAATGAAAGTAATTTAAGGAAATTTAAATAAAAATTTTGGTAAGTATTATTTATAATCAATGTTGAATGAAAACAATTATATTATATTCTATATTCATTTGAACAATTACAACACATAAAAGTTTTTGCTAAGAACTAATTTTTGGTTAAATCTACAAAATATTCTATGTTCTTAAGTTAGTGAATAACAGATTTTTAAAACTTAGTTTTTTATTAACAAAATTACACAAAGTTAATTGTGAGAAGCCGAAACTAATAGTAAAATTCAAATATGTTATTTGTACTTGGTGGTAAAGTTTCTCTACCCCGGAGCATTATAATTTTACGCTTTATAAAATGTTCCAAGGTTCTTATTTTAAAATATTATTCTTAAAAGAATTAACAACTGTAAACTTATTTCAATAAAATTATAAAATAGATTGTATTCTGTATGTATGTTATCGTTAAAGTTTATATTATCACGTGAGCAAAATAAAAATTATGCCACAAATTTTACAAATTTCCGAAAATATATTACATCCACATCTGAGTATAATCACTCAAAATTAATTCCTATTTAAATCTTGATGCTTCATAATATTTACAGATGGATTACTTTTACGATAATAATTTGATATTTTTAAATAATTACTGTGAATACGATCGTTTATACATAATATATAAAACTATTCAGACATTTTTGCTGTTTTCATCTAAAATAAATAAAAATAGTGTAGAATACAGTTAATAATTTTAAATGTGTAGAAAAATTAACATTTTAGCTTATGTATTTGCACAACATAAAGTTGAATATGAAATAGGCTTGCATTTGCATGGTCATCACACTCACGGAAATCAAACCACAAAAACACTAGTTGTAGTTGAATCGAAATTTAATGATCATTTTATTGCTGCTTAGTTCAATAACTTTTACGTTCATTTTGTTTTATTCCTACGAAACTTAAGTTTGAGATTACGTTGTGTTATTTATTTCAATTTCATAATGTTAAAACCCTTGTTTATTTAATTATTATTACCCATGATAAATACTTAAAGAAGATATTATTTTATTATTTTTATAGTACATCAAAGTAGTAAATATTATGTGTTATATAAACATGTTTTATATATTATTGTTATTTTCTTATATGCATACCTAATAAAATTAACACGATATTGATACATTATAAGACAAAATAAAACATATTCGGTAAAATTATTTAGGAGAACGAAACTAGACTAATGACACTATAACACTCACCGAAATCAAACCACAACGCACTAATTGTAGTTGAATCGGCAAATAATGAGCATTATTCTGCTGCTCATTTTAATATTACTTAATTTTTAATTAAGTAATACTAAAATGAGCTTAACTTTTACTTATAAGTATTTTTTTTATATTCCCACGAAACACAATTTACAACTCACGTTGATTTATTTATTTTCGTTTCATAACGATGTAAACAATGTTTATTCAAGTATTGGCCATGATGCATACTTAAAAAATATGTCACTAGATATTATTATTTATTTATATGGTTCAATTGAGAAATGCCAATTTGTAACATTAGTAAATATGGGTAAGTATATAAACAAGTTTTAAAATTATTGCTATGCGTTAAAGATGTACACAACATTGATTATATTCGTTGACGCCTCCTCTGTGTTTGTATACTATGTAGTCATGAATTGACGGACTGAATTACACGAATTTTCGCCTTCCGAGGGAAAAATAATATTTTTACTGGTATCCCAGCCTATATCAGCTCTCACTGGCATCACTATACACTCAAGTCAAAATCAATCAATCTTAACCGTCTAGAAAAATATTATACTGATAATCGAATTGGAATAAATATAAATAAATGTTCTTTTATCTCCTTTACTCCCAAGAAACATCCAGTCAAATTTGAATACTATATTAGTAATGTTAAAATTGCAAGATCGGCTTGTGTTAGGGATCTCGGTGTTCACATTGATTGCAAGTTGACATTTTCTGATCATACAGAAATTATTAAAAACAAAGCGTACAGAAGCCTGCGTTTCGTATTGCGTGTTAGTCCTCCCTTCTCAGACATATGTTGCCTAAAAGTACTATATTACGCTTATGTTAGGAGCATCCTAGAATACTGTAGCATAGTTTGGAACCCTCAATATATTATTTATACTCAAGATTTGGAGAAAATGCAAGAAAAATTCATAAAACACTTAAATTATCGGTCGCATTGCCTTTTTAAAAATTATAATGAATCCCGTCATTATTATAATCTCACGACTCTCAAAAATAGGAGTGTACTTGCTGACATGTCCTTTTTACACGGAATATGCAACGGATATATAGATACATAGGCTGCACTAAAAGTATCGGGAATGGAATATTTCCACTGTTCCTGTCATATTAAAATGTTTTTAATTGAAAAGTCCTTGGTTTTAAAAATCGAATACCATTTATTTATTTAAAAAAAGATTCTCGGTCTTATCACAAGGTCTTTTCAAACTTGTTTAGTCGTTGACAAAATGGAATTGACTCGAGAAAATTCAAGAGCGATGATTTATTTTGATATTCGAAGTGGTTTAACACAAAAACAGTGTGTTGACCGGATGATTTCTGCATTTGGTGATGAAGCCCCATCCAAAACCACAATTTATCGCTGGTTTGCTGAATTTCAACGTGGAGGTGTCAAGCTCAGTGATGATCCCCGTCAAAGTCGTCCAAAAACTGCAGTCACCCAAGAAAACGTTGATGCTGTGCGTAAGCTGATTGAGGAAGATCGACATGTGACATACCGCGAAATTCAGGCAACTTTAGACATTGGCATGAGTCAAATACAAATAATCTTGCATGAACAATTATGTATAAAAAAGTTGTTTTCTTTAATGAAATTACGCACAAAACGCATTGGTCAGTCGATTGCATAGAAATTTTAATATATGTAACCAATTTAATGCTACTGACATTTTTCATAGTAGTAGGCATGTGTGTAAGAGGGATGTTCTTGAAGTACTTGAAGGAAATGGTTAATATGTATATTGAACACACACACACACACACACACACACACACACACACACACACACACACACACACGCGCGCGCACACACTCACACACACACACACACACACACACACACACACACACACACACACCCAAGCGCGCGCGTTCACGGACACACAGATCAGAGAGAAAGAGAGTTTTTAATTGTTAATTCTAAAATTGTATATTTGTGTGGCTCAAACTTATTGATTGTCGGTCGATTAATTTAACTTAAAAAATGTATAAAGTAGATCCGTTATTGGCTGTAAGTTTATTTCTTAAGTTCATTTACATTGTAATAACGGCTGTGGATCTTGTAATAAATAAATAAATAAATAAATAAATCAAAAAAATGAATCAGTGAGTCGAGTCTTCAAATTAAAAATTTTTAAATTGGTTTTTTAAATGAAATTTATGGATTTTATTATAAGAATAAAAAGATAAAACTAATTGAAACTTACGTTTATGAATGTTTCAATAAATTTTCTTATTTTTTGGACGAATCCAATGTACGTAACGTTTGCATTTAAATAATTTGTACGGTAAATTGATAAAAGTGCGAAATGTGAAATCTATATTATGATACAGAACGAGCGTCTGTAAGTACATAATTTTTCAATAAAATGAATATGTATATTGTATTTATATATCTAATATGTAAATTGTATATGCATTTAAATAACTAAACTAGTAGTAGTAGTAGCTTTATAAAAACGCGAAATGTGAAATTTATGTAACCTTTGAGACAGACCGAGCGTCTGTATAGACTGTTTTAATTAAATAAATATTATGTATATTGATTTTAAATTAATTTATTTATTAAAATCTTATCACTTACAGTCAATAATATATAAAAAATTTGGAAAATCCAAACCTGCACATTTCTAATGCTCATGTAATATTTTGAATAATCAATTTTGTTTAGGCCAAACAATTACCATTTGACATTCGCATTCAACACTCGTGTCCTCCCGCTGACTTTGTAAAAGTCACCGTCGCCCCACTCCCGTGTGGGTCGCTCGGCAGAAGGCGCGAGCGCAGGACGCGAGTGCGAAGTCAGTAGCTTAACAGCAGCGGCGCGGTCGATGAACGTATTTTGTGGTGACCGCTGCAGCGGTTTCACGCGACCAGTTTTGGTTTTGTGGTCTAGATTTTGAGTATTTGTGCGCGTTTAATTCGCTATTGAATTTAGAGTTTCGTGGAGATCGCCTCGAGTAAGTTTGTCTGAGTTGTACGTTCGTGACAAGAGGCTTGTATTGAATTTGATTGATTAAAATAATTTCGTTTGAAAGTGATTACGTCAATTGTATAGTGATTGCATGTGGAAGTGCATTTTGCAATATTTAACTTGCTTGTGTAACGTGGAACCTTGCGCGCACGTCGAGTAGACATACGGTATGGAATTTGATGTTCGCATTCCATTTCGAGGGCGTGGCCCGGTTTTTGGAAGTTAATATTTAATTGTACCGTCGCGTTAAGTGCCTTTTGTGTGTTGACTATGTAGTTAGTTTGCGTGTCAGCTAGGCTGATTTTGAGTCTTAATGCGGGTGTAGTATTTAATATCGTACGAAGGGATTTAGTTTGTTGTTTGTAACGCGGAACTTTGTGACCCTAGAGAAGGACGCGTTCGGTTTTAGAAATAATTAGTTGCTGAGTGAAAACGGAAGTGAACTTTGATCCACCTTTCATTAGTCGTGCCATGTGTTACGTTTTTGATTACGATTAACGGGGATTTAGTTGAGTTTGAAGTAAGTTAAATGTACAATAAAGTTGATGGATTGAAATAGTGTACAATAAAGTTGATAGACTGAAATAGTGAAATGAAGAAAGAAGTTGTCAATTGGTGACGTCCGCTGGAGTGATAGATGGATAACACTTTATTGTTTGCCAAAAAATAACAAAAATAATAACAAAAAAATAAGAAAAAGAAATGTGGTACAATGGGCGGTCTTATCGCTAAGAGCGATCTCTTCCAGACAACCTTTGGATGGACAGCATTGCAAGAAAACAATAAGAACTCGTGTGATTTGCTGACAAAATAACATTATTTTTATTAAAGCTATAAAATAAAAATATATAATGGTATATAAGTAAACATTACAACATTGTGGGGCAGCATCGGACCAGGCCGCTGCTCGATCACCTCAGTTAGGTCAGGTCACATATATAAACACTACTACACGCCACTTACATGCACCTACACCTACCTACCGCCTGACCGAGCCTTGGGGCAGTCTTAGCTTCGGAAACAGGTACGTACTATTTATTTACCTAGCCTTATGTCTATTTGTAGAATAAATCTCCATAGGCCGTTGGGCCCCGTCCTCTGCTGCCCGTCGATTGGACTACTGATGGGCCCTAGTCCAGTTAACTTTTGTTGGGGTAGCTAGGGGCGTGTACAAATTTACTTTTACTAATTACCGAAACAAATATTTCGTTTACTTACTTACTTACTTATCTTCACGCACAATCCCTGACGGGGTAGCCAGAGAGAACAGATCGCCAAGTGTCACGATCCTTACAAACCTCTTTCGCTTCTTTCAGATTCAGTATCTTCTTCATACATGCACGTCTAGGTATCCGAGTACTCTTGACCCTACCCTCTTCGAGCAATTTGCTCACATGGTCTTCGAAAGTTAGTCTCGGTCTACCTCGACACCTTTTATTATTAACTTTCGCGCTATATATTTTCTTCACCATTTGGTCTTCACTCATTCGCTCAACGTGCCCAAACCACCGAAGCACGCCCTTATCAATTTTTGTGATAAGGTCATCTTTCAAACCTGCCATATTGCGAATCTCTTCGTTTCGCTTTCGGTCGGCCATGGTAACGCCGCACATTTTACGAAGAGATCGCATCTCCACTGCATTCAACTTGCTTTTATGCTTCTTCTGGCATACCCAGGTTTCGCTGCCATATAACAAAGTCGGTACCAACACTGCGTTATGTATTGCAAGGCGTGCACTCTTCACTACGCCTTGCCTTTTGACTAACGCAGTCAGGGCACCATTGACTTTGTTCCCGGCAGCGACACGCCTGTCCACATCTAAATCACATCTTCTATCCCGGCTAAAAGCACTCCCCAAGTACACAATTTCATTTACTTGTTCTAGACATTCCTGATTTACCCATATTTCACACTTCGTTCTCTCTTCGTCCCTTTCAAATACCAGAACCTTAGTTTTATTAGCGTTCAAACGGAGACCTTTAATTTCACATTCCTCTTTCATACACGTGACTAATGCCTGCAGTTCTGCCTCTGATGGTGCAATAAGCACTGCATCATCAGCATACAGCAGACAATTTACTTTTATGTCACCCAATTTCACACCCAAACAGCTATCTTTCAGCTTCTGTAAACAGCTGTCGAGATACAGTATGAACAGCCAGGAAGACATGACACAACCCTGCTTTACGCCCGTTTGGACGTTAAACATGGGTGACAGGTCATGCCCTACCCGCACACAGGCTTTACAGTCACAGTAAAGAGACTGCACAGCCCTTAGCAATCGGCCATCCACACCATACCCCGGCAACATTTCCCACATTTTCTTCCTTACAACCTTATCGAATGCTTTTTCAATATCCACAAAAGCACAGAAAATCTTCTGGTTAGCAGCCAGAAGCTTTTCCGTGATCATGCGGAGAGAAAACATTTGATCCGTGCATCCTCTTCCAGGTCTAAATCCGCATTGTGCCTCCCATAGAAATCTTTCCGATTTCTCTTGCATGCTACGTGTCAAAATCTTCGAGTAAACTTTACTTGCTAAACTGGTCAAGCTGATCGCCCGATAGCACCCGCAGTCAAAATGTGAACCTTTACCTTTATATAAAGGCACAATGACTGCGGATCGCCAATCATCCGGGACATCCCCCGTCCCGATGAAAGCTGTCTCAGACGCGAGGCCCACTATACTTGACCATTTCAGCAGTAACTCTGTCTAGTCCCGCAGCCTTATTATTATATTAATATTTCGTTTAAAGCTGCAAAAAAGGTTTTCTGTTTAATTAACACAAAATATTTTTTTGACTGCTTGATGAAGGTGATACGTATTTTGTTACCGTAAAAAATTGTCAAATAATTAAAAAAAATTATAAACGGAGCGGTTTACAACAGTGAAATTCAAAGAGCTTCCAAGGAATAAAATCTAAAGCTAATAAAAATATCAAAGCGATAAGTTCAGCTTTTCGATAGATATCTTGTTTACAGCCATACTGGCCAAATCATGTCTAAGGGAAATTATTTTCAAATGACTTTTTTTAATAATAATCGACATAAATAATCTTATAAATATGTCATAAGTATTAATTGAAATCTCTTGCTATGGTGTATTTTTTTATTCTATAAGTGCAATATAAAGCTGGTGGAAGTTATTTAAGTTGAGTGGATCGCGATTTTTTGATTTGGTGACATGAAAGTAATAATATTATTTAAGGACATATTTTATAGATAGTACAAACAATGTAATGTCAAACCCACTACACTCACTACAATCACTACTAAAGTACTACAATCACTTTAATATAAATAAAGTTATTATTTTATTATTTATATTTTATTAAAGATATTATTAAAGTAATAATATTTTTGAAATAAATATAATAATATCATTGCTTATAGCGTATTAAAAACGCAATATAAAATATATGTATAAGAGAGAAGGAGACGTTGTACATTACTTATCTACCTTGCTGTGCCACGAGGGGTACACGAGGCATTGAATTCTATTTATATGAATATTCATACGTTCATAATTACTACCAAATTGTATATAACATCTTCGCTTACAGCGTATTAAAAACGCCATATAAAATCTTAACTTTGCGACAGAAGGAGATTCTCTACATTACATTTCTCCCTAACGGTGCCACTATGGGGTTCACGAGCCATTGAATTTTATTTTATATGAATATTCATACGTTCATACTTACTACCAAAATGTATATAACATAATTTCTTACAATGTAATACAACTCAATATAAAATCTATGTGTGAGACAGAACGAGAGTACAGACTCTCGTTCTGTCTCATACATAGAATGTACAGACATTACATGTCAGCCTTGCGGAGCCATGAGGGTACACGATGAATTGAATTATATTTTATATGAACATTCGTCATCATCATCATTATTACAGCCCTTCACAATTCCACTGCTGAACATAGGCCACCTGCATCCATTGAATTCCTGCATGTCTTACCAGGTCGTCACTACAAGTAGTGGGTGGACACCCTACACTTCGTCCGCCGCTACGAGACCGCCATTCAGGAAACATTTTCCCCTTCGGTTGTCGGTTCTTCGAGTTATATGGCCGGCTCATTGCCACTTCAACTTACTAATCCGTTGGGCTATGACGGTCAGTTGGTTCTACTGCGGATATCATTTTTATATTTATCACGCAGACAAAATCCGCGCATAACCCTCTCCATATCTCGTTGAGCGACCTTGAGCTTCCTTATCCGGCCAGCAGTGAAGGACCACGTATTAGTTCTATAGGTTATCACTGGCAACAGGCACTGATTGTACAGTCTCGTTTTTGAAAACTTGAGTTTTGATGTATACCTGACGAGGAGATGAGCCGTAATTTCCCGAACGCTGCCCAGCCGAGTTGAATCCGCCGATTGACCTCTCGGTCGAAGTTGGACTTACCTAGTCGGACTATTTGTCTCAGGTAAATAAAGCCATTGTTGCTCTACTGTAAAAACACTTCAGAACTTCGTTTTATCGACAGACAACTTGGTAACGCTGAAGGGAATGCAGCACCGCACAAATTTCGACGTAATCATAGGCTTTCTCCTAATCCACATACGGCAGACATAGTGGCAAATGGTACTTCGAACTTCTGTACAATTTGCCGAATGGTATGCATGTGGTCTATAGTGCTAAAGCATTTTTGAAAACT
This sequence comes from Parnassius mnemosyne, assembly GCA_963668995.1. Classification (NCBI taxonomy): domain Eukaryota; kingdom Metazoa; phylum Arthropoda; class Insecta; order Lepidoptera; family Papilionidae; genus Parnassius; species Parnassius mnemosyne. The sequence goes on from CAVLGL010000084.1 coordinate 24,074,990, forward strand.
GGCTTTGTCGGGAGGCTGGAAGTCGTCGAGTCTGCATGCGAGACGATTCGTAATGCGGCTCAGAAGGGAAATCGGTCTGTAGTTCTTCAAGAGAGCGTTGTCGCCTTTCTTAAAGAACAAGGCAACCTCACTTCTAATCCACGCCTTCGGAATAGACCCACCATTGAGGAGGGAGTTAAAAGGCTTCTGAAATTTTTCAAGTACCTGTTATCCACCCTTGTTGTTGTCTCTTTCTAGTAAACGGATCTCTAACAAAGACTTTGGAGCCCTGGTACCGCTTGATCGCTTCTTCAATTCGAGCTGTCAAAACAGTTTTGTAACTTATGATGAAAGGTTCGGGACTTTAGATTGGAGCACGAGGAGGACGGAGCGTTGAATTCATTAGACGAGACCTCTTCAATTTAACGCTTAAGTTCAGTGTGCCGCTAACCATTCGGTGACCTTTACCAGTTTTCACTCTGGACATCACTCAATAGTTTCCGTCTAGGCGTCATAATGAAGTCAATCTTATTTTTTGCCAAACAGTTGGGATCGACCAAGCCCACTTCCTGTGGGGCCAAAGAAAAAGTTCATCATAAAGAGTCCCTCTTTCTCCATGAAGTTGGCCAGCTGCTGGCCCCTGGGGTTCCTTTGCCCTATTCCAAATTCCCCTACCTTCCGCTCACCGTCCTTTCTTGTGCCTAGTTTTGCATTGAAGTCTGCCATTAACACCGTCTTCGAGAAATGCATGGCTTTAGAGATATGCTCATACATTTTCTCCACCTCATCGGAATATACTGAGGTTTGTGTGTAAATTTCATAAAACAAAAGTGCTAATTTCTATTTAATTTTCTGTTATTAGGGTTATAAAGTATACAAAGTTTAATAGTAAAGAAAATAAAATCGTAGTTGGTGATACAGTAAAAGTAAGAAATTTACTTATTGTTTTTCCTATTTAAATTTGGGTTTATATTGTGATGTTAAACGATTCTTTTTTCTGGTGTTTATAGGTTTGAAAAGGCGTAATATACTATATAGCAATAAGTCAGACAGCTAGATAGGTAAAATGTTTTATAGGAGAATACATTTATTTTTAATGTGCATAGCAGGCATTCATTCGCTTCTCGTCCTAAAAGAAGTGGTATTAGTACTGAAAATATGTACGTAATAACTTAAGGTAGAAGGCCCCTAAGTAGGGACTGAATAAATTAAACGACTTGGTATTAAATGGATCTCACAAATTTTTACGGTAGAAGTACGGTACGGTAGAACTGAGTTGCTCTCTCTCTCTCTCTCTCTCTCTTCCTGGCTATGTGTCCCACATGGTGGTGGGGTCAGCCTTTCTTGTCTTACGCCTCCACTTCGCTCTATCCTCGACTTCATTTTCGGAGACTTCGCACTCTCTCATGTCCTTTACCACTACATCTTTCCATCGTGTTTTGGGTCTGCCCCTGGATCTTCGACCTGGGATGGAGAGTTGTAGTGCCAAGTTCCCTACGTAGTCGGGTGGCCTCTTCTTCACGTGCCCATACCATCGCAGCCTACTTTCCTGCATCTTGTCAGCGATGTCGCGCACGCCCAAGCTTCCTCGCACGTACTGGTTGCTGATTTTGTCGCGCTTGGTAACGCCGCACATCCACCTCAGCATCTTCATCTCAGCAACTTGCATGGTATGCACATTCTTTTGAGTTACGGCCCATGTTTTACTGCCATACAATAGGACTGGTCTGGTAGAACTGAGTTGCGAAACTTGCTATTTTTACAAGTTATGTTTTTGACAGCATCTTATTTCTTTTTGTAAATAGTTATATCTAGTTACCTATCTACACCTATTATTCCATTATATTATACATATACAGGTGCGATTTATTTACTGCAAATGTAACTTTGTAATCCTATATATTTATATGATATTACAAAGTTAATTATGCAGTTGATGTATCTAGAAATCTGGACCAAAATTGCAAAATATTTTAGTTTTTCCTTGATTTATACACTAAACACTAATTGTGTTATAAATTTGAAACTTCTATGTCTGCTAGAAGTGCCTTAGAGTTTTGATGATCGGTCAGTCGGTGAGTAATAAAATTAAGAAACTTTGACTAGTTATAATTCTTAAACTAGTGGTTTAAATTTAATGAAATTTGAAGTATACCCAGTTTATACAATGCCTAATTGGTTACTGAAAATTTAGGCTTCTAATTTTATTCACAACGAAGTTATAGGGGGTGGAAAATAGCCTGAACTACTTTGAGAAAAATGATGGTACGGCCGTGCCGCTTTTTTGCTCGACTTGGCGGGGGCACTGCCGTGCCCCCAGATAAATTAAATGATAAATAATTTATAGTGAGAAATTATATTATCTGGATTTATAAATTGATTATTTTTGTTTAGTTGGTTAAATAATTATGACAACTAATATGAAATATGAAAACTTATGACAATAAATAATTAAAATGTGGCAATCATATTTTTAAACATTTTCTACTTAGTATACAAACACATAGGAGGCGTCAACGAATATAATTAATTGATCATAGTAACTTACTGATATATACCTACATTTAAACATATTATAGAAAGAGATTGGTCTTGCAACTCGCAATATTATATATGCAATTTACTGTATTATTCATATCCTTATCGAGATTTTCGTGCGCGCTAGCTAATTCAGTGCTTTATTTATTTATTTGTTAATTTCATTAGCACACAGTATGACATAAAAAATTAACACACTAAATTATAAATGAAAAGTAACAAGCTCACTGATATGTATTTCCATAACAAGTGAAAATTACATTCACCAACAAATACATGTAAAACATTGAGAAGAAAAAAAAGGAAAAATGAAAATATTTTTTTTCCATGTAAATGAGGACTCACCAATAGATGATTGGAGTTTTCTTTTATAGGATAGGGTGACAAACGAGCACACAGTTCACCTGATGGTAAGTGGTTGCTGTGGCCCATAGACATCTACATCTATCCTCGTTTGTGAATGAAAATGCAGATGCGTTGTCACTCGTGAGGAGTAAGATGAAGTGCCTCTTTTTCAGTAAAAAGAGTCTCCAGTTCTCTACACTCACCATACGGAACACAGCAGTGTTAAGCTGCTATTTTAAGCTGGTATTCTGTGAGAGCGTGGTCTTTACCCGGTCGGGTCGACCCATTCGTGTTACAAATATACTACTAATATAGCTGCAGCATGGCTCTACCACGTATACAGAGTATTCCAAGACCTCTATCTCAGCAACCATTATGAACAACCGTTAAACCTTACACTCTTAATTAATTGCAGGATTTTCTTACTCCTGAGGGTTTTCATTTCACCTGGGTCGAACCGTAACTTCTCCATATCTTTTTACCATATGTCGAGGGTCATATCACTTTTTATATACAACATTTCAGTAAATCTTAAATAGTTAAAGGGTATGTTCAGTGTTTTTGCGAATTACTTAAGACAAAAACGGGTTTAATTAAGAAATGGCTAAGAATGACATTAGATAAATAAAGGTGTATAATCCTGAAATCAATGATGATGGTGTTGCAAAAAGTGACAAAAATAAAAAATAAATGCACTGAAGATTATCTTGAAATGGATGATTGAAGGTGCTTCAGGGTGAGGCCCTTGTTAATAACTCAATAACAATTAGTTTATTCTCATTATGTGAATATTATGAAATTGAACCATTTATAATAGATTTTCCAACAAATGATTCCAAGTTAATCCACTAATTCCAAGTATGAACAATGATTCCAAGTTACAATATATAAAAATAAATGTTAATTATGTGCTGTATTTAAAAGCTAAAGAGTTTTAATTATGATAATAACAATCACATAATTGACCATCTTATTTTTTTTTGTAACTGGTAAAATGTGGTTATTGCATTTTATCACGGACAGAATAAATTTTAAATAAATTGCTGCACATAATGCAACGTAATTACATGGCTTCTAATATTTGCGCTAAAATCTCTATTAAGTGAGTACAATAGGGGAGTAAATTAAATGGCTTTAGCAAAATTCTGCCTCAACATAAATGAACGTTATTTTCATACGCTTTAGTAATGCAATTCTTGAACTAACTGCTATATATGTTACCTTAGTTAAATTATACTTTGGCTATGTATATGAAGTAATTTATTATCTACGTTTTTTCAAAGAAAAAAAGATTAGAGCATAGTTTTCTTCTGCCGTTTATTAGGCCTATACTCATCTTGTAAGGGTCCAGGATAATCTATTTCCGTCGTATTACAAAAAATAGTTTAAAATTAGTCTCAGAGTTAAAATATAATCTGATTCACGCAAAAAGTCCCGAGGGAATTTGCGAACTAAAATTTAAAGTATGCAATTTGATAGCAAATGTCAAATTTCACGACGACTGTGGCGTCACGGTTAAGGATGGACTTCTTTAATAGAAAGGACGTTTCTAAAACGACAGTTTGAATATTAGACTATTCATAAGCCACATTTTAATAAGATGGTTTGAGTTAATTGTTGTCAATATTTCGAGATTGTTTTTTTTTTTAATTTATCAGCTTTAATTTTTTTAAAGAAAATTTAGCCTGCCTATATAAATGTGTCAGCAGATTTAATGGTCCCTCGAAAAATTTTACTTATAAGTGGCGCAAGCTTTTCACAATATAGTACATTTTCTGCCGACTTCCAAAAAGGAGCCGGTACTCAATTCGACTGTATGTTTTTTTTTTTCGTTTTTTTTTTATGTGTGTTACCTCAGAACTTTTTTCTGGGTGAACCGATTTCGATGATTCTTTTTTTATTTGAAAGCTGGTACTTCTCGTGTGGTCCCATATGAATTTGATCAAGGTCAGACCAATAGTTTTTAAGTTATTCTTAAATAACTTATATTGAAGTCGGCTGTACAAAATTTTTAATTTTAAATTATCTATTTGCGTTTAGTATATCACACTTAAAGTTTTTTTTTATAGGAGAGGGGGCAAACGAGCATGCGGCTCACCTGATGGTAAGTGACTACCGCCGCCCATAAACAACTGCAACACCAGGGGAATCGCAGATGCGTTGCCGGCCTTTTAAAAAGGAGTACGCTCTTTTCTTGAAGGTCCCTAAGTCGTATCGGTCCGGAAAAATCGCAGATGGTAAACGATTCCACAAGGAGGTCGTGCGAGGAAGAAAACATCTTCTAAATCACACAGTGGTGGACCGCCAATCATCCAGATGGTGTGGATGGTATCGGGAGTTCTGCCGCGATGTGCGTTCGTGAAATTTGGCGGCTGGGATTAATCCGAACAATTCTTCAGAGCACTCCCCATGGTAGATGCGAAAGAAAATGCAAAGGGATGCAACATCTCTTCGCAGTGCCAATGAATCGAGCCGATCGGAAAGGGCTCGGTCGTCGACAATTCGAGCCGCTCTGCGTTGGATGCGGTCAAGTGGAAGGAGCTGGCACTGGGGAGCCCCTGCCCAGAGATGGGAACAGTATTCCATGTGAGGCCGAACTTGCGCCTTGTAAAGTAGCAGGCGGTGTGCCGGCATGAAATACTGTCCCGCTCTGCTGAGCACGCCAAGCTTTTTAGAGGCCAATTTGGCCTTCCCTTACAAGTGACCACGAAATTGCACGTCACTCGATACGTCGACTCCGAGGATACCGATACTGGCTGAGGCAAGAAGGGGAGTGCCTTGAAACTGAGGAGATACGACAAAGGGGTTCTTTTTAGCGGTAAACGCGCAAACTTGTGTCTTCTGAGGATTAAATTGGACTAGATTTAGTCGCCTCCAATCCGAGACTTTGTTCAGCAAAGACTCGACTTCAGACACAAGTTTGTTCCGGTACTCAGCGACGTTTTCCCGAGAAATATTGGCACGGCCGGTGTATAGAGCATCACCAGTGCTGTCATCCGCATAGCAATGAATGTTACCAGTTAGCAACATATCATTGATATGCAGAAGAAACAGCGTTGGTGATAGCACACAGCCTTGTGGAACACCAGCGTTAATAGGCTTGTAGTCAGAGCATGCACCGTCTACAACGACCTTGATGCTCCGATCTGCAAGGAAGCTGGTGATCCAATTGCACAATTTCTCGGGAAGCCCATAGGAAGGCAGCTTTGAAAGAAGCGCTTTGTGCCAAACCCGATCAAAGGCCTTCGCAATGTCCAGACTAACGGCCAACGCCTCCCCCTTGGACTCTACTGCCTCCGCCCATCTATGGGTCAGGTAGACCAGAAGATCACCAGCTGATCGACCCCGACGAAAATCGTATTGGCGGTCACTAATCAGCTGGTGATCCTCAAGGTACCGGATGAGCTGGCAGTTAATAATGGATTCCATTATTTTGGAGAACAAGGAGGTGATCGCGATAGGCCTATAGTTGGATGGGTCTGAGCGGTCGCCTTTTTTAGGGATCGGGTGGACAAAAGCTGTCTTCCATGAATTTGGGACTACGCCTTGGGAGTAGGAGTACCGGAATAGACGCGTTAGGACCGGTGCCAACTCCGGAGCACACGTCCTCAGCACAATTGGGGGGATTCCGTCGGGCCCACTCGACTTCTGGATGTCCAGGGAGAGCAGTGCTTTGCGAACTGAGCGCTGTGAGAACAGCACATCCGGCATGGAGCGCTCACACCGCGGAATGGTCGGCGGTGTTTTCCCCCCGTCATCAAGAGTCGAGTTGGACGCAAAAAGGGAGCCTAAAAGGTCGGCTTTGTCTTTTGCGTCATGGGCCAGTGAGTCATCCTCCCTGTGCAGAGATGGTAGTGATGGCTTACAGAAATTCCCTTGGACAGCCTTGGCGAGAGACCAGAATGCACGGGTTCCCGAAGGAAGGCGGACTAGTTTCTCGCCAATTCTGCCTATGTGCTCTGACTTTGCCTTGGCAATAACTCTTTTGAAGGACCTGGAGGCGAAGTTATACTTCTTTTTAAGTGTGCTAGTATTTACATCCCGAGTCGCCGAAGCCGCAGCCCAGGCTTGATAACACTCCTGCTTACTGCGTAATGCAGTCTTACAGGAGCGACCAAACCAAGGCTGAGATCTGCCTCCGATGGGTACCACAGATGATGGAAAAAATAGTTCCATTCCCTGTAGCACCACATCAGTGACAGAGTCAGCAACAGCGCTGGGATCATCCGGCGAGAAGCAAACCCGCCCCCATGGGTAGGATGCAAAGAAGGACCGCATTCCGTCCCAATCCGCCGACCTGTAATGCCAAACACGGCGGCAACCTGCAGAACGCATCCGCGAAGGGAGCGTGAGTGGCACCACACTCCGGATCAGACAATGGTCCGAAGAGCCGAGAGGGGCATCGACGAAAACCTGATATCCGTCCGGATGAGAGGTCAGCAGAAGGTCCAACAGGGAAGGTGTATGATCCTCCACATCTGGAATCCGCGTAGGCGAAGTAACCAGTTGTGTCAGACCATATGCCAAGGCAAAGTCATAAACAGATCTCCCCGCATGATCGGTTAGACGTGAACCGAGCCATTCGGCATGGTGGGCGTTAAAATTGCCAAGGATCACGATCTCTGCGGATGGGACCTGTTGTAGCAAGAAATCTGTAGCCATTTGGACGTGGTCGATGAGTCGGTCTGTTTCGGCATTACCGCTATGGGACCTATAGAGCCACCCGTAGACGCGCGGATGGTCGTCGCTGTCTACGCGTAGCCAAAGGATGGACAGGTCTGAACCTTCAAGACTGCCGAGGCGTCGAGAACAGATGTCCTCTCTGACATACACGCAAACTCCAGCCCGAGGCACAAAGGAATGCTCCAATTTGTACCCCGGGTAGGATAGATACGAAATATCAGCCGGAGAGGAAACCTGCGTCTCGGTCAGAAAGAGCAAGGCCGGCTTCGCCGTCTCGAGATGGTAGTGGACGGCGTTTAGGTTAGAGTGAAGTCCCCTGATGATGCAGAAATTCACGGATAGCGTGGCAGGGGTCGCCTCGGTGTTCTTGCTCAGTTTGCCCCTAGTAGTAATGCTTTTGAGCGGAATTTCGCCCCCCCCCAGAATTCGCGGGGCAGCCTGAGCACCCACGCTCAGGATCGGAATAACATGGTCGTGGATGCTCAGCGAGGGATTCTCCAGGGGTGCTGGTACCCTCCTGGGGTAGTTCTTCGTGTAATTCCGCTACCATTTTGATGGGGGGGGGGGGGGGGAATTGGGCCTCCGGCCACCTGCACTCACCAGACGAAACGCAGAAGCAAAGCTTCTACTTCACGCCGGTATTCTGTGAGGTCGTGGTACCAACCCGGCTCGAGCCGGCCCATACATGCAACAGCAAAAACTGCTGCGTGGCTCTACCACCGTTACAATCTTACCAGTAATGCAACTCTAATGATCGCGTGTCTTGGATTTTTAAGACAAGCGTTAAAACCCTGACCTACCACGGCTCTAATTACGTACTACTAAAAGAAAATTGTTGTGGCACTTATACCAGGGTGTTCTTAAAAATTTCCGACCTCAACGTGAAGATGGCAGAACTCATCAATAAATGTCAGTGAATGTAGTTGTGTATCTTTTGATCGCATTGAGTTACGCATCAAAATTGTTGACCATTTTGGATGTTGTAACGAACCCCCCCCCCATCCTTTTTCTTTTCTACTATATCCCACTTATACTTGTATTTCTTTAGAATCTATATCTGTAAGATATATAAATACATCTAATTTACGTGACCAGTATAACTTGATCTTTCTAAAGGTTTAAATATAGGCCGTTTAATAAATTTATGGCGTGATCGTCTTAGTTAGGACCCTTTTTTACGTTGTGTTTGTATAGTAACTTAGTTCTTTTAGGTGTATCTTGGAAGAATGAATATTCACGAGAGCAATCGAAAGCTGTTGGTAGAGTCTTATAAGCTAAAGAACCCCGTTCACGAAGACAGAGCTCAAAAAGGTTAAGAACAATAAATTGTCCCTATTCCACTTGTATCTGGTTCACAACAGTCAATTCCTTATTAATTAATCCCTTCCCGCTTGGAAAAGGCTCACAATATTTATATCAAATACCAGTTACAAGGGCTTCGCTCTCCCACATTTTAAAAAAAAATGTGGAGGAGGTACACGGCCCCACACACGCCGCGCACGGTGAGCGCCAACCATTTTAATGCGCTCCCCCCGTAGGGTACGCAAAGTTGGGAACTGGACCGTAGTCCACAGCAAAATAACTGGCGAACCAGTAAAAGAGGACTTGGCCCCTTGATAGTGTGTAAGCACAAACATCGACCGAAGTCGCGCATGTCAATGCGTGTAAACGCCATACAGAATACGATCAAATCCAGTCACAGTGAATGTACGTCACACGGGTTAGGCAACAATAGGCACACTGACCATAAAAAGCCCTCCGTGAGCGCCACCACCTGCCAGACCGCCGTTCCTGCAGACGTGATGTAAGTGTAAGGCATCACCACCAATTGCATGGTCAGCACGGCCAATTGGCCGCAGAGCGTGTCATGAGTCTACCGCTCACCTCAAGGGAATGGGGTCCCACGTTGCGCGGCTTTCGGCCGCAGCCTTGAGAGCCTCCTCAGATTCTCCCTCCAGCTACCACCCGCATGAGGTCAACACATATGCTCCACCAACCAATACAATGGCAGATATAGCCAATAGGCAGTTATAAGATAATATTAATAATTCGCCATCAGAAAGGGTTTGTGTCACTGACGTTGAGTATATGCATTTTTCGATCATGTTTGTCTCACCCACCAACAAGTTGCCTTCAATCTCTCAAAGGTGGGAACTTTATAGAGATATATTATTAAGTTGTTATATAAAACATCATGGAGGGCAGACAGTCTGCAGCCCCGCTATGTAGGGACCCGACTTGGGCAAAGCTACTTAGGTTGTGAGTCAAACCAAGACGCAGAGAGCGCCATTGAGAATAGCGACCCGCCAAACAACCATCGTAGAGACGCAATGCTACAGAATGCAACAAGCATCAATACGACTATCGTCGGGCTTACACCATCCCAAGGTCCCCCATACAGTCCCAGCAGACATCACCACCCACATACCTCCATCGACCAGAACCACAAGATGCATCGAATCAGGTGCAGCACACCCGCAGATCCATCACAAGACACAATACTGCAAGTAGCAGTAAGCATCAATGCAACTATCATACGGATGGCGCCCCCTCACAACACACCCACATGATCCCTATCGACTTTGGTAACAAAATTTGATAATGTTGTTAACCAAAAATACCACCAACGTATCATAGTAGCACGGTACTAAGACGTCAGTAGCCAATACTCCACGTATCATAGCGCTATTGCACTAAGACATGAAGTTGAGTATGCTTGCTGCACTTAAAAGTACTACCAAACACACTCACCCTAATCCGAAAGATAGCCGACGTATCATAACGCTATGCGCTAAGACGCCGCCCACAACCGGTAGGGGTGTGCGATGTCCACGGGCAAGTCGTATTGCTACAACAAACCCGCTTACCACCGGCACTAAGATGATATGTCTAGGACACATCGGTTAGTGAGTCCAAGTTTACCTCGGTCTCAGAGGCTGCGAAGCAACCTACACGCCACTATAATAATCCTTTTCAAGTCCCATTTCTTTCAATATAATGCTTTTACATATTTGAGACCTTCCACATATTTGCTTTATTTCATAGACCATACTACTGTATGTCTTATTCATATGGGACTTCAAGTCATAACTCTGCTATCATAATGCTTATGCATCATAGAGACCTTCTATATTAATGCTTTGGTTCGTCAGACCTTACTATGTTAAGTCCCTAATATAGGACTAGTCATTGTGCAACCTTAGTACTAGCAGTCGGTCAGCCGACCACCCCATATATATGTACAACCTTGGGTATGTGTCTCCGACAACGCCCCAATATAAGGGAACATTACAAGAACACGTTCATCAACTTGGAAAATTTTTATCCATTTTTTCTATTATTATTACAAATGTTATTTATCTTTGTTATTGCAATATAATCGCCTTGTATTTATATGATTTGATATATTTTGAACATTTTAAGCAGGTTTTTAATAAATTTAGAGATTTTTAGAGACATTTTATGCGTTTGCTAATATTATAATATTCAATATTCCAAATGGATATTTTTGAACTTTATGCTTATTATTTGCATTTAATTGTTTAAATTATAATTTCTATGACATTTTTAAATGTCTGTATAATGAATTTAATTATTATTTATTAATAATAATTATTTATCAATAATAATTATGAGGCGTCACAATGTGTAGTTGTTATTTGACAGTCGTTTGAGTGAGTCGATGTGAGTGTGTTTGTGAAAATGGAAAAAATTGAGCTGTCATTAAATTTTTATTTTTGAAAGGCAATATGCCTACGCAAATCAAAGATGAGTCGGACTCTGTGTATAGGGACTCTGTACTATCATTTACCACAATGAAATTTTGGGGTTGAATTTAAACGCGTGAGAGCTTGGGAGATGATGAACTATCTGTCGAGACGTACAAAAACTTCAGCTACTGATGATATTATCGCTAAAGTTCACTAAATGGTGCTAGATAACCACCGAATTAAAATGAGAGAGATAGCAGAGGCTGTGAAAATGTCCAAAGAACGTGTTTGTCACATTACTAAATCAAGATTTAGGCATGAGAAAGCTGTCAGCGCGTTAGGTGCCGCGTTTGCTTACGTTAGACCAAAAACGTGTTCGAATGAACATTTCCAACGCTCTGTTGGCGCAGTTTAGGCGAAATAAATCCGAGTTTTGGCGCCTATTAACTACTGTAGATGAAACTTGGATACGCCATTATACATCCGAAACGAAAATACAGTCAAAACAGTGGACTTCAAAGGGGCAACCTGCTCCAAAAGAAGTAAAAACTGTTTTTTTCGGGTGGAAAAGTAATGGCGACTATTTTTTGGGATAGTCATTTGGGATAGATAACAAATTTAAACTGATATATCTGTGAATCAAGATAACTTTCTTTTAATTTTTTTTCTTCAAATTATATTTTTATAAAATATTAAATAACGATAGTATTTTGAAAGGATCTTGACTCGTCTTGCTGCTGTTTTATCGTTTAAATAATAGTTTGAAGTGGATTTTGCTACATAAAAATGATATAGGTTTTGTATTTAGTGTCTGCATATGTTTAACTATTAACAAAAATGACGAAACAAGTGCTTGATAAAAGCCTCAAGTTATTTTGTTTGCTTAGGGGGCGGAAGAGCTTAAGATACTTACTATCATTATCGATTGTCCGCGTTGTTAAGCTGTCGTCAAAATCTTCCAAAGACTTCGCAATGTGGTGAATCAGCATTTTGTGAAGAAGTTTTATATTTTTTTTTAGATGATAAATTCCCGTTATTTTTCACTGGCAAAAGTATAAACTTACCAACCATAGCCAAAAAAAACTGTAAAAAAAGTAACAAATAATTTTTTTTTTTTAATATTGCATTTATCCAATTTAACATTTAAAATATTAACTACTTTAAGTTATACTTTTAATTAAAACGTGCACTTTATTTGCCTCTGTATCTCAAATCTAATGCTCTCGTAATTTTTTATGACCAAGGCTCTCCTTATAGCTCTTAATTTGGAGAGCTGGTATTCAATAAAGTGCCATTAAGATTAGTGAAGTTGTTTGTAAATAGGTTATTTTGGAGATTTACGATTAAACTCTTTTAACATTTATGTACTCTGTTTTATGTTATCAATAAATATATTTACTCTATTATTATGTTATATAATTTACTAACTTCATCGTATTTATTTAGGGTTTTAATCGCTGCTATCGGCGTGGGTCTCAGGTACATACAGCGCTGTCATAAGATTATGAGATTTTTTCAGAAACTTTTGCGATTACGTGAGTTACTTTTGAAAGCTATTATAATACCTCTTGCTTGAAGTCAAAAATTCTTAGTGGTTGTTTAAATTCCGCCATTATACGACAACGACGCAAACTCTTGCTTGCTTCAAAACGATCCTAGATATTAGAAGAGGCCTGTGTATAACATTGAAACGTCAGTAGACAGTCTATTATCTTACCCTCCGTATTACGCTTAGTACTAAAAATTAGTAAGTGAAATGCATACGGTAAATAATTTCAGTTCATTTCTTAAACTTGTTATATTATTTTATACTTCCGAAACTGTTACCAATGCCGAGCCAATGTCAAGCATAAAATGCTTTCGTTATAATTGTTAATTAATTTTGCCATATTAAAAGCCAACTCCCCATTCTATCTCATGGGTGTCATTTGAAGCTATTACGGGAAAAATACTAGAAAAATCTTATGATTTCCTATTGATGGCATTACCCTTTTGCTTACGTCAGACATAAAATACACGTCGACGACGGACAGCAGCATCAAAGATATTATCAGTATTTCTGTCACTACAATCGTCAATACGAATGACAATCATGACCATTAAGGCAAACGGAACAGGAGATGAACAACAACATCTTTCTAATAAGAACGCAAAAAATATTTTAAAAAATGAACCCTGCTTCCAAGCATGGCTACTATGGCACACGCCCCGATTATGAAGCAATCTTTATATTCAACAGTGGACTTTTGTCGGAGTATAATTAATGAACGGTGAAAAATTTACAATATGTGTAATTTTTACCTTCATGCATGCAATTATAAGCATAAATTACAAAATTGCCTTCCGTTAGTAACTGCGGAAAATTCTAATATAGCCATTTAATCTAGTCCTCTGTTGTAGTCACTTAATAGAAATTTCAGCACAAATATTCGTGCCGAAATAATAACATTTAGAATAAACAATTTTTACGGATTTTATTTCGTTTATTACTACTTATTTTTAATTCTATACGTTTCGAGTGCTTTGCAGCACCCATGGTCTAGACATCTGACACAAGTTGTTGACTTTGACATGGTCCTTATGTCAAAGTCAACAACTTGTGTCAGATGAGAATACACGCAGAATAGTAAAAACAGAACTAATAGGCCTAAAACAACTAGGAATCTTATTAAAAAATACACCGAGAAATTAAATATATACGGTAATTCGTTTACTTCGTCGTCGTAATACGTTTACTACACACATGTACCAAACCATCGAAGTTGTATAGGTTACCACAATTACACAAACCGAACGCTCCATTACGGTCAATAGTGAGTCAGATCGTTTCGCCAACTTACAGATTGACTCAACACTTAGCAAAAATACTATCACCACTCAGAAGACACACAAGAGCACACACTAAGGATACATACCATTTTGTCAGTGAGACAAAGACCTACGCCTTACTGGTAATGAAACCATGGTCAGTTTTGATGTTCAGTCTCTATTTGCATGCCTTAAAGATTGCATCTCAATTGTAACTAGGGAGCTAGAGAAAAATAACATGCCTGCAGAATATGCAGTATTACTCAAACATTGCCTTACATCTGGCTATCTATTGTGGAATGATGAATTCTACAAGCAAGTAGATAGTATGGCGATGGGCTCACCTGTATCTTCCATTGTCGCCGATATATTCATAGATGATCGATGTTTATCTCCGGATAATTTTCTCTACTATGAGTGAATCTAATGTCTAGCTGTAGGCTATTTGAAAATAGGAGAATAAGAAGGATTCAAGAAAATATTTAAGAAGCCTGTTTGTTTCTAAAGGTTCACCAATCCGGCTTATTTACTACTAGCTATTCCCCGCGACATCGAACCCGTGGAATTTATTACGACGGATTTGATTTTTAATTTTTTTGCGCAGAACCCTATTTCTTTTACTAAAATAAAAGTAACCTAAGGCACTTTTTATAACACCGGCTATCTGCCAGTGAAAATCCCGTCGAAATCGGTCCAGCCGTTTCGGATATTAGCCGAACCAAACGGACAGACAGAGAGACAAAAATGTAATAATTGTTTTTTTTTGTTATAAGTACCGTAAATACTTCAATATGCATTTAGTAAAAAGCTTAATTTTGACATTACAAACAGCTTCTTTGCTTTTTGAATAGCTTGATGTATTGCGTACAGTTCAGCCTGAAAGACAGTGCAGAATGAATCTAATTTGAATTTTTTATAATCTATTTCTTGTTTATTTCTCCAAATAGAGATTGCAGCTCCAACCTTGCCCTCTATTTTACTTCCATCGGTGAATATTTGTATGCTATTTGTATGTGGTTCCTCTAATTTTTCTGATGTTGTATTTTCTATTATTTCAAAGTCGATTTCTTCTTCGCAGGTCGGATGCAGCATTTCCAAAAAACTTACTTTTTTTTCCTTTGGTCTCTCTGTCTTTAAGTAGGTTACCACTTGGCTGGCCCGTGGTATAAGGCCGGTGTGAGGTGGCCACTCCGTGTGGGCTTGGCAAGCTCACTTCGGATATGTGTCGGTGGGCTATGGCAAGAGGGGTGCCATCTCCCACTACCGCTGCAGCCGAAGTGGAGTCTCGAGGGAAGAGGTGTGTTGGTATGCCCATGCGCCACTCGCCCTATCCTCTGCGACTCCGACGGTGCAGTACGGTTGATGCGGTGGTGGTGGGGCCGCGGGGGAGAGGAGTGCCGGTATTGCGAGGCGGCGCTCTCGCTACACCCCGCGGTAGAAACTTGGTTGGCGGCGGAGCCAAAGACCAGATCCCCGCTAGCGTTGGGAAAGCGGGAGCTACCAAGCGCCTCATCCATCATTTTCCTGGCCCCATGACCTCCGCATATTGGACATGGGGAGGGGGGGGCGTTACGCCGGTGGAGTTGGAAGCCGTGGGGAAAGGCGTGTCTTGTGTTCCTCGGAGAATAGGGAGAAATCCTCCCCCGAGAAGAAAAAGAAAGAAAAAAATTCGTAGCTTACATTATAATATTCACAATAGTACATACTCGGCGCCGCTCGGTTTAGAAATGACAGCGCTAGCTGGTTGGCTTCTGATGATGTTTGTGCTATTAGCCTTTTGTCTTTTAGCTTCATCGGTCTCAGGGCTCGCGGCTTGAAAGGCCGTGAGCTGTAAAAAAGCTGTTTTTAATTATTCTGCATCGTTACTTACGTAAAGATGTTCACCTACGCCAGTTTAAAGTGCACGTAAATAAATTATCTAACGGCCGTTCTAACAGGTGATGATGGGCCGCGGCTCAGACGGCTAATTCGTATCGTTCGATGTTTTGGCCGGTGAGAACTACCCAGCGGGTGTAAGATGATGTGGAAGGGAGTGCGGCGCGCCTATCTGCGGAATCACTGTGTTCCATCCGTTGTCCTAACAGTGTTTGTGGCACTAGGTGATTGTGTAGTATTTGTGTGTTCACATTTCGGTCATTCGGTCTTCGTAATCAAGAGGAACAGGTGGTTCGATTAGAATATTAGAGGGCCTCCGGACGCTTTCCATAACGTTCGGAGTCAGAGCGTAGGTGGCTGCGTTTACCGCGTTTGGGATGGGTCTCGATCCTCTCGAAATAGCGCTAAGACATTTCCTTGAAATATTCAGATATCGTCGGAAGTTGACAGTCTCTGTGTAAGTCGTAGTTTCGTAGCTATCGATTTCTTGGGATTTTTGTTTTGGGGATTGAGAGTGGGGGTCCTTTGAAAGTGTATTGCAACACTTTCTTCAGGATCCACTTCGATTCTCCATAAGCGGAACCAATTATCCTAAGCGGTTGATAGCTGTATGGAGTATCTTGGTGTGAATTCTTTTGCTGTAATGGGCAACGAACAGTGCCAGCGAAAAGAGCAGTATTCACTACTGGATCCTTGGGGTAGTGACTCGTGCAGAGTGTTAAGAGAAGTGGGAGAGAGGACGGAGCCCTGTGAGACTCCAGCCTTGAGAGGACGCTTGAGCGAGAACCCTTTATTCGATAACGAAAGTGGCGATTGGCAAGAAAGGCTCTGATGATGTGGGTGAGCTTATCAGGCACTTTGAGTTTATACAACTTGTAAAGAAAGCCGTTGTGCCAGACTTTGTCAAACGCAGTGTGCTGAGGAGACTGATTGGTCTGCAACTGGAGACAAAGTTGCGAGATTTCCCAGTTTCAGAATTTCTATTACGTTTGCTTCCAGGCACTGGGGAAGGAGCAGCTGGAAGAAAAATACATTGAATATGCCTACTAGGTGGCATAAGAGCGGCGTGGAGAGAGATTTTAGTACCCTGTTACGAAAGCCATCGTGGCCCTATCCTGATTTCTTTTTGAGGCTTTTTATTACTTCTGTGACTTTATCGACTGTCACAGGATCTAAGGGGTTACCCGCAAGTGGTAGTGCAGCAATCTTACGTTCGACCTCCGTTTCAACCTTTGCAAGGTGAGCGAGATCTAGAGGTTCCCTAGAGGGAGTACATTAGCTCTCTAAGCTCTCCGCGAGGTTTTCGGCCTTTTCAGAGTCGTCAAAGGCGAGATCGGGGTTTCTTGGCCTAATGAGAGACGGCATAGTTGAGGACTGTTCTACTTTCAGAGCTTGGGTCATCTGCCAGAAGGCAGTATGAGATGGCTCAATATCTTCCAGCAAATTATCCCATTTATCATGTCTAAATTCAGTAAAGCGCTATTTCACCTCGTTTTGGATGCTGCTCAGTCGAAATTTGTGGCCCTAAGACAGTACGATAGTGATCGTATTGTTTAAGGGCCACGTAATTTGTACTGAACACCTGTCGAAAAGCTTGAAAGCTTTATGTGTCGATTGCTCGACACACAACTTTACGAGAGCATTCTTCAACTGCAGAGATGAGGTGGGCCGGTAGGGCGCAAAGTGCTCGGAAATCGTAGACTCGAGTTTGACCTCGAGCTTACGCCAGTCTATGATGGGTTTGGTCTGAATAACCTCACCTGCGGGCTGGCCCAGCTGCATTAGGACTCTATGGTCCGAGTTGAGTTCTAAAATTGTTTCGATCGATCACATCGACAAGCGGATATCTGTGACTATTATCGCTATGTCAAAGATGTCCGGTTGGTGACTGGTCGCGAATGGTTAGCGGGTTGGAGTCTCAGGTGCGATAACATCGTAGTTTAGTCGCTCTGTGAGATCAAATAATGTATTACCATTTGGATTGCTTGTAAGCGAGTTCCAGGAGGAATACTTACTATTGAGTTCTCCAGCTTTTATGACACTGAAGCCTGGATTAAGTAATTCTACAATGTCTGATTCAGTTATACGTTTAAGCGGTGCTTGATACGCTGAATCTATGATAACTGACGCATGGCCAAAGATGGCTACTTTACATATAGAAACTTCTTTGTTAGTTAACAGGCGAGAGTCGATCAGTACGCGATGCAAGGACCTTTTTTAGTTGATCAAGATGCCACCTCTACGGCTGCTCAACGTATCATTTCCAACTAAGGTGTAATTTGCTATCTTATAATCGCGTTGGCTAGGCTTCAAGAAGATCATGCACTAGCATGATGTCTACATTACTGCGCTACTACATTTATGGGCTATTTTCGTTATCGCTTATCTATTACGCTATGATAAGACATAATTAAAGGTATTAGGTTTTATGCATGAAATTACTTCCAATACAGGTATTATGGAAGAGTTACATGGTCGAGCCCCATTGGTTGTGCAACGCTTCGGCCACTTTTGATGCCGTCGTGCACAACAATCATTAACTTTTTATCTCAAATATTTTTACTAGTATCAGAAAACTTGATCCACAAGGTATCAATGAAGTTATTGTTAAGGCAAGCCTCAAAAATACGTTATTTAGTCAATTTTTTTTAAATCTTTTTGGCTTTTAACAGACATTAATGCATGAATTCACATTTTGTGGAGAAAATTTATCTTCAAACGTTACCGTTTTATTTTCCATTTAACTAAATTTACGATGAAGTTTGTGAAGTCACAGTTATTTCTCTGGGCAAATTGCATAAGCGTAACCCAAAACTTGGGACATAAATGTATTCAACCTTTGGAAGAAAGTTATAAGAAGGTTAGGTTATTTTAAACTATTGTAAACAAAATGACAGAAACGTAAAAATTCCCACCTCAGGGGTAATTTTAAAGATACTACAATATAAGTGCAACTCAATCAGTTAATAAAGGAATAATAATAAACGAATATTAAAAACGCAAAAAAAAAAAAAACATATTAATGAAAAGATCATAATATTTTTGTAATATCGGCAAAATGTATGGTCAACTTCTTTTCTTTATTGTAACTTGTAACTTAAACAAAACTAGTAATTATTGTATGGGTTCATGATCATTACCATTACACCCCTTCAAAAGTTCAAAGCTGAACATAATCCTGAGCCATCAACTTTCTGCATGTCTTACTAGGTCGTTACTCCATCTAGTTGGGTAATTCTCCATCTGTGGGTCGTTACTCCATCTAGTTGGGGACACTTCGTTTGCCGGTACGAGGCTGCCACTCGAGAACCTTTCTTCCCCATCTGTTGTTGTATGAGTTTAGAAATAATTGTATATTTCTTAATAAGTTATATTTCGTAAACGTTTGTGTTTCTATGCGATGGTACCAAAACCTTGAAAGCAATCCTTCGTTACAAGTGAAAAGAGTAACCGGCTTTGTCACTCACCATACAGCATTATACAGCTATTATTTCTGGTATTTTGAGTTACCAAGCGGGCGATGAAAAGGGCTATCCTTGGATTTTCTCAATGTGATTAAATCCGTAACGTCAAGGTTACGGATTTTATCAATAGATATCAATATCTAGGAAAGGTGCTCCAGTAGCGTAGTGCTACACGCGTAGTAGCGTAGTGTCACTAGCGAGTGACGACTCGATGAAACACGCGGGCGATCGATAGATTGCTGGATGGATGGCTTAAAACTGGACTTTGTGGCAATCTATGGGAGAGGCTGGACCTGTGATGAAATGTACCTACTGATTTTGTTGATAGTGATTCTATTAATATAACCCATTCTCTGACGTAATCAGTATTTACACTTTCAAATAGTTTTAAAGTGCAAAATCTAGTTCTAAATTTGTCTATGAAAATGTGTAATTTAAATTTTATTTCTATCGATAACCATTGCAAACATACACGCTTTCATAAAATTTTATTACTTGCGTTCACTTTACAGCAAATAAAAACAAAAACTATTTATTTTTATTTCTGAACTTCGAAGCAGTTAGCGTACTGCAAAAAGAAAATTGTGTCAATTTGCTAAAGTTTTAATTTAACATAAGCCTTAAACCATTAATAAACAAAATTTTAAATTTATTATAATAGTATAATTTTATATTTCTAACTACTATATGGTGTCGGCGTGTGAGAATCCATCACCCCAGTTTGTCCCATGGGTTTCGTAAGAGGCGACAATCGGAATAGAAAAAAAATCTTATTGCTTAGTACGGAGCACGATACAAATAACAAAATTAATAAAAAATGTTACAAAACTAGATTTTTTATTTATTAGTTTTTTATTTAATAATTACCAGGTCGTCACTTCATTCAGTGGGGGGAGCTGTATGACCAGCCCATTGCCACTTCACCTTACTGATCCGTTGCGCTTTGACGGTTACTCTGGTTCTGCTGCTGACATCTTTATTACTTTCCCTATTACACAGACAAAATCTGTGCTTGGCCCACTCCATAGCTCGCTGAGCGACCTTGAGCTCTCTCATACGTCAGCAGTATAGGGCCAGTTCGTTTATCACTTTATTTATATTTAAAAAAAAAAACAGGTAAGTACAAATAGTTCTGCATATCTCTTATTTTATATTAGTTCATACTTTGTAACAAAGACACTTTCTGCAATTTCAAGTTGCGGTTGCTATTAGCGCTTGCGGAAATGGCTGGCTTTGACCATATAGTAATTAACTCTTATAATCATAGCATTAAAAATATTATTGTGTTAAGACTATCATTATCTTACATTTTAAAAATTAGCTTTAATTAGATGTACTTAAAGTTTATACGAAACCATTTTGGAGTACTTAGGTACTGTTTGTAAAGACATTGCAAAATCGTTAAAATAATCCTTCAAAACATTTCAAATCAATTATTAATATCACCTTTTCCTTGAGGAGTTTTAAATTGTTAAATTTCATCCCTCAAGCAGCAGTGTCTGTAGTCTGAACAATTCCTCAGAACACTCCCTGTGGTAGATGCGAAAGAAAATGTAAAGAGACAACATCTCTTCGCAGTGCCAGTGCATCGGGCCAATAGGAGGAATCGTCGACGATTCGAGACGCTCTACGCTAGATGCGGTCAAGTGGAAGGATCTGGAACTGGGGTGCCCCAGCCTATATTTCGTTTGTTTAGTAAATTTTATAAATACAGGCTAAAACCTTATTTAGAAGATATAATAAGTAGAACAGTGCCGGTGTAAGAATATCCACTACCCCATATCGTCCCATGGGTATCGTAAGCGGCGACAGAGGGATTCAAACCATGAAATTGGCAGCAACGTCTTCCTAATTAAAAACTAGTAAATAAAAGAACTTCAATTGCCAACTATCCTGCTAAGCGTGGCAACTATTGCAAGTCCCTTATAAACGAGGTATGTGTTCAGCAGTGGACTCTTTTAGGTTGTAATGAAGAATCCTATCCATCTATTAAAGACTATTAAAGTCCCTAGTTGAACAAAGGAGTCCCCCATAGACAGCCAAAGTTAACCGCAGCTTTTTATTATTTTTGTTTGTTGTATGTCTGCTGCCTATCTCCTACTTCAGCTTCCCTCTGTCGTTTCTTAAGACACCCAAAGTTATGTGTCAGTGATAGTGTAGATGGCCTACACCGCCACTACACATTTTACAACTGTGTAGTAATGAATGATTAAAAAAATAACATTATGATTTTAAAATATATTCATGTATAATAAAATATAGAAGTTATAATAATTGTTATAATTTTAATTTTAAGATGTATAACAAAAATCGTCGGTTTGGATGAGCGGGCGTCTGGTGTAACAATTTCTTTGTTTCCTTTTTGTTATCACTCCATTTCTGTCTAGGAGTCTGTCTGGGTAAATACCACCCTCTTACCTATTTCTGCCTAATAGTTGTGCTTCTACTTCTGTGTTCTGGAAGTGTATAAAGAGTCAGTAGAACAGGCTGTTTGTCATTCCATCTTAGTCCTTGGAAGTGACAACGCATCAACAATCTTCTTTGTTTAAGTTGTAGGTGTACATTTGCTGTTGCTGCCACTTACAACCGGTTGCTTTTTAATATTATAAAAAATAGTAAATAAATTAGGTACAAGTAACAGGAATTCTCCTCTCACACACTGATGGGTGAAATATGTGGAGCAGATCTTAAAGGATGAAATATGAATGTGAATATTAAATGCGTTACGTGGGTACTAAGATTTAAGTTATGTTTGTAATGCTTTTTAATTATTTCAATTTATTAAACCATGCATTCAAATGCAGTAAACTACAATACTTGACATAATATCAACGGTTTTAGTCCACTACTAGTACAGCCCTTTCCGAGATTGCGCCAGCCAGAATGCTTTATAAGAAAGTTAATTAACTATTTAAAAAATACATTAAAAATTCCCCAGAGTATCTTGCCAAACTTAGGAATGAGGATATCCGCAGTAGAACCAGAGTAACCGACATAGCCCAACGGATTAGTAAGCTGAAGTGGCAGTGGGCCGGCCATATAGCTCGAAGAACCGACAACCGATGGGGAAGAAAGGTTCTCGAGTGGCAGCCTCGTACCGGTAGGCGAAGTATAGGGCGTCCCCCCACGAGATGGAGTGACGACCTGGTAAGACATGCAGGAAGTCGATGGATGCAGGTGGCTCAGGACCGTGCTTTGTGGCATTCTTTGGGGGAGGCCTATGTTCAGCAGTGGACTTGTGAAGGGCTGTAATGATGATGATGATGATGATCTTGCCACTTCTTTTCTGAAAATGTTTTGCTTTCTGTAGATTTTAACGTCCATAAAGGCAATAAAATAAAATGGTATACCTTAAAAAGACAATGTTGGTGACAATTTATACAAGATAGAGCCATGGTGCAGCTATATTAAAGTTGTAACATGAATGGTTAGGCTCTAGGAGTGTTGAGAACCGGATACCATTTGACTGGTTACGAAGCATTCCATTTTAGCCTTCATTATTCGCATCTGTACTTAAATGGGCCACAATATCCACTTATCAACAGCTGAACTGTATACGAGTCTGTCACCCTTGTTATTAAAAAAAAAACTTCTGTCATATAACATACAGAGCGTTATCGAAGAAATTTGAATACCTTAGGCTCGTGTTCGGCGCGACTGGAATCTAAAAATTGAGAAGAAACGAGATTTATTAGTTTTTTGAACTGGATATATAGTATTTGCAGTGTTTCTGACATTGTAGAGAAGGCTCAAGTCCTTAAAGCTGCTATGCTTGGATAACTAAGTTCTTCTGCTCTTTTGTGAGTAATATTTAATTTTCGTAAACGGAATTGCTTTCATTCCATTTTATTATGTTATACTTTCGCTATATCTTAGACGAACAGGCTTAGTTATGTGAAAGACAGTACTTAAAATATAAAGGAAAGTTTATGAACCATAAAATTATTTTACATTACATAAACGGTAGCAGGGATTCTCCTTTCGTATTAAATCGTCGCAATTTTATCTTAAGATGAATTTGGGGCATGTGGTTTATGAGATTCACTTTACTTTGACGTTTGAAATGTAACGCAAATTTTGTGTCATTTTGTATATGTAGGAAGTATAGTGGGTATAATACAGAGACTGATTTTGTAGTTAGGAATAATAATTAATTCGGTTACACGAATTAATTATCCAACGAGTCGAGGATAAACTAGTAACGGAATACGACAAGCGCACCGTTCCACGTCAGAGCCAAGACTGTCTTAACGGCGGCCGCTCAGTCCTTTTTATACAAGCAGGACGGGCGGTAACGCAGGTGCGATTCCGCAGGTGTGCGGTACACGTGTCGTTTACAAGAATTCTGTCTTGCTAGACCGACGCCACCGCATCTACAACGGTGCAGGTGCCGTCACGGCCATACTGACATGCGTGCGTCCTCGCACGCGCTCCATTTCAATTTTAGTTATCTGTAACAACTGTAATCTGTAAAACATCGTTCGATTATCCTGACAAAACAGCGTCTCGTCCGGTCTATACTGACCCTTCAGACTCTAGTGATAATAAGTTTTGTTCCGGCACTAAGCCCTACAAAACTTTTATCAACTTTATGCTAGATCGGAATGATTAGTCTGTAGCTTTTTCTATTTTCTCTTTTTTTTTTTTCAAGTACTGTTTTCGCTAGTCCGGAATCACTATTCCCTATAGCTATATCACTGGACCGGCACAAAGCCCTGCAATGATTGTAAGAACTATTCTTTTTTCTTAATCTCTTTTTTTTTCAGTACTATTTATGCTAGTCCGGAATCACTATTCCCTGTAGCTTTATCATTGGACCGGCAAACGCCCTGCAATGATAGTAAGAACCACATTTTTTTCTTACTCTCTTTTTTTTTTCAATTCACTATAGAACAGTTACAGACCAATCATACCGCAAACATGTCCCCGTCACAATCACACAAAAGTGTATCGTGAGGGACGTAGTGACACGATAACACCCAAGTATGTAAACCAATAGCAACACGACACATATCCCAGTGCAGCACAGACCAGCCTCCCTGCAACTTCATGTTCCTTTCCAGCACTAGAATAATTACTTCGCTAGAGTGTTGCAACGTCTCTAGTATTTTCTAGATGCACAGACACGGCTACCTCTGACTGTCGCACGTCCTCGTGCGGTTGACAGTGAACAGCATACGGTCTATCAGATATCACCACCTGCTAACAGATATTAACTCTTGTTAAATATTACAACGGTCGACCATCCCAGACTTCATTTAAGTCATGGACGCGCTGATATGGCCACCTCCAGGCAAACGCACTCCAACTTTCCGTTCTGCTGCGTTCGTGCCACATTCGCGCTAGCAAGCCGTCGCGCCGTAATGGCGCTACTGAATCGTCGCACTGCTTTGCAAAATTAAAAATTAAGAGAAATGGAGATAAATGTATTGCGAACCATGGAATTCCAAGATTCTCTTAAGAAACGGCAACTGTATGCCATTTGAAAACATTGCAAAAAAGGGAAACTATGTGTAGAGACAAATACCATCACATATTTCAAAGGGAAGGAGGCAACTGCGCAAAATCTACGAAAGCCGGCCAAGCCTCAGACGTTCATTTACAGCACCAAAGGACCATCTGTTCGGCGGCCGCTTGAATTGCCCTGCCGTAAGATCAGCCGATAAGTAACCGATTGTAGCGGTGTAGGCTTAATCTAACCAGCGCTCGGCCGTACCTGACCATGTTCGATTAGCCATCACAACGTCTTCCTCATTGATCATTGTTGTAGAGACTTCTACGAATCCCTCGAAATCAAACCCCAATCTTGTCAACGACACAATATTCGGAGCAAACTGCAACACTGGTCAACACATTAGAACACAAAAATGTCGCTTATTATTTTTAATTCATAGCGTGTTAAAGTTAATCCTTTATTGTAGTGCAACCCTTAAAAGTTTTGAACTTCAAAATATAGCAAATGATAATCATGTTTCGCGTGAACTATCAAATTACAACAAAAAGAGAGCAGCAGGAGCACCTGAGGGTTTACAAGCATTGTCGGGGTTGTAGTCATCATGATCTGCTTGAAAAACAAATTGATAACTATAAGGACAACATACACAGTTGCCTGTTCTCTCATCTATCACACATACGAGGCCCTAAAACAGAAATACGTTCTCATACCTTGGACTATAATAAAGCACTTCGCTTTCACAAGTAAACATAGGTCTTCATACGAAGTATCTGACACATACTCTTACTTGAACTTGCGAGTTCCTACGTTAACTACGTGAACCACATTAAAAACGTGAACCAGGACAGCGCCTGCCAGGACAGAGCCTAATACATGTTCAGAAAACATTACCGTGCACACAGCATACAACTTCCGCGCACACAGTGTGACTCCCACGCATACAGAGTACACGACTTCCGAGGCATCGCCATGTACAGCATACGCGCGCTCCGGGATGGCGCATGCGTATACGCGCATACGCATCTGCCGAAACCAGGCCATGTTACAGCTGGACCTGGCAGTCCGTTACGACCAGCAAGGCACACACTCACGCACTTGTAATCACATCACACGCGCTACTGTAACACATAAAAGAAAACATTAAAAATACTCAGTCGGAACTTGATTTCAAGAAATGCAGCACTACTCTTGGTACACCATTCGCCTTTCTAGGGCACCAAATACTGAGCTGCGGCTACACGACAACCTCTAGGTATGGTCCGGTCCTCATGTAAACTTAAATACTCTCTTCAATGTCAGAACTAATTGGCTCTACTTCACTTTCATCAGTTATACTTCGGTTTTCCGGCATTTTTCGCAACCAATTAAAAATGTAAACACTCATTCTTACAAAATAGTTTCTGAGCCAATGTTTAGGATAAATTTACTTTCCTCATGTATCTAATGGTGATCAGTAGCAGCGACAAATAATAAGTCCGCGGCGTCATAAGCCGACAGCATACTCAAAAGCGAGCGCTACAGCTCCACGCTTTCCACTAAACCATTCCAAGTTTGTCGACTACGTAATGCTCGGAGTAAACTGTAACACTTATCATCACATTAGATCACAAAAATACTACTTAGTGTTTTAAGTCATAGCACGTTAAAGTAATCATGTTCTTTTTTTTCGGTACATCGTTTAAACATTTTGAACTTTAAAACTAGGCCATGTAAATCACACCTCGTGTATCAAGTTATAACATTACTTGAGCAAGTTAAACTTCCACTGAATGCAAACTATAACTCATTCAGAATATCTCCAACATTTCTTTCGACATTTGTTATCATATTTGGGTACGTTAAGAAATAATGAAATTACTTGCGGGTAATTTCTATTATAAATTGAATAAAAAGATTTAACTTTTGACTTAAATAATTTCACTTTATCTTTTCTCTACACTTTAATGATACGACAATATCGTAAGTAGGACAGCAAATTTCATTACGGTATTTAACATAAAAAGAGATCCATCAATGTGAAATGCATTATAGCCTTTACAAATGTAATAATTCTCATACTATTCAAAGATTGTACGTGGGCAAAAATGGGGACTTTATCCCACTTCTGATATAGGAAGTATAGTGGGTATAATACAGAGACTGATTTTGTAGTTAGGAATAATAATTAATTCGGTTACACGAATTAATTATCCAACGAGTCGAGGATAAACTAGTAACGGAATACGACAAGCGCACCGTTCCACGTCAGAGCCAAGACTGTCTTAACGGCGGCCGCTCAGTCCTTTTTATACAAGCAGGACGGGCGGTAACGCAGGTGCGATGCCGCAGGTGTGCGGTACACGTGTCGTTTACAAGAATTCTGTCTTGCTAGACCGACGCCACCGCATCTACAACGGTGCAGGTGCCGTCATATACTTAATTTCATAAAAATGTTTGTCGTTGAACTAATGATTGAACAAAATTTTTTTTATAGGATCGGGTCACAAACGTGCACACAGTTCACTTGATGGTAAGTGGTTGCTGTGACCCATAGACATCTACATCTATCCTCAATAAAGACTCAAGATGCAGATGCGTTGTCACCCGTGAGGACTAAGATGGAATGCCTCCTTGCCAGTAAAAAGGGTCTCCGGTTCTCTACACTCACCATACGAAACACAGCAGCGTTAAGCTGCTATTTTACGCTGGTTTTCTGTGAGAGCGTGGTCCTTCCATTTTAATCCACTGCTGAACTTATCAATAATTTACTTCTTCATTACTTAAGAAAATTGGCCGATACTTACTTCGCTGAGCAAGTGAGTTAATAAACGCAGATCTGATATCTTCCGATATAGCTACGACTCATCATCAGTCTTTGGGATATGGGTGCGGCATTAAAAAAATTGATGTATTATTTGTCGTGAATTTTCATTTACATTTTAGGTCATGTAGGTAAGTTTTTTTCATTTTTTAAAAGAGCGCTTTGCTTGTCGTTAGCATTTTAAGAAATAGTACTTTATATCGATTACACCCTGCTTGATATGCTTTTGTCAAGATCTATATCCAAATCATAGCGCGTCAGAAATACTTTAAATTAATTCAGTAAATTAGACAATGTCTATATTTCGAAATAAGTCGAATTTAACGCAATGAAATCTGTAAAATTTGCTTAATTTTTTATTTATTCAATAATCAATAGAATTTGTAATAAATTTTACACTTCTGATAATAACGTTTCCCTAAAAAAAATTATTTATCTTCAATTAAACTGCTCACTCATTTCAAGAATTAACTTCTATCCGGGGCTTCCTACAAGATCGTTTCCGAACATAATTCTTTTAACAAATTATGTTCGTACACGATGTTGTAGGAAGCTCCAGATCATCATTTGGTACCATAGATTGTCAAACGAACTGCGTTCCTGAACCACCAGTTTCCATCGAATCCCTAAATTTTTAAGAAGGCTTTTACTTAATTTAGTATGTGCTCGCCTTACACTGCACTTTTTGTGCGAGATTCCCACTTGAAAACATTTTTTTGCCAGCCATTGCTAACCCAGTTAAAGGATAAAAATATGAAAAGAATTAAGCTCTTCTTTGTTATCAATAGAGATATCGATAACGGAAATTTCAATTGTCGTAATGGACAAAACACGTGTTTTCAGCAGAGCCAAAAAACAAAAAAATGTTTTTGTCTAATATGTTTTTCAAACAAAGTACTATATTCATGATGTCAAAGGAAACATCAACTATTTTTTTCTGTTATATCCCTATAAATTAACAAAATAAACGTCTAAATAAATAACGTCAAAGAAAATGAGAGTCCTTTACAGCCCACAAAAATTGAACGGAAGTGCTTTACAGCCACAAAAAATTGGTTATGATAAAGTCAGATGTGTAGCAAAGGACTAATCTTGATCATCATTTAGAAGTATAAGTCAATTTAATCAGAGACTAAGGGCGTAAAAAGAACCAAAAAAGAACTAAAGATTTAATTCAGAAATACCTACAATAGATAATAATAATTCAGAAATACAAACAATAGCAAAACTAAGTGAAATAAAGGGTTGTTTTATTATTTTTTATTTATTAATCAAAAATTTTAGTAAATAAAGTGACATAAATGTTATTCTAATAGGAAACCAACATTTAAACAAAATGTGATTATTACTATTATTTTATTTAAATCGCAAGTAATCGTTGCGATACTGACAAACAACTCAATTTTTAGAATAATCAGCTAATAAATTAATCTACTATATAGTTTTTTTTTAATAATTATTAATGAAACTCAAACGATATTTATCAAAACAGTCTTACTTAATAAAATTAAAATAACCAAAATAATAACAAATTTTGCCCGTCAGAACTCAAAACTCAAACAATTGACATTCTAAAGTATTAATATAATGGCAAGTATCTTCAGTCTTATAAATTATTAACAATAAAACTTTAATATTCACCATTTTTTTCATATCTCGTCTTTTATAATAATGAAATCAATCTATTCAGTTAAAATAACCACTAAATATTGTATTACAATAATCCTTTTTGTTCCAAAACTCAATGCTCCTAGCGGGGTTATGGATACGTGTCCTGCTGAGAATATTGGATAAACATTTTTTGAAGTAAAATCTTAAAGATCGATTGTATCGATATCGTCTTCCTCATCAGTTTCAGGAAGAATATATTTAACAGTCCTTAAATTCGGTATATCTAAGTATTCCTTATGAAAACGCTTTTGTATGGTTCCGTTAGAACAAAAACGCTTTAAATCGTTATACTTGGCCATTCGTATAGGGTTAGGTTTGTCATAGAGTGGTAGTAAACCAATGCTAGAAGTATCTTCTCCTCTGTCGGCACCTGTTAGATCTTGGTTTTGTCTTTTTATTATTTTTTCCCTTTTGCCTTTTCCTTTGATCCTTTCCTTTATATTCATCATATAATGTTACTATTTGAGCGTCTCTGTTTTTGTTCATTGATTATTTTACTTCCATACTTTTAACGTTTTTTTTCTTGAACGTGACAATGCGCATTGCTTTTAGCTGTTATATTATTTACCTACGAGAAGTATTGGTAAATTTATCAGACACCAAGCTGTCCTAGTTAATAAAATCATAGTACTCCAAAACATTTATTTTGTATGGTTCAAGACGTTTTCTTGCATAATCTATGTACGTAGGCCATTGGCTCGGATTCCATACTCCACCATAATAATTCATCTATTGGGTGTATGGAATCGAATATTGTAATTATCAAGAAATATATTTATAAATACTTTTTCACTAAGGTATAAATTAGAATTGTTTTGGGAGTGTTTGACATAAATTTTAAACAAATTCGTAGCTTTTTTTAATTCTTGAGGTAAATATGAACACTTTTTACGACAATAATGCGAAGGAACGGCTGGAAGGTTTTAGATAAAAGCTCTGCGTATACTTTATCTTCATCAGTATACTTCTCTTCAAATTAGGACTAGAATTAGGATAGACCAGAAATGGGATAATGATAGACTAGACTCAGAGTTTTTCTTAAAATTAGGGTCATAAACGACAATAAAAAACAAACGATCTTTACGCCCTAAATACGTAAGATAAAGCAAAGCATAGATTAGTTCGTAAAGATTCCCTTTACCAAATAACATGTTTACGACCTCATAAATAATTAAAATATGACGCTCCCTATTGAAGATTATTTTTACGATACATCCCAAATAGTAAATAAAAATGAGTTAGAGCTGTTGAAAATCCAGTTCTTATGGGGCTTTTTAAAAGATATTATTATTTTAAATATACCAATCGATAGAGCTCGCGACGCTGATTCCTAAGGTACATATAAATAATTTTCGGCAAATGTCCTTTACGACAATTGAAATTTCCGGTGTCAACATTATTTCTTAACTAAAATTACATTTTAATTTAACTATACTATACATCACGCAGAGAATGATGTAATGGGTTTCTCTGCGTGATAAACTTAAAAATGAGGATATCCGCAGTAGAACCAGAGTAACCGACATAGCCCAACGGATTAGTAAGCTGAAGTGGCAGTGGGCCGGCCTATAGCTCGAAGAACCGACAACCGATGGGGAAGAAAGGTTCTAGAGTGGCAGCCTCGTACCGGTAGGCGAAGTGTAGGGCGACCCCCCACGAGATGGAGTGACGACCTGGTGAGAAATGCAGGAAGTCGATGGATACAGGTGGCTTAGGACCGTGCTTTGTGGTATTCCTTGGGGGAGGCCTATGTTCAGCAGTGGACTTGTGAAGGGCTGTAATGAATGATGATACTATACATATCATGTTCTGTAATTTATAACCGAAAATACTAAGGTATATCTTAACGCTATTTGTTATCCATTGAATTGGTAACCTAAATGTATAATAGACATTTATCAGCGTGATTTACGCGTAGACAGCGGCCCATTGGGACATCTTACTCGGTACCGAAATTGGTGAATCCTTTTATATGTCAATAGATCATGTTGACCGACAGCCATGATGATGTTTAAGTAAAACATAACATAACATAAACACTCACGCCTGTCACCCAGAGGGGTAGGCAGAGATTATGGACTTCCATTTGGCACGATCCTGACACACCTCTCTCGCTTCCTCCACATCCATATACCTACGCATACACGCTAGTCGGTTAAAGGTACTCTTGATTTGGCCCATTTTTAATATATCCCCAATTTGGTCGATAAACTTTCGCCTAGGGCGACCCTTCCCGACTATGCCGTTCACCTCTGCAACATAAATTTGCTTTGTCACTCTTTCCTCATTCATTCTTTCTACATGGCCAAACCACCGAAGCATTCCTTTCTTAATCCTGGTCACAACATCATCTTGCAAACCACACTCTTCTCTTATTAAACAATTTCTCACTCTGTCATTCAGCTTCATCCCTAACATACTCCTTAATGACCGCATTTCTACAGCATTTATTCTACTCTCATGCTTCTTCTGCCACACCCAACTTTCACTACCATACATTAAAGTAGGTACTAACACAGCATTGTGAATTGCCATACGTGCCTTTTTGGACACATTCTGACTTTTCACAATAGAGTGTAGAGCCCCATTCACTCTATTTCCTGCATTCACTCGTCGTTCTATCCTTATCATATCTACCATCCCTGCTAAACACACATCCCATGTTTAAGTGCCTTCGTAAAATCCGGTAATACTTACACTGTTATGTGGCGGTCTGAGGAGATTAACAAAATAAGATAATATGGAATACCCTGTTACTAGTAAAGGAAGGATCTCAGGTTATTGTAACGCAATTTTTAAAAATATTTCGAAGATGCGTGATTCGCATTGTTTTCCTTCGCCGGAGCACATACTAAAAGCGCACTTTGAATTGCAAGTAACAATTAAATTGGTGCAGGCGTTTTATATGTGGTAGAGCCATGCTGCAGCTATATTTGTAGTATAGTTGTAGCACGAATGGGTCAGCTCGACCGGGGAGGGACCACGCTCTCACAGAATATCAGGTAAAATATTAGCTTAACATTACTGTGTATCGAATGGGGAGTGTAGAGAACCGGATACCATTTTTACTGGAAGGGAGGCATTCCATCTTAGTCCTCACAGCTGCCAACGGATCTGCATTTTGATTCTTTATTGAGGATAGATGTAGATGTCTATGGGTCACAGCAATCACTTATCATCAGGTGGACTGTGTGCTCGTTTGTCACGCTGTCCTATAAAAAAAGACGTGGTTCAAAACTGAGCTACTCGAGCACTGTGAAATTTGTAGCGAGTGCTTTACCCCTAAGATATCACGGTTCTAATAAAATTAAGTAATAATTGCTTATAATCTCTTATTAATAACAACAATAAAATACAAAACTGATCTTGCCTACTCCAATTCCAAGTATGGCAACTATTTATTTATTTATCTAATATGGCTATAGTAAATATCCCCATTGTAAGGCAATTTGTGAGGAACCCCATGTGCAGCAGTGGACATTGATAGTCTATAATAAATTAATAAATAATTATAATATTATTAGATAATGACGAATGATATAGTTGTAGCTTGCGTATAATGGTGATGCACAGTTTTACATTAGTAAATTATTCCTTTATAATATTTAATTTTATAAAAGAGCACACTGTCCAACTGATAACAATTTCGTGCTGCTTCTCGTACTTGCTTCTAGTTATACTGAAATAAGTAACAGAAGGTCTCCGTAAAAGCACTTTGTAAGAAAAAAAAAGTACATACTTTCGAAGCAGTACTCTTTTTATATTTATATCGTTTACCTAATTCTGTTTGGTATCTGCTTTTGCCATAATGATAACAATAGCAGAAGTTCTTCATCACTGTCCGACAGCGACATGGTACTTATGCACTGCATTGCAAAAAATAAAAGGTGACCGCGAATTTTTTGCATTGCTAACACATGCTTTTCCCTGTAGTTATTTATTGTAGATATAAACATGATATGCACCCTTTAGTTAAAATAATTTATAAATAACTTTTACTTAAAATAATTTCATCGGATTAATTGAATACTTGCGAAGAGACGGGTAAGAAGATAGTGGCATATAACTATGAATTATATCTTTTTCCAGCAGTGTACTTAAAAATAGTGTATGGTGAAGAATTCGCAAACACGTTGTATAAATAATAAATAAAATATATAATACAATCTTAAATAAAATTAAATCAAACTGACAACTGCCAATCATTTCAATAAGGATTACAAATGGCGGACTTAATGCCTCTTGGCATTCTATCCCAGTCAACCTCAGATGTGTGGAAATAATGTGACAGGTGCTAAGGTCTATATAAAAATATCAGAAAAAGACGACGTTATTACGTACGAAGGATAATATTAATTGATAAAAAATAATAGACTAATAAATATGATATGGGATAGTAAATTCTATTACGGCGCCAAAACACAGCAAAATTTATTAAAATATGTCATATTAATCTTTTCATACAAATATATACAGTTTTTGCGTGATATTAAACAAATATGCATTTAGCTGCATAATATTTTGAATTCAATCATTTTAAATAAGAATTATATGATGATATATACAATGCTAAATACTACATTGCCAATTGCATACAATAATTTCAACTTGTCACTGCAAACGGATTGGTTGTTCGCCGTAAAGTAATACATTGAGGGAAATACGTAGAAATTGAAATGTCAAAGTAATATACGAAACGGTAGTGAGAATTCAATTCGTTTGACAAACTATGCACGTTTATCAAAAATATTCTATTTTGACAATAAGCAGTTTTGCGAATTTGTGTTGAGATCTGTTTCAGTAATACATTAAGTCGTGAGCTTTTTTTGTAGAGAGATTACAGTAGCATATAATATCATTTGAATTTATATTGATAAAGTTAAAAAAAAAACGATAACGTTCTATACTCGACTCGAATGTTTTTTTTTAATCGTGAAAGTGGCTGCTTCAGTATAAATTTATAATTCAGGGACGGCTCCATATAAATTTAAAGAAAAAATTTGAAACAGTAGGGAAAATAGGGGATGAAGACTTTATTTTACCTATTTAAACGACATTCTAGTTATTGCCTTGAGCTTGTGATATTCCTTAGATCACTCTTTACTAATTACATCAAAAATAATTCAAACTTTAAATATAAAAGTAAAATCGACTTCAAGAATTTAAAAACCAAAATTTTTTTTATAGAATGAGAGTAACAAACGAGCACACAGTCCACCTGATGGTAAGTGGTTGCTGTGATCCATAGACATCTCCATTTATCCTCAATAAAGAATGAAAATGCAGATGCGTCGTTACCCGTGAGGACTAAGATGGAATGCCTCTTTTCCAGTAAAAAGGGTCTCTGTGAAATCCAGTAATGAGGTACTCTAGTGCCGCATTACTGGATTTCACACCGCTACTTCTATCATGTCGTGGGTGTCTTATGAAGCAATAGTTGTAAACAGCAGTAAAATTGCCAACTCGCATGCCAAGTGTGGCAGCTATGGCGAATGTTCCCTCTATGAGGCAATATACGAAGGAGGCCTACGTTCATCAGTGGACTCTTGATAGATTGTAATGAATGATGAATTAATTAACATAGATACCAGTAGCGCTGTTGTAGCACAGGAAGAGCCGTAGTAGTTCAACGGCTAAGTATAATCTTACTTTTTACATAACACTTTTCAACTCATCTCCACCTGAAATGCCTCTAGTTGAGTATGCAAAACTAAATGTCGCAGAGATAGATTTGGTTTCGTTTTCTGGTATATTTAAACTGTTTGACCTTCCTTCCGACTTATTTATAAAAAATGTATTTTAAAGGTTACTAAAAAAATTAGTAAAAATAAGTATATTATAAATAAACAAATAAGCATACCAGAAGTTGATTTGTTTTCCTAAGAGATTAAGCTGTATTATGAAGTTACTACTTTCCGTTATACTAAGTTTTCTTATTATACATTTGAATAATTTTGTATTAAGTCTTACCTAATAATAATCTTACCCATGAATTGCCCGTTTTTTATGAAATAAGTAAAGGTCTGGTGAGTACGGCGGATGACGAAGAGCTTCAAACCTCAGCTCTTGTAACTTGAAGACCGTCTATTGTGCAGTATGAGGTCACGCGTTATCGTGCAGGAGCAGCAAGGACGAGCGATTGACCAAAGCTGGTTGGAGACGTGCGAGCTTCTCCATCATTGTGTTCAGTTCAGTTCAAATAATTAGGTATAATAAGACCCGACTTCAGAAGCTAACATGTGGAAATTAAGTTCTTGAAGTCGATTTTACCATTTTATTTAATTTAAGGAATATCACATACATTTACCAGTGATAGAGCCACAAGGCAGCTTTTGCTGTCGCACGGATGGGCCGGCAGAAATCAGCACCACAGAATACCAGCGTAAAGTAAAGGTTTACCTCTGCGTACCGCTTGGTGAGTGCAGGTGGCCGGAGGCCCATGCCCCCCATCAACATGGTAGCAGAATTAAACAAAAGACTACCCCAGGAGTGTACAAGCACTCCTGGAGAATCCCTCGCTGAGCATCCACGAACAAACTACCCAACTCCTGAGCGTGAGTGCTCAGTCTGCCCCGCGTATTATGCGAGGGGGTGGGGGGGGGGCAAAATTTCGCTCACGAATAATACTGTACTGGACAAGCGGAGCAATAAGACCAAGGTGAACCCTGTCACGTTATCCGTGAATTGTTGCAACATCAGGGGACTTCATTCCAACTATACAAAAAGTAACTATACAAAATAAAAATAAAAACATAATTTCGCAAATAATTAATTGTTAACCGTTAATTCAGTTCGAGTATTATAGAAAACAAATCAGCTGCTAAAATAACGCCCATTCTAATTATTTACAGGTCTGTCTATAGACAGAATAAACTACCTGTATGCGTTGAGGCGGCTGGATTTACCAGTGCGCGAATGGTCCTTTTTGTTGCTCCACATCGTGCTATCCCGTCTACCTCTCGACCTTTGAATACATTTTGAGGAGAGGTACGGCGGGGACGGGGCCTCTTATATTCCGCCCTTCAATGACCTGCTGCGGTTTTTGGAGGAGCATTGCTGGCAGATTGAGAACGCGGCGGGCACCGTTGACGACTTACGAGCCGTGCCCAGTGAGAGGCGGAATCCTCCGAGCAAGTCGTCGTCAACCCCCCTCCCCAGGCCTATCGGAGCTCCCGCTATTACTACTATTATACTATTATACTATTAAGTAAGCCGGCTCCGGCGAGGCGAACTATCGCCAAGGAGCGCCGCTGGTGGTACTCGTGTTTGGAAGGGCACCTCCAGCGAGACTGCCCGCACCAGCGGCCCTGTCCGCATTGCCAGGGCAATCGCCATGCAGTTTTGTGTCTGGGTGCGAACGGCGTCTCCTCTCGGGGCTCTGCCCGGCCCTCGACCCCCACGGGCGGGGGCGCTCAGCTACGCCCTCTGACGGGCGAAGCTCGGCGCCCGCCGGCCAGCCACCAGGCCCCTAGGTTTGAAAGGGGTCCCTCCCCCGATCAGTCGGGGGGTAATTTCCCCAGGGGCGGGGGTGTCATTGCCTCCCTCAGCGTGTGGAGAGAAACTTCACGGCCACTCATCAGTCCGCTAGACCCTTCTCACCCCCGTTAGCCGAGTGTCCGCGACTCGTATACCATCGTTCCCCATTTGATGGAGGCAGCCCTAGCTAGCTGCCGCCTTAGCTAGTACCACGGCCGCCTCCCCTGAGCCTTGAGCCGTCAACAGTCCACTTTTAAACTGTTCTGTTGCCGACGGCCTCAGGGAAGGCGTACAACCCGAGTGGAGACTGTTAGAGGTTTGCGCTCTATTAGTCTCGGGTTCACGCGGTGTGGCCTCCACTTGGTGGTGGGAAGATTAGGGCTCCCCTGGAGCGTTGAATTACTTGGTCAAGGAGTATTAGATTTGGTTTTGGTCGAGCACTTAGTTAAAAATTCTTTAAATTAAAAATAAAAATGCTTTTGGTTTTCCGCGAAATTTTCATATTTGTAGCGGTTGTGATTAAAAGGGTGAATTTGATATACTCCTTGAATATTTGTACATATGTTTTGTAAATATATTTGATCATTAGGTTTGCTTTGTTGAAAAGAAAATTTAAATTAAGTAATACTGTTTGTGCCGAAAGAAATAAAAATCCATCCTCTCTTTGTTTTCATATTTTGTTGGCGTTGTCGAAGATATTTATTTTGAGAAAAAAAAAAGGGAAAACTTTTTTGGCTATCTCTTATGTTTGTCGTTTTGCTTAGTTTGTCTGTTATGATCTATGCGCATCAAGAAATAAATTTATTACAAACTGTAATAAATTTATTTCTTGTTTTCAAGTTTTACATAGTAGATTGAGTATTAATGCATTTGAAATTTGGTTGAAATATAAGCATAGGACTACATCTCTAAAAGGCTAGCTAGTAGAGAGTTTGTCAGATTGAAATCACCTACTGCACAATTAAGTAAATAGTTATATAGTAGATGGCTTGATTATGCCTACTGTATGAAAATCACACTAAGGACTATCTGTGCGTTTCGTTTGCCTCTCCACAGACGCCGTTCATGGGGAATTTGTGGGTGCGCTCTGCACTGAAGCTTAGGTGGCCACGCTGGGCCGTTTCGTATCGCGTCGCTGTTTGCGGACCTGATCTGATCGGATTGCGGAGCGAATGCCTGGGGCGCAGATAGGTGTTTGAAGGAGGTCGTCGGACTTCTGTCCAGGAATAGCACTTATTTATGTGCTGCGATGTCCAGAAAGGGCATCCAGTGGAGGCTCAACCCACCGGCTTGCCCACATTGGGACGGTATTTTTGAGGCGGTGGTTGGGGTTGCAAGATCTGATGGGGTGCCTAAGGTGGCCTAGTTTGGTTGTAAATTCGGTCTTGCAACTTGCCGTCGTGGCCCTGTCCCGCTGGCCGGTTGGCTCGCGGACATAAATCCTTATGTCCGGGACGGGGGTTTGTTTAGGCCAAACAATTAACTTTTGAAATTTGCAGACTTGTAAAGGTCACCTTGGCCCCACTTCCGTGTGTCGTCGGGTAGAAGGGCGCGAGGTCAGGACGTGAGTGCAACAGAGTCGCTACAGTACTGTGCTATCGAGAGCACGTTTTCAAGTCGCCCGGGAAACCTCTATTTTTGGAGTCGGTTTTGTTAGCAGATGTTGCCACGACGAAGGTTTCTTTGTTAAGTCTAGAATTCGACGCCGGGCTGACAAATTGTTAGGAAGTTAACATTGACTGCGATCAAAGTCTGAATTGCATGTTATGCGCGCCTAATTTACCGCGAATTTGGTTATTCTAATTTGCTAGCATATAAGTACATTTGACAATATTAATTTGCTCGAGTGGCCTTTAATATAGTTCGGATACGTTTTCGGTATTAGAGGTGTGTTACGTTTTAGTTTAGTGTTAGTGGCGTCAGGAAGTATAGTTAATAGACTGTCCTAGTGAAAAAGGAAGAAAGTGACGGTGGGTGAAGCCTCAGGAGATTACCACATTTTGGAGCAGCCTGGAACTCGGCCGCTGCTGGTCGCTTATGCTTGCCAAGGCCCACACATTCACACATCACTGTACACAACTCGCTATCTACCATTACACACACTCACGGGCTGCCCAAGCCTTGGAGCGAAGTTGGCTCCTGATACAGGTAAGTACCTTTGCTTTCTAGTTTGCTCCCATATAGTTTATTGTGATAGGAAATTCCACGCGGCCATATTGAGGCCCGAACTGCGTCTGCTCGTGAAGTCTTCTGCTGAATGGGCCCCAGAGGATTTGAACCTTGCTGGAGCAGCCGTAGGCCGTAACACAGGGTGACGTTATATCACCGAAACTCTTCACTGCTGCATTGGAAGACCTTTTCAAGCTACAGGACTGGAACAGATACGGTATCATCATCAATGGCTATCACTTACCTTCGATTTGCCGACGATATAGTCTTTATAGCAGAATCGCTGGAGGGTTTAAGCACTATGCTCAATGACTTCAATAGTGTCTCCAAACGGATAGGTCTTAAGATGAACATGAACAAAACAAAGATCATGTTTAATGTCCACGTAACAACTGTGCCGGTAGTTGTTGGGAGCACCATGATCGAAGTTGTTGACGAGTATGTTTACCTGGGACAAATAGTCCGCCTAGATGAGTCCAAATTCGACCGAGAGGTCAATCGACGGATTTAACTTTGCTGGGCAGCGTTCGGAAAATCACGACATATCTTCTCGTCAGTTATACCTCAAAACCTGAAAACGAGGATATACAACCAGTGCGTGTTGCCAGTGATGACTTACGCATCTGAGACGTGGTCCTTCACTGCTGGCCGTGTGAGGACACTCAAGGTCGCTCAGCGAGCTATGGAGAGGGCTATGCTCGGAGTTACCATCAGCGATTTTTCCGGACCGATACGACTTAGGGACCTTCAAGAAAAGAGCCTACTCCTTTTTAAAAGGCCGGCAACGCATCAGCAATTCCCCTGGTGTTGCGGTTGTTCATGGGCGGCGGTAGTCACTTACCATCAGGTGAGCCGCATGCTCGTTTGCCCCCTCTCCTATAAAATAAATAAATAAATAATAAATAGTTTCTCTGCGTGATAAACTTAGAAATGAGGATATACGCAGTAGAACAAGAGTAACCGACATAGCTGAAAGGATTGTTAAGGTGAAGTGGCAATGGGCCGGCCATATAGCTCGAAGAACCGACAACCGGTGTGGAAAAAAGATTCTCAAGTGGCAGCCTCGTACCTGTAGGCGAATTGTAGGGCGTCCCCACTAGATGGAAAGATGACCTGGTAAAACATGCAGGAAGTCTATGGTTGCAGGTAACTCAGGACCGTGCTTTGTGACATTCCTATGTGTGCAGGGTTTGGGATCGTTTTGTTAGTTTTTATAAGATCTTACCTTCGGGCTTAATGGAATGACCTGAAGGTGTACTTCGATGCCGGCTTCTGGAACTCCTAGACGAGTAGCAATAGGTGTGCTGTGTTTGGGCTCATTTTAATAGACACCTTTCCTCCGGACTTGAGAAGTGACTGGAGGTGTACTTCGTTGAATGCCACCTTAACTCCTCGACGAGTAGAACTAGGTGCGTCAAATTTGGACTCGTTTTGTTAGTTATGATGAGACCTTAAAGTGTACTTCGATGAATGCTGCTTGAACTCCTCGACCAGTAAAAGTAGATATGTCGAGTTTGGGCTCAGTTTGTTAGTTATTATAAGACCTTACATACGGACTTGATGGAGTGACTTGAAGGTGTACTTTGGAGACTACTACTGGAATTCTTTGACGAATAGAACTACAATTTTCAACTTTTTTTAAATATTTTTTCACGATCATATGGCCATAATGAGTCGTGCAGCCGTGCAAACGTTTTTATATTAATCTTTGACATAAAATTATCGGAAAATTGAAAGTATACTAATAAGGTTAGTCAGTGAAAACTTGTGTATATTGAAATTCCTTTAAAAATTACGTATAAAATGAGTGCTTAAGGCATGCACAATTGGATTTAACAAAAGTTTTATTTTATGTATTAAATAAAGCACAAAAAATAATTTTCTTATTTATCATAGCAGTTTAAATAAATAAGTGTAATTGAATACTGCAAAGCGACCGCCCGATAGAAAAACTAGTTAATCGATAACAATTAAATCTTGAACTTATTATTATAAAATAAAAGAAACTGCGGCACTTAATGCGCCTCCTAAGTGTGTTATGTTTGGCTAATATCAAAACTTATGAACTAATCTTTAGGGAGGCCTATGTTCAGCAGTGGGCTCTTGATATGCTGTAACAGTAATATTAATATTAATAATTTTCATTTCGACCACGCGTGAGGTCACACTCTTTTTATGTGAAAATGCCTACGCATACAGACCTCGCGGGGGAAATGACATAATGGAATTGCCACGGGAACCTAAAAGTATACATCCGCGATCCCACCAACACCAGTTGGCCCTTGGCGGCTTTTTCTTGAAAGATGAGAAGTCCTCACTGACGGTTTATTGACGATAACTGTGATTTATCCTCTGTCATACCTAATATACTGCCAACTTTTTATATTAAGGTCATGCAATCCATATATACACGTATGAAGATTTCATTCTTGAAAATGTTCGCAATTCAAATAAATCTCCATCAATAGCAAGTATATTTCCTCATTTTATCGGAATATTTCATGTTAGGCGCGCACCAGATGTCGCGAGATTCTTGGATTATAAATTATTGATATAATGAAAGTACGACTTGATGTATGTTAAAAGGTAATATACTCCTATCTCTAATTTGGTTTATAAAACGTTAATATTTTCTAGATGAAACGCTACTTAACTTTTAAGTGAAGAAAAAAACAACAGTTAATAACCGAGCAGTATTAACTAATCGATATAATCCATTTTATATTATTTATTTAAGCTTCATCGCCGGAGTGATTACAGTGATCTCAGACCCTCATTGCTGGGCGTATGAGGAATCTTTTTTTTTCTTTTTTTTAGAAAGCGTTACCCCCACACTAGGATTTTCTCCTGTATCGTGGGGGCAGTTAACAAACACAAATTTCAAAAGGACAAACATCTAGACTCGGAACAATTATTTGTAGGCCATTTATATGACTTGTTCCGTGCGGGATCTCAACCGTAACTGAAATTACCTAACGGATCAATGGCAATGGGCTGAAATGGCAATATGCCTGCCATATAGCTCAAAGAACAACAAACGACGGAAAAGAAAGGTTCTTAAGTGGCTGAATCGTACCGGTAAGTGAAGTTTAGGGTGGCGCCCCACTAAATGGAGTAACGACCTGGTAAGAGATGCAGAAGCCATTAAATGCAAATGGACCGTGCTTTGTGGCATTATTTGGGGAAGATATATGTTCAGCAGTGGCTGGAATGATGATGAAGATGACCGACGCACTACGCCATATATATATATATATATTATTTTTTCAAAAT
Source organism: Parnassius mnemosyne (assembly GCA_963668995.1). NCBI lineage: Eukaryota > Metazoa > Arthropoda > Insecta > Lepidoptera > Papilionidae > Parnassius > Parnassius mnemosyne. The sequence continues at coordinate 24,117,236 of CAVLGL010000084.1, forward strand.
ATATTGTAAGAAATTCTTCCACTTCTTATGTTAGACATTTGTACTTGTATTATCTACTCTGTGCATTTGTTAAAATTTTCGGGTACGTTAAAAAACAATGAAAGTACTTGCGGGTACTTTTAATATAAATCGAGCAAAAAGATTTATATATTATTTATATACACATACTAAATTTGGTTGCTGAGAAGTTGGACTTATTTTCATGTTCAAGAAGTGAGTTTGCAAAAGTGACATTATTCATAATATGTTATTCTCAAATTGAATTATACAATTGATTGTAATGTGTTGTTATTTAAATTAATTATTGTGTGTAATTACTGTGTGTAATTACGTTGTCATTACTAATATTATTATCTTTTACCATTTAAATTATTACTTTATGCTTTATGATGTATTCCAATAACATATTTTAATTGTATTATTATTTTGAATTGAGATGCTACATTTATCGATTTAGGTTTTTCCCTGTAATGGTAGATGTTAGTAGGAAATATAAATAAATAAATTTAATTTTTAGGATTAAAACATTTCCCTTTATATTTTTACTATAAACTTTAATGGTACGTCAATGCCGTAAATAGGACATAAAATTTCATTATGACATTTAACATAAAAACAAGACGCGACTATTCGAAGATTATGTGAGCGATAACAGGGACTTTATCATAATACTAATATAAGAAATTATTCAACTTCTGATGTTAGAAATTATTCTCAAAATTATTTAAATTAAAACAAACCCTGCTTTCTATCAGGTACCCATTACATGATAACACAAAGTATGCAAACCAACAGCATCACTACGCATCTCGATGTAATCCAAGGTAGCCTCTCAGCAGACCCTGCTTAAATTTAACATTAACAAGTGGTAAAATTAAAAAAATTGTACAACCGATTTCCACATTAATAAAATAAGAACATTCATTGTATGTAGTCGAAGACAATTAAATACACATTATTAACTATAACTCAAAAATTACTGGCCAAATCTTGATCAAATTTATAGGTAACCACATGAGGAGCACCAGCTTTCAAATAAAAGAAGAATCATCAAAATAGGTTGGTTCACCTAAAAAAAAATTCTGAGGTTTTTTTTTTATAGGATCGGGTGACAAACGAGCACACAGTCCACCTGATGGTAAGTGGTTACTGTGACCCATAGACATCTACATCTATCCTCAATAAAGACTCAAGATACAGATGCGTTGTCACCCGTGAGGACGAAGATGGAATGCCTCTTTGCCAGTAAATAGGGTCTCCGGTTCTCTACACTCACCATACGAAACACGGCAGCGTTAAGCTGCCATTTTACGCTGGTTTTCTGTGAGAGCGTGGTCCTTCCCCGGTCGAGCTGACCCATTCGTGCTACAACCTTAATATAGCTGCAGCATGGCTCTACCACGTAGTACCACGAGGTAACACACATAACAAAATACAGTCTAATTAAGAAACTCTTCATTGTTTTCATGTCTGTGGAGTTGTTGTGCCGGGGGCCGCGTGTTCGAATCCCACACGGAACAAGTATTGTATGGTTTACAAATAATTTTTCCGGGTCTGGATGTTTGTCCTCGTGTAATATATGTTTGTAAACTGCCTCCACGATACAGGAGAAAATCCTAGTGTGGGGGTAACGTTTCAAAAACAAAGAAAGAAAGAAAAAAGAAAAAATCATTTGCTGTCAATGTGCATCGGCATTTCAATATTTTCCTCTTCCTTAACTTATCCATATAATGTTTAGGGAAACAGTTTTAACAAGATGTTCGTTATGGTCATAATAGTATTTATCAACTAGCTGGCCATAGTATGGAATATCACCATTTTATGTTTATAATTTTTATCGTCCTTTTTTCTTTTCTTCTTAGCTGCTCGTACCGTTTTTCTGATTGCGAACTCCGTCACTTGCTCAAGGTATTAATTTTAATTTTACTTTCATATACAAATTTTTATCTATTAAAATAAACCGATATTTTATATATTTATTACTGTATCTGAAGCTTCGATCAACAATACTAACTAGATAACGGTTCACGTACAAAATAATAGCTAAATGCTGTCCGCGTGAATATATACTTACACAGCTACATTTGTTTACTAAAGAACTGAGACAAAAAATTAAAACAGTTTTATGTTCAACCCAATTACAATCATGGCATTTAGTAATAACGTCACAAATCTTACGATCATTAGTTACAAAAAAGAACAATTCAATGCATTACTCCTGTCACTTGGAAATGAAAAGACATAGCTTAGTGTAAAATCAACCTTAAGTAACAACAAATTAAAGTACTTTTTCCCATTATTGCCTTGCAAGCTACGTCGTTTTGTTTCGTTTCTGTTTGCTTTTTCGAATTTAGCTACAAAAGTTATGGAGTCGCGGTGAACACTAAAATAATTTATAATATGATCATAAGTTTAGTTAAAATTATTTATATTTTGGGTATTTATGTTTGTTAGTTTACATACACTCCACACTAGCCATTAAATATAGTATAGTATATAGTATAATGATTGCAGTACATGTATTATATATATATATATATATATATATATATATACATATCTATATATGTATATATATATATATATATATATATATATATATATATATATATATATATATATATATATATATATATATATACATATATATATACATATATATATATATAGATATATATATAAAATATATATATATATATATATACATATCTATATATATATATATATATATATATGTATATATATATACATATATATATATATCTTTATGTGGAGTTTAGTGATATTTTTGTGAGATCTATTCTGCAATAAAGCTTAGTATTACTTAGTACACAAACAGAGACAAAAGTAGCAATTATCATTATTTAAAGTTCTGGTAAAATACTAAAAATTATTACAATACAAATCTACTCCATGTACTCTACTGTTCTGTTTCACAAATATTTACGTGTGTATTGGCCAACCTTGGCAAAACATTTGTAGGGGTGCTTTAAAATCGGTAATTTTGTTTCAAATATGATAATAGTTGTTAGTTTAGAGCTTAAAATATAACTTATTCTACACGTACTTACCGAAAGTAAAACATCCCGGCTGTTAAATTGCTTTTACGGGAATTATTCTTGCAACTTTTAAATATACATTGCGGCATTGTGAAACGTGTTTACATTGGCTGTGTTTCAATTCAACTAAAAGAAATAAGAGCTCACGTCTCTAGTGCGCTGTTATTTACTTGGACGTATTTTTTGCGCCGACCCGATATCTAGTTGGTATTGTTGATCGAAGATCTGAAATAATCATAATCCAATATTAAAAATTAAGTAAGTACTTATATATTAAAATACAGGCAAAAGACGATTTTATATTCAATTTTATTCAGTAAATTGGTTTTTGTTTTATGTTATTTTTATTACTGTGTCCTACAAAACTGATTGAAGTGATATATTGGATTACATTTTTACGTAATTAAATTTACCATGTCAATAAATACTTCATATTTTGTAGTTGTAACACATCAGTAGTAGGTTCCGTTATTTTTTTTTTCGGTAGCAAATTTCATTTAAATGTATACAATTATGACAAAAGTTATAAACAATTAGCTATTGTTATATTTTTTTTTTAATTTTCTAAACCTTAAAGTTTTATATTAATCTACTTAAAAATGAAAACCGATTTTTTTCATGTACAAAAAAATAATGTTTTGTTATATAAACTTGATAGTAGTTGTTTAGGCAAAAATATTAAACATTTGAAACGTGAATTTTTTGATCGTTCGTTCGTAGCGTAGCATCGATAGCAAGGTCACCGGCCCCCCTCCCGGTCGCATTCCACGGCGATATCGGCCGGACTTCTCGAGAAGCATTGTAAAGTTTTTTGCGATCTATACTAACGTCTTAGTGATTAGCGCCTATTTTTGTTACGAAAGAATAAACCCGCTTAAATCGTTGCGTCTACGAGAACACGCATTGTTCTTTAAGACTTATTAATTTCTGTCAAATTAATTGTGCAACTCCGATAGTGATTTTCCTTTGAAGTTCTTCGTTTGGCTGTACCATTACGTGACAAAACGGAAAGAGTGCCTCAAGAGGGGAATAGTTCCGGGGCTACCAGCGGATACCTTCTCCAGGACAGTATTGTGTCGTCTAGCCCAGGCCACTTACACACAGATTCATACAAAGCACACATACATTCAGTACACTTCCATCAGCCGGGCAGATCCTGGTGATCCGTCTCCGCTCCAGAAACAGGTAAGTGCCTTTCCTTTAACGGGCTTTCCCCCTTATTATTTATCTTAATTAGAGACCTTCCACTTTGGCCTAAAAGCGCCCGACCTGCATCTCCCTGTAGGTTCTTCCTACCATGGGCCGGGAAGATCCTACTATTAGATGGGCAGCTGCACGCCGTAACAGTAGTTGTAGTGATTTTTCAATATTGTAGTGTATATGATAAAATAAACACCATATTTCTAGTAAAACTAATTCAGAAAAAGATAATGCATTTTTCGATGTGAAACTAATAATAGTTTTATTATTCACGATGTAACTATCTTAACTTGTGTATAAGTTTAAAAACATTTAAAACTACCACTTTAAGGTTCATTTATATTACTTGCATTCATATTATATATAACATATTATACAAGTTATCTTAAAATTAGGTGAATCACATCGTGTGGTCATAATTTGATGTAATCGTTTCCATATACGTACTTTGGATTTAAAACAGAGGTGTGTCAAATTGCTTGCGCTGCTAGGATTACAATTTGTATTTTCATCTGCCTGTCGTTATGTGATTATGTTCTTGTTATTGAAAATGACTACGTTGCTTTGACTTCTTTGTTCTGTATCTTAATATGAAATACAATAATTTATTTTTGTTTTAATATTGGTTAAACTTTCATATCATAAGGTTTTAACTATTATAATTCATTATTTTTGGGATAATAGAATGTATATCTAACCTATTTTTGTGGATTATGAAAATAATTATTTCGTTTAAATTAATTTTGAAACTCATTATATTATGTACACAATTAATTAAGTAATTTTTTGTGCCCATATTCTGAGTCTCAATCCCTGACTGACAATGATGTAACTATACATTATACAAGACTATTTGATATTAATTTATAAAAGACGTAAGTAAATTTATGGATAAGTTACGGAATTTATAATTATGAATAAAAATATTGATAGAAATATAAGTAGAAATTGTGGCATAGTTAAAGAAAAATTATCGGAGGTTAGCATGTCCACATACAATCCGCCTGATCCGCTGCGGGTTTGGAAAACCTAATAACCGATTAATTTTTAAAATCTGTTCGGTATAAATAAAAACCGGAATGAGCCCTAACTATTGTTATTGAGTGAAATTGAGAAATTATCAAGAATTGTTTAGGAATATTGTCCATTATCTTGATGATGTATGTACGCCAAGCCGTGTACGTGAATGTATTGGTGCAATTAAATAATAAATTATATGAGTTGAAATGCTATATATGTAAAGAAGTGAATGAAATAATATTAGTCATTGATCTTTATCATGTATGTACGCGAGCCGTGCTCGTGAAAGAAATGACAAAAGTATTGAATGAATATGTTGCAAAAAATGAAAAATAAATAATAGCTAAAGAAGAATGAAGTAAATATATGAAGTAAAAAAGGGAACAAAGACAAGTATTGAAGTATGAAAAGAGATATAAAAATGAAATGAGTATTATGTATTTTTGAACTTCCTAACTAGATGACTTGTCTTGGTGATTAAGGATACGAATAAAAAATTAAAATAAATGATTGCAAAAATCAAAACATAATAATATTATATTCTGTTATGTTACATAATTATCTTAATTACTATAACTAATGTGACTACACATTTTTACGTGCTAGAGGGCTTAGCCAAACGCCCTCATAAATCTAGATATTATGATTTAGATTACAGTTACCTTAGATTACAGTTTTCATTGAGAAATTTTTTAATTACGTTTAGAATAGTTTTTAAGTTTGATAAAAGAAAGATAACTTTATTTTTCTTTTGTCGGTGGGAGGTGTAGTGTAGCCTCTACAATAGAATATATTAATGTAAAGTAGAATAAGTTTAATCAGTATAATTAAAGATTTAACATCAACAACACGACTCTTTCATTAACACCTACCAACATTACACAGGTTCACCTAGAAATGAATTCTGAGGTAACACACATAATAAAATACAGTCTAATTGAGAAACTCCTCATTTTTTCATGTCAGTAGAAAATCGTTTGCTGCCAATGTGTTTACTTACGCATTTAAATATTTTCCTCTTCTTCTTAACATATTCATATAATACAAGGTGGCCCATAAGTCGTTAGAAATGTAAATTTCGAATAAAATACAAAAGGCGCGCATGAGTGGCGCGCGCGGTGCGGGGGGAGTACCGACGGTTTCTGGGAATTCAGTCGCCATGGAGCGTTTCACCGGTGCGGACCGTGCATTTTGTGTGCGCGAGTTTTATCGAAACAATGATTCGGCTACCATTGCGCGGCGTAAATTTCGAGAATATCAGAATTTACGCAACTTTAAAGACATTCCAAGTGTTCAAACGATTAAGAACTGGGTTATTAAGTTCGAAGAGAGTGGTTCGACGTTGGATAAACAACGGTCAGGTCGACCAAGGACATCACGGACGGAAGAAAACATCGATGTAGTGAAACACTCAATTCGTGAAAATCCTACCCAGTCTACTCGTAAGCGTTCCAGTGCATTAAACTTACCCAGAACATCGTTACAGCGAATTTTAAAGAAAGATTTACATCTTCACCCGTACAAGATTCAGTTAGTACAGGAATTAAAAGATACTGACACTATCCACAGACTCAATTTCGCAAATGAAATGTTGAACCGCTTTACTTCGTTTAATAACGTGTTATTCTCTGATGAGGCTCACTTTCACATCAACGGCCATGTCAATAAGCAAAATTGTCGCTACTGGAGTTGCGAAAATCCAAATCGCAAACATCAAAAGCCCTTACATAGCCCTAAAGTGACAGTTTGGGCGGCTATGTCAGCGCATGGCATTATAGGCCCTTACTTTTTTGAGGACGGCAGAGGCCGCGCGCTTACTGTTACTTCACAACGGTATGCAGCTATGATCCAGGACTTTTTTACACCAGAATTGCAGAATTTTCCAGGCTTCAATACGCGGACCTGGTTTCAACAAGATGGAGCAACTGCCCATACCTCTAACGTCGCTATGCCGGTCGTCCGTCAACTTTTCCCTAATAAAGTGTTCTCTCGAAGAGGAGATATTCCTTGGCCACCACGTAGTCCAGATCTGACCCCAATGGACTTTTTCTTATCGGGTTATCTTAAGACTAAAGTGTACGAAACCAACCCGCGGACAATTGACGTCCTGAAAGAAAATATCCAAAGAGAAATGGCAAACATTACAGAGCTTACTTGCCACGCAGTGATGGATAATTTTAAACGTCGCTTACAGGAGTGCCGCGATCGTAACGGATTACATTTAGATGATGTAATTTTCAAAAAATAATTCCCATTTTATAAGGATTCTGACAAAATAAAAACCTTTTTCATAATGTCATTAGTTTTTTTTTAATTATTTTTTTACATTTCAAGGGACTTATGGGCCACCCGTTATTAATTTACAGAAACAGTTTTAACAAGATGTTCGTTGTGGTCATGATAGTACTTATCAACTAGTTGGCCACGGTATGGAATATTTTTTTTTTATAGAAGTGGGGCAAACGGGCATGCGGCTCACCTGATGGTAAGTGACTACCGCCGCCCATGAACAACCGCAACACCAGGGGAATTGCAGATGCGTTGCCGGCCTTTTAGAAAGGTGTAAGCTCTTTTCTTGAAGGTTCCTAAGTCGTATCGGTCCGGAAAATTCGCTGGTGGTAATTGATTCCACAAGGAAGTTGTGCGAGGGAGAAAACTTCTTCTAAATCGCACAGTGGTGGACCGTCAATCATCCAGATGGTATGTATGGTAACGCGAGTTTTGTCGCGATGTGCGATGGTGAAAATGAGCGGCTGGAATTAGTCCGAACAATTCCTCAGAGCACTCCCCATGATAGATGCGATAAAATACGCAAAGAGATGCAACATCTCTACGCAGTGCCAGTGTATCGAGCTGATCAGAAAGAACTCGGTCGTCGACGATTCGAACCGCTCTGCGCTGGATGCGGTTAAGTGGAAGGAGCTGGCACTGGGGTGCCCCGGCCCAGAGATAAGAACAGTACTCCATGTGGGGCCGAACTTGCGCTTTGTTAAGTTCCAAGCGATGTGCCGGCATGAAATACTGTCTCGCTCTACTGAGCACGCCAAGCTTTTTAGAGGCCAATTTGGCCTTCCCTTCCAAGTGATCACGAAACTGCACACTATTCGATATGTCGACGCTAAAGATTCCGATACTAGCTGAGGCAGCAAGGGGAGTGCCTTGAAACTGAGGAGACACGACAAAGGGGTACTTTTTAGCGGTAAACGCGCAAACTTGTGTCTTCTGGGGATTGAACTGGACTTGATTTAGTCGGCCCCAATCCGAGACTTTTTTAAGCAAAAACTCGACTTCAGACACAAGTTTGTCCCGGTACTCAGCTACGTTTTCCCCAGAAATATTCCCGAGGAATATCACCATTTTATGTTTATAATTTTTATCGTCCTTCTTTCTTTTCTTCTTACGTGGCTTTAGTCAGTATACTGTCAGCGTTCGTCCTATGCAACTATGTGTCAATTGTAAATAATTTTATACATAATTTATTAAAATACTCCACGCACAACGCGTAGGTATAGCGTAGGTGTTTTTCTTTTGTTTGGGATTGATGTATCTGTTTACGTAGTAACTTTATTTAATATGTGGCTGATCGTTACCAAAATTATATTCAGACAGACGTAAAAATTATAAATGGTACTGTAGTATGGTCACCCAAACGCTATTTAATACAAACAATTCAGTACTTTTCGTCCATTATGCTACGATCAACTAACATTATGTTTTAGTATTTTTTTTCTAAAATAAATTTGTTTCAAAATATTGTGCTGCATTAAACGAAGTTTATTACAGATCTCATAATCATACATATGTCGATATGAACAAATATGTAAATTAATGATATAATATAAATTATGTTGTATGTTGTATGAGATTAATAAACATACTTTTTAAAGGCTTGTCGCAGAAAAGATGTTAAAAGATACCAAACCTTTTTGCGACAGGACCTTAAAATATTAACTATAACAATTTAACGGTAACAATTTTAAGGATGTGTTTGGAGCACCTTTACGTTTACACTTTTGCTATAAAGACAAACAAATTGAAATCGGGGGGGAAGGTAATTGCCAGCAAAATTATCCCATTCTTTTGTTGTGTATTTTACGAAATATAATAACATAGTAGAGACGAAAGATAGTATACCTACTATCTTAACATATATTGTTTACTACTTTCTGTCGAACTGGTGACGGCGTAAGTGAATTCATTACCCCATTTCGAACTGGTGCCTAAGTAATTTTCGATGATCTTGTGGCGTCCGATAGCCATAAACATATCGTATTATGAAAACCACCTCAACTGTGAATCCAGGTGGGCTACAAAGTGCATTGCCTATGATTCAAAGCGATTGATTGATAAAGCGAATTCTCCCTTATAATGAAAATACTGGATCCAATAATGGACTATTTTACAAACTCAAAACAGAAAGAGTAAATTGTACATGATAAACGAACTTACAGATTAGTACACAGCAATGCATTCACTGCTGTTTCGCGATAAAAAAAAAATATAGCATTTATATCAAACTGATCTTGATCTAATATTTAGCCTTTACTGCTATCTGTCATGTAATATTAAGAGTTTTTATGGGTTATAAACTCTATCTTGAATGAATACGCAGAGTGTTCTTGCAGTTAAATTTTAACGAGCCCCTCAAGTAATAAACTTCTTGGTAGACATTCGCAAGGTTACAGAAAAGCATTCCTTATGCATCTTTAAATTGAATTTCCTTTCGAGTTTGCGTTTTTTTCTTATTTCTGAAAAATTGAATTTAACTACCCATTTTTGCTTTTTTATTAAATTTCCTGTTATAATATTACTTACACCTACCTTATATAATCATTATTGTACTATGTAACAGGGGCGTAAGAGAATACATCACCTTATTTCGCCTTGTGGGAATTATAAGAGGCAGTCTAGGTAAATTGTCAGAAAAATATTTTTGCTTCCGATACCGTTACCGTTCCAGCCTATTAAAGTACACAGCTGAAGAGGTCACTACTGTGCGATCTAAAAGAAGTTTTCGTCCTCGCACAACTTCCTTGTGGAATCGACTACCACCAGAGATTTTTCCGGACCGATACGACTTAGGGACTTTCAAGAAAAGAGCGTACTCCTTTTTTTAAAGGCCGGCAACGCATCTGCAATTTCCCTGGTGTTACAGTTGTTCATGGGCGGCGGTAATCACTTACCATCAGGTGAGCCGTATGCTCGTTTGCCCCCTCTCCTATAAAAAAAGGCATAGGCCTTCCCCGTACATTGACTCGTAACCCCACACATCCCAAGTTTTTTTTTTTATTACGAAGATGCTGCTGCCTATCTCAATATGTTTCCCTGTGTCACTTCTTACGACACTCACGGGATGATATGGGATAGTAGATATTCTATATATTGGAAGCGATATTCTTACACTGCCAATACCGTATATTGGCTGTGTAAGAATGTCGCTTCCGATAAGTGACGGTTAATCATCTTGTTTACGCCATATAAATACCCAGACTGGTGCCGGGCAGCAGAGTCCAAAGTGTGAGATTTCTAATACTGTGATAGTTGGTCCACGTGCTAAGTGTGACGATTATGGCAAATCCTCTTAGTAATATAAATATTATCTGATATAAATTTCTTTGCTAGAATGAGGGCGATAAATGAGTACGCAGTCCATCTGCTGGTAAGTTGATGTTGTAGACCATAGACAGCTACATTTATCCTCGACGAAGAATCAATATGCAGATGCGTTGTCGTGCCTGAGGACTAAAATGGAATGACTCGTGCCTAATTAAAGAAACCTCGGTTCTCTACAATCACCGTACGAAACACAACCATATTAAGCTGCTTACGGAATACCAGTTTAATTTACACTGGTATTTCGTAAGAGCGAGGTCCTCCTCTGCTCGACCAGACATATTTGTCTTCTATCGCAATATAGCTGCAGCATGGTTCAACCACTTATAAAAAGAAGTATTTACTACAAGTAAAATTAGCCTGATTAGTTTAGTTTTTTTTTTAATTATATTACATAACAGTGCATACGCTTGCTTTAAAACTAAACCTAATTCAACAAAAGTTAATTTCTTAAATATATATCTAAGAAAGTTTTACATGACTTTACTTTACTTTTACTTAGGTTACTCAAATTTAGTCGTTAACAAGCTCATCGAGAAATTCATAAAATATTTTTATCAAATAATGTTAAATTTTGCAAGGGTTTATGATTTTTATTTATTTAAGGCGCTCGGTCTTTAATGAAAAAATATTTGGGAAAATTTCTGTAAAATATTATTAATTTCTAGGATATATTGTTAACATACAAACATAGCGAACGGCGAATTCTTTCCTGCTCGCAAACCAGATAGATAGATAGATAGATACCAGATAGATACCAGAGCAAGCCTGTGTCCAGTTGAACGTTTGTAATTAAGGTTTTGCTTTACTTTAACTTCATCATCTACAATATTTTAAATGCTTAAAATACCTTCGAGATTTGCTAAAACGGCCATAATTATTTAACGAACTGGCGTCATCAACATATTTATATCTCAAGCTCAGTCGCAGTGCATTTTTTTATTTGGCTTTTTAAATTGTCTTAAATTATTTAATTTTGAATTAGTATTTTTTTAATTTGTAAAAGTTGCAATTTGGTTACCATCAGGAGAAAGAGGCATTATATCTTAAGCCTCAGGAGTGATAACGCATTTATATTTTTATTGATTTATTTAATTTAAGCTGTCTTATTTAACGAGAATATTATATGACATGACTCCAACTTCTTCCTGAACTGAAGGCGATAAATATGATCAAAGTCAAAGTAAGAAAATAATTTATTTATAGCTTTAACTAGCTCGCTTAAAATTGGCGCTAGCGGTGGATAGCTGCAGCCTAAATAGTTGATACCAATTTGCGTTATTTATGGTAATTAATTCAATTTAGTATTATGACGGACATATCGCTAAATATTCTTTCTGAGATTTTTTTATAAAGCTGATGTTTCAAAAGAACCCACAGTCCACCTGATGATCAACTTCAAACAAAAATTGCTTCAGATTCGTTGTCGTATCTGACACCTGCAATAACTGAAAAAAAGAAGGCGTTACAGCCGGTTATTATAATATCTCTCTATTCCCTGCAGACAGGAACACAGCAGTGCAAGCACTTCTTTTCGGTTGCAGAAGTAAGTAAGATGATGGTACCCACCTAGACAGACTATTAGTTAGAAAAGGCGTCCTACCATCTAGTCGTAGTAGTCCTAAGATCAATTAAAACAAGAAGTCCTGACGAAAATATTTTAAAGTTTTTAATAGACATACAATCATGATCATCCGTCATTATAGTCCAGCACAAATCCACTGCTAAACATATGTCTCCCTTAATAAACGCCACAAAACAGTCTTGAATCACTTGCGTTCACTTGACTTCAATAAGCATCGTAAGTATAGATACTTGTAAATAGATTCATACGAGTATATTGAATATAGTATTTTGTCGGGGCTTAAAAAATATTCATATTTATAATCTTAAATAATAGTACATATTGTATGATATAGAGATTGAATTTAATTCCGTGATTTAAATCAGTTACAGACATCACTAATTTTTGCGTCGTAAAAAACTAAATAAGTCCTTATTAAATTACATTCTAGAATTCTAAATCCTAATATAAATAATATACAAGCATAAATTTAATAGTTACCCACAGTAACCTAACTTTACTAAGTTCAGTTGAATAATTAAGTAGAAATTTATAAAGTTTACAGCGGCCAGAAAATGTTAAGTAACTTTTCTCTGCCGGCGTACGACTGACCGACTTAAATATTCCAAATTATTCTTCGTACTTTAACATAAAATGGATGATTTATTATGTGCAAAAAGCAATGATTAATTTTGGAAATAACCCTTTTTATGCCTTCAGAAATTGCGAAATTTTTCTTATAATTAAAATATAAATTATGCTCAAAATATAATTTGGTTCAATTTATGTAGCTTTGGTATTTACTAGCTTTTATGTGATTTCGCCCGCAAGGAGGTAAAAAATAACATCATTTCGAAAAATCTTAGCCCATTAGCATGGTTATTATATAATAATTGTTTAAGGTAGTAGTTGGAAATCATTGTTGTGGCCACAACCCAAGACTGAATGTCATCATTCAAGAAGTTTCTGTCTATGATTTCCATCAAGTGGAGGTCAAATTGCCTTATCATGCAACTTAAGACTTTCACTGTCCGGTTTTCAGACACAATAGTAAAAACAATAGCAATCACCTATATATATATGTAGTGCACGGGACAGCGAAAGGATTAAATATACCGTGATATGTATACCTAAAGTAGATTGTTTAATTATCATTACCACTAATACATCAACGAAGCTCACTTCAAAAAAATAAAATATATCAACTGTCCGAAAAAGTGGTAGATTTAGGGACGCAATATGAAGTTGCCTACACTGCAGTAAATGGTAGGAATTAAATAATGAATCTGTAAGCCGCATTGTATGATTCATTATTTTTCGCTACTTCGTACATTATGATGCTCGAACCTCTTGCCAACATACAGCTGACCATGCGGATAGTTCGGTGTGCTAAAATGAATACAAGCCATTTTTAAAGTCTGACCCTGCGAATTATTAATGGTCGAAGTAAATACTAACTTGAAAGGAAATTATAGCCTTTAAATTAGAATAGTAAATAATTTGGAATTATTTTAATGCTTCTTCATATAATACTATACAATTTTAAACATTATATTAGTATTACTGATAATCACGTCAACCTCTCCAATTAAACATAAAATGCTTGTAGTGTATTCTTGACAGAAGTCAAATGGCGACTTCAAACCCACGACTTTTCGATTTGTATTCTGCATCCTTAATATTGTGATCCAAGATCCGTTCTCACAACGGTTCCTATGATTAGGGACCAGTGTGTAAGTTGCAAAAAAGCTTGAATGCTTTGTATTTTTTAGAAAATGAAAAATAACTACTACACTTTAAAATGAGATGTTCTGTATATTTATTGGATACCACGCAAATTCCGTCTCATGGAATATGGAAGAGCAAATATAAGAAAATATTTGTCTCTCCTGAATTCGATTTACGAACGTCGTGGAAATGTCCTTTTCTAGTTACCACTATGAAATATTATTCAAATTCAAAAACAGACGGAATGTGTAGGTTGAATTTTACGTGTATGTGCGAAAACAGTGCAATGGCAAAGAAATAAAAATTTAAACTATTAACAAATTTAAAGAGAATTTTATTTCGTTTTAGGAAGAATAAAATAGAATAGAATAGAATTTTATGAACTTAATGACACAAGGCATACTGCTCTCTCAATATTGTCTTTATTCCTTGGGTGTTTTAAATAAATACTTGTATTAAAGATATAAACAAAATTTCAAACATATTTGTGTTTTCATTTAGGGTATGGAGAAATCCTTTGTAAGCCGGTTACACGTCACACTGCCTACAGTACAGTAATTTACCATGAAATGGATTTTCAAGTAGATTTTTCATTGTAATATTATAAATAAACTCGATAAACCCGATCCTCGCCAACACATTAAGATTGACACCTGTTGAATGCTATTTTATTATAAAATAAGGGTGACGAACACTGAACACGCAGTCCACCTGATGGTAAGCGGATACTGTGGCCCATAGAGATCGACATCTACTTAGATCGACGAGGTAGTTTTTAGTGAAAAGGGTCTCCGCTCACACTATACACTCACTAAACATAATACAGCATAATTAAGCTGCTATTTTATTATAGTATTCTGCGTGCGTGCGTATTCTGTAGCGTGGTCCTTGCCTGGTTGAGCCGACCCATGCGTGCTACAACAAGTAATATAGCTGCAGCATGGCGGTATGACGTCTAAAGTGTAGATAAGCATATAAAATACTAATAACGCGTGTTTGGAAGTGAAGGAAACCTACGTCGCGAGGAATCCTGCACATATATGTAAAATTAAAAATCATTTAGGACACCTGTAAAGTATGCCAATTTACACTGGACTGCTTCTCGTTTCCGCGGTCCGAGTATTGTGCTTTCAAGCTGTTTCTTAAATAAGTTTATATATATTTATATCTCATTCTGGCATCTACTAAAATGCACGACGATTTTTCTGCAGTCAATGGGGTTAAAACATTTCGAGCATGCCTTTATCTGTTACTCGTGGGTTTTCTGACACTATTACTACACTAGAAATTGATAAAATAGAAAATCCAAAAGTCATGAGCATTTCACTTAATTTTGATGAAAAAAAATAAAAATAGTGACGATGATTTTTACAACTTACAAAAAGAAAACAGAGAATCTGATCGAATTTCATTAATAACTTTTAAACGGTGTTGAGTTCAATAATAAAAATCAACGTGGATCCTCCTTAGAATATATGGAATCTTATTCCTTATAATATATGGATCATGGCTTATGATGCAAGAATTTTTATCAAGGTGTCAAGATCTATTAAGACTAAGAAATATCTAAAATAATTGGTGAATAAAATTAAATATTGAAAAATAATTTATCATTTGGTTTCACTATTTCATCATTATTATCATAATCATCCCAAAAAAGTTCACTATTGAACATGAGTTTGTCCCATCATAGGGAGCATGTGCCTTAGTCGCCACCATTGATTGATGTTTTATCGATGGCAGTGTTAGATGTATCGCACCTTTAACAATGCTTCCTGTCGCTGGTCCGTGTATTTTTGAACTGGTGTAAAAGAAATGGTTACACTGCCAGCGGTATTCGATAGTTTTTTGCCTGTCAGTCGTTAGAACCTTACCCTTCAATAAGCAAAAGCATTGCATGCGGATGAGACGGTGAGTAACTATATTATAATATATTAAATATAAATGCATGCGTTTGAATTCTATATATGTATTTAGAATGCTTTTGCATGTAAGAAAGTAAAGGATCGTTGTTCTGGTAACAAACTACTGAGCAGTTTAGCAGTGTTCAACGTAAAATTCTAAATGTTTTTTTTTTTTAAATAAATAATATTATAATGTTTAAGGGCCTTAGAATCCAATTACAATCAGGTGGACTGTATGCTCGTTTGTCACCCTTATTTTATTTAAAAAAATACTCCTATTTAAACATCAGTGGACGTGTGATGGACCGCAATGATTATAAACATGACTATGTTACAGACAAAATTGTAGCATTAATTTATATAGTCTATTTTTATTTATTATAGTTTATTACTATAAATATTATTTTATTTTTTGATGCTTGTAGCCGATGAATTAGAGAATCCATTTCCAACTTTCGCCTCTTACCACCATTCTTTAAACGGGGTTTCACTGCAGATATGGGTTGACGAATTTAACTGGCCTAATATGCCGCTGTCTTCACCTAAATCACTTTGATTTATGGTCTTTATGCGTTTATAAGTAAATATTTCAACTTACTTACAAACGCTAGAAAGAAAGAATGCTTGCACAAAATAAGTTTCCTTATTTCCAATTTGTTTAACTTGTTCATTTATGTATTATTCGCATATTGTAATGTGCTGGGGGGAAATCATCATACTCTTAAGCAAGTGTTTTGTCTCCCAAGTAAAACGTCTCCTGCATTAAGAAATATTGAAGTAATTAGCTACCCTTGACAGTAAAAAGTGAATAAAATCCAATTTTGAATTAAGAAATTGTAACACTAACTCAAATAATAAAAAATCTAAAGGGCAAAATTTCTTAAATTGTTATTAGGCGATCGAGTTTTGCTCAGCGTTAGGAAAAAAAATAATTTTGTGAGAGATTATACCTATCCAGAAAAACTTGTCAAGTAAAACATTATCTAAGTAAATAAAAATATAAATGTTATTATTAAGAAAGGTATACTACTTATTATTTCGATTGTTAATTTTTTTAAATATGCTTGATTTAAAATCGATAAAACAACGATTTCTTGTATGAATATTGTCATCAAACATTTTTCGAGTAAAGCTTGTAGTTCGTATAGCGCCATAAAAAGTACGTAACTTCGCAAACAAAACTTTTTATGTAGCCCGTAATATTTTATTTTTGCACAGCTGTGGAGCAGTGTGGACTAGAATAATAAAGAGAAAACCTAACCACATTGCAGGATTTGAACTTACGCACTCGGACGTCGTAGCCCTACGCTGTAGCTGTTGACAAGTTTTTATTTTTATTTTTTCTTATACACATTATAAGATGTTAACAATTTTTAACATTTAAATAAGATATACAAAGGCTTAGTAAGATTTTTCTCCCAGTAGACACTTGGGGAAAGATAAATAATTTCATATATGGAGGAAGTAGGTATCAGCGTTCGTACTTAATAATAAAAATAATAAGTTACATTCAAAAATTAACATACATATAAGTATATGGCCATGCTGCAGCTGTATTGGTAGTACTCGTATATTACGTGGTAGAGCCAAGCTGCACCTATATTAGTAGTATAGTTGTAGTGCAAATGGCTCGGCTCAACCGGGGAAGGACCACTCTGTTACAGATTACCAGCGTAAAATAGCAGCTAAATTCTGCTGTGTTTTGTATTGTGAGTGTAGAGAACCGGAGACCCTTTTTACTACAAAAGGGGCATTCCATCTTAGTCCACAGGGATGACAACGCATCTGCATTTTATTCGCAAACGAGGATAGACATCAGGACTGTGTGCTCGTTTGTCACCCTTATACAATAAAAAAATGTGGAGGTATAAACATAGGTATATTATTTTTAACTATTAACAATACTTTTATTAATAAAGATAATGTATTGCATATATGTTTATTTATTAATATATATGTACAAATACGTATTATTAGATATCTAAGTTAATATAAAATGATACTTCATTATTCTTTTCCGAAATATATCAAGAGGAGACTATGTTATGTGGGTGTGAGTTTTATAGCTTGACCAACTTATTGTTTAGGATCCACCACATCGACTTATGAAATGAGAAAGGATTTTGAGAAGTAGCTGTTAAATGGTCGGCACCGAGTTTCGCGAAGTACAAGACCCTCAAAATGCTCGCAGAGATATGGAGGTGCTATAAGATTAAAGAGTAAAAAGTACAGAAATTATAACACGTGTAAGTCTAGTAGTAATATTGAACCATTTTAATTTTTTTATGATTATTTCTGACTTTGTAAGTTTCTTTTCTTCTTCTTAAATTTTGATTAGCGCTTAATTTTAAATATATTTTTTATTGTTTACATAACATTGAAATATATACAATAATCAATAACTATAAAAAAAGTAATTACTCAAATTATCACACAGTTCTACTCTCCGTGGTAACTTGCCAAGTACGGTGGCTGCGCTTCCTCGCTGAATGGCCATACATTCATGAACATTCATGAATCATGAATGGCCATCATTGTTAATAGTAATAAAGAATATACCTATGTTTATACCTACACATATTTTTTTATTCGTCACGTTCTAAAATATTAATCTTTACTTTGATCATTTAAAGGACTCGAAGCTCTAATTATCAGTCAAAGTAGATGTAATGTTTTGATATTTAATTATACTTGAAACATCGAAAATATGGACTTTATAAAGAACTGGCAACCCGCCACGGCTTTTCCAAATCAAAATAAAAAGACCATTTATTATATCACTTTTCGATTATTAAAAAAAATCTCCAAATTTCAGATAAAATATAACCTAAATCACTACTGGCATTGCTATCTATCTTTTCGTCAAGTTTCATTACAATCGGTTAAGACATTCCGAATATTATTGCCCGGACAGACTGATAGACAAAGAATAAATTTAAAAAAATTTATTCATTTCTTAATGGCATTTAGCTCTAACAACACATTCCGCTCAATAAAAGGAAGTTCTTTCGAATTAACAGAAATACAATTCAATTTTACTTATAAATATAGATTACCCTCTCAGCTAAATAAAAGACAGCTATTTTGATAATACAGACAAACACTTCAATTTTATTTATATGAATAGATGAACAATTCGTGTTTACAATATTATCAATTACAAACATACGTGGCTTCACTGCAACGGTATAATGTCCCATTCCACTGAGTGATAAAATAGAGAGTTCGACTGTGCTTACGCATACAATTGGGTACTATAATTCCTGTCCCGTGCAGATAGCTAGTCTCCGTAGAGGCTGGCCTCCGTAAATGAAATTCTTTTACTAAAATTTTAATCGTACAGTGGTCGTTTACCATCTTGTTCAATAGTAAAGAATACGATCGTGGAAACAACACAGGCTAAAAATTATTATTAATTTAATTGTTATTAATTTAAAAATTGTTATAAAATTTCAGAACTGCAAAGTCATCGGATCGTTCTTTAAGTTTAAATTCCTATCGGGCACGATATTACACTTCATTTTAAAAAAAAAAGCTATAGTAGTTCAGAAAGCGTAAAGCGCTACGGCGTTTTATGTTGTTTCATTGTTGTTTCATCTAAGTTATAATAGGTTTTTAGCTATTATATTGTCAATTTTTTAATCTGGCCAAGCTTAACACGGTATAGCGTGTAGTGGCGGTGTAAGAATATCCATTATGCCATAATGTCCCGTGGGTGTCGTAAGAGTCGACAGCGGGAAACTAAAACATTTATGGGATGGGAGCAGCAACTTCTAGGTAACAACTCAAATAATGGAAAACTGCGCTTACCAACCCACCAGCCAAGCGTGGAAATTATGGCAGATTGCCTCCTATGAGACAATCTATGCGGGAGGCCTATGTTCAGCAGTGAACTTTAATGGTCTGTAATGGAAATTGAACTGGAATGGTATAGTGCTATATGATTTGACTTGGAATTTTGATTAAGATATTTTTGATTAAGATGTTGCATCCCTTTGCATTTTCTTTCGCATCTACCACGGGGAGTGCTGTGAGGAATTGTTCGGATTAATCCCAGCCACCAAATTTCACGAACGCACATCGCGGCAGAACCCCCGATACCATCCACACCATCTGGATGATTGGCAGTCCACCACTGTGCGATTTAGAAGATGTTTTCTTCCTCGCACGACTTCCTTGTGGAATCGATTACCATTAGTGATTTTTCCGGACCGATACGACTTAGGGAGCTTCAAGAAAAGAGCCTACTCCTTTTTAAAAGGCCGGCAACGCATCTGCATTTCCCTCCCTGGTGTTGCAGTTGTTCATGGGCGGCGGTAGTCACTTACCATCAGGTGGGCCGCATGCTCGTTTGCTCCCTCTCCTATAAAGAAATGAGCACGTCGATAGGAAAATCACCAAAGTTTAAAAGGTTTATTTAAAAGTAAAGTAATTAAAAGGTTATTGTGGCAAATATTTCCTTGAGTAGTTTGTGTTGTATGGTTTGAGTAGGATGGTTGTTTACGTACTGATTTGAAGTTAAATATTTAAATATAATTAAATTATTACCAAATAAACGTGCGCACCGAAAGTAAGTTGTAAACGTAAGCACAAAATAAAGTTGAATGTACGAGTACGATGGCTTGCCCGGGTACAATGTCAATCATAAAACCGTAGCTTTCAAGCCGGGGCACCTTGCTCTTAAATGTTACTTCATTAAGCTCCTTAACGCCACCATAAAATTTACGTTCTTGTTAAATTATCTTTTTATAATTCTTTTTTTTTCGCAACATTGAGTTACTTTTGTGACTTTTGATTTATAAACCTTTTTGTATAGTGGATGTCCTAAGAGGTAACTATGGGATATGTGTAAGATCGTTTAAATTTCGATAGCATATAAACTTCTATGAGTGGTTGAACGGCTCTATAGTGCTATGGCTTAGCAATGAGTTGCTGCACTAAAGGTACGAATCCCGCACGGAACTAGTATTTGTATGGTCTACAAATAATTGTTCCGGGTCTGGATGTATTGCGTTTGTATATACTATGTATGTAAACTGCCTCCACCATACAGGAGAAAACACTAGTGTGGAGGAAACATTTTTTATAAAGAATAATAATAAACAATTAAAACAATCCCCTGGCATAAAATACCCAGACTAGTTACGGGAAGCGTCAAATGCTTGTGACGTACATTATTGCGATCTTCAATCCGTCAACCAGACGTGGCGATTAATGTAAATTCTCCCTACAAAAGTCCAGGTCAAGTAGTGGACTTTTACGAGCTGAAAAAGGTTAAGTTAAACATGCAGTAAATTTATGGATGCATATGGCTCGTCCGTGCTTAATAGCAAACTATAAATATGCTTCTGTTGCACTTGTGAGGGAGGAGACACAACACACTAACTACCTAAAAACTAAAGAGACATTTATTCCAATCAGTCAGAAAATTTCGCATCAATGGCGGCGTATGAGAATCCACAACCGCATATTATGATTTTGTAGGTGGCCGAGGTAGGAAATGGGAATAAAACAGGCGATCTGCAGCAGCATTTTTAGCTGAATTCGGGACTTTAAATATTTTATAAACTATGTCTTAGCACGGACGTCCGAATGTCAGCTTTTACTTTCCATTAAAATAAAATTTTACTGATAATAACTAAAAATGTTTAAATCTCCTATTTCCAAACTTGGCAACTTTAGCAAATATTTCTTTTTTTATTTATTCTTTGTTTGCATACAAAAAAATACAAAAGGCATACTTAATGCTGTAGAGCATTCTCTGCCAGTTTATTTTCGGGTCGATCAGAAAATATAAATAGGATGCAAAATATTCCATATAAGGAAATTTATGGGAGAGGCCTATTCGGCAGTGTACTTTATAATTATAATGGATAGGGTAGCTAAATAATTATAATAAAATTACAAGTAAATATAGCGTACACAGACCACCTGATAAAAAAATGGATGCAGTACCTAATGTATCTTTCATGTCGTATTTTTGATATGGAATCAAAGTGTAAATGCAACTTCACCTTTGAAGTTGTCGTCGTTATTATTCTTTGCCCTTTGTTCACATCACTCACCATATGACACACAACAATATTTTGTTACAACATATATATGTGTATATGACCATAACGAACCTTCACGTAAACCACCACTGCCCTAAATTATTATCCTAAGGTTGCCCGCGTAAACCAAGATTGTGACAAATAAAACTGTATGAGGCTATATGATTGTAAGAATACTTTGAATGAGGCCTACAATAACTACCAACTAAAAAATAATTGAAAGTAGTAAGTAAGAAAGATCCTCCCTGCAAATGGAAAGGTAAAGCTATAGTAGTAAAATGCATATAAGTCCTTTTCTTAAATTTTTAACAGTTTACAACAACATTCTACTTCTTTTTCTACCTAGCGTTTATCCCGGTTCCTCATCCCTCCCAGTGCGGGAGAACCCAGGGTCCGCTTTCCTACACTTCCTCCTCCACTTTACCCGGTCTTCAACGTCCCTCACAACTAGCCCATTGGCACGCATGTCATCCTGCACGACATCAAGCCAGCGTTTCTTGGGCCGTCCTCTACTCCTGGTACCAGGTAGGGTCATGTCCAGGCATTTGTTTTCCACGTAGCTTGCCGGTCGTCGTAAGACGTGGCCGTACCAGCGGAGGCGACTTTACTGCAGCTTGTCAGACATGGAGGCTGCCGCGGATGTATGTATTCCGTACACGGTCTTTCCGCGTGACGCCACACATCCACCGCAGCATGTTCATCTCCGTGACATGCAACAACTGCCGGTGTCGCTCCAGCACCGGCCACGCCTCACTGCCGTACGTAAGGACAGGCCTTATGATGGTCTTATAGACCTGTCCCTTCAGCTTGACCGGCATTTTGGGGTCTTGATATAGCGATCGATGTCCCCGGACGCATGAAGCACAGATCCGAGGTACCTGAAGTTGTCCGTGCGCTCGACGGTGTCGTCGCCTATACGGAGAAACTTCAGATCTGTGCTGTTGCAGACCATATACTCCGTCTTTGCCACGTTTAGCTTCAGCCCGCCGTTCTCAAGCGCCTCCCTCCATGCGTGCACGCGTCTGGTGAGCCATCCTTTGTCCCCATCTACCAGTGCGATATCATCAGCGTACATAAGCAGCCAAGGCGGCGGTAGTTTCTGTACGCTGGCTGACAGTTCGTCTAATATCACACTGAAGAGATAGGGGCTTAAGACGGAGCCCTGATGCACGCTTACGGTTAGGGGGAAGGGGGTGGAATCACCAATAGCGGTCCTGACTATTAAATCGGAGTTGCGGTACATGTCACGTACGATTTCCACGTAGGTCTCTGGTACCAACTTCAACCGCAATGCCCACCAGATCATCTCCCTGGGAACACAGTCAAAGGCCTTCTGCAGATCTAGGAATAAAAAATGCAGAGGCATATTCTTTTCCCTGTGCTTCACCATGAGGATCCTTAGGGCGAATATTGGATCCATGGTACCGCGTCCTGGTTGGAAACCGTACTGGGAGTCCGACACTGTACACTCCTGTCGGATCCTGGTGTTAATAATGCGCTCGAAGAGCTTCATGGTGTGTGACATCACCTTTATACCGCGGTAATTACCGCAATCCTGAACGGACCCTTTACCCTTGTGGACCGGCGTTATTATACTAAGCCGCCATTGATCGGGCATTATATTCGGTCGCTCAGGATTCTATTATAAAGGTTAGTAAGAATGCATACACCACAAGCCCCCAGCGCCTTCCACGCTTCAATTGGCACCTCGTCCGGTCCGATAGCTTTCCGATTCTCCATGTGATGAAGAGATATGAGGACCTCGTCAGGTGTAATCGGTGGCACGAGTCCATGGTTCGGGAGTTGTTCGGGAGGGTGCACTTCTCGATGCTGAGTATTCAGCAAAACGTGGAAATAAGAGCGCCATCTCTCCTTCACCGTACGATCATCGTACAGGAGCTCGCCATTAAGGCCGTTGACGCTGCAGCAGCGAGTAATATCTTGCGTTGTTTTGGCCCTAGAGCGCGCCAGTTTATTTATGAGGTTGTGCCCCTCAGGAGTGTCCAACTTAGCATATAATGGTTGCAAGTAGTCACGCCTGGCTCTGGCTACAGCTTTCTTGGCAGCTCTTTTCGCTGTCTTGTAAGATGCGCGATCTTCAGGAGATTTGGTCGCTTGCCACGCCTTGAAGAGCTTTTTCTTCTCCTGTGACTGTGGCATCCCACCACCAGGTCGCCTTGTCGATTTTGCGGCCCCCTTTCGCTACTCCTGGTCAGTAGATAGTCGATTTGAGTGGCGTTCCGACCGCTCCTGTAGGTAATCAGGTGCTCGGTTTTCTTTTTGAAGAACGTGTTCACCACGGCCAGGTCAGCGGCAGTGCAGATTCTGAAACCATAGCCGCCGTGGACACGTTCATACTCCCCCTGCACCTCGCCCACATGACCGTTCAGGTCGTCACCCAAAACGACATCGTGTGACAACGGTATGCCGCGTAGTACATCTCCGAGCCGATCCCAAAACAGCGTCTTATCCGCGTCGCTGTAACTGACCTGTGGGGCGTAGGCACTTATTAAGTGGGTCATGACCCCCTCAATAAGCAACCTTACTACCATAAGTCGGTCGCATATGCGTCTAACTTCCAAAACGCTGTCGTGGAAATGCTCGGCGAGCACCACTGTCACACCATTCTCCCCACCAGAGGAGCCTGTATAGATTAGCTTGTAGCCGTGCCCAATATTCCGGCTCCTGTTGGCCTTCCACCGTGTCTCTTACAGGAATGCCACTGTCACTTTACGCCTGGCAAGTATAGTCGCAAGTTCTGCGGAGCGTCCCGTAAGCGTGCCAATGTTCCAGTTTGCAAAGCGAATCTTCGTAGTTGGTGCTAACGTCTTTAGCCGTGCTCGCACGGGGCCCGTTAGCCCTCGCATACTTGTCGCAGGGTTAAGGCGATCCCCATGCGGCGACGCCCTAGTCCTAAACATATATCTCTTTTTTTTTCTTTCCATTTTTGAGTGGCTTAGTGCCAATTACCGGGGCGACTGCCGTCTGACCCCCGAACCCCTAGGACGAACCCAGTAATAGTTTGGTCGACTAACTACTGTTAACTTCGTAATTATACTTAGCTGTAGTAGTTTTCCTTTTAACTTCATTATATATACTATTATCGTGTATACTTTTAATATTTCCAAAAGCAGCGGTTTAGTTGGTAGAGGAGGGGGGAGCACACGACTCTAATGAAAAATACCAATTTAATGCTAAATATTTCGCAAATGGATCCCTGAAATGAAATGATGTTGTTTTACACCCCCAATGTTTTTGACAGACCTATCCAATGACACCCCACACGATGGAATAGACGGGTAAAAAACAATCATCCTACGTTTACTTATATAGAAAGTATGTAGATGCCCAGAATAAAAATGTTTTTTAAGATTTTATTTCACAGTTTTTTAGGCGTAATTAATCTAATATATAAAATTCTCTTGTTTGTTACCTAACTCCTCCGAAACAGCTGAAAAAAATTGTATGAAATTTTGTGTGCATATCGGTTAGGTCTGAGAATTGGCCAACATCTATTTTTCAAACCCTTAAATGATAAGGGTGACCCACGTCTAATATTTTTTTTTATTTTTTGACAAATTTTTTTTATTTTAATTTTATTATCTATGATTTATTATTGAAAAAGACATAAAACATCAAATTTTCACCCTTCCTAGATCAGCCCCTGTTTTTTAATCGCAATTTTTAAAAACAATTCCTAGAAATAACGTATATGGCAAAACAATGTTTGCCGGGTCAGCTAGTATTATATATAATACAGTATTGTATCACCAAGGGTATCTGAGTAAAACCGCGGATGGACAGACAGATGGACATAAGGACGGATGGACGAGCGGACATGACGAAACTCTAAAACCCAACTGTATTAAAAAAAATTACTGAAAAACTCCCCTTCGTTTTTTTGTACTTGCACATACAATATATAAATATAAGAACTATTTATTTAATGTGTTTAAATCCATCTATACGTTTAGGCTACGGAGTGTGCTAAAGAAATAAACATATTATGTATATGTCGCAGCTGATCAATTCTACGATCTGTAGAATTGATCATTTCATAAAATAATCGATCATTTCATGAAATGGAAAATATCCGCTGATCATATCATGATATGGTCTGGCCAGATCAATGAATAATCAGCGTTTGTTGCACGCTACATTCATAACTCAAACATTAGTGATCATATCGTAAAATAGTTACATTATCCACCGTTAGAGGCGCTGTTTTTGTGATGCATCATGGAGGCTAATGCGGTAATAGAAATTGCGGGTGAACATATTTTAATTTTTAAAAGGAAAAGTGTTGACGATTCAACTATTTATAAAGTTTTTCTGTTTTATATGTGGAAATGCCTACGCATACCCGCCTTGCGTGGACAAGGACGAGTTATTACGGACTCACAACGACTAAAACCCCATGGTGTTCCACCTTTGTCGCATATTGGCAGGGCCATGGGAACGCTTTCGCACACATCCGTGTGCCCTACCACCTCATGGCGACCGCTCCTCGGGGGAAAACTACTTGTCCCCATCTGCTTCTCAGGTAAGAAGCACCTTAACACATGACGTGACTTCCTCCGCGGTCTCCAATTTCACCTGCGTAACGGACGCCCCCGTGCCCGATGCGCGAAAGTCATGGGATCAGGAAAAACGAGTACTCAGAAGCACTAGCCTTTCTGACTCCAATGGCGGATCTGGTCTGTGGTTCCGCTGCCAACCAAGATTTGGTTGCAGAGGGTATGTAGAGCAGTGCCTCACAGTACTGACACACTTCTTCCTTTAAGACTCTACCTCGGCTGCAGCGATAGGGGCATAGGACACTCTTTTAGTCGCAGCCCACCAACACACATCCAAATTGGGCTCGTTAAGCCACACGTGCCGGCCCTTCACCTCGGGCCAGCCATGTGGGTTCCTCTTAGATCACGCGGGTGACTAAGCCACGACATGGTGGGTACCCTTTCGGGAAGGGACCTCACCTAACCTAACCTTACCTTTTTTTCGTAGGGAAATCCTCATAGATACCTATCGCGCTGGGGACAACGAGAAGGTCATGTCAGACTACTACTGACTAAAAGCCCATAGTAGTCACCATCAGCGTATAATAAGCCCAGGATCTCTCCTCTCCATTCAGAACTCAACTGAGGGCCTTCTATAGCTTTGCTAGACTAACAGCACGTCTCGGGGGCAGTACTTACTGCCACCAGAACCATCGCGTGATGAGTTCCGAGTCATTGTAATCCTCGGGGGTTACAAAGTTAGGCGTTCAAGGTCCCCGCCGCGAGCATGTGCAGCTCCAGAGGCCCTGTTTTTGGTAGGGGAACACCGTTTTCAAGAGGAGAGCAGTGACAAACGCCTTGGCGATGTCGTCTCCAAGCAGGATTTACCCTCTCCCGTTCCCGCTCAGAAGCCTCTTTGTGAATCAAAACGGATTCACAGAAAGTGGCTATGACTCTCTACGCCGAATACCCGCTCAGCATCGTAAACGCGACTGCTGGCAGGTAGAGGTTCCATCCGATGTGGTTCCTCGGGATCGTCTGCTCCAGCTCCCACCCTGGACATAACGGGAGCGTATGGGTAGCGGTGTCCTACTCCCATTCAACATAGTGGAAGCAGTTTGCCGTCGCATTGCGTCCGATTTTACACAGATAATCATCGAAGCACCTGTGCCCAGTAATTATCAGTGCGCTTTGCACATCGCCGCATCCCGTATCCGCTCTTATCAAAGAACGATACCATCAGCAACGACAATCCTGTGAATGCCCATCACTTAAGCGCCGGCTGTTTCTGGTCCCTTTAAAACCAACGGTACGCCCAAACCCAACCAGTTTTTGTCTGCGAAGGTTTTCCGCTACCACCCGCATCTGGCTGGCGTTCCCCTATCCGCCACCTGGGGACGCGTTCGATGGGAGGACTGGAAACTCCACATGGGAATCTAACCTAACCTAACGTAGCCTGGCAACAATAATCAATTTTTCGTACTTACAAGAAAAATATAAAAGTTCCTTCTTTATTTGGAATGTTTATTAAACCTTTGATGTCATGGAAACCCCTCATAAATGATATGGCTAAACGTGGATTGAAAAATCATCAAACGTTGATATTTTAACGATATAGTTAGTTTAAGCTGGAGATTTTATGAGATACAACCATTTTATGAAATGGTCGGCCACATCATGAAGTGATCTATTCTATGATCTGGTCACGATACATACATGCAGACGTGTATGTACACACCCTCAAAAAACAATACCCTCCTTCTGCGATATTCGGGTAAAGAAAAGCTTGTAATGCTAGTTACTAGCCTCCATAAAATTATTAATTTATATATGGGTTACTGTTTTACAATGAATTCCTAGAATTTTTTGTAATGTTTGTCAATCAAAAAGTTAAACAATAAAAGTGTTATTATAATGTTAAGGAACGTGTGAATGAGGTGATCGCTACAATGCAGGTTTTATTACAATTCATCGTTTTATGAAGAATTGTTAATATATTATTAAATAATATTATATATTATTAAATAATATTATTATAAAAATTCTGGCTGATTCTTCCAAGTGCATTTTCCGCAACCGTGATGAATAAATAAAAAAATGCCGTTCAATAAAAATTATGTAGCAATCCAAGTTGCATTAAAAATATTATATTCTATTCTATGACGCAAATACACAAGAAATGTATGTCAGTTCAATTCTATATTTTATAAACCGGGAAACCAGCGTCATCAGACGCGCTCTCTAGACATAATATTTTCCGAGAAAGTCCACGAAAATATTTGCCTCTCGGTTCAATTGATTCGATTTGCGAACGTCGCGAACGGTTTCTTCTAGATATAAAAATCAAAGGCCTCTTGAATTGAGGAAAAGGCATGGTACGAGGATACAATTTTTGCATTCGTATATGGTAAATTAGGTATATATACACAAGTAAAAGTGTATATCTATCAAAATACTGAAATGCCGAAGTTACTTAGGGGCTACGCCCGCCTTAAATTTAATAGTACGCGAGCTCTCTCAAATAAAACTTAATGAAATCATAGTGAAACAAATTTATAAAAAAAATTGTTAAAATGTAATTTTATTAATATCTTCAGTAAGAGTATTACATTGTGAACACTTCCATAATATTATTATCCTGAATTGGTTATACGGTAGTATACAAACTCTACAGCGCAAACAATACTTTTGGTTTTTAACTGATTTTTAGATGGCATGGCTCTACCACGTATAATATAATAATATAAAATATTATTATATTATACGTGGTAATAATATAAAATATTATTATATTATACGTGGTAGAGCCATGTTGTACTCGTAGCTATATTAGTAGTATAGTTGTAGCACGAATGGGTCGGCTCGACCGGGGAAGGACCACGCTCTCACAGAATTCGAGCGTAAAATGGCAGCTTGACGCTGCTGTGTTTCTTATGGTGAGTGTAGAGAACCGGAGACCCATTTTACTGGAAAAGAGGCATTCCATATTAGTCCTCACGGGTGACGACGCATCTGCATTTTGTTTCTTTATTGAGGATAAATGTAGATGTCTATGGGTCACAACAACCACTTACCATCAGGTGGACTGTGTGCTCGTTTGTCACCCTATCTTATAAAAAAATACAGAATAGTAACATAGTTTAAACCTGTTCTTCCCATTACACTTCACTCGCATCACTCAACCAGAATCAATATAATTAGTAAACGAAAGTCCGTCGGATCTTTGTTACAAAGGGAAATGCCGACCGTTAGTTTTCTAGACATTTGTCAACGTGTCGAGATTTGTGTTGTCTTTTTTAGTTTTGCTTTCTGTCGGAAAATACTCGATACAAATTGCTGAAATTGAAAAACGTTCACCTTCGATATGGAAACTTCTATGGACATATGGAGTCATAATTATGATATTTTACATAAACACTCACGTCTGTCAGCAGGTAAGCATAGACAGCAAATTTCATTTGGCATGATCCTTACATACTTGAAAGTTAAGGGTACTCTTAATTTTGCCTATCTTCAATATATCTTTTATATACATTTATTCCATTTACAATTATATGAGTGTTAGAAAAAAATAAACAATCAGTGTGATTAGAATAGAATAGAATAGAATATTTTTTATTCAATATACATTACATGTGTAATTCTTATTGAAAGTCATTTTTTACTTTACCACTGGTTCGAAAAAACCCTCTGTCCTGGGAAGAACCAGCAAGAAACCCAGCGGGACTTTTTTTTTTAAATAAATTTTACAATATAAATTATTACGAACTATTTACAAAATTTATTTTAGAAACTGCTTGGAAGCGATCACCTCATTCCCAAGGGTTATTATCAACCATGTATTCATTTATACTATAATAAGCCTTTTTATACAGTTTCAGCTTAATAAAACATTTAAACTTGGTAATAGAGAGAACCTGTACACTTTCCGGGACCTTGTTGTAATAGCGTATACATTGCCCCAAGAATGAATTACTGACTCTGTGGAGTCGAGAAACTGGTATCACTAGCTTGTGTTTGTTCCTAGTGTTTACAGAATGTATATCACTTCTTTTACTAAAACTATCTTTGTTTTTGTGAACATACATTAAATTTTCGTAAATATACTGAGAGGCCAAAGTTAATATATTAATTTCTTTAAATTTATCTCTAAGAGACTCTCTCGGTTTTAGATTGTAAATAGCTCTAATGGCCCTCTTCTGTAAAACAAAAATAGTTTCTGAATCAGCCGCATTTCCCCATAGCAAAATCCCATAAGACATTATGCTATGAAAATAACTAAAATAAACTAATCTAGCTGTCTCGACACTAGTGAGAACTCTAATCTTTTTTACAGCATAGGCTGCAGAACTTAGTCTGCTTGCTAATTTGGATATATGGGGGCCCCACTGGAGCTTTGCGTCAAGAGTGATGCCAAGAAAAACAGTGGATACAACAGGGCTCAATTCCTCCCCATTTAAAAACACATTGGTATTCAGATTTTGAACATTCGTTGTTGTAAATTTAACACAATTAGTTTTATTTCCGTTCAAATGCAGATTATTAACGTTAAACCAATGCACTAATTTTGATATAGCATTATTCACTTCGTCACATTTAAATGATTGACGTTTAAGTTTAAAAATCAAGGAAGTATCATCAGCAAATAATACTATATCATGACTATCCCCTACAAGGTGAGGTAAGTCATTAATATACACCAGAAACAGGAATGGGCCGAGAATCGAGCCCTGAGGTACACCCATTAGTACAGGTGACCCGGAAGAACTTTTACCATTGATAATAACCTTCTGTTTTCTATTACTTAAATATGAAATAATAAGTTTAAGCGCTGTGTTCTTGACACCATAGTACTGTAGCTTCCTGATTAATGTCTCATGGTGAACACAGTCGAAGGCCTTGGAAAGGTCACAAAATATACCCAAAGCATCCTCTGATTTCTCCCATGCACAAAAAATATGTTTAATAAGCTCAACTCCAGCGTCAGTTGTCGAGCGACCCCTTGTAAAACCGAATTGATTATTATGTAGCAATTTATTAATATTAAAGAAACTTAACATCTGATCTAAAATAATTTTTTCAAAAATTTTACTTAATGTTGGTAGTACAGAAATTGGTCTAAAATTGGCGGGGTCTAATGTACTACCAGATTTAAATATAGGTATGACTTTACTATGTTTCATTAAATCAGGAAACACACCAGATTCGACGCTTATATTAAATATAGTGGCTAGATAAGGTGCTAATGTATCTATTATAGATAAAATAACTTTAACGGAAATCCCCCATAAGTCTGCCGTTTTCTTAACATCAATAGTTTTAAAATATTTAACGATATCTTTTGGCAGTACCCTATGGAATTTAAAAGTATTTGAACAAGTCTTTACATTTTGTTTGAGCAATGATTCGGCGACAGTAGGAGAAGAATTTAATGATTTTGTTGTCAAAAAAGGAACATCAGTAAAATGTTTCTCAAAAGCCATAGCAACTTCTTGATCAGATCGCGTTAAATTATTGTTAATATTCAATTGAAAATCCGAGTTGCGCGGTTTGACCTTGCCCGTTTCACTATTTATTATTCTCCAGGTCATTTTAATTTTGTCGGATGCAGTTTTAATTTTGTTGCTTAAATGTAAAGCCTTAGCAGTGGAGCACACTTTTTTAAATATTTTAGAATATGTTTTTACATAATCTCTAAATATAACACTACTATTATATGATCTTTCATCATAAAGCTCGTATAACCTTCGCCTACTTTTATGAATTCCTACTGTCGCCCATTCATTAAATGATTTGCGACTGTTAAAAGAGAAAGTTTTAGAAGTAAATATTCTACTAAATTCACAACGTATAATTTCAAATAATGTAGCATACAAATAATTAGCACTATTTTTAAACGAAAGTGATGGAAGTCTTTTTATTATATTACTTCTAAACCTCTCCAAGCGATGTTCATTTATTGGAACAAACACAACTTTCTTATTTTTCTGTTTTTTGTGTATGTAAGGTAGTGATACTAACTGTCCACAGTGATCTGAACTTAAATTTTGAATAATTGATTTATGCAAGGGCTTAACATCTGTAAAAATGTTATCTATACAGGTCGCACTAGGCCCAGCAATACGTGTTGGTTCTAAGAATATATTTACAAGATTATACGATTTAAACAATGAGCTAAACTTAATACTAATGGAAGAAGTTTCAAGGAGATTGATATTAAAGTCTCCACACTTGTAACTCACAATGATTGTAACAAGTCATTGCCATGAAAAAATCTGCTGATATTTTTCATAGCAATGACTTGTTACTATCATACATTTTACGTGGTAGAGCCATGCTGCAGCTATATTAGTAGTATAGTTGTAGCACGAATGGGTCGACTCTACCGGGGAAGGACCACGCTCTCACAGAATACCAGCGTCAAATAGCAGCTTAACACTGCTGTGTTTCGTATGGTGAGTGTAGAGAACCATCCCATCACCATAAAGCATTCCATCTTAGCCCTCACGGGTGACAACGCATCTGCATTTTGATTCGCAAACGAGGATAAATGTAGATGTCTATGGGCCACAGCAACCACTTACCATCAGGTGGACTGTGTGCTAGTTTGTCATCCTATCCTATAAAAAAAATTTAAACCTACTTCTAATAAAGTAGCATACAGATGTGTCTTCACCTCTAAGGGTTAAGTTGAAAGGTAAAGCTTCTAGGAGAATTCAAAAAAGGAAGTTTTCACGTCGAGTGTATTTTTTAATTTTATGGTACGCCTTTTATGTCTAACGTTAAACGACTTAAATAATTGTTTTTATAATCGTTATAACTTATAGGTTTTATCTGTAATGAAAAAAATATGGTATATTGTTTTACGACTGACTTACTTTGTGAATTTCGACGACATTCTAGCCGTTACCTTAAGCTTGTGATATTTCTTAGTATAGTTAAAGGAGTGAAAAAATGAACTTTCAATAAAAATTAAAAACAGCCTTCAACGAATGAAACGTTCTCAGTTCAAAGTGTCTGTTCAAAGTTCAAATATATGGAAATCATTTTATTATTTTTATATCTTTGAAGTCGGTTTTGATTTTTATTTAAAAGCTTAATCATCTGTCATTTTATTGATTATACCTATATTTCTCATACAAAGATGCGTTAGCGGGAAGATCCGCTGTCTCTCAGGACTAGTAGCGACCTCGGGCTAATGGGCGCGAAGGGACATTGTGGTTGTTAATGAAAGGCTAACAAAGGCTAACAAGATAACGCTCGTGGACATGTGCATTCTCCCTTCACGTTGTCCAGACTTGGTTATTTCAGGACATCAAAAGTCCGCGCTTGGAGTAGGCAATCCATGGAACGCAGTGTCTTGGGACCCAAAACCCTTATCGCTCAATCTCGTTGTCTGTTGGCTGTCAGTGTGTATGACTGCTATTTATCACAAAAGTTTTCAGATAATTTCATGTAAAAGTAAAGCTAAGATACAACTTATATATGTGCCACTCCTGGGCACAGGCCTTCTCTCATTTTTGAAAGGGTTTCGATAGACGATGCTCACATGAGCATCTTCACCTTCACCTTCTTTGTCACCCTTATCGTAAAGGATAAGGGCGACATAGAATAAGGGTGACAAACGAGCACACAGTCCACCTAGTGGTGAGTGGTTGCTGTGGCCCATAGACATCTACATCTTTCCTCGATTGCGAATCAAAATGCTGATGCGTTGTAGAACGGGGGAGTGTGCGAAGCTCCTGTAGCTACAACACATCTCTTTTGACGTCACAGTCGTTACCCAATTTTTGTGTCAAGCGTTGCTGGGTGCAATTTATTTCAAAAACGGCGAATTGTGCGATAACTACGTGTCGAAAAACAGCCGGATCTGGAATTTGAATAAAAGTGGTCCAGTAGGGCTAAATGATTTATATAAATTATTTTGAAGTTATTAATTATTTCATAAATTATCTGCATTGTTGTAATTTAATGATACCAAAAAAATCTAGAATTTTCATTTTACACTCGCGTGTTACAATAAAAAAAGTTTAAAAATAAAACACTACATTTCATCTTTTACATTTGCACGTTACAGTTACAAACTATGTTACTTTCCGTGAGGTGGCGGCGGTTGGATAGATCTCAAAAGAGGAAACAACGAAGAAATAATTAAATCAAAAACATAGACCAAAATTATTTCATGAATTTTTATATTATTATATTAATGTAAGTGTAAGTGTATGACTGCGGTACTGGAATCTTGTAATGGCCTTAAAAAATAAAGATAACAGATACCTTGTCACCCCTGAGAACTAAAATAAATTGTCTTGTAGTTTGGGAAAATATTAAATTTATCGAAAAAAGTCATGGCACTTTTTTATTTGTATTTTATCAAAGAATATTAAAAAGTATCCCATTGGAAAATAACACTTCCTTGCAGTTGAAAAAAATCGATTTGCACAATATTGCACCGAGTTGTCCCATAGCAACATGCATTTATATCATCAGTAGGACAATTTGAAAGAGAATCGCATAAAAAACATGAGTTGGAATAATTTACGGTACTCATGCGCCGATTTCTCCTGGACTATATTTAGTTGCAACTGTACAGAGTTTGACATTTGTATTGCAAGTCAAATAAGCGTGATTTATTTTTTGTAATTGTCGTAATATATTCGTTGAGTTGATTTACTCTAAATCATCATATCGCGTTGTTGTTGTCATCGCATCATACTTTTCTATGATGTTTATTATATTCCGGTATTTATTTAGTCGAATTTTCTTGACGGCGTTGATTCAAGTACTTGATCCACACAAGCATTGTGATTATGGCTGTAGTTTACGGTTTGATAAAGAAGAATAAGAAGAAGTAGCACAAACAGAATCGAAACATTATTCGAAAAGTTGAAGAAATATCAGTGCTCAAGAATAATAGGTTTGGGACTTACAAATCCGTAATCAATTTTAAAAATCGTAACAAATTCTGACAATTCTAAGTAAAACTCAAAAAAAAAATAGGTTCATAACAAACAAAGAAATATAACAAAGAAACATGCGCCTAATTGAGTTGCTTTTTGTATCCATGACATATAATAAAAGCTCGTAATAAAAGTGACAGCAAAACATTTTTATTTTCCTTGTAAATAATCTTCAGGCGTTTAATATTCGCCTCATATGAACTGAAGAGTGAGACGAAGCTATACTTAAATACGTATAAAAGAGAAAAATTGTGTGACATTAGAAAAATAAGGAAAAACAAAGGTAAGCCTTTGAATAAAATTAAATTTAGGGATAAGAGTTATGTTATAAAACATTTAGTTTTTATTTTCAATGGAATGAATGAAGCGCTGTTGGTCACGGTGAAATCGATTTTTTTTTACTATCCGAATGTCACAGTAAGCCCGGGCTTACTTCAGATTTTAAAATACTATAAGGCTGACCAACCACATTAATTAGCGAAACGATGACCCTACTACACTAGAGGTTATTACCAATACGATTCTGTTAAGTTTGACCTCAAACATTTTAGGCGGATATCCCATCACCAGTCTTTCGCCAGAGCCTCGTCCATCAATTATCAGCGTGCAACACGTGCAGATGTTACCAGTTTGAGTAATGTTAGCAAATGGCCCTTACATCCCGATGATGGTAGGTCCCTACCAGAAACCGATCCTGTGAGTTTGCGGGAATTTAGGGTAGACTCGAGGTCACAAACGCCTTATAACCTAAACGCCGAGGACAGGGACTCAGAAAGTACCCTCTAGACAATATGTAGCTCTGCGAGGGTGCTAGATGTACCGGTCGCGTTCCATAGATCCCTTAAGTCGGAAGAAGTTCGATATAATTTTTCCCAGCTAGAGATGTCCATGAGAACTTCCCCACAATAAAAATAACTGGCCAAGTGCGTGTCGGGCAATGCAGAGGTAGGGTTCCTTAGTTGTTTGTCACAATACGTGGCCTTCCCTGATAATGAGCATTATAAGTGAATTCGCGGTTTGACCGCTATAACGACTAAAAATGGGCCCAAATCTTATGTTTCTGAAAGTGATGCTAGTTTTAGATTTATAAAAATACTACCTGAGCATGTAGTAAAATTGATTGACAACATGGACTGCAATAAGGCGCCGGGATCGGATGGTATTCGAATAAAGGATCTAAAAGAAATTAAGAATTGAAAAAAATTAAATTCTAAAAAAAATTGCCCCAGTAATTGCACATCTTATAAATCTAAGCATAAAAAAGGTTATTTATCCTGAGGAGTTGAAGTTAGCTATAATTAGGCCAATATATAAACAAGGTCTTCATACGGAATTTACAAATTATAGGCCGATAGCCATTTTAAATATATTAAACAAAATAGTAGAAAAAATAATAGTAGGTCAAATTACAGCTTTTCTTGAAAATAACAAAATTATCAACGATGCTCAGCACGGTTTTCGCCCAAATAGAAAGAAAGAAAGAAAGAAAGAAAGAAAGAAAGAAAGGTTTATTCTCCAAAATGACGCCATCACAGGTAACATAAAAAAGAAACACATAATTTACAAATAATATTGGCTATGCAATACAAATTACAATATACTACATATTACAAACTATACAATACCAATACTCATATGTGTCAAGGCGTCATCTGGGAACAGGAGCACACTCAGCATAATGCCATGAATTTTTTTTTTCTCTCCATGGCGCTGATTTTCAGTGTGTCCAACCAGTGACTTACCGAAATCAGTGCTATACGTATACTCATGACAGAATTATGCACAACAAGGGGGAAAGAAACAGTAACTATCTTAAGTGAGAGGGAGAGAGTAGAGTTCAAGGTCGAATGCCACTTCGACACAGCACGTCCCGTTTATTTTGCTTTCAGACGCTCTTAGAAGGGCTATACGAACACTACAAAGGGGAGATTATTAAAATACTATAATGGGCTATATACTACAAAAGGGAAATTATTAAATTATTAAAATACTATAAAGTGCTATATAATAAAATGACCAGATAATTAGTAAAAAAAAATATGTAATTATTGAAGAATATAAAAGTATATAAGAAGACAAAAGCCGCATTCAAAAGGACGATTTTAATGCTCCGTTGTTAATAATCTATGACGATGAGGTACGTAATCGTGCAAAGCGTTATAAACTTTGATCAAAGTTAATCTGACTTTGCAGTAATTGTGTTCTATATTTATTTTTAAATGTGTGTACTGCTTTCAGATTTCGCAAAGGAGGCGGTATATCGTTCCAGCACTTGGATGCGGCGTATTTGAAACTTCCTCGGAAAGCGTGAGTGCGGTGACGAGGCACGACGAGAGTATTCCCTCTAGTGCGTGTATTGTAAGTTTTTACATCACGTGACCATATGAGTTTGTCAGCAAGATAAGGAGGTGTTTTATTTTTTAATACCCCGAATAGGAGAGTTGCCATGTGTAGTTTTCTGCGATATTCCATTTTTAGCATTTTGGCATTGTTAATGTAAGGGGTAACGTGCGTGCGGGGCGGTATTGTAAAACTAAATCTTGCACATGCATTTTGAACACGTTGCACTAGACGTCGCGACCGCGCTAAAAGTCTCGGGCCATATACAATGTCCATATAATTAAATTTCGAAAGGACAAGAGTGTCACACAATTTTACCCGAATATCCGAATTTAAAAACTCCCTTATTTGATAAAGAACCTTAAGTCTATAAAAGCAGTTTCTGCTAGTACTTAGTATGTGGTTCTCAAACTGTAGTTTGTCATCCATTAGTAAGCCCAGATTGCGAATCTCATTTACACGTTCTACGATTTCCCCTCGAATTTGGATGCATGCCCCTTCTTTCTGATATATTTTTTATTTGATTTTTAGAACCCATAATTAGTAGTTTAGATTTAGTTCCGTTTAGTACAAGGCAGTTTGAGTCGCACCACGCGGCTATACTTTCGAGGTCTTCGTTGATTTTATTAACGACTTCTTGAGTATCACGCGGATTACATGACATGTAGACTTGCAGATCATCTGCGTATAAATGATATTTACAGTGCTTAATGTTTTTTACTAAGTCGGCACTGTAAACTGAAAACAATATTGGAGCCAGGTTCGATCCCTGGGGCGCACCGGCTTTGATTTTTTTTGATTGCGAACGTATTAATGTTCCTCGGTCATCGCTCAGTTCTACAGTTTGTAGTCGGTTTTTAAAATAACTATCGAACCATTGTACTGCGCTGCTACTGAATCCATAGTAATGAAGCTTTGATAAGAGAAGGGAAACATTTATACAGTCAAATGCACGAGAAAAATCTAGTAATACTAGTATTGTGCCTTTTCCTTCATCTTGAGCGGTTAGTACATCGTCAGTAAGTTGAGCTAGGGCCATCGTGGTGCTATGGTTCTTACGAAATCCCGACTGCATTTCCGGTAGAATTTTTTTTCTATCTAAATACATGGTTAGCTGTTCTGCGACAATTTTTTCAATAATTTTAGAGACACAGGGGAGAATACTGATGGGCCGAAGGTCTTTTTCAGACAAAGGATTTGAGTTCTTAGGTATGGGTTTGACTAACGCATGTTGCCATAATGTCGGATAGGTGTTAGAGTTAATGGATTTGTTCACCATAGCAGTAATAGTTGGTAGTGTTTTCGGAAGGGTCATACGGAGCATATCGAGAGAAATCCCATCAATGCCTATGGCTTTAGATTTTAAACTTTTAATGAATTTTAGTACCTCTAGTTCATTTACCTCCTTTATCTCAAATATGTCATTAACGCAGCAGTGGAACTCAAAGTACGTTAAATATGACAACGAGACGTTTCTATTTCCAGGCACGTTTAAAAAATAGTCGTTTATTTTATTTGGATCATTAAACAAGTCTATCGGGATATTGTGTTTTGGTTTTATCTTAACATTGGACTTTATATGTTTCCACATTGAAATGGGATTATTTATATTACGATTAACATAAAAATTATAGTAGACTTGTTTTTCTCTATATATTGCTTTATTGACGCAGATTTTTAGATCTTTATAGTATTTAATATGTATGTCGTTTTTACTTTTTCTCATTTTAATGTATGCGTCATCTCGTTTTTTCATCATCAATTTTATATTAAAGGTTAGCCACGGGAATTGCTGATGTTTAATCGTTTTTTTTCTAAGAGGCGCGTGAATTTCGAATAGTGTAAGTATGGCTGTGTTAAATAGCACTACCTGATTATTTACATCCGCGATACTCTCAATTTCTTTCCAATTTATTGATGTAAGGTCCTTATGAAAGTCTCCCTCGTCTATGTCAGAGATTCTCCTACTCATTATTGTTACTGGTGCCGGCTTTTTTTACTCATATCAATTTGACATGTAATAAAAGCATGACTACTTAATTCACGTATAAGTTCTACAGTAACTGCGTTTACTTTTATGTCGGTACATATTATGTCAATTAAAGTCTCGCTATATTCCGTAAAGTGGGTTGGCTTAGTTACATGCTGTTTTAATTTGAAACAAGTAAGAAAATTATTTAAGTTTATAGTGGTATTATGCGTCATATTTAACATATTAATATTAAAATCACCGAGAAGAAGTAAGTTTTGGCTCCATGAAAAAGTCCCCATAGTAACGGTAAGCGCGTCTATGAATGTATCGACATTCAGCCACGGCGGTCTATACGCGGTACCGATAACGAGTTGCTTTCCGCCGCTAGAGGTCGAGATCCACATTTGTTCTACTAGCGGGGCCGGGGGGTGGGACAGCACGCGAACGCCGACGCCTCGCTTCACATAGAAGCCGACGCCGCCGCCGCGCGAGCGCACGTCGGGCGGACGCGGCGAGTGCCGCAGCCGGTAGCCGGGCACCGAGGCCGCGCGCCCCTCTTCGCCCTCCCGCAGCCACGTCTCATTGATGGCCATGATATCGACACTATGCCGTTGCATTGCGACAATAAATTCATCGTGCCGCGTTCCAAGGGACCCTGCATTTAAAAGACCAACTTTTACGTTACTTTTAGAAGCCATAAACGAATTTTAGATATACATATTTATTTGACATAATAGGTTCCGACGCAAAATTTAACTTTAGTTTGCTTCTTGTACAGACAAAATTAATTTTATGTGATTTGATAGAATAAATAATATTTATCGGGATACCACAAATTTTTAAATAGTTATCCATTGAGTAAATTTTCTTGTACCTTAATGTACTCGTATAGTAAATATTGTATGTATGTATTGCAGAACTTAAAGACAAAACGCTAGTGAGTCTTTTCAATACATTGATATTAGAAATTTGTGCCAGAACTAACCAGGATATATTATTATTCCACATACGAGTATAGGCATAGTATATTTCATTTGACAGAAATAGAATCCTAAAATAGTTCTTAAATAAAAATACAGACACAATTATTAACGACTTACATAAAAATGAGCAATAGCAGAACAAGGTAATATTTAAAAAATTCAGATAATTATTACTTTTATATTTTTTTTCCATTGCTTCCGATAGCCCCAACTGAATTTGTTCCAAAAACCCTCTCGAGATCTACTTCACTTTTTATGCGATAAGACGTTGTTCCGTGTTCTCGACGAGTATAAATTTTTCCCTCTTTTGACCATACGTAGCGCCAATCAAATCGCCGAGCGAATTCCTTAGTTCTAAAAAATACATTGCGGTTCAATTTAGTAAGCCGTTCATTTATATAGAAGGCTCGTGTATTTTCGGAGCGGAGACCCAGACCTTCGGTAGTTAAGGAGCGGCGCACGCGCGCGGCCCGCAGCAGAGTGTCCCGCGTGTGCCTGCGCGCCAGCCGCACGACTATAGGACGGGGCTTCGCTAGCCTACTTTGCTCGTCGCGCATAAGACCGACTCGCACACAACTCACTATATCGCGCTCTTCTAGGGTTACGCCCAGCTTAGTAGCGCACGCAGTCACAATGTGTAGAAAATTTTCTGCGCCCTCTTCTGGAATGCCTGCGACTTCGATATCATTGTACAGAAGCTCTTGGTCTCGATCATTTAAATCTGCTCTTAAGTCCGCAATAATCGTCTCGAGATCCTGAATTTTGCCACAGACATTTTTGGACTCAATTGGGGTTTGTTGTTCTTCAAGACGGGTGTATTTGTTTTCTAATGTATCTAGGCGTTCTTCACACGATTTTAGGGAATTACGCAAATCAAACATCTCCTGTCGGAAAGA
This sequence comes from Parnassius mnemosyne, assembly GCA_963668995.1. Taxonomy (NCBI): domain Eukaryota; kingdom Metazoa; phylum Arthropoda; class Insecta; order Lepidoptera; family Papilionidae; genus Parnassius; species Parnassius mnemosyne. The sequence goes on from CAVLGL010000084.1 coordinate 24,159,024, forward strand.
TCTAAATTCTTCCCTGGTTTCTCGCAGTTCTTCTCTAAATCTACGTAGTTCAAGAGCTAGTTCCGACTCTTTGAAACCTTGCGCCACAGGGCTTTGGGGTTTCTCTTCGCCTTGCTTGATAATATACTCGGAATTAAGTCCTCGCACAGGCGTATTCTGATCTGACTTTCGGGGCGTCCGTATTTTACAGTCCGGACACAACCAAGTAGGTTGGACCTGCACACCTTCAGGAACTTTAACGCAGGCCCTGTGTGATTTTCTATCGCATTTAGGACACGTAACGCCCTCTGCCGCCGCCATAAACTTTCCGCACGCACTGCACTTCATCGCGTTAGTTTAAGTTAATTGCAATGTAATGATGCAGATAATTATCACTAGGTGTCGCCGACTATATATTGTAATTGACACTTTGTAGTTCGAGGGTAAATAGACGATGTACATTAAAGTTATTAATAAAGGTACCTCTTATATTTCACTTTTAGATGTTTTATTTCAATTTTCTTTCACCACAATCCTTAAGCACACACAAATAATTAATTTATTAACATATGCTCCAGTTTTTAAAGTCCAGAAAAAAATGTTTCAAAACATCGATATCACAACTTTAGACGTAGATATTAATTTTTATTTCGCGACAAGCTTTGCTTACTTCTAGTAGCACTGACATCCGCAACGTCACTCCTCACTCCCAATCGTCAACAAATAGAAATACAGCTACATTTTTGTCTAAATTTACTGATGATATAAATAGCTCATTAAATAAACAAAAATAGTATTTGCTTTATTCATCGACTTTAAAAAAGCTTTCGATACTCTTGATCACGATGGCTTACTGCAGTCCATGCAGGAGTGCGGCATAAGAGGGCCAATGAACGCATGGTTTAGGGAATATTTAAATAATAGACAGCTGAAAGTACGTATATGTGGAACTGAGAGCAAGACTGAATATATTTAATTTGGTGTTCCGACTGGCTCGGTTTATGGTCCGGTTAGATACATAATGCATGTAAATAGTATGCCTAATGTTATAAAAAAATGTAGATCGTATATGTATGCCGACGATACATGCATATTATATAGCGATACGAACTAGAACACAATACAGGAAGTAATGCAAAATGACTTCGACAATGTAGTTTCTTGGGCCCATGACAATGGGATAATAATCAATATAGATAAAACAAAATGTATGTCTATTCTATCTCCCTTCATTTAAAATAAATTTATTGTCATAAAAATAATAGGACACACATACGAATGCCTGCATCAAAATAAAATTAATTGTAAATGTCCTAACCTCCAAACTGTCTTCCTATAAATACTTAGGAGTAAATATAGATAGTCATTTTGGATGGAACATTCATGTAGATTCAGTATGTAACAAATTAAGATCAATTTACTGTAAATTACAAAATTTAAAGTTTATAATACCCAGAAGTATTATGTACGTACTTTATTACGCATTAGTTGATGCAGTAATATCTTACGAGTTTGGCGCGTATGGTCTCACTTTTCCCGTTCACCTAAATAAAATTAAATATTTGCAAATGAGAATTCTAAAATTGTTGTAGATAAAAAAACCATAAACTCAACTAATAAAGATTATAATAAACTCTTTAAAATATGTGGTATACTGCCTATAGAATTAAAAGTCAAAATGTCTATCTTAGTTGAACAATATAACAATATTGAATATAAACAGGAAAGAGAGTATACGTACCCAACACGACTATCTAGAACACACAAGCTGTGTGTTCCAAATGTCAAATTTTTTTATGGAAAACGTGAAAGACGATGGATTACGCCCGTATTTATTAATCAGCTACCTCATGATTTAATAAAGAATATAGTAAGTAAAAATAACTTAAAAAATACTCTGAGAAAACATTACTTGTCTCAATGTCTATAGTCGTATGCCGGTTAAGAACTTCAATATACTTTGTTTAAATTCTTGTTACATTTCTTTTTACTTTTTAGTTGTAGTGTAGTTAATAAGTTTTCTTTATTGTATTTTAGTTTTCCTTATTTTGTGCTCCTTATAAAAGTAGTACATAAATATGTGTATCCACGAGAACTGCTGCCGACAAACTGTGTTCACAGTTTGGCAGATTGTGATTGTATGTATTATGTACTTAGATTAGAAGCAAATAAATTAAAAAAAAATTGCAAAAATTGGCATTTCCTGGAAAATTCATTTTAGTTCGTATATTTTTCGGAAGACTTCTATATTGAAATAAAGTAAACTGGAGGCTAAACATTAATTATTTTTTATTTTTAGGCGACAACAGACAACGGCTTATTAGATTACCGTTTCTGTAGCCAGTGCCATAGAATTATCCTGCATGTTGTTCTACATGTAATAGTTCCATCTATTTTATAGCTGCAGCACAAATGGGTTAGCTCAAATAGACAATAATCACGGTTTCACAGGATACTAACGTATTTTTTTTTCAGTTATAATTCAAACTCATCATCATCATTACAGCCCCTCACAAATCTACTGCTAAATATAGGCCTTCCTCAAGGAACACCACAAAGCATGGTCCCGATCCATCGATTTCCTGCATGTCTTACCAGGTTGTCACTCCATTTAATAGGAAGACGCCTTACACTTCACGATATGTGGCTGCCACTCTAGAATCTATTTTCCCCATCGTTTGTTGGTTCTTCGATCTATATGGCCTGCCCATTGCCAGTGCAGCTTACTAATCCGTTGGGTTATGTCGGTTACTCTGGTTCTACTGCGAATATCCTCATTTTTAAGTCTATTACGCTCGCTGAGCGACTTTGAACTTCCTCGTACGGCTAGCAGTGAAATACCACGCCAAATCTGCTAAAGACTGCAGCTTCATCTCCCATCTAACAGCAATGATATTAAGAGTGTTATCGGAGAGTTCTTGTGTTCTTCTGCATCAGGTCTTACAGAACTTAGCTTCGACCGCTATGTGAATGATAAGCTTCTGGAAACAATCCATTTCCAGAAGCTTGTAATTTACATCGTCGATTTCATTGCAGTCTTCTAGACACTGAAAACGATTTTCAAACTCGAGGTGACAGTTTTCGGGGCTTTGGATTAGACGAGGGGAACAGAGCGTTGACTTCATTAGACGTGACCACTCCAACTTAACGTTTAGGTTCATAGTGCCTCTCACCATTCGGTGACCCCTGCCGGTTTTTATCCTAGTGAGTACTAAGACAATACTTAACAGTTGTCGTCCGGTCGTCATAATGAATGAAGTAAATTTCATTTTTTGTCGAACCGGCGCGGTGGGGCTCGAACAGGTCAACTTTCAATGAGGCCGCATTTGGAAGAAAGCGTTCATCATAAAGAGTCCCTCTTTCTCCATAAAGTCAGTCAGCTGCTGATACCTGAAGTTCCGTGGTCCTATTCCGATTTTCTGTGCCTAGTTTTGCGTTGAAGTCTCCCATTAACACCTTATAATGGGCTTTGGAGGAATGCATGTCTCTAAAAATATCCTCATACATTTCATCCACCTCGTCATCGGGAGGTTCCGAGTTTTTTGCGCAAACCTACATGATCTTCAGTGAATACCGCTTGATGATTCTGCATATAAGGTACGCAACCCTCGTCGACACACTCACAATTTTTACAACGTTGTTAACGAGAGACTTGTGGAAGATAAATGCAACATGTCCTTGGGACAGATGGTCGCCCCCCGGTGATAGAATAAGTTGCTGGATTCGAGGAATAGCGTGTCCTCCGCCTCTCCTATAATATCCCAACACAACCTTTCTATCTCTTCTTCCAGCTCCTTCTTTGCAACCCCTGCCCCCCGTTACCATGGTCGCCAACGTAGTCAGGAATTGCGGAGTCGCCGGGTCTAAGGTTTGTCTCTTCGAATCTTTCATTATGGAGAATGTTTGCCATAGTTGGCACTCGGCGAGCGGGTTGGAAACCGCAGTTTCTTATATCTTTTCGCTGTTAGAAAGATGCTGCTGCCTATTTTCTGCCTCAATTTCTCTCTGTTGCCTCTTACGACATCCACTGGAAGATATGGGGTAGTAGTTATTCTTACCTGCTACTAAACGGGGAAACTCAAACATCATTATTTTTCATAAATAAGTTGTTACAGTAAAAGTAAGTCGATTAAATACCTGTTTAGTCATGAGATATAGCATACTAACATTTACTATAGCAGCTATATGCTGCTGTCTATCGTATGAAGATTATAAAGAACTGGAGACCCTATTTTATAGTAAGGAATCATTCTATCTTAGTCATTACTTGTGACAACGACAGCTACACTTTTTCCATAATTGAAAATAAGTTTAGGTATCTTCAATTATGGAAGAATAAAATAAATATATTAGGAGAAGATCTATAATACACAAAATGTTAGTTAATCATCAAAGTTTATTTACCTTCAAAGTATGCGCCTTCAGAAACTATATACTTTCTGCAACGAACAATCAGATCATCAAAGCATTTTTAAACGCCTTTTCCGGAATTGAGTTCAGTTCTCGCTGCGAATTCTCCTTTATGTCTTCTAATGAATGTAAACGGGTGACACAAAATGGTAATTTGTATTAAAGAAAAAGAATTAAGTCGGTTGGTGCTTTGTCGAAGGTATTTGTTGAGGTTTTGGTCAAAAATTCATTCACAATGATGGCCTTGTGCGAAGGCATTATCGTGGTGCAAAATCTAAGAATTTTCTCTCCACAAACATGGCCTCTTTCGTCTAATTTGCTCTTTTAAATGCCGCATAATTCTCAAATAATATTGCTTATTTACCGTTTGACATCCCCGCAAGTATTTCGAGTGCACAATACCACGATAGTTAAAGAAAACAGTCAACATGACTTTTGATAGATTTTGGCGTGGTTTTTTCGGTTTCTGAACAGTTGGAAGGCGCCACTCTATAGCTTGTAAACCAGTTTACATGTCAAGTTCGTAAACCCACGTCTCGTCTCCAGTAACAATGCGTTTAATGAATGTTGGGTCCAGATTGACTCGTTCTAGCATGTCCTCAGCGACTCTTATGCGATTGAGTTTTTGGAGAAAATTCAGGTCTTTTGATCCTAGCCGAGCGGCAACATGTTTCATACCCAAGTGATTATTTAAAATGGTACGGATCAACTGGTGTGACAGAAACTTTGAAGGCTATCTCTCTCAAACTTGAATGAGGACTTGCTGTCGCTATTTCCTTCACTTTTGTGATGTTAATTTCAGTTGCAGACGTTGATGGCCGACCAGAGCGATGTAAATTTTCCATCACATCTCGACCGTTTTTGAACGCTTTGTACCACTCATAAGCAAATGTTTTTGATAAAATCGATCACTGTACCCAAGCCTTCTGTAATCTTTTCAGTGACTACCAACACGAAATTCTATTGGCGATGCAAAATTTAAGACAAACTCTTTGTTCTTTGTTGTTTACATTAAATTCTTCTCCTACTGTCGCCGAATCATTGCTCAAACAAAATGTAAAGGCTTGTTCAAATACTTTTAAATTCTATAGGGTACTGCCAAAAGATATCGTTAAATATTTTAAAACTATTGATGTTAAGAAAACGGCAGACTTATGGGGGATTTCCGTTAAAGTTATTTTATCTATAATAGATACATTAGCACCTTATCTAGCCACTATATTTAATATAAGCGTCGAATCTGGTGTGTTTCCTGATTTAATGAAACATAGTAAAGTCATACCTATATTTAAATCTGGTAGTACATTAGACCCCGCCAATTTTAGACCAATTTCTGTACTACCAACATTAAGTAAAATTTTTGAAAAAATTATTTTAGATCAGATGTTAAGTTTCTTTAATATTAATAAATTGCTACATAATAATCAATTCGGTTTTACAAGGGGTCGCTCGACAACTGACGCTGGAGTTGAGCTTATTAAACATATTTTTTGTGCATGGGAGAATTCAGAGGATGCTTTGGGTATATTTTGTGACCTTTCCAAGGCCTTCGACTGTGTTCACCATGAGACATTAATCAGGAAGCTACAGTACTATGGTGTCAAGAACACAGCGCTTAAACTTATTATTTCATATTTAAGCAATAGAAAACAGAAAGTTATTATCAATGGTAAAAGTTCTTCCGGGTCACCTGTACTAATGGGTGTACCTCAGGGCTCGATTCTCGGCCCATTCCTGTTTCTGGTGTATATTAATGACTTACCTCACCTTGTAGGGGATAGTCATGATATAGTATTATTTGCTGATGATACTTCCTTGATTTTTAAACTTAAACGTCAATCATTTAAATGTGACGAAGTGAATAATGCTATATCAAAATTAGTGCATTGGTTTAACGTTAATAATCTGCATTTGAACGGAAATAAAACTAATTGTGTTAAATTTACAACAACGAATGTTCAAAATCTGAATACCAATGTGTTTTTAAATGGGGAGGAATTGAGCCCTGTTGTATCCACTGTTTTTCTTGGCATCACTCTTGACGCAAAGCTCCAGTGGGGCCCCCATATATCCAAATTAGCATGCAGACTAAGTTCTGCAGCCTATGCTGTAAAAAAGATTAGAGGTCTCACTAGTGTCGAGACAGCTAGATTAGTTTATTTTAGTTATTTTCATAGCATAATGTCTTATGGGATTTTGCTATGGGGAAATGCGGCTGATTCAGAAACTATTTTTGTTTTACAGAAGAGGGCCATTAGAGCTATTTACAATCTAGAACCAAGAGAGTCTCTTAGAGATAAATTTAAAGAAATTAATATATTAACTTTGGCCTCTCAGTATATTTACGAAAATTTAAAGTATGTTCACAAAAACAAAGATAGTTTTAGTAAAAGAAGCGATATACATTCTGTAAACACTAGGAACAAACACAAGCTAGTGATACCAGTTTCTCGACTCCACAGAGTCAGTAATTCATTCTTGGGGCAATGTATACGCTATTACAACAGGGTCCCGGAAAGTGTACAGGTTCTCTCTATTACCAAGTTTAAATGTTTTATTAAGCTGAAACTGTATAAAAAGGGTTATTATAGTATAAATGAATACATGGTTGATAATAACCCCTGGGAATGAGGTGATCGCTTCCAAGCAGTTTCTAAAATAAATTTTGTAAATAGTTCGTAATCATTTATATTGTAAAATTTATTTAAAAAAAAAAGTCCCGCTGGGTTTCTTGCTGGTTCTTCCCAGGACAGAGGGTTTTTTTCGAACCAGTGGTAAAGTAAAAAATGACTTTCAATAAGAATTACACATGTAATGTATATTGAATAAAAAAATATTATATTCTATTCTATTCTATTCGATGTTTTTGTCCATTGTGAAATTTGCAATACACACTAGATATGATATAACTAAAATAGCACTGTATTTAATCTAATTAACAGATATAACTTAAACACTGCAAAGAAAATAGTTGGGCCAATCTAAGAACAACAAAAAAATTTGAAATAGGAACCATAAAGATATCATCCATTCCCGATATTTTTATGACTTTTTTTTATAAGATAGGTTGACCAACGAGCACACAGTCCACACAGCACACACACACACACACACATGGCAAGTGGTTGTTGTGACCCATAGACATCTACATTTATCCTAAATAAAGAATCAAAATGCAGATGCGTCATCACCCGTGAGGACTAAGATAGATATGCCTCTTTTCCACTTAAATAGGTATCCGGTTTTCCACACTCACCATACGAAACACAGCAGTCCTAAACTGCCATTTTTCGCTGGTATTCTGTGAGAGCGTGGTCCTTCCCTGGACGAGCCGACCCATTCATGATACAATTCTATTAGTAATATAGCTACAGCATGACTCTACCACGTAGAATCGATCCATTCGTGTTATAAAAGTGACTGAATGTATATGGACAATATATCAACTATCAACTTATGTGTTTCAGCATATATTCCGCTCTGTTATAACCAAAACTTTTTAGTCCAAAAGCTCATGTCACATTTTTTATGAAGTGTTTGATACATCATGAAACTTTGTTGAAAAGTATCAATCCACCCAATAAGCAGATATTTGACTGTTTGCCTGGCCCACCTGGGTACAACTGCTACTGCGATTACAAGTAAGTCACAAAAAAATTCGCCCAAAAAAGGTGGTCAATTCAAAAAATAATAATAATTTCCCGGTAGCTAAGTTGATAAAGAGATAAGAATAAAAATGGCAGCCCCTTCTGAAAGGGTTGAAATAGGGGCAAACTACTCCAAAGTTGTATTATTTAAAAATTCTAAAAAAGAGTTTGTTTAATCTGCCATTTTTGTAGCGTGTTTATCATATATAATAAAAAAATTCTCACAAAAGGCAAGCAGTTCCTCCGGGGATAAATAATTTTAAAATATTTAAATAAATCTTGCCTGGTCAATTACTTTCTTACTACCATTAACTGTAATTATTGTTGTGTATAGAATAATGTAGAATAGTATAGTGTATAAAATAAAGTTAATTTTTATTAATTACTTGAAATTTTCATCTAAATAAATATATATTTAAATATATAAATGTTTTAAGTAAGTAAGTAAGTTCAATTGTAACATCTGTAGAAGATAACGTGATCTGCAACCAATGGGAGTGCGAAGAATGACCAAGGATATATCGGAAATCGTCACTCTCAGTCGAAGTCATTAGGACCCGTAGCACATTTATCTCCTGTACACGCAAGATTTATTTTTTTATTGAATCTTAAATACATACTATAACTTAATTATCATACAGTTCTAATTCCCGTGGTATCGTACCAAGAACGCTGGCAGTGTTTCCTCGCTGAATGGCTATACTTAGCCATTTTTTGAGCGAGAAAAAAGCCAGCCCTCTTAACGCCGGTAGCAACGAGCAGTCGCTGATAAAGTTCTTTTAGGAACTCCACCGCACGTAAACTCCACGGATCGATATTCTCTACAGCAAATGGCACAAATATGTAGGAATTCATCTCTTAGAGACTCATATTTGCACCACTTACTCAGTTCAGCTACCTCTGATGCCTCCCAGGCTCTTAACGAGGTACCCCTGAGATGAGAGCCGCCAAAGTGTCTCTGCAAGTATCATCCCACACTAGGGCTTTATCTGTCTCCCAAGACACCAATGTCATACCGTCGGGTCTCCTGCAATCATCTCTAAATATTCCACAAATCTCTAAAATCGAGGGAACATTTATAGAGACAAGATCCCTTCGGATGACATCGTTCAAAGAACCGTGCCGTGTAAACCTACTAGCACTTTTCTTACATGAAAGTCCGTGGATGGTCCCAAACTCCTCGAATGTGGTCCCAAATGGTTCCAAACGTCAACACTGCTACCATAGGGGTACTGATGGAGTTGACAAATCGCCACTCGTAGTCGGATTCCTATGGCGATTTGCAAACTTTCCCCATCAAGTAATGTGCCATAATTACTTGGTGGTAAAGCGTATATAACCATTGAGTAGATCAAATTTATTTAAATACTAGCTGTCCCCCACGACTTCACCGGCGTAGAACTCACTACGATTTCATGGAGTTTTTTGCTCGGAAACGCATTTATTTTTCTAAAATAAAAGTAGCTGAAGTTACTCCTTATAACATCAGCTATCTGCCAGTGAAAGTCCCGTCAAATCAGTCTAGCCAAACAAACAAACAGACAGACATAAAAATTTTAAAATTTGTATTAGTACCGTATATACTTTCATGTGCATTTAGTAAGAAACTGTTATCTTAACATTACAAACAGACATTTCAATTTTGTTTATTTGTAGTATAGTATGTAGTATAGCATAGATTTTTAAATTACTTACTGTTATTCTGTCAGTGCCTCACATTTACGAGCAGTTCTCAAACATATTTTTGTTACAATAAATAAATATTTTGCCATCTATAGATCTTTATCTGCTATTTTCTTTATTACGATATGTGTCCATTGACTGGTAGGTCGGCAGCGGGCCCAAAGATGCTAGATGTGAAATAATTGAGAGAGTTGTGTCAGAATTATGTCAAATGGAAACCCGTAGTCTGCCTGTTCCTGTGATTGACAGGCGTGAAAGTTTATTTATGTATGTACGTTTTACGATACCAGCGAGAACGAAATAAGAAAGCTTTTCACTTTTACGAGTGTGTGTTTATGACTCTCGAATAAACTGTAATTTTTCGAATCTATATATTCTAGAGGTGTTGGTAATACCTGTTTGAGGTTAATAGATTTCGACTCCTTTTGATCGATTACCGTGAAAGTTAGGACATATAATTATATATTTATTCACGTAGAACGTTCCATTTTTATTCGATCTTTTAACTCAACACTAGATGGCGCTGCAGCACATAAACGTGTATACTGTTCAACCGATTGCAATGAACATTGGTGTACACGGGCAGGACAATTTCATTTTCAGTCGGATTTAGTAGTAAGGTATATATAATGAAAATCCCTTTGTCTGTTTCTTTACTGTCAATTATCATCAATCATTCACACAAGAATTTATATATACATTATAAGTCAGCTAAAGAAAGAAAGCTTTAACATTAACAAATTGTTATACATATAATATTACTTTTTCATATCATATTAATTATTATTCATATTACGAGCCGTAGTAGCGCAGATAGTTAGCATTATATACGAGTACAGAGAGTATATACCATCGTAATACTCGTTTCTAGTAGGGCAGCTACTTTAATATTTTTTATTTATTTTAATTGTTATTATCATTAAATTAATTTTTATTATTATTATTATTTAATATTTGTTATTATCATCCGTGGCAACATAAATTAGCCGCTTTTTATTGTTATATTAATGGTTTTTTTATTGTGCCAATAAGTAAAGAAAATTATTTAAAAGAGCTTAATGTGATTTATCAACTTGCGGTCTCTAACGGTTATTCAAAGAATATCATTGACAATGTAATCAAAAAGAAACAAAAGCTTGTCGTACGTAATTCTCTGTACGCGGTTAAACTTCAAAGTGCTCGTCGATATGTTGGCAGTTCGAACAACTTAGGTCCCATATCTGAAAAATAGCTATACTTTTAGACAGAGTGGCGTTTACGTGGCGTTAAAAACAAGCAATTCTCTTAGGGATATCGGTAATAATAAATATAAGTGTGTGATGAATGCCATGCCGTATACGTGGGTCAGTCTGGTCGCAATTTCGAAACACGTACAGGAATTGTAATTCCGATAAATCACATTTTGCTAAACATCTCTTGGACACTGGACACAGTCTAGCTAATAAATACTCCTTTAAAATCTTACATACTTGTAATAAAGGGTAGTATAACAGTTAGAGATATTAAAAAATAATAACGTTGTCCTGCTGAATGAATAAACGAATGTTTCCAACTTGCCTCTCTTAAACATGTTTAAGCCTGCTCCTTAATAAAATACAGCCTCGCAACGTGGTCGTTTGTCACCCTCACGGTGCAGTGGCCAGCAATTGGTTGCGTGGTTGGAGGGTAGGCGGACGTTTCGCAGTGGTCTCTTGTTAATTTTAGAGCAAATGTCCGCATACGTCAGGTGGTGATTGGTCGTATGACCGAATCGCAAAATTGGAGCGCGGTTGTGTAAGCAAGTAGTATAAATAGCAATTGTTGCGGCTTGCAGTTCTCTTTTCCCAAAAGGGGGTCGCTTCCGATTCGTCAGAAAGGCCAAATAAGCCAATGCCAGTCCCACAGGTGGTTTTTAGCGGGTAACACTTAGGGTGGTTAGGTTAGACACAGTGAGTCCCGCATAACCACGACAGACCAGCTGTCGTGGTATGCATAAAACATTTACCACCTCCTCGCGTAACGGGGTAGCCTTTTCCAATTGCTTCTGGGCGCAAAAAAAAAACTCGCCACTCACTTAGCGGCCAGCCTCCGCAGAGTCAACGTAGCCTGAGGATGTCTCGGGTAGAGGCGATTCACGTGTCGTATTTTCGAGAGTGGTGTGTCGTTCCTAGTGTGGTGGTGCTGGGATTGGCGGTGAAAGGTATAGGGCGTGCAATTAAGGGAGGGTGGGAAGTCCCCTTAAAACTGGGCAGGACAGATCATTTTCTTTCTTTACGTGGAATTAAGCAAATTAAGTTATAAAAACCTCATTATAAAGGATTTCGAAAGTAACGCCTGATTATATTAATTATAATTTTAGATTTACTCTGCGTTTGCTACGTGTAAATGAAATTGACTTTGGTTTCGAAAGCGAGTAGCTTTCACGCAGTTAGTTAATGATTTTATGTTATAAGATACTTATTCTTGTCCGTTAATGTAGAAATTTATCTGTACCTTAATAAGTAAAAATGCTACTTGTTAAATAACATGTAATAACGACTCCGTAACAAATTAAAGCATTAATTTATAAATGTACGCTCGATGTACGGTCCTTTACCATGTGTATTGATCTATTCCACATTCCTCATCACAGCATATCTCATTGGCATATATATGTAAATGGAATTATTATTTCGAATATATATGTTGTCTGCCAAGTTTCTGTCTACTTTAAAATGCCCTGAAAAATTATGGTACATGAATAGGCTCAAATTATCCTTTTTTATATAAAATAGCATTTAACAATTTAATTGATTCGGAGATCTCACTCTGTTTCAACGCGTTCTATTATTTTAAGATTTTAAGATCTCGCTTATCCACGGATCCTCTGGATCACTAATATTGTAATTTTATGTGGTAGAGCCATGCTGAAGCTATAATTATGGCTTCCGCTTTCACAGAATACCAACGTAACATATTAAAATAAATGCTGTATTCTGAGTAGAGTCAAGATGCAGCTATACTTGTAGCAAGAATGTTTCGTCCCGACCGGGGTGGGACCGCCATCTCACAGAATAACAGCGTCAAATAGCAGCTAACTGCTGCTGTGTTTCGTGTGGTAAGTGTTGATCACCAGAGATCCTTTTTACTGGAAACGAAACATTCCGCCGTAGTCCTGAAGGGTGACAACTCACCTTAATTTTGATACTTAATCGAGGATTGATGCAGATTTCTATGAGCCAGATCAGCCATTTACCATCAGGTAAAATATGTGCTATTTTGTCACCCTTATTCCGTTATTAAGGTAAATTAAATTGAACATATACACATGATAATTTTATACGAAAGGATTATAAAAACAATAAGCATAACAGAAGAAAAAACCAGACGCGATACTTAAATAAATTGAATTTAACACGTTATTAATGGACGCGGGAAGTTAGCTTTCGAGCCCGGAGTGAAGGAATGAGGCAAATTATATTTAGTAAAATAAATTATTACAAGGCTGCTCAAAACACCGAAAATTTCGGGATTACTCAGCCGAAAAAAATTAATTATAACTAAACAAAAAAAAAAACATTAAACTGCCATTTACATTGCATGGCCATCCCACATGATAGATGAAGAGACTAAAAATAGATTGAGTTAAAAAATTGATATATTCAAAAGTTATCATGTTCACCTCTCCATGCCAACTTGATAAATCCACACCATAGGCCAATAAAACAATTTTTTATGTAAAAATATCAATTAATCGATTTGAAAAAAAAAGTTCAATAATCTTTCTTACAAAGCGCTTTTTATATTACTCATATGTACAATATGATTGTTAGATACGGTTTCATGCGACAAAATATTGGAATCTTAATTTTTAGGCGCTAGTAGAACATACCTAGGTGCTTAACTTAAGGCATGCAATGGCTATTCATGCCTTAATGACAGCAAATAATCCCCTTAACTCAATAATGAACTTATTTCGATATTATCGACAGACCCTTCAATTTTATTTATATGTATAGATTTATATTATTATTGCAAAATTCTTTATATTACGTATATTTAATAACTTATATGAAAAAAACATACATAAGATTTGAAAATTCAATTTTCTTCGCTCCTACCCAGAACTCAAAGCGGATTCTGGTAATTGGTTTCACGGCTTAAAATGTTTGCAAATAAATTTACTGCGTTGAAGCTACAGGTCAGTTTTTAAAATAGAGGAAAATACAGATGTACCCAGGAATATAATACAAGTGTACCCAGGAATTGTATTGTTTAAAAAAAAATTTACTTGTGTTACAATGAGATGGAATAGTCAAATCGGACACCGTACATCTTTGTGTCGAATAAATAATAATAATAATAATAGTCATTTGTTTCAGGCTTTATCATACCAGAACGATTTATTATCCTTACGCAGATACTACATAATATGTTATGATTCGCGCTTTGCTAACTTGTTTTATATTTCTGAATTTTCGAGTATTTTACTTTTTAGCACCCATGGTCACAGGGGACAAATTATAAAAGTTAAGTGTTAATGATCTGATATATTTGCTGCTAAAGTTGAACGATAACAACCGAAAAAGACTGAATGTATTACTTAAGCATATCTATTCAAATATCTACTTCTTCTTCATCTTCTGGTGCCTCTCCGACTAGCGAAGGTTGGCAGTCAGCTTAGTGAACTCCGCTCTATTCTTCGCGAGGCGAAACAGTTCGGCGGCGCCCGTGATCCACTCTCGGATGACATACATTACATAGCCATGACTTTTTTCTGCGACAGGCAACTTTTCCCATCGTAATGAATTTTAGGAGTTCGTACTTCTCGTTGAAACTTCTCTTCGTTTTCTTTCTCGTAAAAGTTGCATATTTCGAGCACGTGCCTGAGCACGTGCTCTAAATATTCAACTTTTTTCATTTTGACAGTCTGCATAAGTTCGCGCTTTTGGTCGACTTGTCACAGAACTTCCACATTTGTTATTTTGTGAGTTCAGACAATGCCCAACATTCGTCTGTATGCCCACATCACAAAAGCTGCTCTACGTTTTCGGAGGTCCTCTTTAACTGTTCACGCCTTACATCCGTATAAAAGTATGGGTCAGATTTAATATCGTAGTAGTCGAGTGCGCAAAGACATCATAAGTCTACGGTTGCAGAGTACTTTATTTCATTTTGCTAAAGGTACTTCGAGCCATTTCAATTCGGGTCTTAATTTCTTGGTCGCTGCTCCACGTCTCGTTAAACCACGTACCTAAATATTTTTACTTGCACACTCTTTCTAGTTTTTTCTCAAAATGTTCATCCTGAGACCAGCTCTTTCACTGCAATCATTTGCTCGGGTGACAATTCTCTGTATATCTTCAGCAGATGACGCTATGAGGACTGTATCGTCTATATATCTAATATTATTAATATTCCGGCCTTTTAATTTGACGCCACAGTCTAGGTCCTCTACTGCTTCTACTATTATAGTTTCTGAGTACAAGTTAAATAGCGTAGCTAACAGAATACAACCCTGCCGAAATTCCCTTTAAATTTCAATATCATCATCATCATCATCATCATTACAGCCCTTCACAAGTCCACTGCTGAACATAGGCCTCCCCCAAAGAATGCCACAAAGCACGGTCCTGAGACACTCCAGCTCGTGGGGGGACGCCCTACACTTCGCCTACCAGTACGAGGCTGCCACTCGAGAACCTTTCTTCCGCATCAGTTGTCGGTTCTTCAAGCTATATGGCCGGCCCACTGCCACTTCAGCTTACTAATCCGTTGGGCTATGTCGGTTATTCTGGTTCTACTGCGGATAACCTCATTCCTAAGTTTATCACGCAGAGAAACTCCAAGCATAACCCTCTCCATAGCTCGCTGAGCGACCTTGAGCTTCCTCATACGGCCAGCAGTGAAGGACCACGTCTCAGTTCCGTAAGTCATCACTGGCAACACGCACTGGTTTTACAATTTCGTTTTAAGGTTTTGAGGTATGTCTGACGAGAAGATGTGTCGTAGCTTCCCGAACGCTGCCCAGCCGATTTGAATCCGTCGATTGATCTCTCGGTCGAAGTTGAACTTACCTAGTCGGACTATTTGTCCCAGGTAAACATACTCGTCAACAACTTCGAGCTTAGTGCTCCCAACAACTACCGGCATAGGTGTGACATGGACATTAAACATAATCTTTGTTTTGTCCATGTTCATCTTAAGACCTATCCGTTGGGAAACACTATTGAGGTCATTGAGCATAGTGCTTAGGTCCTCCAGCGATTCTGCCATAAGGACTATATCGTCGGCAAATCGAAGGTGAGTGATGTACTCGCCATTGATGTTGATACCGTATCCTTTCCAGTCCAGAAGCTTGAAAACGTCTTCCAATGCAGCGGTGAAGAGTTTCGGGGATATGACGTCACCCTGTCTTACACCTCTCTGCAATTGGATAGGTTTCGTACTCTGGTTCTGTACTCGGATAGCTATCGTAGCCCTACTGTACAAGCACTTCAACACTTCGATTTACCGACAGTCAATTTGGCACCGCTGAAGGGACTGCAGCACCGCCCAAATTTCGACGGAATCAAAGGCTTTCTCATAGTCCACATACGCTAGACATAGTGGCAAATTGTACTCTTCGGACTTCTGTACAACTTGCCGAAGGGTATGTATGTGGTCTATGGTGCTAAAGCCCTTTCGGAAACCGGCTTGTTCGGGAGGCTGGAAGTCGTCAAGTCTGCGCGCGAGACGATTCGTAATGACTCTCGAAAACAGTACGTAGACGCGGATCAGAAGCGAAATCGGTCTGTAGTTCTTCAAGAGAGCGTTGTCACCTTTCTTGAAGAACAAGACCACCGCACTTCTGCTCCACGCCTCCGGTGTAATGCCACCATGGAGGACGGAATTAAAGAGCTTCTGAAGGACTTCAAGAACCGGTCTTCCACCCGCTTTCAGAAGCTCCTCTGTAATTCCATCCTCGCCTGGGGCCTTACCGTTTTTAAGGTGCTGGAGAGCCATTCCAATCTCGCTCAGACTGACGTCCGGGATATCTTCGGAATAGTGTCGGATGAGACTCGCTCTTGGATCGTTACTCACACTTGCGTGTGGCTCCAACGATGACGTGTACAGCTGCCCATAGAACCTCTCAATCTCACTCAAAATCTCAGGTGTCCCGGAAACGATGCTGCCACATTCCGTCTTCAGCTTTGACGGTTGGCTCTTTCTGGCAGACAGATCTCTGGCAAAGACTTTGGAGCCTTGGTTCCACTCTATCGCTTCTTCAATACGAGCTGCATTGAAGTTGCGTAAGTCCCGCCGCATGCATTTGGAGATCTGTCTGTTCAGATGCCTGTATGCTGTCAAGTCTGTTGAAGAATGTAGCTTCATCTCCCGTCTAACAGCCATGAGATTAAGAGTGTGATCGGTGAGTTTTTGTGTTCTTTTGCGGCGGGTCTTGCAGAACTTAGCTCCGACCGCATGGACAGTTTCCACGAGCTTGTCATTTATATCGTCCACTTCATTGCAGTCTTCTAGGCACTGAAAACGGTTTTGTAACTCGACCTGAAAGGTTTCGGGACTTTGGAACAGAGCACGAGGGGGACGGAGCGTCGACTTCATTAGACGAGACCTCTCCAACTTAACGTTTAGGTTCAGTGTGCCTCTAACCATTCGGTGATCGCTACCAGTTTTCACCCTCGCGTTCACGGAGACATCACTGAACAGTTGTCGTCTGGTCGTCATAATGAAGTCAATCTCATTTTTTGTCGAACTGTCGGGGCTCGACCAGGTCCACTTGCTGTGGGGCCGCTTCTGGAAGAAAGAGTTCATCATAAAGAGTCCCTCTTTCTCCATGAAGTCGGCCAGCTGCTGGCCCCTTGGGTTTCGTTGCCCTATTCCAAATTTCCCTACTTTCAGCTCACCGTTCTCTCTTGTGCCTAGTTTTGCATTGAAGTCTCCCATTAACACCGTATATTGGGTTTTGGAGGAATGCATGGCTCTAGAGATATCCTCATACATTTCCTCCACCTCCTTATCGGGGTGTGCCGAGGTTGGTGCGTAAACCTGTATGACCTTCAGCGAATACCGTTTGGTGATTCTGAGTATAAGGTACGCAACCCTCGTCGACACACTCCCGATCTTTACAACATTGTTAACGAGAGACTTGTGGACGATAAATCCGATACCTCCTTGGGACAGATGGTCGCCCTCCTGGTGATAGAGCAAGTTGCCGGATTCGAGGATTACCGTGTCCTCCCCCTCTCTTCGGACTTCGGATAATCCTATAATATGCCAGCGCAACTTGTCTATCTCTTCTTCCAGCTCCACGATCTTCTCATCAGTCCTCAGGGTGCGTGCGTTGGACGTTGCCAGGTCAAGTCGTCTAAGGTGGCAACCGAACATCCACCGGAAATTCTTAGCACCCCCTGCCCCGCCGTTACCATGGTCGCCACCGTAGCCAGGAATAGCGGGGCCGCCGGGGACTGGGGAGGCCGACTGTTTGTTGCTTTAGTCATTGGGGGGTATTTGCTATAGTTGCCACGCTTGGCGAGCGGGTTGGCAACCGCAGTTTTTTTATTATAATTTTGGCTATTATCAGGAAGATGCTGCTGCCCATCTTCTGCCTGTTTCCCTTTGTCGCCTTTTACGACACCCACGGGAGGTTATGGGGTAGTGGATATTCTTGACCGCCACTACACGGCAATATAGCGCATATTAATATTAATCTTCTCATTATCAACCCAAACAGTAACTCGTTGATTCCAATAGAGATTATATATGATACGTATATCCTTGCTATCTAAATCGATATTTTACACTCGATGAAAAGCTTTTTCGTAATCGATGAAGCAAAGAAAAACACCCTGCTGAATATCTTAACATTATTGCACCAAAACCGGTATTGTAAATAGAGCGTCTCTTGTATCAACTCCTTTTCTAAAGCCGAACTGGCTATCTGCAAATTTTTCGTCACATTTGACTCTTATGCGTTCGTAAATGATATGTAGAAATTATTTCAATGCTTGACTCATAAGGATAATTGTTCGGAATCCTTTGCATTTTTTGGCGTTGGCTTTTTTAGGGAGTTTAATGAAAGATAATGTTAACCAGTGCTTAGGTAAGTGGCCTGAATGATATATAATCTTAAAAAAAAAATTAACGACGGCATCAATATTTTCTTCCTCAATAAGTTTGAGTAACTCTATGTGAACATCATCTGGGCCAACTGATTTTCCAGTTTTGGCTTTTTTTAGAGCCTTTGTAACTTCGCTTTTCAAGATAAAAAACCCATCACTCAAATCACAGGGTACAGCTACGTGAATCATCAGCGAACATTGACGAGATGTACTATTCCCATAGGTGTTTTTTTACTTATTGTATCCAGTATAGGGAAATTGTATTCATCTACGAGTTGGTATGTGGTATTTTATATCCAATAAAAGAACTTATTTCCTTAACGTTCTTAACGGATCTTGAAGTCTTGCAGTTGTATGCTTGGATTGGGATTTAATTTTCTTAATTATGGAATCCCAAGAAGATGGTAGCACCCAGCCATTTTCTCTGTTGAAATTAGGATGTTTTTTGATTTCAATAGCCTCGTGAATCATCCTTGGAAGGAATCGGTGTTCTTTAGCGAAGATTTGTGGTCTATCAAATCTAATGTCTATCAAATCCTGTACGTTTTCACAGACTGCAGACTTATCGGAGCGTCGATACTTCACATCAGCTATGTATTTTTAATGCGTATTTTTATTGATCTTTTAGTTTGTCCTATATAAGAGAGACCACATTCACAATTAAGCTTGTACACTCCTGTGTACTGACTAATCTTCTTCGGTGGCTTGAAGTATGTTTTAAAGCAAGCTTTTCTAGATATGTTAGTAATTCGGAATCCTGATAACATATTGAGTCACATTGTGTATAGAAAAAAGACCAATACATATAGATATTTAAACGGTGATTCTCATCACCATCCTTCACAGTTAGCTACTGCGTGCTCGTTTGTTCCGTCTTATATATATATATATATATATATATATATATATATATATATATATATATATATATATATATATATATATATATATGTAAAGAAAATGTATTTCTTTAATATTTTGTCTGTGTGTTTTATCTGTGGTTTTATCTATATTTGTGTAGTGTAGATATAATCTGTGAAATAACATATTGACTGTAATGACTGTTGACAATGATAAGCTGCCTGTAGAAAATTATAATTTAAGTTTATTAAAAACAGAATTTTTACAAAGGGAATTGACATATTAAGGAATAAACTTTAAATGTCGTTTCTTTGTTTACAGGTTTGTTTTTAGTTATTATTGTAATAGTGTAGTTTCGTAATGGAACTTAAAATTAATGAAATATAAAACTTTGTTTACAGAGCAACACAACATAGTTTATTTTAGTCAACCCTAAAAACAATATAACTTACGTCTTATAAAACGACATTTTTGGTTATAAAATCCAAACAAAAAAAAAATGGAGAAACTTTGTTTTGAATTTACGCTATTACCTGGAAGCGATGGAAAGTCAAACATTTTTTCTATAACCTCAATAACCACGAGTGAAAATAAAATGTATGCAATACCAAAAGAGTTCCAATCAGCTAGTCATCATAGAGAAATAATGAAAACAGCTGCTTATAATAAAGTGAAAAATAGTTTACAAAAAAGATACCAGATTAGAAGAGTCTGGATAACTGTGACAGAAGATCTTAAAAGAACGTACATAGATGAGGATGGTAATTTACAATTTGGGGATCAATTTCTAGAAGAATTAAACCAAGAAAAACTTGTTGACAAAATATGTCAAAAAGAAGCAAGTACATTAGAAAGATTATTTGAGAAATTTGTAGAAAGCACAAAGGAAAATAGACAGCAGAGCTTAAAACACATTGCAGAAAAATTTGTGATAGAAAAATTTACAAGCAAGAATTCTAATGCAAACCAGTGGATTGATATCTTTGAAAAAGAATGCATACGCTTTGATGTGACTACAGACGAAAAGAAAATTGAAATGCTTAGATTATTTATGGACGGTTCTTGTGTAGATTGGTACAGCTCAATGATTATAAAATTAACAATGAACTCTGAATGGCTGACATGGAAAAACAAATTTTGTGAAACATTTGCAAACAAAGGATGGAACCCAGTTACTTACGCATTATTATTTAAATATAAAGATGGTTCATTGTTGGATTATGCTATGAGAAAAGAAAAACTTTTATTGGGTATGAGGAGATCAATTGACACAGGTACCTTGGTGGATCTTATTGCAGCTGGCTTACCAGAATTCATACTTAATAAAATTGATAGGGAAACATTAAAAGATACAGTAGATTTGTTTAATGAAGTAAGCAGATATGAACACATGGTAAATAAAAAAAGTTTTCAAGGTAAGAATAAATATGCAAATGTAAGGACTTATGATAAAAATGAAGATCACAATCCGTGTAAGATTTGTGAAAAATTAAATAAAGGTACCCGTTATCACTCTGAAGCTACATGTTGGTTTAAATCAAAACAAGATGATAAGGTAAAGAAAAATATAATTAAACACGTAAACAATTCGGTAATAGAAGCAGAATTAAATGAAACTTATCCAAAAAACGAATAGAAACACCATTAATAAATGTCAAACTACAATTGAATGATAAATTAAAAATATATGGAGTTTACGATTCAGGTTCGAATGTTTCTCTGAGAAATGCGAAGTTACTAAAACTAAAAGGAAAGAGAAACAGTTTGAATGAAGCAGATTTAGTAACTATTAATGGTGTTAAAAAAACAAGTGGTTTGACAACCTTGAAAATAAAAATATTTGATTTAGAATATAGTGTTGATGTATACATTATTGATGATAAAAATTTCAAATATGATTTTTTAATTGGATTAGACTTGATAAAAAAGTTCAAATTAATCCAAAATGAAGATTTAAAAATAACTCAGAAACAGAGTCTGAATAATGAAAATGAAAATATAGTAGAAGAAATTTCTACAAATAAACAAACAAATACTGAATTAAAAAGTAAAAAAAATAACACAACGAAAGAATACAAAATAAATTTTAATGAACATGTAAGAGAAGAAGACTTTGAAATAAAAATAAATCATTTAAATCACTATCAAAAATTAGAAATAAATAAACTGATTTGCCAATATAAATCAGTATTTGCAAAAAAACAAATACGATGTGGGTACTGTTAAAGGATATGAAGCGAGGATAGACTTATTAGTAGATAAATATTGTAGTAAGAGACCTTACAGATGCACTTTTGAAGATAAAAAAGAAATCGAAGAACAAATAGCAAAATTACTAGATAAGAATCTGATAGAGGAATCATGCAGTCCATTCGCTGCACCTGTTACTTTAGCATTTAAAAAATAAGAAAACAAAAAATCCCGACTGTGTATAGACTTCAGAGATTTAAATAAAATAGTGATACCTCAAGCTCAACCATTTCCATTAATTGAAGATCTAATGATAAAAACTAGGAACTGCAAATTTTTTTAACTCTAGATATTAACTCTGCATTTTGGTCTATTCCTCTTCGAATCGAAGATAGAAAAAAGACAGGATTCGTAACACAGGAAGGACATTTCCAATGGACATGCCTACCTTTTGGACTAAAGACCTCGCCGGCAATTTTTCAGAGGATATTAAGTAATATTTTGAGGAAGTATAAACTTACTGATTTTACGGTTAATTACATAGATGATATCCTTATATTTTCGAAATCTTTTACTGAACACATTAACCATCTTTCACGTTTGCTGGAAGCAATAAAAACAGAAGGTTTCAGATTAAAATTTCAAAAATGCACATTTGCATCAGACTCAGTGAAATACTTGGGTCATGTAATACAAAATAATTCTATCAGACCAGTAAAGGACAATTTAATTTCAATAAAAAAATTTCCTGTTCCAAAAACGCAGAAAAATATAAGACAATTTCTAGGAAAAATTAATTTTTACCTTGATTATATACCGAGAAGTTCAATAATACTAGACCCATTGCATAATTTACTCAGAAAAAATCAAAAGTTCATTTGGTCTGATGATTGTCAAAAAGCATTTGAAATGATAAAAAGCCTGCTATGCTCCCAACCAGTTCTTGAAATTTTTGATCAAGATTTACCAATCAATATTTATACAGATGCTTCTTTGGAAGGTATAGGAGCCATTTTAAAACAGACACAACCTAATGGAAAAGAAAAACCAGTGGCTTACTTTTCAAAAAAGTTAAATGAAGCACAAAAGAAGAAAAAAGCTATATACTTAGAATGTTTAGCTATCAAAGAAGCAGTGAGATACTGGCAATACTGGTTGATAGGTAAATCATTTACAGTTTATTCAGACCACAAACCACTGGAAAACATGAATCTGAAATCTAGAACCGATGAAGAGCTGGGTGATTTAATATATTATCTCTCACAGTATGAATTCAGGAAAAGAAAATTTGGAAGCAGACTGTCTAAGCAGAAATCCAGTATTAGAATCAAATGACAACACAGATGAACAATTAAAAATTGTGAACTTAATTAAACTGGAAGATATTGTTACAGATCAAAATAAAAATGAAGAAATACAAAATAACAAAAACAAATTGATTGAAAAACAGAGTATATTCTACAAAAAGATAAGGAAAAAAGAAAAAATAATCCTATCAGAAGAGTTAAGTATAAAACTCTTAAAAAATATACATGAAAACCTATGCCATATTGGAATCGGACAAATGCAAAAGACTGTTAGTCCGCTATACACAGCCAAAAATTTCATAAAAAACA
The DNA here is from genome assembly GCA_963668995.1 of Parnassius mnemosyne. NCBI lineage: Eukaryota > Metazoa > Arthropoda > Insecta > Lepidoptera > Papilionidae > Parnassius > Parnassius mnemosyne. The sequence continues at coordinate 24,182,490 of CAVLGL010000084.1, forward strand.
TCAAAAAAATTTGTACAAGCTGTGAAATTTGTATTAAAAATAAATCAAGAGGACATGACCGATTTGGCTTGATGTCTCATCTAGGTCCAGCTACAAAGCCTTTCGAAATAGTCTCTATAGATACATTTGGAGGTTTTGGAGGTTCAAGATCGACAAAAAAGTATTTACATCTGTTAGTAGACCATTTTACAAGATATGCATTTATTTTAACCTCAAAAACTCAGAGTGCCAATGATTTTATAAAACTAATTACAAACATAACAGAAACGGAGGACATTGGTATAATTCTCACCGACCAATACCCGGGAATCAATTCAAAAGATTTTAAGAAATTCTTAAATGACAAACGGATACCTTTGGTCTTCACAGCAGTAAATGCACCATTCTCAAATGGCCTCAATGAGAGATTGAATCAAACATTAGTGAACAAAATCAGATGTAAAATAAATGGAGAAGGAAAAAAAAGAGCCTGGACAACAATAGCTCAAGAATGTGTAAATAAATATAATGATACTATTCACTCAGTCACTGGCTTTACACCGAGTTATCTTTTGTATGGTAAGGATGTTACAATTTTACCAAATGAATTAAAACAAGAAATATCAAATAAGGACTGGATCAGAGACAGAAAATCTGCACTTGAAAATACTATGAAATCACATAACTACAACAAAACACTATTCGACAAAAATCGAAAATACTATGAATTTAATGTAGGAGACATGGTGTATGTGGAAAATGGAAAAAAAATAAACAGAAAAAAATTAGATGAACTGAGAATTGGACCTTATGAGATAGTTGAAAAAATTTCAAACTCAATATACAGAATTGAAACTGGTCACAAAAAAACTGAATCAAATCTTTTCCACATCACAAAAATTATTCCAGTCCGTTCATTTGACGAAGAAGAAACAGAAGATGAGAAGGTTACCTGAACATTTTGTTGTAAATGTTCTTTCCCGAGGGGGGGGAGATGTAAAGAAAATGTATTTCTTTAATATTTTGTCTGTGTGTTTTATCTGTGGTTTTATCTATATTTGTGTAGTGTAGATATAATCTGTGAAATAACATATTGACTGTAATGACTGTTGACAATGATAAGCTGCCTGTAGAAAATTATAATTTAAGTTTATTAAAAACAGAATTGTTACAAAGGGAATTGACATATTAAGGAATAAACTTTAAATGTCGTTTCTTTGTTTACAGGTTTGTTTTTAGTTATTATTGTAATAGTGTAGTTTCGTAATGGAACTTAAAATTAATGAAATATAAAACTTTGTTTACAGAGCAACACAACATAGTTTATTTTAGTCAACCCTAAAAACAATATAACTTACGTCTTATATATATATATATATATATATATACATATATATATATCTTATAAAATATATTAATAACCATTAAGACTCCGAACCAACTCAAAATAATATTCTGTTTTTGTGTCGCCCTTGATTTCCGATCCGGAGAGGCATTGCATATTTGCATACGGTCAGGCAAAACGCTTGTGACACTATATTCGAGATGAGGTTTATAGACCTACATGGATCATGGTGGCTTTTGTTGCGCTTTGTTTTAGAAAATAAATCAAATTTTCAGTATTGATTTTTCCCGTGTAGAGAATTTCGCTAAATCCTTCTGATTTAAAAACATTTCGATACACTTTTTTAAATAAAACTAATTTTACGGATTCTATCGCGTATATTAACTTATTTTTATATATTCCCGACGTTTCGAGTGCTTTCCAGCACCCGTGGTCACGGGGGACTGAGTTGTTTGACGTCCTGCTGTCATAGTTAGCCCGGCTACCTTCAGTTTTTTAATATTAATTTTTGGTTCGATTTACGCAGAATGAGCTTACAGTATCTTGAAGTCTAGCAGTGGTATACTTGGGTTTGGATTTGATTTTATTAATAATGGGATCCCAAGCAGATGGCAGCACCCATCCATCTTCTCTATTGAAATTAGGATGTTTTTTAATTTCAATAGCCTCGCGAATCATCCTTGGGAGGAATCGGTGTTCTTTTGCGAGGATTTGTGGTCTATCAAATCTAATGTAATGGCGGGGACGATCTTGAACATGTTCACAAACTGCAGACTTCCCGATACGTCGGTGCTTCACGTCAGCTATATGTTCTTTAACGCGGGTTTTATTAGATCTTTTTGTTTGTCCTATGTACGAGAGACCACATTCACAATCCAGCTTGTACACTCCTGCATCTTGTAGAGGGATTTGACACTTGACGGATGGTAAAAATTGACTAATCTTCTTCAGCGGCTTGAAGTACGTTTTAATGGAAGCTCGCTTCAAGATGTAGCCAACCTTGTCTGTGACTCCTCTGACATAGGGTAGTACAGCAGGCACACGCTCGACTGTGGCTGGCTTCACTCGGTCACTGTGACGTAGGCGCGGGACCCGAAGCTTGTTGTCTTGCAGTACTTGCTCGACGTGCTGAAGCTCGGCGGCCAGATGTTTTCTGTCACAGATCCCTCGTGCTCTCTGAAACAAAGATTTTCCCACGGTAGCTAACTGTGAAGGATGATGGTGAGATTCACCATTTAAATATCGGTTGGTATGGGTATTTTTTCTGTAGACAGTATGACCAATAGTGTTATCAGGATTTCGGATGACTAAAACATCTAGAAAAGCTAAAGTATTGTTTGCCTCTAACTCCATTGTGAATTGTATTTTAGGGTTTATGGAATTAAGGTGGTTTAAAAATGCAGTTACTTTGTCAGATGGTAAAATTGTGAAAGTATCGTCTACGTACCGCTTGTAGAATCTTGGATTTACAGGAGCAGTAAGAAGGGCTTTCTCCTCAAAGTCCTCCATGAATATGTCGGCGACTACGGGAGATACAGGTGAGCCCATTGCCACTCCGTCTACTTGCATGTAGAACTCTTCTTTCCACAATAAATAGCCAGATGTGAGGCAGTGTTTGAGTAATACTGCATATTCTGTAGGCATGTTGTTATCTTCTAGCTTTCTAGTAACAATTGAGATGCAGTCTTCAATAGGTAGGCATGTGAATAGTGACTGAACATCAAAACTGACCATAGTTTCATTGTCAGCGAGATGTAGGTCTTTAATCTCACTAACAAAATGGTATGAATCCTTTGTGTGTGCTCTGGTATGTCCTCTTAGTGGTGACAGTATTTTTGCCAAGTGTTGAGCCAACTTATAAGTTGGTGAATCGATCTGGCTTACTATAGGACGTAGTGGAGCGTTTGGTTTGTGTATTTTCGGTAACCCATACAACCTCGGTGGTTTGGCACAGGATGTTATTCAGGTGAATTCGACAAGATTAAAGACCTACATCTCGCTGACAATGAAACTATGGTCAGTTTTGATGTTCAGTCACTATTCACATGCCTACCTATTGAAGACTGCATCTCAATTGTTACTAGAAAGCTAGAAGATAACAACATGCCTACAGAATATGCAGTATTACTCAAACACTGCCTCACATCTGGCTATTTATTGTGGAAAGAAGAGTTCTACATGCAAGTAGACGGAGTGGCAATGGGCTCACCTGTATCTCCCGTAGTCGCCGACATATTCATGGAGGACTTTGAGGAGAAAGCCCTTCTTACTGCTCCTGTAAATCCAAGATTCTACAAGCGGTACGTAGACGATACTTTCACAATTTTACCATCTGACAAAGTAACTGCATTTTTAAACCACCTTAATTCCATAAACCCTAAAATACAATTCACAATGGAGTTAGAGGCAAACAATACTTTAGCTTTTCTAGATGTTTTAGTCATCCGAAATCCTGATAACACTATTGGTCATACTGTGTACAGAAAAAATACCCATACCAACCGATATTTAAATGGTGAATCTTACCATCATCCTTCACAGTTAGCTACCGTGGGAAAATCTTTGTTTCAGAGAGCACGAGGGATCTGTGACAGAAAACATCTGGCCGCCGAGCTTCAGCACGTCGAGCAAGTACTGCAAGACAACAAGCTTCGGGTCCCGCGCCTACGTCACAGTGACCGAGTGAAGCCAGCCACAGTCGAGCGTGTGCCTGCTGTACTACCCTATGTCAGAGGAGTCACAGACAAGGTTGGCTACATCTTGAAGCGAGCTTCCATTAAAACGTACTTCAAGCCGCTGAAGAAGATTAGTCAATTTTTACCATCCGTCAAGTGTCAAATCCCTCTACAAGATGCAGGAGTGTACAAGCTGGATTGTGAATGTGGTCTCTCGTACATAGGACAAACAAAAAGATCTATTAAAACCCGCGTTAAAGAACATATAGCTGACGTGAAGCACCGACGTATCGGGAAGTCTGCAGTTTGTGAACATGTTCAAGATCGTCCCCGCCATTACATTAGATTTGATAGACCACAAATCCTCGCAAAAGAACACCGATTCCTCCCAAGGATGATTCGCGAGGCTATTGAAATTAAAAAACATCCTAATTTCAATAGAGAAGATGGATGGGTGCTGCCATCTGCTTGGGATCCCATTATTAATAAACGTCGGGAATATATAAAAATAAGTTAATATACGCGATAGAATCCGTAAAATTAGTTTTATTTAAAATGTGTAGTGTTCGCGTAAATATAAGAAATCATTATTTCGATACACTGCTTTAGATAATGTACATTTAAATTTATTTTAAATTTTTTACAAATTATGAAAAAATTATCTTTGAGGCCCACATATATTAATTTATTTTATATAATAGAGATTACAAACAAGCATATAGTCCAACGGGTGGTAAGTGGATGATGTGTCCTACAGATAGACATGGCAAGTGAATACACTTGCCCACGCACATCTACCATCTCTTAAAAAACAAAAGGCAAATGAGTTGTCACGCCTGAAGACTAAGATGAAATGCCTCGTTACCTGTTAAAGGAGTATCCGGATTTCTATATCCACCACTCAAATTTCAGCGGCATCGTGCTGCTATTTCACGCTTGAATTCTGAGAGAGTGCGTTCTTTCCCCGGTTGAGCCGACCTATTCGTTCTGTGGCTATAATACAGGTGCAGCGTGGCTCTATCGCGAAAAATTAAAACACGTAAGTTCTTCAAACATCACAGTTTATCGACGTGATACGAAAGGTTTTATAATCCGAGCAAAGTTTTATTTGAGTTAACCTTATCTAAGCAACTGAAACCAAAAGTTTATGTCCACTAAAATTTTCACCCGGAGAATAATGTACTGTTTCGGAACAAAATTATGCCCAAATTTATTTTCAACAGCAGACGTGATACGGGACTAAAAGACATTTCACAACGTAAACTTTTATCTCTTTTTTGCTTAACGTTTATTTTTGTATATAATGTTTTAAAATAATTCCATATTTAATAAAATAAATGCTACGGAAAAGTCAGGTCAAGCCTTAGAAAAAAACAGAACAAACAGAAACCTTGCAAAATGAAACGGTATACAATTTAATTTTTAAAATCTAACTTAGACTATAAATTAGTTTATTTCCACAACCTTGGACACATTAAGTTGAATATTGAAAAAGACTCATTGAAGATGTCTCGCATAGTTTCATTCGACACAAATATGGCTAGTGCTGTGGTAACTTAGATTTAGAATAAGATGCATTTATATTTTTGAACGTAGTAGAGCCACGCTGCAGTTTGCTTGAGGAATGACTACCATCGTAATATAGCAGCATAATGCTGATGCTTATGTGTTTCCAATGTTGAGTTACGAAAACCGGAGATCTTATTTTTTTATTAGTAACGAAGCTTTTTATCTTACGAACTGTTTAATTGGCTGCTTCTTTGGTATAGTGGTTGTAAACGCGAATGCTGATTCTGAGGTCGCAGGTTCGAATCCAGAAACGGGTCAAAAAAAATATTGAGTTTTCCTATCAAGAAATTGTCAGCAGCAGGCCAGAGTCAGGAATAAGGCGGTGACTCGGAAAGCACGTAAAACCGTTGGTCTTGCGCCTGATCTCTCTCCGGTCGTGTCAGTTTAACGTCTCACCAGACTATGAGAGTGAGGGAATGGAGAATGTACTTGTATTTGCGCATTGACTCGGGCACGATAATCTTGTCCTGCGCAATACGCTAGTCTTTGTTAACACTAGCTGCCGTGATCAGGAATGGAGTAACGTTAAAACTAAACTACTGACATGAATATAATAAGTTATTCTGAAATTACACTGTCTTTGCTACTCTTACCCAAAGTTTTTGTAAAGTTTTGATACGCTTGGTAGTAAGACTCCTTTTATGCCTAAGAGTATGTCTGGGAGTACCACCCTCTTTTGCATTTCTGGTGCTTACATTGTTGTTTTCTGGTCTAAAGGCTGTAGAAAGCCATTAAATTTACAGCCTGAGAGGCACTCGTTTTAGACCTCACGGATGACAAACCATCTGCAGCCTTCTTTGTATAAAATTGGACTGTACGTTTATTTGTCACTTCAGTTTTATAAAAAAATTCTATTTTTATAGTAATAATAGATCTTGTGAGAGATTTATTTTAATTCAAAATTTGATCTTTATTTTCGTTAGGAGCAAGAGAAAATTATTTTTTGTGAAAATTGTGTTTATTTACAGCGCTTAGTATATTACTTTTCGTTTGCTATTTTATTTCTATAGATACTTATAAAAAAAACACAACTAACTTATACAAAATAATTGATAATTGTGTGTTCACAAAACAATGAACTATCTTTCTAATATTCTGTTCAAATATTAGAAAGTTAGTTCATGGTTATTGTTATATGTTTATTTATATAAAAATATTAAATTGTAGTGTAGCTGTGTAGTGGCGGTTAAGAATATCCACTACCCCATATCTTCCCGTGGGTGTCGTAAAAGGTGACAAAGGGAAACAGGCAGGAGATGGGCAGCAGCATCTTCCTGATAACAACCAAATTACAATAAAAAAACTGCGGTTGCCAACCCGCTCGCCAAGCGTGGCAGCTATGGCAAATACCCCCCTATGTTGAGAGTAACAAAGAAACAGCCCCTAGTCCCCGGCGACCCCGCTATTCCTGGCTACGGTGGCGACCATGGTAACGGCGCGGCAGGGGGTGCTAAGAATCTCCGGTGGAGGTTCGGTTGCCACCTAAGACGACTCGACCTGGCAACATACAACGCACGCACCCTGAGGAATGACAAGAAGATTGTGGAGCTGGAAGAAGAGATAGACAAGTTACGCTGGCATATTATAGGATCATCCGAAGTCCGAAGAGAGGGGGAGGACACGGTAATCCTCGAATCCGGCAACTTGCTCTATCACCGGGAGGGCGAACATCTGTCCCAAGGAGGTGTCGGATTTATCGTCCACAAGTCTCTCGTTAACAACGTTATAAAGATTGAGAGTGTGTCGACGATGGTTGCGTACCTTATACTCAGAATCACCAAACGGTATTCGCTGAAGGTCATACAGGTTTACGCACCAACCTCGGTACACCCCGATAAGATGATGGAGGAAATGTATAAGGATATCTCTAGAGCTATGCATTCCTCTAAAACCAAATATACGGTGTTAAATAAAATAATAAAACTGTATGAGGCTATGTGATTGTAAGAATACTTTGAATGAGGCCTACAATAACTACCAACTAAAAAATAAGTGAAAGTGGTTAGTAAGAAAGATCCTCCCTGCAAATGGAAAGGTAAAGCTATAGTAGTAATGCATATAAGTCGTTTTCTTAAATTTTTAACAGTTTACAACAACATTCTTCTTCTTTTTCTACCTAGCGTTTATCCCGGTTGCTCATCCCGCCCAGCGCTGAACCCAGGGTCCGCTTTACTACACTTCCTCCTCCACTTTGCCCGGTCTTCAACGTCCTTCACAATTAGCCCATTGGCGCGCATGTAATCCTGCACGACATCAAGCCAGCGTTTTTTGGGCCGTCCTCTACTCCTGGTATCAGGTAGGATCATGTCCAGGCATTTGTTTCCCACGTAGCTTGCCGGTCGTCGTAAGACGTGGCCGTACCAGCGGAGGCGACTTTACTGCAGCTTGTCAGCAATGTCACAGACATAGAAGCTGCCGCGGATGTATGTATTCCGTACACGGTCTTTCCGCGTGACGCCACACATCCACCACAGCATGTTCATCTCCGTGACATGCAACAACTGCCGGTGTCGCTCCAGCACCGGCCACGCCTCACTGCCGTACGTAAGGACAGGCCTTACGATGGACTTATAGACCTGTCCCTTCAGCTTGACCGGCATTTTGGGGCCACAAATGACACCCGTCACCTCACGCCATTTCGCCCAAGCCGCTGATATATGGGCCATGATTTCGCGATCGATGTCCCCGGACGCATCAAGCACAGATCCGAAGTACCTGAAGTTGTCCGTGCGCTCGACGGTGTCGTCGCCTATACGGAGAGACGTCAGATCTGTGCTGTTGCAGGCCATATACTCCGTCTTCGTCACGTTTAGCTTCAGCCCGCCGTTCTCAAGCGCCTCCCTCCATGCGTGCACGCGTCTGGTGAGCCGTCCTTTGTTGCCATCTACCAGTGCGATATCATCAGCGTACATAAGCAGGCAAGGCTGCGGTAGTTTCTGTACGCTGGCTGACAGTTCATCTAATATCACACTGAAGAGATAGGGGCTCAAAACGGAGCCCTGATGCACGCCTGCGGTTATGGGGAAGGGGGTGGTATCACCAACAGCGGTCCTGACTATTGAATCGGAGTTGCGGTACATGTCACGTACGATTTCCACGTAGGTCTCTGGTACCAACTTCGACCGCAATGCCCACCAGATCATCTCCCTGGGACCACAGTCAAAGGCCTTCTGCAGGTCTAGGAATAAAAAATGCAGAAGCATATTCTTTTCCCTGTGCTTCTCCATGAGGATCCTTAGGGCGAATATAGGGACCATGGTACCGCGTCCTGGTTGGAAACCGTACTGGGAGTCCGACACTGTACACTCTGTGTGTGACATCACCTTTATACCGCGGTAATAACCGCAATCCTGAACGGACCCTTTACCCTTGTGGACCGGCGTTATTATACTAAGCCGCCACTGATCGGGCATTATTCGGTCGCTCAGGATTCTATTATAAAGTTTTTTTTTATAGGATCGGGTGACAAATGAGCACACAGTCCACCTGATGGTAAGTGGTGACTGTCACCCATAGACATCTACATCTATCCTCAATAAAGACTCAAGATGCAGATGCGTTGTCACCCGTGAGGACTAAGATGGAATGCCTCTTTGCCAGTAAAAAGGGTCTCCGGTTCTCTACACTCACCATACGAAACACAGCAGTGTTGAGCTGCTATTTTACGCTGGTTTTCTGTGAGAGCGTGGTCCTTCCCCGGTCGAGCCGACCCATTCGTGCTACAACCATAATATAGCTGCAGCATGGCTCTACCACTTTAGTAAGAATGCACACACCACGAGCCCCCAGCGCCTTCCACGCTTCAATTGGCACCTCGTCCGGTCCGACAGCTTTCCGATTCTCCATGTGATGAAGAGATGCGAAGACCTCGTCAGGTGTAATCGGTGGCACGAGTCCATGGTTCGGGAGTTGTTCGGGAGGGTGCACTTCCCGGTGCTTAGTATTCAGCAAAACGTGGAAATAAGACCGCTATCTCTCCTTCACCGCACGATCATCGTACAGGAGCTCGCCATTAGGGCCGTTGACACTGCAGCAGCGAGTAATATCTCGCGTTGCTTTGGCCCTAGAGCGCGCCAGTTTATATATGAGCTTGTGCCCCTCAGAAGTGTCCAACTTAGCATATAATGGTTGCAAGTGGTCACGCCTGATTCTGGCTACAGCTTTCTTGGCAGCTCTTTTCGCTGTCTTGTAAGATGCGCGATCTTCAGGAGATTTGGTCGCTAGTCACATTTTGAAGAGCACTTTCTTCTCCCGTAATGAACCCTGGACTGTGGCGTCCCACCACCGGGTCTCCTTTTCGATTTTGCGGCCCCCTTTCGCCACGCCGAGAACTTGCTTTGCCGTCTTTGTGATTACTGTCTGAATGGTTTTCTAGCACTCTTGGACGGACTTGCCTGCTGTGTCGAGACTAATATCACCAGCGGCAGAGTCAAACTCTGAGTATCTGGTTGGATCCAGCAGCCACCACTTGATTTGACGGCGGCAACGTTCGGCGTGTCTGCGACGGGGTTTTACGCAGAGGTCCATGACAAGAAGTCAGTGTTGGGCAGTGAGACACTCACCGGGTATGACCTTACAGTTGGCCACGCGACTGATATGACTTCTCCTGGTCAGTAGATAGTTGATTTGAGTGGCGTTCCGACCGCCACTCCTGTAGGTAATCAGGTGCTAGGTTTTCTTTTTGAAGAACGTGTTCACCATGGCCAGGTCAGTTGCAGTGTAGGTTCTGAGAATGGTTTCCCCCTCTGCGTTTCTTCGGCCGTAATCATAGCCGCAGTAGACACGTTCATACTCCCCCTGCACTTCGCCCACATGACCGTTCAAGTCGCCACCCAAAACAACATCGTGGGACAACGGTATGCCACGTAGTACATCTCCGGGCCGATCCCAAAACAGCGTCTTATCCGCGTCGCTGCAGCAGACCTGTGGGGCGTAGGCACTTATTAAGTGGGTCACGACCCCCTCAATAAGCAACCTTACTACCATAAGTCGGTCGCATATGCGTCTAACTTCCAAGACGCCATCGTGGAAATGTTCGGCGAGCACCACTGCCACACCATTCTCCCCACCAGAAGAGCCTGTATAGATCAGCTTGTAGCCGTGCCCAATATTCCGGCTCCTGTTGGCTTTCCACCGTGTCTCCTGCAAGAATGCCACTGCCACTTTACGCCTGGCAAGTATGGCCGCAAGTTCTGCGGAGCGTCCCGTAAGCATGCCAATGTTCCAGTTTGCAAAGCGAATCTTCGTAGTTGGTGCTAACGTCTTTAGGCGGGCTCGCACGGGGCCCGGTAGCCCTCGCATACTTGTCGCAGAGTTAAGGCGATCCTCATGCACGTCGTTATGCGGCGACGCCCTAGTCCTAAACGTATATCTCTTTCTTTTTCTTTCCATTTTTGAGTGGCTTAGTGCCAATTACCGGGGCGGTTGCCGTCTGACCTCCGAACCCCTAGGACGAATCCCAGAGGAGTGGCATCGCCAGAGCCCTTTCCGTTGTCCAGCAGGTGCGCCACGTGCAGGCGGGGTTGGTTTGGGCTCCAAGATCTTAGCGGAGCCCCTTACACCCAAAACAACAACATTACAAAGTTATAATGCAGATACTCTTATGTCATTTTCTATGGGGTTGTAATGAAATTTTTACTAATCCAAGTACATTTTATAATTTGGTCGACTATTACTCGTTAACTTCGTAATTATACTTAGCTGTAGTAATTTTCCTTTTAACTTTATTATATATACTATTATTGTTACGGACCGCCGTAACGCCGTTCAAAAATGAATGAAACGCGCTGGTCTTGCTTAAACAGGAGGCAAGCGGCGGTAAGGAGGAACTCGTACTTTTTCTTTTCTTGCTGTGTCTTCTTTTCCGGTGATGGAGAGCGACTGCCGACCGTACCGGCCGGCCCGTTTTTTATACGATTTGGCCGTTGCTGGCCAGCGGACCCTTGCCTCACCCCCGCGCTTTTCTTTATTGGTTTATATTTCTTACGAACTAACAACAGAATAAAATATATAATATTCTTATAACTACTTATTTTATTAATATGTACACAACAATTTTTCTACATATTAAAAGGTTTAAACTTTGTTTTCCAACAAACTTAGGCTGAGGACCCTGCCCCCCGCCTCAGTACTATAAATATAAAACGTCATGGCGCGGTGCGCGTAGCCTCATTTGCTCCGCGGCCGCGTCACGATAACATGCCCTGTTGATTATTTTACGTGCCTAAGGGCTTAATATACAAGAAAGGTAAGTTAGATATAAGAACAAATATATTTTACATTAACTAGTTACAATAATTACTTTAAAATTTTTCATTAATTAATTACTTCATTTTAAATCTATGCTAACTCTCGCTATTCTTTCGGTGTCTTTATAGGGAGAGTTATTGCATAGTTACAATACTATTCTTTTTAAAATTCAAAGTTATATTTTTAATATTCTGAATACGGCTTTTTCCGCGTTGCTGTGTGCAACCATCGCTAGTTGTTGAACCGTGAGCGCGGCCCGACGATCGTAACACCCTCATGGCTCCGCCCACCGCCCCTAGGTTGTTCAACTAGCGTCGGTTACGACAAGCAATTAGTAAGTATTTTGTTCGACGTATCACTTTCTTTGCGTCGTGCATAATTATCGTGTATAGTTTTAATATTTTCAAAAGCAGCACTGGTTTAGTTGGTAGAGGAGGGGGGCACACGACTCTAATGAAAAATACCAATTTAATGCTAAATATTTCGCAAATGGATCCCTGAAACGAAATGATGTTGTTTTACACACTCCCAGTGTTTTTGACAGACCTATCCAATGACACCCCACACGATGGAATAGACGGGTAAAAAACAATTATCCTACGTTTACTTGTATAGGAAGTATGTAGATGCCCAGAATAAAAATGTTTTTTAAGATTTTATTTCACAGTTTTTTAGGCGTAATTAATCTAATATATAAAATTCTCGTGTTGCGGTGTTTGTTACCAAACTCCTCCGAAACGGCTGAACCGATTTGTATGAAATTTTGTTCGCATATCGGGAAGGTGTGGGAATTGGCCAACATCTATTTTTCAAACCCCTAAATGATAAGGGTGACCCACGCCTAAATTTTTTGACAATTTTTTTTATTTTTATTTTATTATGATTTAGCATTGAAAAATACATAAAACATCTATTTTCACCCTTCCATGATCAACCCCTTTTTTTTAATCACAATTTTTAAAACTAAAAAATATTTCCTAGAAATAATGTATATGGCAAAACAACGTTTGCCAGGTCAGCTAGTATTATATTTAATACAGATTTGTATTACCTAGGGTATATGAGTAAAACCGCGGATGGACGGGCAGACGGACATAAGGACGGATGGACGAACGGACATGACGAAACTGTAAGGGTTCCTTGTTGTGTTACTACGGAACCCTAAAACCCAACTGTGATTTAAAATGTACTGACAAACTCCCCTTCCTTTTTGTACTTGCAAATACAATATATAAATATATGACCTTTTTATTTACTACTAAATTAATATATTACTCCCGTAATCTAGATGAATCTAACGACAACTAATGTGTTGAGATCCATCTATCCGTTTAGGCTACGAAGTGTGCTAAAGAAATAAACATACTATGTATATGTCGGAGCTAGATAGTAGAATTGATCATTTCATAAAATAATCTATCATTTCATGAAATGGAAAATATCCGCTGACCATATCATGATATGGTCAGGCCAGATAAATGAATAATCATCGTTTGACGCACGGCACATTCATAAGTCAAACATTAGTAGTGATCATATCGTAAAATAGTTATATAATCCACCGTTAGAGGCGTTGTTTTTGTGACGTATCATGGCGGCTAACATGCGGTAATGGAAATTGCGGGTGAACATATTTTAATTTTTAAAAGGAAAAGTGTTGACGATTCTACAGCTTATAAAGTTCCTAACCTAACCTAATAATCTAACTTTTTTTTGGTTTTACATGTGGAAATTCCTACACGCAGCCGCCTCGCGTGGACAAGTCGCTCCTCGAGTCGAGTATGCCATGTCACCATAGCATTTTGTCATTCTTGCCATATAATTGATTCGAACGCTTCTTCTGGCTCACTACCACTGCTCTGGCGGAGGGCACGGATCCGGTCGTACACCCTCGCGTCCATGTTCGCCAGTGTGTTTAGTGGTGTAAAGCGAGCCAGGATCGTCACCACCTCAAAGAATATAGTGCGGTATTCTTGTACGATCCGTATGGCCATCCTCCCCTGGACACAGTAAATTTTAGTTCTACAGAGTTAGATGGACAGCCTTTTTGCCCATATAGGCGCTCCATATAGAGCTACGGACCATTTAACTCCCGCATAGAGGCAACGTACTTCCTCCGTCGGTGCCCTTGATGGGGCATCTACCCGCCATGTCTATGCATAGCACCCGCCACCTTTTTGATCAGGGGGCCCCCGGGCCCCAGTGGGCTTACGGGTTGTTTGGTATAGGTGCGCTTGGCACGTCGCTTCACAAAAATCGCCCAAAATCAGTGCGCTTGGCACATTACCGCGCGGGGTCACCCTGCATTGGTGCGCTTTGCACATCGCCGTATCCCGTATCCGCTCTTATCAAAGAGCGATACCATGAGCAACGACAAGCCTGTGAATGCCCGTCGCTTAAGCGCCGGCTGTTTCTGGTCCCTTTAAAACCAACGGTACGCCCAAACCCAACCAGTTTTTGTCTGCGGCGGTTTTCCGCTACCACCTGCATCTGGGTGGCGGTCCCCTATCCGTCACCTGGGGACGCGTCTGATGGGAGGACTGGAAACTCCACATGGGAACCTAACCTAACCTAACGTAGCCTGGCAACAATAAGCAATTTTTCGTACTTACAAGAAAAATATAAAAGTTCCTTCTTTATTTGGAATGTTTATTAAACCTTTGATGTCATGGAAACCCTTCATTAAAGATATGGCTAAACGTGGATTGAAAAATCATCAAACTTTGATATTTTAACGATATAGTTAGTTTAAGCTGGGGATTTTATGAGATACAACCATTTTATGAAATGGTCGGCCACATCATGAAGTGATCTATTCTATCATCTGGTCACGATATATACATGCAGACATGTATGTACACACCCTCGAAAAACAATACCCACCTTCTGCGACATTTGGGTAAAGAAAAGCTTGTAATGCTAGTTACTAGCCTCCATAAAATTATTAATTTATATATGGGTTACTGATTTACAATGAATTCCTAGAATTTTTTGTAATGTTTGTCAATCAAAAAGTTAAAAAATAAAAGTGTTATTATAATGTTAAGGAACGTGTGAATGAGGTGATCGCTACCATGCAGGTTTTATTACAATTCATCATTTTATGAAGAATTGTTAATATATTATTAAATAATATTATTATAAAAATTCTGGCTGATTCTTCCAAGTGCATTTTCCGCAACCGTGATGAATAAATAAAAAAATGCCGTTCAATAACAATTATGTAGCAATCCAAGTTGCATTAAAAATATTATATTCTATTCTATGACGCAAATACACAAGAAATGTATGTCAGTTCAATTCTATATTTTATAAACCGGGAAACCAGCGTCATCAGACGCGCTCTCTAGACAGAATATTTTCCGAGAAAGTCCACGAAAATATTTGCCTCTCGGTTCAATTGATTCGATTTGCGAACGTCGCGAACGGTTTCTTCTAGATATAAAAATCAAAGGCCTCTTGAATTGAGGAAAAGGCGTGGTACGAGGATACAATTTTTGCATTCGTATA
The DNA here is from genome assembly GCA_963668995.1 of Parnassius mnemosyne. NCBI lineage: Eukaryota > Metazoa > Arthropoda > Insecta > Lepidoptera > Papilionidae > Parnassius > Parnassius mnemosyne. The sequence goes on from CAVLGL010000084.1 coordinate 24,197,817, forward strand.
TGGTAAATTAGGTGTATATACACAAGTAAAAGTGTATATCTATCAAAATACTTAAATGCCGTAGTTGCTTAGGGGCTATGCCCGTCGTAAATTTAATAGTACGCGAGCTCTCTCAATTAAAACATAATGAAATCATCGTGAAACAATTTTATAAAAAAAAAAATTGTTTAAATTTAGTTTTATTAATATCTTCAGTAAGAGTATAACATTGTAAACACTTCCATAATATTATTATCCTGAATTGGTTATACGGTAGCATACAAACTATACAGCGCAAACAATACTTTTGGTTTTTAACTGATTTTTAATAATAAAATATTATAATATAAAATATTATTATTTTATACGTGGTAGAGCCATGTTGTAGCTATATTAGTAGTATAGTTGTAGCACGAATGGGTCGGCTCGACCGGGGAAGGACCACGCTCTCACAGAATTCGAGCGTAAAATGGCAGCTTCACGCTGCTGTGTTTCTTATGGTGAGTGTAGAGAACCGGAGACCCATTTTACTGGAAAAGAGGCATTCCATATTAGTCCTCACGGGTGACGACGCATCTGCATTTTGTTTCTTTATTGAGGATAAATGTAGATGTCTATGGGTCACAACAACCACTTACCATCAGGTGGACTGTGTGCTCGTTTGTCACCCTATCTTATAAAAAAATACAGAATAGTAACATAGTTTAAACCTGTTCTTCCCATTACACTTCACTCGCATCGCTCAACCAGAATCAATATAATTAGTAAACGAAAGTCCGACGGATCTTTGTAACAAAGGGAAATGCCAACCGTTAGTTTTCTAGCCATTTGTCAACGTGTCGAGATTTGTTTTGTCTTTTTTAGTTTTGCTTTCTGTCGGAAAACACTCGATACAAATTGCTGAAATTGAAAAACGTTGACCTTCAATATGGAAACTTCTATGGACATATGGAGTCATAATTATGATATTTTACATAAACACTCACGTCTGTCAGCAGGCAAGCAAAGACAGCAAATTTCATTTGGCATGATCCTTACATACTTGTCAGTTAAGGGTACTCTTAATTTTGCCCATCATCAATATATTTTATATATACATTTATTCGATTTACAATTATATGAGTGTTAGAAATAAAAACAATCAGTGTGATTGTAACAAGTCATTGTCATGAAAAAAATCTGCTGATATTTGAAACCTACTTCCAATAAAGTAGCATACAGATGTGTCTTCACCTCTAAGGACTAAGTTGAAAGGTAAAGCTTCTAGGAGAATTCAAAAAAGGAAGTTTTCACGTCGAGTGTATTTTTTAATTGTATGATACGCCTTTTTTGTCTAACGTTAACCGACTTAAATTAGTGTTTTTATAATCGTTATAACTTATAGGTTTTATCTGTAAGGAAAAAAATATGGTATATTGTTTTACGACTGACTGACTTTGTGAATTTCGATGACATTCTAGCCGTTACCTTAAGCTTGTGATATTTCTCAGTATAGTTAAAAGAGTGAAAAAATTAACTTTCAATAAAAATTAAAACAGGCTTCAACGAATGAAACGTTCACAGTTCAAATATATGGAAATCATTTTATTATTTTTATATCTTTGAAGTCGGTTTTGATTTTTATTTAAAAGCTTAATCATCTGTCATTTTATTGATTATACCTATATTTCTCATACAAAGATGCGTTAGCGGGAAGATCCGCTGTCTCTCAGGACGAGTAGCGACCTCGGCCAGATGGGCGCGAAGGGTCATTGTGGTTGTTAATAAAAGGCTAACAAAGGCTAACAAGATAACGCTCGTGGACATGTGCATTCTCCCTTCACTAACGCACGTTGTCCAGACTTGGTTATTTCAGGACATCAAAAGTTCGCGCTTGGAGTAGGCAAGCCATGGAACGCAGTGTCTTGGGACCCAAAACCCTTATCGCTCAACCTCGTTGTCTGTTGGCTGTCAGTGTGTATGACTGCTATTTATCACAAAACTTTTCAGATAATTTCATGTAAAAGTAAAGTAAATACACAACTTATATATGTGCCACTCCTGGGCCTAGGCCTTCTCTCATTTTTGAATGGTTTTCAGGGCAAGGACATGTCTACGACGACTATATGAAAGGCCAAAAGGACCTAAGGGCTTCCGATAGATGATGCTCACATGACCATCTTCATCTTCTGTCATGACATAGGATAAGGGTGACAAACGAGCACACAGTCCACCTGGTGGTGAGTGGTTGCCACAGCAATGTCTATGGGCCACAGCCCATAGACATCTACATCTATCCTCGATTGCGGATCAAAATTCTGATGCGTTGTAGAACGGGGGAGTGTGCGAAGCTCGTGTAGCCACAACACATCTCTTTTGACGTCACAGTCGTTACCCAATTTTTGTGTCAAGCGTTGCCGGGTGCAATTTATTTCAAAAACGGCGAATTGTGTGATAACTACGTGTCGAACAACAGCCGGATCTGGAATTTGAATAAAAGTGGTCCAGTAGGGCTAAATTATTTATATAAATTATTTTGAAGTTATAAATAATTTCATAAATTATCTGTATTGTTGTAATTTAATGATACCAAAAAAATCTAGAATTTTCATTTTACACTCGCGTTTTACAATAAAAAATGTTTAAAAATAAAACAATACATTTCATCTTTCACATTTGCACGTTACAGTTACAAACTATGTTACTTTCCGTGAGGTGGCGGCGGTTGGATAGATCTCAAAAGAGGAAACAACGAAGAAATAATTAAATCAACAAACATAGACCAAAATTATTTCATGCACTTTTTTTATTATATTAATGTAAGTGTAAGTGTATGACTGCGGTACTGGAATCTTATAATGGCCTTAAAAAAATAAATATAACAGATACCTTGTCACCCTGAGAACAAAAATAAATTGTCTTGTAGCTTGGAAAAATATTAAATTTATCGAAAAAAGTCTTGGCACTTTTTTATTTGCATTTTATCAAATAATATAAAAAATATCCCATTTGAAAATAACACTTCCTTGCAGTTGAAAAAAATCGGTTTGCACAATATTGCACCGAGTTGTCCCATAGCAACATGCATTTATATCATCAGTAGGACAATTTGAAAGAGAATCGCATAAAAAACATGAGTTGGAATAATTTACGGTACTCATGCGCCGATTTCTCCTGGACTATATTTAGTTGCAACTGTACAGAGTTTGACATTTGTATTGCAAGTCAAATAAGCGTGATTTATTTTTTGTAATTGTCGTAATATATTCGTTGAGTTGATTTACTCTAAATCATCATATCGCGTTGTTGTTGTCATCGCATCATACTTTTCTATGATGTTTATTATATTCCGGTATTTATTTAGTCGAATTTTCTTGACGGCGTTGATTCAAGTACTTGATCCACACAAGCATTGTGATTATGGCTGTAGTTTACGGTTTGATAAAGAAGAATAAGAAGAAGCATCACAAACAGAATCGAAACACTATTCGAAAAGTAGAAGAAATATCAGTGCTCAAGAATAATAGATTTGGGACTTACAAATCCGTAATCAATTTTAAAAATCGTAACAAATTCTAACAATTCTAAGTAAAACTCAACAAAAAAAATAGGTACATAACAAACAAAGAAATATAACAAAGAAACATGCGCCTAATTGAGTTGCTTTTTGTATTCATGACATATAATAAAAGCTCGTAATAAAAGTGACAGCAAAACATTTTTTATTTTCCTTGTAAATAATCTTCAGGCGTTTAATATTCGCCTCATATGAACTGAAGAGCGAGACGAAGCTATACTTAAATACGTATAAAAGAGAAAAATTGTACGACATTAGAAAAATAAGGAAAAACAAAGGTAAGCCTTTGAATAAAATTAAATTTAGGGATAAAGGTTATGTTATAAAACATTTAGTTTTTATTTTCAATGGAATGAATGAAGCGCTGTTGGTCACGGTGAAATCGATTTTTTTTTACTATCCGAATGTCATAGTAAGCCCGGACTTACTTTAGATTTTAAAATGCTATAAGGCTGACCAACCACATTAGTTAGCGAAGCGATGACCCCAATACACTAGAGGTGATTACCAATACGATTCTGTTAAGTTTGACCTCAAACATTTTAGGCGGATATCCCATCACCAGTCTTTCGCCAGAGCCTCGTCCATCAATTATCAGCGTGCAACGCGTGCAGATGTTACCAGTTTGAGTAATGTTAGCAAATGGCCCTTACATCCCGATGATGGTAGTTCCCTACCAGAAACCGATCCTGTGAGTTTGCGGGAATTTAGGGTAGACTCGAGGTCACAAACGCCTAATAACCTAAACGCCGAGGACAAGGACTCAGAAAGTACTCTCTAGACAATGTGTAGCTCTGCAAGGGTGCTAGGAGTACCGGTCGCGTTCCATAGATCCCTTAAGTCGGAAGAAGTTCGACATAATTTTTCCCAGCGAGAGATGTCCATGAGAACTTCCCCACAATAAAAATAACTGGCCAAGTGCGTATCGGGCAATATAGAGGTAGGGTTCCTTAGTTGCTTGTAACAATACGTGGCCTTCCCTGATAATGAGCATTATAAGTGAATTCGCGGTTTGACCGCTATAACGACTAAAAATGGACCCAAATCTTCCTAAGATCGTATGTGAAGGACTTCAAATCAGCGTTTTAGGGGAGTGGCATTCAAAAAATATTAAAAACCTTTTCGTTTTCGATAAAACTACCCTATCTATCCCGCAAATGAAAAAGTAAAGCTAATAGAAGTAATGCATATAAGTCGTTCCCTTTATAAAATGTTTATTTTTAACAGTTTACAATTATATTACAAAGTTATTAATGCAGCTAGCTAGACTTAGGTTATTTTCTATAAAGTTGTAACGAAATTATTACTAATCCAAGTGCATTTTATAACTTAGTCCACTATTACTCAATAACTGCCTAATCCTACTTATCTGTGATAGTTTACCTTTTACCTGCATTGTATATACTACTATTGTGTATACTTTTCACACTTTACTTTTTAACAGTTGAAACAACATACATAACTATAATGAAAAATACAACTGTAATGCTAAATATTTCGCACAGGGACTTCTGAATCAAAAAGATATCTTCCATTTACTTATATGGGAAGTACCCAAAATTGAAAAAATTGGCATTTCCTGGAAAATTCATTTTAGTTCGTATATTTTCCGGAAGACTTCTATATTGAAATAAAGTAAACTGGAGGCTTTAACATTAATATTTTTTTTATTTTTAGGTGACAACAGACAACGGCTTATTAGATTACCGTTTCTGTAGCCAGTGCCATAGAATTATCCTGCATGTTGTTCTACATGTAATAGTTCCAGCTATTTTATGGCTGCAGCACAAATGGGTTAGCTCAACTAGACAATGATCACGGTTTCAAAGGATACTAACGTATTTTTTTTCAATTATAATTCAAACTCACTTCATCATCATCATTACAGCCCCTCACAAGTCTACTGATAAATATAGGCCTCCCTCTAGAAACGCCACAAAGCATGGTCCCGATCCATCGATTTACTGCATGTCTTACCAGGTTGTCACTCCATTTAATAGGAAGACGCCTTACACTTCACAGTATGCGGCTGTCACTCGAGAACCTATTTTCCCCATCGTTTGTTGGTTCTTCGATCTATATGGCCTGCCCATTGCCAATGCAGCTTACTAATCCGTTGGGTTATGTCGGTTACTCTGGTTCTACTGCGAATATCCTCATTTTTAAGTCTATTACGCTCGCTGAGCGACTTTGAACTTCCTCATACGGCTAGCAGTGAAATACCACGCCAAATCTGCTAAAGATTGCAGCTTCATCTCCCATCCAACAGCAATGATATTAAGAGTGTTATCGGAGAGTTCTTGTGTTCTTCTGCGTCAGGTCTTACAGAACTTAGCTCCGACCGCTATGTGAATGATAAGCTTCTGGAAACTATCCATTTCCAGAAGCTTATAATTTACATCGTCCATTTCATTGCAGTCTTCTAGACATTGAAAACGATTTTCTAACTCGAGGTGAAAGTTTTCGGGGCTTTGGATTAGACGAGGGGGACAGAGCGTTGACTTCATTAGACGTGACTACTTCAACTTAACGTTTAAGTTCATTGTGCCTCTCACCATTTGGTGACCCCTGCCGGTTTTCATCCTAGTGATTACTAAGACAATACTTAACAGTTGTCGTCCAGTCGTCATAATGAATGTTATAATGAATGAAGTAAATCTGATTTTTTGTCGAACCGGCGCAGTGGGGCTCGAACAGGTCCACTTTCTATGAGGCCACATTTGGAAGAAAGCGTTCATCATAAAGAGTCCCTCTTTCTCCATAAAGTCAGTCAGCTGCTGACACCTGAAGTTCCGTGGTCCTATTCCGATTTTCTGAGCCTAGTTTTGCGTTGAAGTCTCCCATTAACACCGTATAGTGGGTTTTGGAGGAATGCATGGCTCTAAAAATATCCTCATACATTTCATCCACCTCCACATCGGGACGTTCCGAGTTTGTTGCGCAAACCTACATGATCTTCAGTGAATACCGTTTGGTGATTCTGCGTATAAGGTACGCAACCCTCGTCAACACACTCACAATTTTTACAACGTTGTTAACGAGAGACTTGTGGAAGATAAATGCAACATGTCCTTGGGACAGATCGTCGCCCCCCGGTGATAGAATAAGTTGCTGGATTCGAGGAATAGCGTGTCCTCCGCCTCTCTTCAGACCTTAGATAAACCTATAATATCCCAACACAACCTTTCTATCTCTTCTTCCAGCTCCTTCTTTGCAACCCCTGCCCCCCGTTACCATGGTCGCCAACGTAGTCAGGAATTGCGGAGTCGCCGGGTCTAAGGTTTGTCTCTTCGTATCTTTCATTATGGAGGATGTTTGCCATAGTTGGCACTCGGCGAGCGGGTTGGCAACCGCAGTTTCTTATATCTTTTCTCTGTTAGAAAGATGCTGCTGCCTATTTTCTGCCTCAATTTCCCTCTGTTGCCTCTTACGACACCCACAGGAAGATATGGGTTAGTAGTTATTCTTACCTGCCACTAAACGGGGAAACTCAAACATCATTATTTTTCATAAATAGGGTATTAAGTTGTTACAGTAAAAATAAGTCGATTAAAAAGACCTGTTTAGTCATGAGATATAGCATACTAACATTTACAATAGTAGCTTTATCCTTATTTATTAAGAACTGGAGACCCTATTTTATAGTAAGGAGTCATTCTATCTTAGTCATTAATTGTGACAACGACAGGTACACTTTTTCCATAATTGAAAATAACTTTAGGTATCTTCAATTATGGAAGAATAAAATAAGTATATGAGGAAAAGATCTATAATACACAAAATGTTAGTTAATCATCAAAGTTTATTTTATTACCTTCAAAGTATGCGCCTTCAGAAATGATATACTTTCTGCAACGAATAATCAGATAATCAAACATTTTTAAACGCCTTTTCCGGAATTGAGTTCAGTTCTCGCTGCGAATTCTCCTTTATGTCTTCTAACGAATGTAAGCGGGTGACACGAAATGGTAATTTGTGTTAAAGAAAAAGAATTAAGTCGGCTGGTACTCTCTCGAAGGTATTTGTTGAGGTTTTGGTCAAAAATTCGTTCACAATGATGGCCTTGTGCGAAGGCGCATTAACGTGGTGCAAAATCCAAGAATTTTCTCTTCACAAATATGGCCTCTTTCGTCTAATTTGCTCTTTTAAATGCCGCATAATTCTCAAATAATATTGCTTATTTACCGTTTGACATCCCCGCAAGTATTTCGAGTGCACAACACCACGATAGTTAAAGAAAACAGTCAACATGACTTTTGATAGATTTTGGCGTGGTTTTTTCGGTTTCTGTACAGTTGGAAGACGCCACGCTTGTCGACCGGTTTACATGTCAAGTTCGTAAACCCACGTCTCGTCTCCAGTAACAATGCTTTTCATGAATGTTGGGTCGAGATTGACACGTTCTAGCATGTCCTCAGCGACTCTTATGCGATTGAGTTTTTGGAGAAAATTCAGGTCTTTTGATCCTAGCTGAGCGGCAACATGTTTCATACGATTATTTAAAATGGTACGGATCAACTCGTGAGACAAAAAGTTTGAAGGCTATCTCTCTCAAACTTGAATGAGGACTTCCTGTCGCTATTTCCTTCAATTTTGCGATGTTAATTTCAGTTGTAGATGTTGATGGCCGACCAAAGCGATGTAAATTTTCCATCACATCTCGACCGTTTTTGAACGCTTTGAACCACTCATAAGCAAATGTTTTTGATAAAATCGATCACTGTACCTAAGCCTTCTGTAACCTTTTCAGTGACTACGAACACGAAATTCTATTGGCGATGCAAAATTTAAGACAAACTCTTTGTTCGATATTTTTGTCCATTGTGAAATTTGCAATACACACTAGATATGATATAACTAAAATAGCACTGTATTTAATCTAATTAACAGATATAACTTAAACTCTGCAAAGAAAATAGTTGGGCCAATCTAAGAACAATAAAAAAAAATTGAAATAGGAACCATAAAGATATCATCCATTCCCGATATTTTTATGACTTTTTTTTATAAGATAGGTTGACCAACGAGCACACAGTCCACCTGATGGCAAGTGGTTGTTGTGACTCATAGACATCTACATTTATCCTCAATAAAGAATCAAAATGCAGATGCGTCGTCACCCGTGAGGACTAAGATAGATATGCCTCTTTTCCACTTAAATGAGTATCCGGTTCTCTACACTCACCATACGAAACACAGTAGTCCTAAACTGCCGTTTTACGCTGGTATTCTGTGAGAGCGTGTTCTTTCCCTCGACGAGCCGACCCATTCGTGATACAATCATACTAGTAATATAACCTCCTCCTATAATATAGTCCTCTTCCCTCGGACATCCGTAAGGAACAGTTGTGTCTCTGGAGCTATTTTAAATTCGCTTATTAAAAATTAAAATACAATCAGTGTTATTAAATTCGGACAAAATAATAGGAGTGCATAAACTTGAAGGTGCAAACAGTTTTACTACCTCTCAGAACTTCCTGAGTGCCTGGTACTTCGTGCTCCGCCTACTGCTGTGACACAAGTATAAATTACTACCATTCCTGTGCGATCGCTTTGACATCATTTTTATTGAGCAACAGCTTCACCCCCACATTTCAACGCCACCCAATAAGCGGTCTAAGAAGGTGCAAACAGTTCTACTACCCCTTTCAACTTTATAAGCGCCTAGTACTTCGTACTCCGCCTACTGCTGTACGCAACTATAACTACAACCAATTCTGCGTTAGCGTATCGTCACTATTTGTGTTGAACAACAATCACACACCCACGATTGCATCGCCACCCAATTAAGGGCTACTACCACCACCTACCACTGCACTAAAGCCATCTTAGAGGCAATATGGCCACACGCCCCGACGCTACGTCATCCGTGACATCAGCAGCGGCGAATACATCTCCTAGTAGCTCTACTACCTTAGTACATACAGATACTGTACTCAAAAGAACTGCCTCCGACACGGATTTCTCGCTTATTACGCCTCCAAACTTTGTTTCCCAACGAAATAAGAGACGCATGCACCAATTGGATGATTCGATGTCTAACCAAATGGATGATTTTAAACAAGAAATGCGTAGGTTAATGACATTTTTTTCTGCCTCCCAAACCAATGAACTTAAACAAGTAAATACTGTACTTAAAGAGATACAACAGACAAATAATAACATTGAAAGCTCAGTCTCTTTCTTAGCCGCACAAAATGAGGAGTTTAGGCAGCGAATAATCGAACTTGAAACACAGGTTAAGCAGGATAGGAATTATATTACTGTTCTGGAGAATAAAATGGAAGTCGAGCTTCGAAATTAAAAATGTTCCGAAAAAGCCTAACGAACAAAAAGAAGACCTTATTGAGATGGTTAGTGCTCTCTCCAAGTCTCTGGACTACAATATCACCAAAATGGATATTAAAGATATTTACAGAGTACGGCCAAAGTCCATTACCAATAAAAGCCCAACCATTGTAGTGGAAAGGAGTTCGACCATACTTAAGAATGATTTACTAAAAGCAGCAAAATCATTTAATATCAAACATAAATGTAAGCTGTGTGCCAAACATCTGGGCTTTAAAACACAAGAAGATACCCCTATATTCCTGTCCGAGCATCTAACCCCTAAAGGAGCGCGCTTACATTTCTTGGCGCGTGATCTGGCCAAGTCAAAGAACTATAAATTCTGCTGGACCGCCTATGGTAGAGTATATGTAAGAGAGAATGAAAACTCTCCAATTATAATGATACGTAATGAAAGTCAAGTACACCAACTTCTGGGTAGCCAGCAGCAGGGACCCCAAGTAATCTGACTATCTGAACATGTTCTGCCAACCTATGGTATTACTGTTATTACTAAGCTCACCCAACTGATAAACTCTGTTATTCTGCCCGATTACCTGTTTTTATTGTTTTATTTGTATTTTTTTTCTCTGTTTCACTTTGTAAAAACTTTTAGAATTATTATTAAGCAAAAAAAATCCAAAATACGTCACACATTTCTTCTACCATACTTTACAGACTCAATTATACACTCAAAATTCCTCATACATTACTCCACTACAACAGTTTTCATTCAAATCTCTATACACACAACCACCAAACGAAATAAATCTTTACCTCATTCTGATAGAACGAAACCTTCTTCATATAACTAAAATCATTATAACTAGCCATAATCCTGTAGTAACGATATTTGCATTTTTCTATACACCAAATGGGTGATCCTCAACTTTGTAATTTGAATGTGATGACGGTATTGATATTTCTCGTGCAATAGAGTGTGACTGTTCTGAGCTCCTATCTTATAAAATTAATTATGAATCCGGTCTTGTGATCATTTCCCAAAACATCTGTAGTATTTACAGTAACTTTGACGATTTGATGTTGACATTGTCTAGTCTTCCCTTTGAGGCGGATATTTTGATCCTGACTGAATGTACGAGTAGACTTACCTCATATAAACCTGTACCACAACTACTCAATTATAGCTCTTATTCAACGACACGCCATCTGAATCAGAATGATGGTGTAGTTACCTATATTAAAAAATCTTTACAGCCAAAAGTTAGGGAAATAAGTCTTACTCACGCTTCTTGTCTTCAGCTTGACGTACTTAATAACACGATATTATGTATTTATCGATCCCCTTCTAATATAAATGCTGATGATTTCATAGACTCGCTTTGTTCACACTTGGATACCTTAACTAATCAAAATAACATTATAATCACGGGAGATATTAACATTAATATTACACCCAAACTTATTGAACCGGCACATGAGTACAAAAATAGAACTAACTATTTGAACGCTCTCTCAGCATATGGTATACTAGCGGGTCACACTATACCTACTAGAGAGAAGAACTGCCTAGATCACTTTATGCTAAAGATTAACAAGAATAAACATTCAGCATTCATAGCAGTTTTGCGTACCACTATCACAGATCACTTTACTACCGTTCTTTCTCTATCTAAGACTAAACTATTAAAGTAATAGACTTATGACGATAAAACAAAAACTAAAACAGATTATATTAAAGCTCATAAGGACCTCCAACACAAAATATTAATGAATTACTGTTTTATAGTGATCCAACGGCTTTATCTGACCGTCTGACAGCTATGCTCACTGAATCACTGAATTCGAATACCATAAATATCTCGATTCCAAGAAGCCAGCACACAATAAAGCCGTGGATTACTCCCGGCATTTTACGATGCATCAAACATCGTAACAAACTACAAAAACAGCTTCGAAAATAGAGTCACAATGAAATATTAAAAATAACCTACACTAGGTATAGAAATTTCTGTAATAAGCTTATTAAAAAACTTAAAAGGAAATACGAAAGGGACTTGCTTACTAAATCAGTTAGTAATAATAGGCTGTTGTGGAAAAATATAAAAACTATTACCTTTAACAATAAATCATACGATGAAAGTGAGGTGTTATTCAAACTGAAAAATGATCCAACTGAATCTGCAAATCATATTAACAATTACTTTGCGAAAATAGGAGAGCATCTTGCCGAAAATATTAATCCTAGTGGAAATTCTAATCTAATTCTCGGAACTAGAAATACTGTTGCTACATGTAACTCCTTTGTCTTGCTACAAGCTGATGTGAATGAAGTCGAAAGAACACTCATGAACTTGAGATCAGATGGCGCTCCTGGTTTGGACAAAATTCCCATCACGTTCTTAAAACTTGTAAAAAACGAAATTGTACCTATAGTTACTCACTTAGCTAACTTATGTTTTGAGCAGGGCGTTTTTCCAGCCCCGCTAAAAAAGTCAGTAGTCACTCCTGTATACAAAAGTGGGGACAGGGATGATGTGGGTAATTATAGGCCAATTTCGGTACTGCCAGCTATTTCGAAGATACTTGAGAGACTTTTGAATTCTAGATTATTAAATTACTTAGAAAAATTTCGGCTTCTATCGACGTCACAGTTTGGCTTCAGACAGGGCAGATCAACTGAAGATGCAATAGCTGCCCTTAGCCAGCTAGTTACTGAGACGATGGATAAAGGGATTAAGTGTCTGACTGTTTTTTTGGACCTCAGGAAAGCGTTTGACACCGTTTTCATCCCTATTCTTGTCCAAAAACTAGAACAATTAGGTATCAGAGATGTTGCGCTATCTCTCTTTAAGAGTTATCTCTCTGATAGAATGCAAAGAGTGAAATTGGGTCATTACATCAGTGAAGACGTTGCTGTATCTTATGGTGTACCACAAGGAAGTGTGTTAGGACCAAAGCTTTTTCTTATATATATTAATGACCTCTGTAATCTAAAAATTGACCAAACGCACATCTTTTCCTATGCCGATGATACAGCAGTCGTTTTTTCTGGGAATAACTGGGCTGATGTGAAGAATAATGCTGAATCTGGCCTGCACTTGATTAACAACTGGTTAAACAATAATCTGTTGACCCTGAATACAGCCAAAACTAATTACATCTGTTACAGTATTCAAAGTCATTCACAACCTGACACTAACTTCAATCTATTAATTCACTCTTGCAATCCTGAAACTGAACCCACTAACTGTGATTGTCCTGCTATAGACAGAATTGATAAAACGAAGTACCTGGGGGTTATGATAGACCAGCGGCTCTCTTGGCATTCGCACATTGAACTAGTCTCTACCAGATTAAGAAAATTGATCTGGATATTCAAGTCCTTGAAACATGTAGTGCCTGGGGGGTGGGGGGCTGATCATAGCCCCAGAAGGAATATTTTTAAATAAATGTACACTTCACTTGCGTAATCAATCCTAACTTATTGCATTTCCATTTGGGAAGGAGCGGTTAAAACAAAAATGATTGAGGTGGAACGTGCGCAACGTGCTTTACTGAAAGTGATGCTTTTTAAACGTAAAAGATTTCCAACTCACATTTTATACGCTATTTGTAAAGTCTTATCTGTAAGAAAGCTGTACATTCTTAGCGTTATATTAAAAAGACATAAAACTACACCTTATGTTTCAGACAATATTACAGCTAAAAGAAAAAAAAATGTTATTCCACTGTCCAAAACTAGAACTGCCTTTGCTAAAAATCAACTTAACAGTCGTTCGGCCTATTTATATAATAAAGTAAATAAAATCGTAGACATATATAATAAAACACTACGCGAATGCAAAAAAATGGTTACTAACTATTTAATACCTTTAGATTACGAGGAAACAGAGATTATTCTTAGACACACGGCATAACTTAACACAAACACACACACACGCACACGCACACACACACATACACATACAATTCTTATTTTTCATATTTTTATGTACCCATAATACTGTTATAGATAATAAACTTTATGTTAACTAGTAGCTATGGAAGAGCGAAGGCACCTAATACAGGCAAGATTTTTGCTTAAAAGGTGTCTTCGATCACTATCTGTAAATGTAGACAATTTGTTATCGAAATAAATTATTATTATTATTATTATTATTAACTACAGCATGGCTCTACCATGTAGAACCGACCCATTCGTGATATAAAAATGACTGAATGTATATGGACAATATATCTACTATCAACTTATGTGTTTCAGCATATATTCCGTTCTGTTATAACCAAAACTTTTTAGTCCAAGAGCTCATGTCCCATTTTTCATGAAGTGTTTGATGCATCATGAAACTTTGTTGAAAAGTATCAATCCACTCAATAAGCAGATATTTGACTGTTTGCCTGGCCTACCTGGGTACACCTGCTACTGCGATTACAAGTAAGTCGCAAAAAAATTCGCCGAAAAAAGGTGTTCAATTCAAATAATAATAATGAATTCCCGTCAGCTAAGTTGATAAAGAGTTAAGAAAAAAAATGGCAGATCCATCTGAAAGGGTTGACATAGGGGCAAACTGCCCCAAAGTTGTATTGTCATAAATTCTAAAAAAGAGTTTGATTTAATCTGCCATTTTTGTAGCGTGTTTATTACATATAATGAAAAAATTCTCACAAAAGGCAGACAGTTCCTCCGGGGATAAATAATTTAAAAATATTTAAATAAATCTTGCCTGGTCAATTACTTTCTTATTACCATTAACTGTAATTATTGTTGTGTATAGAATAGTGTAGAATAGTATAGTGTATAAAATAAAGTTCATTTTTGTCAATTACTTGAAATTTTCATCTAATTAAATATATATTTAAATATATAAATGTTTTAAGTAAGTATAAAAAATAATATATTATAATTTGAATAATACTTTTTATTATATTATATAATATGTCTAATATCATGCCCACAGACTTAGAAATTCTGAGTCTTTGATTATGCCTATGCATATCTTTCATTTCAATTGTAACATCTGTAGAAGATAACGTGATTTGCAGCCAATGGGAGTGCGAAGAATGACTAAGGGTATATCGGAAATCGTCACTCTGAGTCGAAGTCATTACGACCAGTAGCACATTTATCTCCTGTACACGCAAGATTTATTTTTTTATTTAATCTTAAATACATACTTAATTATCATACAGTCCTAATCCCCGTGGTATCTTACCAAGAACGCTGGCAGTGTTTCCTCGCTGAATGGCTATACTTAGCCATTTTTTGAGCGAGAAAAGAGCCAGCCCTCTTAACGCCGGTAGCAACGAGCAGTTGCGGATAAAGTTCTTTTAGGAACTCCACCGCACGTAAACTCCACGGATCGATATTCTCTACAGCAAATGGCACAAATATGTAGGAAGTCATCTCTTAGAGACTCATATTTGCACCATTTACTCAGTTCAGCTGCCTCTGATGCCTCCCAGGCTCTAAACGAGTTACCCCTGAGATGAAAGTCGCCAAAGTGTCTCTGCAAGTAGCATCCCACACTAGGGCTTTATCTGTCTCCCAAGAGACCAATGTCATACCATCGGGTCTCCTGCAATCATCTCTAAATATTCCACAAAGCTCTAAAACCGAGGGAACATTTATAGAGACAAGATCCCTTCGGATCACATCGTTCAAAGAACCGTGCCGTGTAAACCTACCAGCACTTTTCTTACATGAAAGTCCGTGGATGCTCCTAAACTCCTGGAATGTGGTCCCAAATGGTCCCAAACGTCAACACTGCTACCATAGGGGTACTGATGGAGTTGACAAATCGCCACTCGTAGTCGGATTCCTATGGCGATTTGCAAACTTTCCCCATCAAGTAATGTGCCACAATTACTTGGTGGTAAAGCGTATAACCATTGAGTAGATCAAATTTATTTAAATACTAGCTGTCCCCCACGACTTTACCGGCGTGGGACTCACTACGATTTCATGGATTTTTTTTTTTGCGCGGAAACGCATTTATTTTTCTAAAATAAAAGTGGCTGAAGTTACTCCTTATAACATCAGCTATCTGCCAGTGAAAGTCCCGTCAAATCGGTCCAGCCAAACAAACAAACAGACAGACATAAAAATTTTAAAAGTTGTATTAGTACCGTATATACTTTCATATGCATTTAGTAAGAAACTGTTATCTTAACATTACAAACAGACACTTTAATTTTGTTTATTTGTAGTATAGTATGTTGTATAGCATAGATTTTTAAATTACTTACTGTTATTATGTCAGTGCCTCACATTTACGAGCAGTTCTCAAACATATTTTTGTTATAATAAATAAACATTTTGCCATCTATAGAGCTTTATCTGCTATTTTCTTTATTACGATATGTGTCCATTGACTGGTAGGTCGGCAGCGGGCCCAAAAATGCTAGATGTGAAATAATTGAGAGAGTTGTGTCAGAATTAGGTCAAATGGAAACCCGTAGTCTGTCTGTTCCTGTGATTGACAGGCGTGAGAGTTTATTTATGTATGTACGTTTTACGATACCAGCGAGAACGAAATAAGAAAGCTTTTCACTTTTACGAGTGTGTGTTTATGACTCTCGAATAAACTGTAATTTTTCGAATCTATATATTCTAGAGGTGTTGGTAATACCTGTTTGAGATTAATAGATTTCGACTCCTTTTGATCGATTACCGTGAAAGTTAGGACATATAATTATATATTTATTCACGTAGAACGTTCCATTTTTATTCGATCTTTTAACTCAACACTAGATGACGCTGCAGCACATAAACGTGTATACTGTTCAACCGATTGCAATGAACATTGGTGTACACGGACAGGACAACTTCATTTTCAGTCGGATTTAGTAGTAAGATATATATAATGAAAATCCCTTTGTCTGTTTCTTTACTGTCAATTATCATCAGTCATTCACACAAGAATTTATATATACATTATAAGTCAGCTAAAGAAAGAAAGCTTTAACATTAACAAATTGTTATACATATAATATTACTTTTTCATATCATATTAATTATTATTCATATTACGAGCCGTAGTAGCGCAGATAGTTAGCATTATATACGAGTACAGAGAGTATATACCATCGTAATACTCGTTTCTAGTAGGCCAGCTACTTTAATATTTTTTATTTATTTTAATTGTTATTATCATTAAATTAATTTTTATTATTATTAACATTTAAGATATGTTATTATCATACGTGGCAACATACATTAGCCGCTTTTTATTGTTATATTAATGGTTTTTTTACTGTGCCATTAAGTAAAGAAAATTATTTAAAAGAGCTTAATGTGATTTATCGACTTGCGGTCTCCAACGGTTATTCAAAGAATATCATTGACAATGTAATCAAAAAGAAACAAAAGCTTGTCGTACGTAATTCTCTGTACGCGGTTAAACCTCAAAGTGCTCGTCGATATGTTGGCAGTTCGAACAACTTAGGTCCAATATCTGAAAAATAGCTATACTTTTAGACAGAGTGGCGTTTACGTGGCGTTAAAAACAAGCAATTCTCTTAGGGATATCGGTAATAATAAAGATAAGTGTATGACGAATGCCATGCCGTATACGTGGGTCAGTCTGGTCGCAATTTCGAAACACGTACAGGAATTGTAATTCCGATAAATCACATTTTGCTAAACATCTCTTGGACACTGGACACAGTCTAGCTAAAAAATACTCCTTTAAAATCTTACATACTTGTAATAAAGGGTAGTATAACAGTTAGAGATATTAGAAAATAATAACGTTGTACTGCTGAATGATTAAACAAATGTTTCCAACTTGCCTCTCTTAAACATGTTTAAGCCTGCTCCTTAATAAAATACAGCCTCGCAACGTGGTCGTTTGTCACCCTCACGGTGCGGTGGCTAGAAATTGGTTGCGTGGTTGGAGGGTAGGCAGACGTTTCGCAGTGGTCTCTTGTTAATTTTACAGCAAATGTCTGCATACCTCAGGTGGTGATTGGTCGCATGACCTAATCGCAAAATTGGAGCTCGGTTGTGTAAGCAAGTAGGATAAATAGCAATTGTTGCGGCTTGCAGCTCTCTTTTCCCAAAAGGGGGTCGCTTCCGATTCGACAGAAAGGCAAAATAAGCCAATGCCAGTCCCACAGATGGTTTATAGCGGGTAACACTTAGGGTGGTTAGGTTAGACACAGTGAGTCCCGCATAACCACGACAGACCGGCTGTCGTGGTATGCATAAAACATTTACCACCTCCTCGCGTAACGGGGTAGCCTTTTCCAATTGCTTCTGGGCGCAAAAAAAAAACTCGCCGCTCACTTAGCGTAGCCTGAGGATGTCTCGGGTAGAGGCGAATCACGTGTCGTATTTTCGAGAGTGGTGTGTCGTTCATAGTATGGTGGTGCATGCAATTAAGGGAGGGTGGGTGGGAAGTCCCCTTAAAACTGGGCAGGACAGATCATTTTCTTTCTTTACGTGGAATTAAGCAAATTAAGTTATAACAACCTCATTATAAAGGATTTCGAAAGTAACGCCTGATTCTATTAATTATAATTTTAGATTAACTCTGCGTTTGCTACGTGTAAATGAAATTGACTTTGGTTTCTAAAGCGAGCAGCTTTCAAGCAGTTAGTTAATGATTTTATGTATGTTATCTGATACTTATTCTTGTTCGTTAATGTAGAAATGTATCTGTACCTTAATAAGTAAAAATGCTACTTGTTAAATAAAATGTAATAACGACGCCGTAACAAATTAAAGTAATAATTTATAAATGTACGCTCGATGTACGGTCCTTTACCATGTGTATTAATCTATTCCACATTCCTCATCACAGCATATCTCATTGGCATATATATGTAAATGGAATTATTATTTCGAATATATATGTTGTCTGCCATGTTTCTGTCTACTTTAAAATGCCCTGATAAATTATGGTACATGAATGGGCTCAAATTATCCTTTTTTATATAAAATAGCATTTAACAATTTAATTGATTCAAAGATCTCACTCTGTTTCAACGCGTTCTATTATTTTAAGATTTTAAGATCTCGCTTATCCACGGATCCTCTGGATCACTAATATTGTCATTTTATGTGGTAGAGCCATGCTGAAGCTATAATTATGGCTTCCGCTTTCACAGAATACCAACGTAACATATTAAAATAAATGCTGTATTCTGAGTAGAGTCAAGATGCAGCTATACTTGTAGCAAGAATGTTTCGTCCCGACCGGGGTGGGACCGCCATCTCACAGAATAACAGCGTCAAATAGCAGCTAACTGCTGCTGTGTTTCGTGTGGTAAGTGTAGACCACTAGAGATCCTTTTTACTGGAAACGAAACATTCCGCCGTAGTCCTGAAGGGTGACAACTCACCTTAACTTTGATTCTTAATCGAGGATTGATGCAGATTTCTATGAGCCACATCAGCCATTTACCATCAGGTAAACTATGTGCTATTTTGTCACCCTTATTCCGTTAATAAGGTAAATTAAATTGAACATATACACATGATCATTTTATACGAAAGGATTATAAAAACAATAAGCATAACAGAAGAAAAAACCAGACGCGATACTTAAATAAATTGAATTAAACACGTTATTAATGGACGCGGGAAGTTAGCTTTCGAGCCCGGAGTGAAGGAATGAGGCAAATTATATTTAGTAAAATAAATTATTACAAGGCTGCTCAAAACACCGAAAATTTCGGGATTACTCAGCCGAAAAAAATTAATTATAACTAAACAAAAAAAAAAACATTAAACTGCCATTTAAATTGCATGGCCATCCCACATGATAGATGAAGAGACTAAAAATAGATTGAGTTAAAAAATTGATATATTCAAAAGTTATCATGTTTACCTCTCCATGCCAACTTGATAAATCCACACCATAGGCCAATAAAACAATTTTTTATGTAAAAATATCAATTAATCGATTTGAAAAAAAAAAGTTCAATAATCTTTCTTACAAAGCGCTTTTTATATTACTCATATGTACAATATGATTGTTAGATACGGTTTCATGCGACAAAATATTGGAATCTTAATTTTTAGGCGCTAGTAGAACATACCTAGGTGCTTAACGCTTAAGGCATGCAATGGCTATTCATGCCTTAATGACAGCAAATAATCCCCTTAACTCAATAATGAACTTATTTCGATATTATCGACAGACCCTTCAATTTTATTTATATGTATAGATTTATATTATTATTGCAAAATTCTTTATATTACGTATATTTAATAACTTATATGAAAAAAACATACATAAGATTTGAAAATTCAATTTTCTTCGCTCCTACCCAGAACTCAAAGCGGATTCTCGTAATTGGTTTCACGGCTTAAAATGTTTGCAAATAAATTTACTGCGTTGAAGCTACAGGTCAGTTTTTAAAATAAAGGAAAATACAGATGTACCCAGGAATATAATACAAGTGTACCCAGGAATTGTATTGTTTAAAAAAATTTTACTTGTGTTACAATGAGATGGAATAGTCTAATCGGACACCGTACATCTTTGTGTCGAATAAATAATATTAATAATAATAGTCATTTGTTTCAGGCTTTATCATACCAGAATGATTTATTATCCTTACGCAGATACTACATAATATGTTATGATTCGCGCTTTGCTAACTTGTTTTATATTTCTGAATTTTCGAGTATTTTACTTTTTAGCACCCATGGTCACAGGGGACAAATTATAAAAGTTAAGTGTTAATGATCTGATATATTTGCTGCTAAAGTTGAACGATAACAACCGAAAAAGACTGAATGTATTACTTAAGCATATCTATTCAAATATCTACTTCTTCTTCATCTTCTGGTGCCTCTCCGACTAGCGAAGGTTGGCAGTCAGCTTAGTGAACTCCGCTCTATTCTTCGCGAGGCGAAACAGTTCGGCGGCGCTCGTGATCCACTCTCGGATGACATACATTACATAGCCATGACTTTTTTCTGCGACAGGCAACTTTTCCCATCGTAATGAATTTTAGGAGTTCGTACTTCTCGTTGAAACTTCTCTTCGTTTTCTTTCTCATAAAAGTTGCATATTTCGAGCACGTGCCTCAGCACGTGCTCTAAATATTCAACTTTTTTCATTTTGACAGTCTGCATAAGTTCGCGCTTTTGGTCGACTTGTCACAGAACTTCCACATTTGTTATTTTGTGAGTTCAGACAATGCCCAACATTCGTCTGTATGCCCACATCACAAAAGCTGCTCTACGTTTTCGGAGGTCCTCTTTAACTGTTCACGCCTCACATCCGTATAAAAGTATGGGTCAGATTTAATATCGCAGTAGTCGAGTGCGCAAAGACATCATAAGTCTACGGTTGCAGAGTACTTTTTTTCATTTTGCTAAAGGTACTTCGAGCCATTTCAATTCGGGTCTTAATTTCTTGGTCACTGCTCCACGTCTCGTTTAACCACGTACCTAAATATTTTTACTTGCACACTCTTTCTAGTTTTTTCTCAAAATGTTCATCCTGAGACCAGCTCTTTCACTGCAATCATTTGCTCGGGTGACAATTCTCTGTATATCTTCAGCAGATGACGCTATGAGGACTGTATCGTCTACATATCTAATATTATTTATATTCCGGCCATTTAATTTGACGCCACAGTCTAGGTCCTCTACTGCTTCTACTATTATAGTTTCTGAGTACAAGTTAAATAGCGTAGCTAACAGAATAAAACCCTGCCGAAATTCCCTTTAAATTTCAATATCATCATCATCATCATCATCATTACAGCCCTTCACAAGTCCACTGCTGAACATAGGCCTCCCCCAAAGAATGCCACAAAGCACGGTCCTGAGACACTCCATCTCGTGGGGGGACGCCCTACACTTCGCCTACCGATACGAGGCTGCCACTCGAGAACCTTTCTTCCGCATCGGTTGTCGGTTCGTCAAGCTATATGGCCGGCCCACTGCCACTTCAGCTTACTAATCCGTTGGGCTATGTCAGTTATTCTGGTTCTACTGCGGATATCCTCATTCCTAAGTTTATCACGCAGAGAAACTCCAAGCATAGCCCTCTCCATAGCTCGCTGAGCGACCTTGAGCTTCCTCATACGGCCAGCAGTGAAGGACCACGTCTCAGTTCCGTAAGTCATCACTGGCAACACGCACTGGTTTTACAATTTCGTTTTAAGGTTTTGAGGAATATCTGACGAGAAGATGTGTCGTAGCTTCCCGAACGCTGCCCAGCCGATTTGAATCCGTCGATTGATCTCTCGGTCGAAGTTGAACTTACCTAGTCGGACTATTTGTCCCAGGTAAACATACTCGTCAACAACTTCGAGCTTAGTGCTCCCAACAACTACCGGCGTAGGTGTGACATGGACATTAAACATAATCTTTGTTTTGTCCATGTTCATCTTAAGACCTATCCGTTGGGAAACACTATTGAGGTCATTGAGTATAGTGCTTAGGCCCTCCAGCGATTCTGCCATAAGGACTATATCGTCGGCAAATCGAGGGTGAGTGATTTACTCGCCATTGATTTTGATACCGTATCCTTTCCAGTCCAGAAGCTTGAAAACGTCTTCCAATGCAGCGGTGAAGAGTTTCGGGGATATGACGTCACCCTGTCTTACACCTCTCTGCAATTGGATAGGTTTCGTACTCTGGTTCTGTACTCGGATAGCTATCGTAGCCCTACTGTACAAGCACTTCAACACTTCGATTTACCGACAGTCAATTTGGCACCGCTGAAGGGACTGCAGCACCGCCCAAATTTCGACGGAATCAAAGGCTTTCTCATAGTCCACATACGCCAGACATAGTGGCAAATTGTACTCTTCGGACTTCTGTACAACTTGCCGAAGGGTATGTATGTGGTCTATGGTGCTAAAGGCCTTTCGGAAACCGGCTTGTTCGGGAGGCTGGAAGTCGTCAAGTCTGCGCGCGAGACGATTCGTAATGACTCTCGAAAACAGTACGTAGACGCGGATCAGAAGGGAAATCGGTCTGTAGTTCTTCAAGAGAGCGTTGTCACCTTTCTTGAAGAACAAGACCACCGCACTTCTGCTCCACGCCTCCGGTGTAATGCCACCATGGAGGACGGAATTAAAGAGCTTCTGAAGGACTTCAAGTACCGGTCTTCCACCCGCTTTCAGAAGCTCCTCTGTAATTCCATCCTCGCCTGGGGCCTTACCGTTTTTAAGGTGCTGGAGAGCCATTCCAATCTCGCTCAGACTGACGTCCGGGATATCTTCGGAATAGTGTCGGATGAGACTCGCTCTTGGATCGTTTCTCACACTTGCGTGTGGCTCCAACGATGACGTGTACAGCTGCCCATAGAACCTCTCAATCTCACTCAAAATCTCAGGTGTCCCGGAAACGATGCTGCCACATTCCGTCTTCAGCTTTGACAGTTGGCTCTTTCTGGCAGACAGATCTCTGGCAAAGACTTTGGAGCCTTGGTTCCGCTCTATCGCTTCTTCAATACGAGCTGCATTGAAGTTGCGTAAGTCCCGCCGCATGCATTTGGAGATCTGTCTGTTCAGATGCCTGTATGCTGTCAAGTCTGTTGAAGAATGTAGCTTCATCTCCCGTCTAACAGCCATGAGATTAAGAGTGTGATCGGAGAGTTTTTGTGTTCTTCTGCGGCGGGTCTTGCAGAACTTAGCTCCGACCGCATGGACAGTTTCCACGAGCTTGTCATTTATATCGTCCACTTCATTGCAGTCTTCTAGGCACTGAAAACGGTTTTGTAACTCGACCTGAAAGGTTTCGGGACTTTGGAACAGAGCACGAGGGGGACGGAGCGTTGACTTCATTAGAGGTCTCGCCTCTCCAACTTAACGTTTAGGTTCAGTGTGCCTCTAACCATTCGGTGATCGCTACCAGTTTTCACCCTCGCGTTCACGGAGACATTACTGAACAGTTGTCGTCTGGTCGTCATAATGAAGTCAATCTCATTTTTTGTCGAACCGTCGGGGCTCGACCAGGTCCACTTCCTGTGGGGCCGCTTCTGGAAGAAAAAGTTCATCATAAAGAGTCCCTCTTTCTCCATGAATCGGCCAGCTGCTGGCCCCTTGGGTTCCGTTGCCCTATTCCAAATTTCCCTACTTTCAGCTCACCGTTCTCTCTTGTGCCTAGTTTTGCATTGAAGTCTCCCATTAACACCGTATATTGGGTTTTGGAGGAATGCATGGCTCTAGAGATATCCTCATACATTTCCTCCACCTCCTGATCGGGGTGTGCCGAGGTTGGAGCGTAAACCTGTATGACCTTCAGCGAATACCGTTTGGTGATTCTGAGTATAAGGTACGCAACCCTCGTCGACACACTCCCGATCTTTACAACATTGTTAACGAGAGACTTGTGGACGATAAATCCGATACCTCCTTGGGACAGATGGTCGCCCTCCTGGTGATAGAGCAAGTTGCCGGATTCGAGGATTACCGTGTCCTCCCCCTCTCTTCGGACTTCGGATAATCCTATAATATGCCAGCGCAAATTGTCTATCTCTTCTTCCAGCTCCACGATCTTCTCATCAGTCCTCAGGGTGCGTGCGTTGTACGTTGCCAGGTCAAGTCGTCTAAGGTGGCAACCGAACATCCACCGGAGATTCTTAGCACCCCCTGCCCCGCCGTTACAATGGTCGCCACCGTAGCCAGGAATAGCGGGGCCGCCGGGGACTGGGGAGGGCGTCTGTTTGTTGCTTTAGTCATTGGGGGGTATTTGCCATAGTTGCCACGCTTGGCGAGCGGGTTGGCAACCGCAGTTTTTTTATTATAATTTTGGCTATTATCAGGAAGATGCTGCTGCCCATCTTCTGCCTGTTTCCCTTTGTCGCCTTTTACGACACCCACGGGAGGTTATGGGTTAGTGGATATTCTTCACCGCCACTACACGGCAATATAGCGCATATTAATATTAATCTTCTCATTATCAATCCAAACAGTAACTTGTTGATTCCAATAGAGATTATATATGATACGTATATCCTTGCTATCTAAATCGATATTTTACACTCGATCAAAAGCTTTTTCGTAATCGATGAAGCAAAGAAAAACACCCTGCTGAATATCTTAACATTATTGCACCAAAACCGGTATTGTAAATAGAGCGTCTCTTGTACCAACTCCTGTTCTAAAGCCGAACTGGCTATCTGCGAATTTTTCGTCACATTTGACTCTTATGCGTTCGTAAATGATATGTAGAAATTATTTCAATGCTTGACTCATAAGGATAATTGTTCGGAATCCTTTGCATTTTTTGGCGTTGGCTTTTTTAGGGAGTTTAATGAAAGATAATGTTAACCAGTGCCAATATTGTCAATATTTTCTTCCTCAATTAGTTTGAGTAACTCTATGTGAACATCATCTGGGCCAACTGATTTTCCAGTTTTAGCTTTTTTTAGAGCCTTTGTAACTTCGCTTTTCAAGATAAAAAACCCATCACTCAAATCACAGGGTACAGCTACGTGAATCATCAGCGAACATTGACGAGATGTACTATTCCCATAGGTGTTTTTTTACTTATTGTATCCAGTATAGGGAAATTGTATTCATCTACGAGTTGGTATGTGGTATTTTATATCCAATAAAAGAACTTATTTCCTTAACGTTCTTAACGGATCTTGAAGTCTTGCAGTTGTATGCTTGGATTGGGATTTAATTTTCTTAATTATGGAATCCCAAGAAGATGGTAGCACCCAGCCATCTTCTCTGTTGAAATTAGGATGTTTTTTGATTTCAATAGCCTCGTGAATCATCCTTGGAAGGAATCGGTGTTCTTTAGCGAGGATTTGTGGTCTATCAAATCTAATGTCTATCAAATCCTGTACGTTTTCACAGACTGCAGACTTATCGGAGCGTCGATACTTCACATCAGCTATGTATTTTTAATGCATGTTTTTATTGATCTTTTAGTTTGTCCTATATAAGAGAGACCACATTCACAATTAAGCTTGTACACTCCTGTGTACTGACTAATCTTCTTCGGTGGCTTGAAGTATGTTTTAAAGCAAGCTTTTCTAGATGTGTTAGTAATTCGGAATCCTAATAACATATTGAGTCACATTGTGTATAGAAAAAAGACCAATACATATAGATATTTAAACGGTGATTCTCATCACCATCCTTCACAGTTAGCTACTGTGTGCTCGTTTGTTCCGTCTTATATATATATATATATATATATATATATATATATATATATATATATATATATATATATATATCTTATAAAATATATTAATAACCATTAAGACTCCGAACCAACTCAAAATAATATTCTGTTTTTGTGTCGCCCTTGTTTTCCGATCCGGAGAGGCATTGCATATTTGCATACGGTCAGGCAAAACGCTTGTGACACTATATTCGAGATGAGGTTTATAGACCTACATGGATCATGGTGGCTTTTGTTGCGCTTTGTTTTAGAAAATAAATCAAATTTTCAGTATTGATTTTTCCTGTGTAGAGAATTTCGCTAAATCCTTCTGATTTAAAAACATTTGGACACACTGCTTTAGATAATGTACATTTAAATTTATTTTAAATTTTTTACAAATTATGAAAAAATTATCTTTGAGGCCCACAAATATTAATTTATTTTATATAATAGAGATTACAAACAAGCATATAGTCCAACGGGTGGTAAGTGGATGATGTGTCCTACAGATAGACATGGCAAGTGAATACACTTGCCCACGCACATCTACCATCTCTTAAAAAACAAAAGGCAAATGAGTTGTCACGCCTGAAGACTAAGATGAAATGCCTCGTTACCTGTTAAAGGAGTATCCGGATTTCTATATCCACCACTCAAATTTCAGCGGCATCGTGCTGCTATTTCACGCTTGAATTCTGAGAGAGTGCGTTCTTTCCCCGGTTGAGCCGACCTATTCGTTCTGTGGCTATAATACAGGTGCAGCGTGGCTCTATCGCGAAAAATTAAAACACGTAAGTTCTTCAAACATCACAGTTTATCGACGTGATACGAAAGGTTTTATAATCCGAGCAAAGTTTTATTTGAGTTAACCTTATCTAAGCAACTGAAACCAAAAGTTTATGTCCACTAAAATTTTCACCCGGAGAATAATGTACTGTTTCGGAACAAAATTATGCCCAAATTTATTTTCAACAGCAGACGTGATACGGGACTAAAAGACATTTCACAACGTAAACTTTTATCTCTTTTTTGCTTAACGTTTATTTTTGTATATAATGTTTTAAAATAATTCCATATTTAATAAAATAAATGCTACGGAAAAGTCAGGTCAAGTCTTAGAAAAAAACAGAACAAACAGAAACCTTGCAAAATGAAACGGTATACAATTTAATTTTTAAAATCTAACTTAGACTATAAATTAGTTTATTTCCACAACCTTGGACACATTAAGTTGAATATTGAAAAAGACTCATTGAAGATGTCTCGCATAGTTTCATTCGACACAAATATGGCTAGTGCTGTGGTAACTTAGATTTAGAATAAGATGCATTTATATTTTTTAACGTAGTAGAGCCACGCTGCAGTTTGCTTGAGGAATGACTACCATCGTAATATAGCAGCATAATGCTGATGCTTATGTGTTTCCAATGTTGAGTTACGAAAACCGGAAATCTTATTTTTTATTAGTAACGAAGCTTTTTATCTTACGAACTGTTTAATTGGCTGCCTCTTTGGTATAGTGGTTGTAAACGCGAATGCTGATCCTGAGGTCGCAGGTTCGAATCCAGAAATGGGTCAAAAACATATTGAGTTTTCCTATCAAGAAATTGTCAGCAGCAGTCCAGAGTCAGGAATAAGGCGGTGACTCGGAAAGCACGTAAAACCGTTGGTCTTGCGCCTGATCTCTCTCCGGTCGTGTCAGTTTAACGTCTCACCAGACTATGAGAGTGAGGGAATGGAGAATGTACTTGTATTTGCGCATTGACTCGGGCCCTATAATCTTGTCCTGCGCAATTCTCTAGTCTTTGTTAACACTAACTGCCGTGATTAGGAATGGAGTAACGTTAAAACTAAACTACTGACATGAATATAATAAGTTATTCTGAAATTACACTGTCTTTGCTACTCTTACCTAAAGTTTTTGTCAAGTTTCGATACGCTTGGTAGTAAGACTCCTTTTATGCCTAAGAGTATGTCTGGGAGTACCACCCTCTTTTGCATTTCTGGTGCTTACATTGTTGTTTTCTGGTCTAAAGGCTGTAGAAAGCCATTAAATTTTCAGCCTGAGAAGCACTTGTTTTAGACCTCACGGATGACAAACCATCTGCAGCCTTCTTTGTATAAAGTTGGACTGTACGTTTATTTGTCCCTTCATTTTTATAAAAAAAATCTATTTTTATAGTAATAATAGATCCTGTGAGAGATTTATTTTAATTCAAAATTTGATCTTTATTTTCGTTAGGAGCAACAGAAAATTATTTTTTGTGAAAATTGTGTTTATTTACAGCGCTTAGTATATTACTTTTCGTTTGCTATTTTATTTCTATAGATACTTATAAAAATAACACAACTAACATATACAAAATAGTTGATAATTGTGTGTTCACAAAACAATGAACTAACTTTCTAATATTCTGTTCAAATATTAGAAAGTTAGTTCATTGTTATTGTTATATGTTTATTTATATAAAAATATTAAATTGTAGTGTAGCTGTGTAGTAGCGGTTAAGAATATCCACTACCCCATATCTTCCCGTGGGTGTCGTAAAAGGCGACAAAGGGAAACAGGCAGGAGACGGGTAGCAGCATCTTCCTGAAAACAACAAACTTACAATAAAAAAACTGCGGTTGCCAACCCGCTCGCCAAGCGTGGCAACTATGGCAAATACCCCCCAAATGGATAAAGTTACTAAGAGACGGCCCTCAGTCCCCGGTGGCCCCGCTATTTCTGGCAACGGTGGCGACCATGGTAACAGCGGGGCAGGGGGTGCTAAGAATCTCCGGTGGAGGTTCGGATGCCACCTAAGACGACTCGACCTGGCAACATACAACGCACGCACCCTGAGGACTGACGAGAAGATCGTGATGCTGGAAGAAGAGATAGACAAGTTACGCTGGCATATTATAGGATTATCTGAAGTCTGAAGAAAGGGGAAGGACACGGTAATCCTCGAATCCGGCAACTGGCTCTATCATCAGGAGGACGACCATCTGTCCCAATGAGGTGTTGGATTTATCGTCCACAAGTCTCTCGTTATCAACGTTATAAAGATTGAGAGTGTGTCGACGAGGGTTTCGTACCTTATACTCAGAATCACCAAACGGTATTCGCTGAACGTCATACAGGTTTACGCACCAACCTCGGTACACCCCGATGAGGAGGTGGAGGAAATGTATGAGGATATCTCTAGAGCCATGCAGTCCTCCAAAACCCAATATAAGGTGTTAATGGGATACTTCAATGCAAAATTAGGCACAAGAGAAAACGGTGTGCTGAAAGTAGGGAAATTTGGAGTAGGGCAACGGAACACAAGGGGCCAGCAGCAGGCCGACTTCATGAAGAAAGAGGGAATCTTTATGATGAACTTTGTCTTCCAGAAGCAGCCCTACTGGAAGTGCACCTGGTCGAGCCCCGACAGTTCCACAAAAAATGAGATTGACTTCATTATGACGACTAGACGACAACTGTTCAGTGATGTCTCCGTGATCGCGAAGGTGAAAACTGGTAGCAATCACCGAATGGTTAGTGGCACACTGAACCTAAAGGTTAAGTTGGAGAGGTCTCGTCTAATGAAGTCAACGCTCCGGCCCCCTCGTGCTCTGTTCCAAAGTCCCGAAACCTTTCAGCTCGTGTTACAAAACCGTTTTCAGTGCCTACAAGACTGCAATGAAGTGGACGATATAAATGACAAGCTCGTGGAAACTGTCCATGCGGTCGGAGCTAAGTTCTGCAAGACCCTCCGCAGAAGAACACAAAACTCTCCGATCACACTCTTAATCTCGTGGCTGTTAGACGAGAGATGAAGCTACATTCTTCAACAGATTTGACAGCATACAGGCAACTGAACAGACAGATCTCCAAATGCATGCGGCGGGACTTACGCAACTTCAATACAACTTGTATTGAAGAAGCCATCGAGCGAAACCAGGGCTCCAAAGTCTTTGCCAGAGATCTGTCTGCTAGAAAGAGCCAACTGTCAAAGCTGAAGACCGAATGTGGCAACATCGTCTCCGGGGCACCTGAGATTTTGAGTAAGATTGAGAATTTCTATAGGCAGCTGTACACGTCACCGTTGGAGCTACACGCAAGTGTGAGTAACGATCAAAAAGCGAGTCTTATCCGACACTATTCCGAAGATATTCCGGACGTCGGTCTGAGCGAGATTAGAATGGCTCTCTAGCACCTTAAAAACGGCAAGGCCCCAGGCGAGGATGGAATTACAGCGGAGCTTCTGAAAACGGGTAGAAGACCGGTACTTGAAGTCATTCAGAAGCTCTTTAATTCCGTCCTCCATGGTGGCATTACACTGGAGGCGTGGAGCAGAAGTGCGGTGATCTTGTTCTTCAAGAAAGGTGACAACGCTTTCTTGAAGAACTACAGACCGATTTCTCTTCTGAGTCGCTTCTACGTGCTGTTTTCGAGAGTCATTACGAATCGTCTCGCGCGCAGACTTGACGACTTCCAGCCTCCCGAACAAACCGGTTTTCAAAAGGGCTTTAGCACCATACACTACATACATATCCTTCGGCAAATTGTACAGAAGTCCGAGGAGTACAATTTGCAACTATGTCTGGCGTATGTGGACTATGAGGAAGCCTTTGATTCCGTCGAAATTTGGGCGGTGCTGCCAGTCCCTTCAGCGGTGCCAAGTTGACTGTCGGTATATCGAAGTATTGAAGTGTTTGTACAGTAGAGCTGCGATGGCAATCCGAGTACAGAACCAGAGTACGAAACCTATTCAATTGCAGAGAGGTGTAAGACAGGGTGATGTTTTTCGCCGAAACTCTTCACCGCTGCATTGGAAGAAGTTTTCAGGCTTCTGGACTGGAAAGGATACGGTATTAACATCAATGGCGAGTACATCACTCACCTTCGACAATATAGTCCTTATGGCAGAATTGCTGGAGGACGTAAGCACCATGCTCAATGACCTCAATAGTGTCTCCCAACGAATAGGTCTTAGGATGAACATGGACAAAACAAAGATCATGTTTAATGTCCACGTCACACACATGCCGGTAGTTGTTGGGAGCACTAAGCTCGAAGTTGTTGATGAGTATGTTTACCTGGGACAAATAGTCCGAATAGGTAAGTCCAACTTCGACAGAGAGCTCAATCGACGGATTCAACGCGGCTGGGCAGCATAAGGGAATCTACGACACATCTTCTCGTCAGACATACCTCAAAACCTTAAAACGAAATCGTACAATCAGTGCGTGTTGCCGGTGATGACTTACGGATCTGAGACGTGGTCCTACACTGCTGGCCGTATGAGGAAGCTCAATGTCGCTCAACGAGCTATAGAGAGGGCTATGCTCGGGGTTTCTCTGCGTGATAAACTTAGAAATGAGTATATCCGCAGTAGAACCAGAGTAACCGACATAGCCCAACGGATTAGTAAGCTGAAGTGGCAGTGGGCAGGCCATATAGCTCGAAGAACCGACAACCGATGGGGAAGAAAGGTTCTTGAGTGGCAGCCTCGTACCGGTAGGCGAAGTGTAGGGTGACCCCCCACGAGATGGAGTGACGACCTGATAAGACATGCAGGAAGTCAATGGATGCAGGTGGCTCAGGACCGTGCTTTGTGGCATTCCTTGGGGGAGGCCTATGTTCAGCAGTGGACTTATGAAAGGCTGTAATGATGATGATGTTGATGATTAAATTGTAAAAAAAAATTAAAGATACGATAAATCTTCAACGAGTGAAAAGCACGCATATCAGTAATTTCTGGATGATTGAACGACAAAGACATATTCTTGCCTTCTCGTGTTCAAATCTTTGCCTTAAACTCTTTGTTCTCGGTTATAAAATTCGCCTTTTTTATTTTATTTATAAAACAAAATTGTTTTATAGACATTTGTCATCACATAAATCACTAAACGTATATATTATTCCAATTTGTACCGTTAATTATTGAGAAATTGCAAGAACTACATTGGCGTGCAATTGATGATGAAAACGTATTACTCATTCTGAAGTAAGGATGGCAAATGAATACACAGTACACCCGAAGGTAAGTTCACGCTGCTGCCCATAGAGACCGAGCCTTTGCGTTTAACCCCTGAGCTATCACAGACCTTAAATATTATAAATAAAAATAAAAAACAAAAATTTACAATATTGTAATAACGCGCATAACAAGTAAGAAAACCCGCGTATTTGAATAGTAAGTGATCGTAAAACTCGTTTTTTCAATATGTTCAGGACGAGGGTAATCCTTTTAACGCAATCGATAACTTCGGTTTCTTAAACCAATGGAAACTGCAGATATAAAATGTAACTTTGTCACGGGCGCATATTTTAAAATACATCATTATTGGAATTGCCGTGAAGTGGTGGAGTAAAAATATCCAATACCGTCCCGTAGGTGTTGTAAACGACGATAGAGGGAAACAAGAGATACGCAACGATGTTCTTAATAATAGTTAGAAAATCAAGCACTGTAATTGCCAAACAACCTGCCAAGCGTGGTAACGTGGCAAGCCATGGGGAGGCCTATGTTCAGCGGTTAACTTTGATAAATGAATTAATAACATCATAATTCCTTTATAAAGTTTATAGATATACGAGTAAACCGGGTTCAATTAAGATCGGATCTGATTGGAATTTATAGGATACATCTTAGAAAGTATACTCTGTAAAAAAATAAAAAAATAAAATATATCTAAGGTTGATATTAACTAAAGTCATTGATAAAGATACACATCACAGACATGAAAAAGAAAATACAGTCGAAGATATATTGAAATACTTTTTTAAGTCAGTTAAAAAGCAATTTGATATGAGTAAGTAGAAATATAAGCTTTCTTCTTTTGATGTTTTGCGGTAGAAAGTAATTTTTATTTTTATTATCTTTATTTCATGTTTATTTAGCAATGTATACACCCAATAATCAATATTATTTTCTCCTTTCAAAATTCCACTGTTGAGTCTCTTTACACAGTATAAAACAAAGTCGCTTCCCGCCGTCTGTACGCTTAGATCTTATAAACTATGCAACAGATTTTGATAAAGTTTCCATAAGTAGATAGAATAATTTAAAAGAAAAGTTTTAATGTATAAAATAATTATATACACAAGACAAATTGTGTAATAGAAACTTAATACATATCTCCTATTTACCATAGTTGACACACTAGGCAGGCGGGATACAACCCCAGTTTTTTTCTAATTTTGATCTGTTATCAGGAGTTGCTGTCAGTCTATTAGTTCAGTTTTTTTCTATCAACTTTTGAAAAATCCACGAAATCACATAAGGTAGTGGATTCTCGTACGCTGATATTACATGGTCGATACTTAATAACTTAAGAAATTAGTATTTATTTTTTATTTTAATAGCCTCTCGAAGCATCCCAGGATTTGTAGTCTAACAAATCTGATTTATTGGTTGGGAAGATCTTGAACGCGTTGACATGCTGCATCTCAATCTCACCACATCCTTCACAGTTATCTACCGTGGAAAATATTGTTTTTTCAGAGGGCACAAGTGATAATGACAGTAAACACCTGGACGCCGAGGTCCGGCACAACCTACATCTCCACGATTTTCTCTTTTAGATAAATCTTTCTTTTTACTCTTTCCCGAAGCGTAGTATTGATACTGTACTAATATAGAATCTTACTTTTATTTACATACTTTTTCAAAATTTCCTCAAATTTTACCTTAAAACTTTGTACGTCTCGGAACGTAAGCAAAGAGAAATTGACCTATAATCAGTTAAAAAAAGACCAATTGATTCACTTAAATTTAACTATCTCCACCTCATTCACAAAACTCTTCCAAATAAAAGGACAGAAAATATATAAGAAAGGATTTTCAAATGTGAAATTTGCTGTACTGTCACCACTAAGAAGTAATACGTATTCAAGTACGCATCAGCCCTGAAATTGTCTCCTGAAAAACTGAAGGCATCTTCCCAAATTATCTTTGATAAATCTTATACACACTGCTGTTTGTTGGATATATCTTCTAAAGAAACAACTTTGTGTGATATTTCTATTCCTATTTATTTCAAATTAATTTTAATAGTCTTTACACCAAAAAAAAAAAACTACTTTAGCCATTGAAGTAATATGGACTATAATTTGATTGAAGTATGTACTATAAGGACATATTATTTCAACGACTGAAAGAAGCGAAAGATGTATGTAAGGATCGTGACACTTGGCGATCTGTTCTCTCTGGCTACCCCGTCAGGGATTGTGCGTGAAGATAAGAAAAAGACTTGGGCTCATTTTCCATTGCAGAAATTTACAATGTAGTTTTTTTTTAAAACGTTACCCCCACACTAGGATTTCCTCCTGTATCGTGGAGGTAGTTTACAAACATAGATTGCACGAGGACAAACATCCAGACCCGGAACAATTATTTGTAGCCCATACCAACACTTGTTCCGTGCGGAATTCGAAGCCGCGGCCCCCAGCGCAGCTACTCATTGCTAAGCCATTGCGCCACGGAGCCGTCGAATATGCTCTTACAAACCTACGGGATGCTGTTATGTGGTAGTAGGTTATCTTACCTCACATATCCCTTATTTTTGTTTTTTAGTATACAACATAAATATTTACACAAATGCTTTCATCATCGTTCACATACTAAACAGCATTTATATCACATTACTAATTCAGTCCTATCTAATTGTATTCAAACAACTCTCTTTAAAATTTAAGGCCAGTTCCCCACCCTAAGTTCATCAATTACTTGTAAATTAGATTTTCATACACTGTTTATTTCGTGTTAGAATATCTTTCCGTCGAATTGTTTTAAATTCTTGAACATGTTCGCGGCACATAAAACAGTACATTTATAGCCCCTCTTATTTTACAACTCGTAAAAACTTTTTCACAGTTTACTTCAGACGAGCTCCGCTAAAAACTCCGTCTGGATTACTTTAGAATACATATCTACGAGAATTTGTTAGATAGAGCCTTAATTCCCTTGAGACAAAAAGGTTGTTGAAACTGTGTTGAAAATATTTAGCAGGATTATTTTTACCTTTTATTAATTGAATAATAAACGAAAGCTTATTAATAATCTTCGAAAATTTAAACCAGATCCTATTTTAAAGCATATCATATTTCTATTAAACTAAAATTACAATTTGAAAGATGATATAGTAGTACTATAACTAACTCTTTTCCAGTTCATTAAGCCTTGATAAATATTATGATCTGGTCAAGTCCCGGTTTATATTGAATTTAAAGAAAAAAACATTATATAAATTAATAAATATAAATTTCTTTCAAATAAGGTTTCAAAGTCACCTAATTCTTAATTGTGATTTACTAAATATTTTAATATTGACGATATGATTTCTTATATTTACGCGAACACGACACATTGAATAAAACTAGTTATCGGGTTAACCGGACATTTATTTCTCGTAAAGAACACATTGTTCACTTTTACAGAGATTTAGTATACATACAAAATAATATAAACAGCATCTACACGGTAGCATGTATTATACAATTCTATTTGTTTTATTCTTATATATATATCCTTAATTAATTAGTTACACTTTTAATTTACTTAATTCTGACATATTTTTGTTTATTCTTATATATCCTTAATTAATTTGTTACAATTTTTCTTACTTAATGCAAACATACATGTATTATATCGTAATGTTTTAAAAATATGAATATTGTATTAATACAATACACATGAGTTCAAAATTGAAGATATGCAGTTATAAAATTTTATGTACAACATATGATTTTAGTTAATTCCTAAAATCCTTAATATTATTACAATCTTTTACAATATCTGGTAAATTATTATATAAAAGTATACCCTCACACATTATATTTTTATTGCCATGAGATCTCGTCCGAGGCTGCCAGATTTGAAGTTAGTTCTTGTTTCTAAGGTTATGTGTAATAGCTTTATAAAGATACCAGTGAAAAGTCAGCAGAAACATAAAAATTGTATCCAGGAATTTGTAGCTAATTTGTTGCTAATTAGTTACCAAAATCGCGATGTTGTTGCTCCAAACGGTTTTGAGTAAATTGAATTACTGCTACCTTTACATCAAGATAGCAGTAAAAACTTTCAATCAACCCCACCGTAGCGGATAAAACGGGATAATTTGTAGTTAATTAGTTGCTGACATATAATGCAAAAAATATTTTAAAAAAAAAATTAAAAAAAAATCAAAAATTAAAAAAAAATCATCAAAAATTAATAAAAATCAATTTATGTTTTGATACTGATTCTGAAGTTCCAAATTAATGAAAATTTTGCTGCTAATTAATAAATAGATCAATAACTCCCAGACAGCCTACAACATCATAAAATCGATCGAAAAGCTGCATTAAGTAATAAGTTACAAATAAATGTGTACATGCTGTCTATACGGGAGATTCAAAAACAGAACAACAGATATATTGTTGCTGTTCAGTTGTGAAAGCATAAAGAGCCAGCAACAAAATAAAGTAGATCGATAAGCTGCACCAAGTAATAAGTTAATAATTATATGTGTACAAGCTATATCATGAAAATTTTAGGAAAAAAATAAAGCAGATGTTTTGTTGCTGGTCAGTAACGAAAGCAGTATGTCACAAAGAACCAGCAACAAAGTAAAATCGATCAATAAGCTGCACCAAGTATTAAGTTAGTAATTATTTGTTTACAAGTTATATTTTTATGAAAATTTTAGGAAAAAATATAGCAGATATTTTGTTGCTGGTCAGATACGGAAGCAGCAACTCATGAAGAACCAGCAACAAAATAAAATAGATCGATATGTTGCACTAAGTAATAAGTTAATAATAATTGGTGTACATGGTATATTTACATTAAAGTTTTAGAAAAAAAGGTAGCAGATATTTTTTGCTGGTCAGTTACAGAAGCAGCAACTCGTATAGAGCCAAGAACAAAATAAAATAGATTGGTAAACTGCACTAAGTGATTAGTTACTAATTATTTGTGTACATGCTATATACACATGCTATATATACTTGGTGCAGCTTATCGATCTATTTTATTTTGTTGCTGGCTCTTTATGCTTTCATAACTGAACAGCAACAATATATCTGTTGTTCTGTTTTTGAATCTCACGTATAGACAGCATGTACACATTTATTTGTATCTTATTACTTCATGCAGCTTTTCGACCGATTTTATGATGGCTGTCTGGGAGTTATTGATCTATTTATTAATTAGCAACAAAATTTTCATTAATTTGGAACTTCAGAATCAGTATCAAAACATAAATTGATTTTTATTAATTTTTGATGTTTTTTTTTAATTTTTAATTTTTTTTTTATTTTAATTTTTTTTATATTTTTTTGCATTATATGTCAGAACTAATTAGCAACAAATTATCCCGTTTTATCCGCTACGGCGGGGTTGATTGAAAGTTTTTACTGCTATCTTAATGTAAAGATAGCAGTAATTCAATTTACTCAAAACCGGTAGTAGCAACAAAATCTCGATTTTGGTAACTAATTAGCAACAAATTAGCTACAAATTCCTGGATACAATTTTTATGTTTCTGCTGACATTTCACTGCTATCTTTATAGAGTTATGTGTAATACACTTTGGTGTGAATGTTATTGTTGAATATATGTTTTTAGTTATTATTTTTTTATTAATAAGGCATTTGTTATATGTATATAATTGTTTAATGTTTAAAAATTTAGTTTTTCTGTATGATCCTTAGTTGGTGTTAGGTAGTTGTAATGAAATAGTGTTTTTATTAGTTTACTTTTTGCTCGTTGTAACTTACTTATGTGCGTTTGTACGGCTGAACCCCATATTTCTATAAGGTACTCCAGGTATGACTTGGCTAGGGCGTTATAAATAGTAGTTTTCATTTTTTATGGAAAACAGTTTGATACCTTTTGTAATGCTCCCTTAAGTGATGCTAATTTTGATTTTGTTTTGGTCTATATGAGAGTCCCATATCAGTTTGTCATCTTATAATAGACCTAGGTATTTTTATTTTTTAGATCTTTTAAGAGTAATAAATTTTAAGTGTTATGTAGGTAGTTATTTTTATTTTTAGCACAGAAAATCATAAATAATGCCTTGGTCACATTAATTGTGAGAAGATTGTATGAAAACCACTCATTTAATATATCCAAATCCTTTTGTGCTTTTGATATAACTTCATGAATTGAATGTGCAAAGTAAAAAAGACAAGTGTCATCTAAGTAGAGTGATGAATGACCTGATAGGTTTAAATTTACTATGTTGTTTATGAATGTAAGAAATAACAAAGGGCCTAATATTGAGCCTTGTTGAATGCCACAGGTAATTTATTGAGGGTCAATTTTATAGTTAGATATTTGTACAATCTGTGGGTGGTTAGCGGGATAAGAGGCCAACATATCTAGTGCTGTACCTGTTATTCCTATATTATTTAGCTTTTGTAATAGTTTTGAGTGGCTTACCGTACCGTTCAATAGCTTCGGGTATCATCGTTGGGAGTTTTTATATTGTAAATTATGTTATGTTCATGAAGAGAAGTATGTATACATACGCATATAGCTTAATATATTTTGTATATGCACAATTTTATAAACCTAATACAAAGTGCTTGCCGCTAAGCAACACGGTTTAATCTATAAAGTATATTTAAGCCGTTAAATAAAAGGTCATGTAAAAATCCAGCTATACTTAAGTGCAGACTCATTTAATATATCAGCCTTAGTTTTACGAGTACTTCAGCCCCAGCCTCATGAAACTATGCAGAATAAAGTCGAGCACTTCATAAATTGTGAACATACATATTATACTAGCCGTTCCCGGCAACTCGGAGCTGTTGTTTAAAAATAGTTTTAAAAAGTGTATAAAATAACGCGTGTATTCGAATTCGAATGCAATGTTTTGTCAAATTTTAAAAACAACTTTCCAACATTACATCACACTATGGCAGATGGTATCGTTAAGACAGGCCGTCGTGACCTGAATTTAGTCTGAGACACATTATTATTATTTAATATTAATTAAGTTACTATTTATTATTCATTTCCGAAATGAAAAATAAAAAATAAAACACGGAAAAAATAAAGTTAATAGCCATAGTGATGGCTATTTAAAAAATATGTTTTTGCCAATAGTGTTTAATTATTATGATTTCGGGCATATGCGTTGTATTTGTATGAAGCGCATTCGGTAAGTTCAATTTTCGAACATTTTATCGTGCAACCGAGACCAAACAGCGGCAATAACGCAGCGAATGTTGGTTTCCAACTCAGAGTATATAATAACAGTTCATTCAACGTCTGTGGTTTATTGGCGTAGATTAGTGAATTCACAACATATCCCCAAAGAAAGTAATACATAGGTGTGACATGTGTTAAAAATAGATAGCTCGTTAGCTTAGAAGCTACGATGAAAACGATGACAAACTAAGATAAGATTTCATAGTAAACGAAGGTATGACGATCAAATGTAAATGTTTAATTATTACTTAATAAAAAATATTTAAGACAGCGACTAACCTAAAAATTTTATATTTTGGAAAATATTTTATGGGATCCTACGTAGGTACTAATTTATGTAAACAGATTTTGGATTTTAATATTTTTCTTTTTAACACTTGCACTTACACATAGTAGCACCTTATTATTAATAAGGACGAGACATTGCACAGCCTGCCTTTTCCTTCGTAGGAATGACTTCTCTTCGTAGGATTACCTTTGATGCTGCTTCCAACCGTCGATATTTAAAGTTTTGCATAAGACACGCAAGATGGTAAATGACCATTTCTTAGATCATATAATGTCTTTCTGACTTTTCTATTCGATTCTTATAACATACGTTCTTATTGTATAATATACTTTATAAAAAAAAGTCCTGCTGAATTTTATGTTCGTAAAAAGGACTTAATGAGAATTTCTTGTAATCTCTCTATTCTGTCCTATTCTATTACATTATACGAATTCGAAAATGCGGGTGAAGGATTCTCATAAGCCTGGTAGCAGCATACGATAATCTTTCATAGCAAATAATAGACACATATATAATAACAATTTTAGTATGTTGTATTATTATAGGTTAGTATAATATATTAATGGTATATTAGATTATAAGATAAGGTACTTTTTGATCATACCAACGACCTCTCAACGCTGTTTTAATTTATTTATGGTTAACGATTATGTCAATATAATGTGAGCGGCTACGGGCTGTTCCAAGGGCTACTCCAGCCGCACCTCAACCTATTGTTAAATAGAAATAAAGGAATTAAAAAAAAAGAATTTATCTCAAATTTATAAATTTATTAATATACTAAGTAATTTGTTAATAAATCTATAAACTTAAAATTAGTACCAGTAGCAATTTATTAGACAACCAGCAATTAAACCATGTGTGGTTTCTGCTGGAGCGCTAAAAATTTTCTCTTTTGTGTTATATTTCTTTTTAATCTTTTGAATAAATAAATAAAATATAACAGATGACAGGTAAAAAGGAAATTTAATTTTTTATTATAGTTTGATATTCATTTATGCAGAGGTCATTAAATGAAATAATTGTTTACACATAAAATATGAATATGATAAATGGTGAAAAAGTAAACGTAAGCATATAATTTGTGTAAATATGAACGTAAAAAGCCTAATGGCAGTACGCGAACCGCGAACTCGAAAGGTCGTGGGTTCGAATCCGCCATTCGACTACTGTCGTGAACCACTTCTAACACAAGCATTTTAAGCTTAGCAGAAGTGGTTAAAGGGAATATTAGTAATGTTTAATAACATTACTAGTATTTTTAAAAAAAAATGTTCTTAAGTATCAGCCTCGTCTTTTATATTAGACAAAAAACAACGATCGCTTGCGATAGATCATAGATACTCTGATTTTTTTAAAAAAGTAAATCTACAAAATCAACATAAAATTGAAAATAAACAAGGAATCAGTATACAAGTACTATCGATATTACTCGTAATTGCACGGAAAAACTGAAATAACAGAAGCGGTGAGAACAAATGAACAAGTGTCGCTACGTCCAACTAACCAGGTCACGTGGAAACTGTGAGAGCAATGGGAGACAATGGCGGCGACGTCATTTCACTAAATGTATCGCTTTGTTCTTACAGTTTTCAAAGCGTTTAGCGTGAGTTCCTGCTGCTTGATAAATGAAATATGTATAAAAAGTGTGTGCCTTTTTTAAGAAAACATATTTTAAAAAAAGCATAATTATTTCGTACAAGTTAAACATAATATTTACCGAAGAAAAAGAGGAATGTTCATGAGGTTGTTATAACTTAATTTATTCAATTCCGCGTAAAGAAAGCAAATGATGTGTCCTGCCCAGTTTGAAGGGGGCCTCCCACCTCCCTTAATTGCGTGCACTATACCCGTCACCATCAATCCCAGTACCACTACCAATATGTTGATCAACTCACTCCCAAAACCACCACACTAGGAACGACACACCACTCTTGATAATACGACACGTATTTCTTCACTACACTAGGCATCCTGAAGTAAAGTATACTCTGCGGAGGCTGGCCGCTGGCATTACTAGTGTGGTGGTTTAGAGCTTCTTGCTCTTTTTTCATTTTCAAGTATGAAATCTTCTCTTCACGCTGTTCAATGCATTTATCAGCATGCTGTCCCATGTACTTTTAAGAAATTGAAATCGCAATGAAATAGCTTCTTGATACAAGAAAAGGTTAAAATGTTCAAGCGCACGTTAACAAAGGTGTGGGGTAACCAAGATTTTTTTAATAGAATAAGGGTATCAAACAAGCATATATCCTGATGGTAAGAGGATTCTACGGCCCATAGACGTCTAAATTAATCCTCGATTAAGAATCAAAATTCAGATGCGTTGTTATCCCTGAGGACTAAAACAGAATGCCTCGTAAATTGGGTCTCTAGTTCTCTACACTCACCATACGCAACAGCAGCATTAAGCTGCTATTCTACGATATACCCCGATCGAACTAACCATTATTTATTTATTTCATATTGGTCATAGATTATTAAGTGTTTGCCATAGGCTTTACAGTAGCAGCATACTTACATACTTACTCTGAGACTTTGCCAGTATTAATGTGAACAAATGACCTAATTTGTTCAAGCGACAATTAATTAATTGGCATTGGCAGTATTAATGTTGATTTTATTTTATATATGTATGTTTCTTATTGAATGTAATATCTTTGTAATATATTATAGTAAAAATAAATTTTAGCTCTCTGCACTCCTTTACCACATAAACTTTAACTAAGCCAAATCTGACACTCATTGGGCGCACGCAATAAACTGTTTAAAAAGGAGCACAGATTTCGCTTCAAGAATTAATATTTTTATACGTATTCCAGTTTCTTTTTTTGTATGTGCAATCAATACATAACTAAATTAGGAAATATCTCGCGAATCATTCTT
The DNA here is from genome assembly GCA_963668995.1 of Parnassius mnemosyne. NCBI lineage: Eukaryota > Metazoa > Arthropoda > Insecta > Lepidoptera > Papilionidae > Parnassius > Parnassius mnemosyne. The sequence goes on from CAVLGL010000084.1 coordinate 24,240,092, forward strand.
GCCATATATAAATTATATACATATGATATTTTACATTAGAATTGTTGTTTAAACATATTGTTAATTTTCGCTTCTTGGATCGTAAGCAGAGGAATTGACCTATAATCAGTAGAAAAATTGACTTATTTAAATTCAACTATCTCTACCACATTCATAAAACACATTAAAAAACTGACATAAAAAATAAAAAAATAAAATAGAAATAAAAATTTTCAAACGTGAAAGTTTTTGTACTATGTCACCACTAAGAAGTAATACGTATTCAAGGGCGCATCCGCCCTCAAATAGTCTCGTGAAAAACTGAAGGCATCTTTCCAAATCGTCTTTGATAAATCTTACAGACACTGCTGTTTGTTGGATTTATCATATTATGGAAAAACCGTGTGTGATATTTCTATTTCTATTTATTTCAAATAAATCTCAGTAGACTTTACGCCCAAAAAACTACTTTATCTCAATTTTCATGGCAACAATTTTCAATGTCGTTTACAAAATTGCGTCAGGAAATACAACTCGAATATTTAATAATTTAATTGTTTGATGAATTTATTACGCCGCCCTCATACAACATAAATATTATAATAGTATTTCAAATTAATTGAATTCCCTATCCAGATACTTGAAATAACACGCCCGTAGTAAAGTGCTGTCCCTTGCCATCTATTGTAAGCTTACAAAAACGCCAGAGTTCCTCAGGGGTTCGTTCTCAGCGCAACTTCATTCTAAATACATATTAATGATATGCTGTGATGTCAGTCGGGAATTAATCCAGTCCGAAAGAGAAGCTATGGTTGAGCGTAAGAATCTCTCAAAGCATACAGTCTCCGAATAAAGAGATTCCAATCTCATGAGATGCAACGCCTCTAACTGGCTCCTACTTTCCGGAATGTATATTTGGAGTACACTGATAGTTTTCAGTTGTAAGGGTTTGAGTTAACTATGGGTGGGTCATTGAGTCCAGGGCCAAAGCAGCTGCAAGAAAACTAGGTGTCCTTGAAAGGCGCGGCGGTGCTTCACCTCGGGGCAGCTTCTTACCTTATTTAAAGTGTTACTCCAGTCGTACATGGAGTACTGCTGTCACATATGGGCTGGTGCTGCAAAATGCAACCTAACAGCGTTGGACTCAGTGGAGAGAAGTGCCAAGAGGCAGATTAAGGCAGCTTCTCGGTATTCTATAGGATGCTTTTCGGTGAGTTTGCGCAGGAATTACGTGCTTTAATTCGTCCCTCTTTTTTCTACCATCGGACAACTAGGCGGTTAGCTGCGGGTGCGGCAACAATGTAATTGTTACTTGTAATTTTATGTGCTGATTTACAACGTGCTCGTTAGTGAAGAAAAACACGGCTGGAAAACCTGCATATCTGAAAAATAAAAGAATATGTCTTCGAAATATTATTTTTATATTTTAGACATATTTCTTTTTTATACGTGGTAGAGCCACGCTGCAGAATTATATTATGATTGTAGCACGAATAGATCGACTCGACTTTGGTAGGACCACGCTCTACCAGCGTAATATAGTAGCTTATTGCTGCTGTTTTTCATATGGTGGGTGTAGAGAACCGGAGACTTTTTATTGGAAACGAGGCATTCCATCTTAATCCTCAGGGTCAAAAATGCATTTGCTTTAGGTTCGTAATTTAGGAAACATGTAGATGTCTGATAATCATACAGTCGCAGCTTCCACTTCTTTATCCTAAAATCATCCTTATCTTATTATGTAAGGTAATGCGGTGGAAGTGTCCACCGCATTACCGTACTTTAGTCTAAAACCTTGTTCGAAATGAGACTCTTCTAAGCTTGTGCCCAGGAGTGGGCCATATTATAAAATAATTAACATAATAAATATAAATATTGCTAAAAAAAACTTCTTAGGCAAAAAAATGTAACGGAAAACATTTAAAATTTTACGGATGAAATCACCGGAACAATACAAATGGTATAAAGCACACATTTATTTTATTGAATTCGACTGATAAGCATAGTCCATCTGATGGTAAATGGAAACTATGGCCCAAACATCTACATTTATCCTCAATTAACAATCAATGTAACCCCCGTGTAGTGGCGCGTAAGAATACCCACTACCCCAAATCTTCCCGTGGTTGTCGTAAGAGGCGACAGTGGGAAACTGAAGCAGAAGATGGCAAGCAGCATCTTTCTGATAAAATCAATAAAAAAAGTTGCGGTTGCCAACCCGCTCTCCAAACGTGGCAACTATGGCAATATGGGGGGTATATATGAGCAACGACACTAATAAACGGCACCCTGTCCCCAGAGGCCCCACTATTCCTGGCTACAGTTTTTGTAAGCTTACAATAGATGGCAAGGGACAGCACTATACTAAGGGCGTGTTAATTCAAGTATATGGATAGGGAATTCAACTAATTTGAAATACTATTATAATATTTATGTTGTAGGAGGGCGGCGTAATAAATTCATCAAACAATTAAATTATATAATGCTATAATAATAATGCTGATAAAGTCTGAAAAATACTAGAAGAAAAATACAATTCAATAGGTTTTTACATTAACACATTTCTATGCATATTATTATAATTAAATACATGTCTAATTTTTTTGTAAAAATATAAAAATACCATGTTTATTCTAAAGTTTTAGGAAAAAAATTATTAAATATTCCAATCATATTATTAGGCAAGGTAGGTATTCTTTCGCTGAGATACTGCTCTGTATTAAACTTAGTTTTAAAATTGTATCTATTACGGCCTACGGCTGTTCCCATAAAGCTCAAATCCTCCGAGGCCCATTCACCAGAGTTTCAGCGAGCAGACTTAGGTCGGGCCTCCTAAGGCCAAAGTAGAAAGTCTCTAATTACAATAAACAATAAGGGTATCGTTCGATCCTGCTGCTATTCAACAGGGAGAATATAAGACGGAGCTTACTTACCTATATCCAAGGCGACTGGTCCCTCAGGATTCGGTCAGGTCGTATGTGGTTGTATGGTGCAAGGGAAATAAGGTGCTGTGATGTGTATCTGGGTGTGACTGGTGGTGATTGACCTTATTAGACCTTGGCCGTCGGCAGCAGCCCGGACGTCAGCACCGCTCCAGATTGACCTAATCTTCCGCGGCGCCGTCCACAGTCACTTTCTTCGTTCGTCACGATGACAGTCCATTAACTCCATCGTACTATTAACTAACTTACAGAAGCCACTAACTCTCGTTTGTTATAAAGCTTAACACACAAAACGAACAGGGAGTGTCCGGATCAAAGGTCACTACCGTTTCGCATTAGCTAATATTGTCGAATGCATTTATACAGATTCTGAGTCAGACACAATGAGTCCCGGGGAAGCTTTCCAGTAGGGAATGCGCGTTACAAATCCTAGACAGTATATTTACTAGCCGCGCCTAATTATTCCGAGTTCCCAAACAAAAATTGACAGCGTGCTGACGTTAGCACAGCTGGCAGACAACTCGTTTGCACCTTTACGCGTTCTCAACACCCACCGCTCGACCGACGTCAAAACCGGTATGGCACCGAGCCGCGCGCCCTCTGACGTCGATTCTGAAACCACCGTTCGGGCGTAAACAAACCCCCGTCCCGGACATAAGGAATTAGGTCCGCGAGCAAACCGGTCAGCGGGACAGGATCGCGACGGCAAGTTGCAAGACCGAATCTACAACCAAACTAGGCCACCTTAGGTACCCCATCAGGTCTTGCAACCCTAACCAACGCCTCAAAATTACAGCCCCAACGTGGGCAAGCCGGAGGGTTGAACTGGATGCCCTTCCTGGACATCGCAGCCCATAAATGAGTCCTATTCCTAGACAGAAGTCCGACGACCTCCTTCAAACACCTATCTGTGCTCCTATGATTAGTTCCGCAATCCGACCGGATCAGGTCTGCAAACAGCAACGCGACACGAAGCGGCCCAGAGTGGCCTCCTAAGCTTCAGTGCAGAGAGCACCCACAATTCCACATGATCGTCGTCTGTGGAGAGCCGAACGAAACGCACAGATAGTCCCTAGTATGAATTTTCAACAAGTAGGCCTGTTAGACAAGTAGTCCTATGCTCATATTTCAACTAATTTTTTAAAAGCATCAATGTTCAACTACAGAATTAATTCAACCAAATTAATCACCGATGCACATAGGTTAACTTGCAAATTAAACAAAACAATAAACGTAAGAGACAGCCCTATTTCTCATTTCAAATAAGTATCTTAGACAGTGCCTACAAATGCGAAAACCAACGGAGGAACGACTTCTTATTCCTTTTGGCACAATTAGGGTTATCTAATTTCGGCCTTCATTTTCACAAAGCAAAATGATTAAACACTATCACAAAACATATACACAATTTTCCAAATAGCGCGACATTCGATTTCAAATGAATTCAAATTTTCCTTTCAGCAAACAGACGCAACAATCAAATACTCTGATTAAATATATTTACAAAACATATACAGCAGCATTTAAAGATTCAATTTTTTAAATCACAACCGCTACAAATATGAAAATTTCGCGGAATTTTGGGTTCAAAAGCATTTTTAAATTTTAATTCAAAGAATTTTTAACTAAGTGCTCGACCAAACCAAATCTAATACCCCTTGACAGCGTGATTCAACGCTCCAGGGGGGGCCCTAATCTTCCCACCACCAAGTGGAGGCCACACGGCGTGAACCCGAGACCAATAGAGCGCGAACCGCTAACAGTCGCCACTCGAGTTGTACGCCTTCACTGAGGCCGTCGGCTACAGAACATTTTGACAAGTGAACTGTTGACGGCTTAAGGCTCAGTGGGGGCGGCCGTGGTGGGAGCTAAGGCGGCAGCTAGCCAGGGCCGCCTCCATCAAATAGGAAACAGTGATACACCAGTCGCGGCCACTCAGCTAACGGGAGTGAGAAGGGTCCAGCGGACCGATGAGTGGCCGTGAAGTTCCTCTCCACACGCTGAGGGGGGTTGATGACACACCCGCCCCTGGGGGAATTACCCCCCCGACGGGTCGGGGGAGGAATCCTTTTCGAACGTAGGGGCCTGGTGGCTGGCTGGCGGGCGCCGAGAGTCGCCCGTCGGAGGGCGTGGCTGAGCGCCCCCGTCCGTGGGGGTCGAGGGCCTGGCAGAGCCCCAAGAGGAGACGCCGTTCGCACCCAGGCACAAAACTGCATGGTGCTAGCCCTGGCAATGCAGATAGGGCCGCCGATGCGGACAGTCTCGCTGGAGGTGCCTTCCCAAACAGGAGCAGCACCAGAGGCGCTCCTTGGCAATAGTTCGCCTCGCCGGAACCGGCTTACCTAATAATTCCGGGCACGACGTTACCCGGTGATCAGGTGCTCGATAATAGGAGCAGGGGGGGGGGGGGTAGACGACGACTTGCCTGGCGGATTCAGCCTCTCACTGGGCACGGCTCGTAAGTCGTCAACGGTGCCCGCCGCGTTCTCGATCTGCCGGCACTGCTCCTCCAAAAACTGCAGCAGGTCATAGAAGGGCGGAATATAGGAGGCCTCGTCTCCGCCGTACCTCTCCTCAAAATGGATTCGAAGGTCGAGAGGTAGACGGGACAGCACGATGCGGAGCAACAAAAAAGCCCATTCGCCCACTGGTAAACCCAGCCGCCTCAACGTTTACAGGCCACCAAGACTGGATCCAACAGGTCCGGACGTAGTCTGGCCCGGTCACTAAGCAGCGGGACGCTTAGGAGCTGCTTAACATGTTCGTCCGAAGTTCGCCGGACGTTGACGTATCTTCTGGCTAGGAGGTCCCGAGCTGTCTGGTAGGCATCGTCCGACAATCTCACGTGGCCGACGACGCCCAGGGCCTCCCCCTCCAGTGAGGCCAGGAGGTACGCCATCTTTTGGCTCGGGGTCAAGTCACTCCGGGCGTCCACTAGGCTGTCGAAAAGACCAACGAAGGTCAGCCATTCGGAAAGGACCCCGGAGAACCTTGGAAGTTCCAAAGTTGTGAGTCGTCCCAACAGCTCCGGTTGAAACTGCTTCCGAGAGGACTCGCGCAGGCCACTCATCCGAGCTTCACGCGCCTCCTTGGCATACTGCCTTTAGCCTCGATCAACTCATCCGTGAGCGAAAAGAACTGCTCGTAGTCCGCGAAGCAGGAGTCCAGGACTCCCTTTTCCACATCCGAATCCTCGAGCTCAGCGTAAGCCTCCTCCACTGCGGCCCTTCGGGAATCGACCTGCTCGAACCGCTTCATCAAGTTATGGACCCTATCCGGTCGACCTAGCAAAGTATGGGCGCTGGTGGCCCAGCGTAACTCAGTCCGCAGGCAACGGATTAGTAGCTTGGGCGATGACATCACTACTAAATACAAATTACGACGCGACTCGAGCACAAATTACAAAAATAACAAATAACAAATACAACAAAAAATTAACATTTAACAAATGCAGTTCCTATCAAATCGAGTTGAATAGAAATTACACAAATACGAATTACTACTTATCAAACCAAATACAAGTTAGCACAAAAGAAAAAACACAATCAAATTAACAAATAACAAATACTAGTGCGATCAAATCAAGTTAAATTCAAATTGCGCAAATACAAATTACTACTCTTTAGCTCAAATACTAATTACAATACGACTAAGGATACACATCACGGTCGATCAACAAAAAATGCCTCGCTCGGAAATCGACCCTTCGATAAGTAATCCACTACAACTATCCGACAACGATAATTAACCGACTACGTGATAATAACCATCTACCCACATGACGTATACCTCTAGAAAAACTCCCGCTTGCGCAACCTAGGGCGTGACAATCGCAACTACCCACTAACAACAAAAAAAGGCAAGCAACAAAGCAACAAAGAAAATAATTTTATTATTACGTACAAAAAAAATATTTTTACGTATTACGGACGGGCGTGATTGTAGACACAAAATTAAACCAATCAAACTAACGCTCCCTGCCACCAGAATTGCTTAATATTTATCAAACACTATGGTCGGGATCGACCGGGGAATCGAACCCGGAACCGTGCTATGCTACCAGTTTGTTACGGCCTACGGCTGCTCCCATAAAGGTCAAATCCTCCGGGGCCCATTCAGCAGAGTTTTAACTAGCAGACTTAGGTAGGGCCTCCTAAGGCCAAAGTAGAAAGTCTCTAATTACAATAAACAATAAGGGGGGGGGCGATCGATCCTGCTGCTATTCAACAGGGAGAATATTAGACGGAGCTTACTTACCTATATCCAAGGCGACTGGTCCCTCAGAATTCGGTCAGGTCGCATGTGGTTGTGTGGTGCAAGTTATTAGACCTTGGCCGTCGGCAGCAGCCCGGACGTCAGCACCGCTCCAAATTGAGGTAATCTTCCGCGGCGCCGTCCACAGTCACTTTCTTCGTTCGTCACGATGACAGTCCATTAACTCTATCGTACTATTAACTAACTTACAGAAGCCACTAACTCTCGTTTGTTATAAATCTTAACACACAAAACGAACAGGGAGTGTCCGGATCAAAGGTCACTACCGTTTCGCGTAGCAACAGTTATTTCTAGAATATCAAAGGCCGCATTAGCTAATATTGTCGAATGCACTTATACAGATTCTGATTCAGACACAATGAGTCCCGGGGAAGCTCTCCAGTAGGGAATGCGCGTTACAAATCCTAGACAGTATATTTACTAGCCGCGCCTAATTATTCCGAGTTCCCAAACAAAAATTGACAGCGTGCTGACGTTAGCACAGCTGGCAGACAACTCGTTTGCACCTTTACGCGTTCTCAACACCCACCGCTCGACCAACGTCAAAACCGGTATAGCACCGAGCCGCGCGCCCTCTGACGTCGATTCCGAAACCACCGTTCGAGCGTAAACAGTATCTACTTTAATTATGGCAGTGGATGATTATAAAGTTTCATTTGCAGTAGGAGATCACACGATTCAAAACAGGCTTTAATTTAATTTTACATGGAATTTTTTTACTTAAATATAATCGTACTTATTCTTTATTAACCTAGATCAAAAAACAAGAAGATTTTGTACTCGTATTTTGGCGTTATGTTTTTTTTATTCATATATCTCGATATCGGCTGAACCGATTTTAATGTTTCTCTTTTTAGTTCAAAGTTATACTTCACGGTTCACCTATAAATTTAAAGAAAAAATTCCACCAAAAAAAAGCGATTAAGGTTTTAATTTATCTGTTTAACGACATTCTATTTGATACCATGAACTTGTAATATTCGTTAGACCACTCATGCGGGTAAAATACTTAAAGATTTTATAAAAAGTACAAAATGACTTCTAATCTTAAAAGTACAATAATGTCATAATTTTCACATAAAAACTGTTGAAATCGGGACTTGAATTCTATGATATGCTAGTCTTTGCGACGAAGTACCTGTAGATGACTACCGCCGCCCATGAACAACATCAGGGGAATTGCAGTTGCGATGCTGGCCTTTTAAAAGGAATAAGCTCTTTTGAAAGTCCTTGAGTCTATTGGTCCAGAGAAATTACTGGTGGTAGTCGATTCCACAAAGAAGTTGTGTGATTAAGAAAACTTATTGTTAATCGGACTGTGGTAAAACAACAATCATCCAGATTGTATGGATGGAATTTTGACGCGACGTGCGATAGTGAAATTTAGCGACTGGGAATAGTCCGAACAATTCCTCTGAGCACTTCTCGTAGTAGATGCGATAAAATACGCAAAGAGATGCGACATCTCTTCGCAGCGCCAGTGAGTCAAGTCTAATTGCAAAGTAGCAAGACTGTGGAACTGAACTTCATTCGATATGTCGAAGCCGAGAATTCCAATGCTAGCTGAGGCAACGATGGAAGTGCCTTGAAACACTATTTTTAACAGTAAACGCGCAGACTTTTGTCTTCTGGAGATTGAAATGGACTAGATTTAGGTGCCCCAATCCAAGAATTTATTCAACAAAAATTCGACCTCAGACACAAGTTTATTGCGGCACTTGACGATGTGTTTTCGAGAAATGTTAGCACGACCGTCGTATAAGACATCGCCAGTACTGTCATCTGCATAACAATTAATGTGACTGGTCTGTACTCTTAACATATTGTTTAACATACACTCTGTATTGTGAAATACTAGCATTCACAGACTTGGAGTCGGATCATGCACCGTCGATCTCGGTCTTAATGCTCCTATCTCAGAGAAAAAGGCGATCCAATTGCATAATTTCTTGAGAGGCATCATAAGACGAAAGCTATTGTGAGGATTTTTATATAGATAAAGGGTGACAAATGAGCACAAAGTTTACCTGATTTTGAGTAGATGCTTTGGCACATAGACATCTAAATTTTTCCTCGATTGAGAATTAAAATACGGATGTAGGCGACAGAGGGAAAATGATACAAGAGAATGGCAGTATCTTCTTGATAGTAAATAAAAAATGCGGTTGCTTATTATGGCAAAATTCCCTCTATCTAGCAATCTACGAGTAAGGCCTATGTCCAGCAGTGGACATTTTATAGCCTGTTATGGATAATGAAAGATTTTTCGTAACTTATTATAAGCCAGAGCTATATGTAAAAGATTACGTAGTAGTTAAACCTGATCGTAAGTGGTTATAAGAATGTTTGAAAAAGTTGTCCAAAGTTTATCCAAATGTAGACTGCTTTGTGGCGATGTTGAATAAAAACATATAATTTTAAATGAGAGCAAGATGAGCAGGTCCTCACTAGATGTAGTGAACGTAGCCTGCAAATCGATTGATGCAGTTGACTAAGAACCGTGCTTTGCAACATCCTTTGGGCGAGACGTTTGTTCAGCAATGGACTTGTAAGGGGCTGTAATGATGATGATGATCATCATGAGATCAATAATATGATAATGTTTAAATTATTACGTGTAAATCTTACATTATTTAGGAATAGCTACTTAAGCATTGTAAATGATTAAAGTAAAACCGGACATGGCTTTGAATGAACGGTTACATGGTAAAGGGAAATTAAGTTTTTTTTCTGAGCTATCATCTGAGCTACCACGGCTCTTAGAACTAATAAGTTAAAACATTTTCGGTGATAAACACATACAAGTTATTTTAGAAATAAAATTATGTGATTCTTATTATACCACCGTTTAGTGGTGGTGTAAAATAATCAACTACCCCATATTCTCTCTTTGATATCGTAAGAGCAGACAGGGAATTTTCACAGAATATGATAACTAATCAAGATAATGGGGATATTATAAACTAATTTGCTTAATTCCGCGTAAAGAAAGAAAATGATGTGTCCTGCCCAGACCTCTCACCCTCCCTCAATCGCGTGCACCATACTCGTCGCCGTTAATCCCAGCACCACCACACTAGGCACGACACAGCACTCTCGAAAATACGACACGTATTTCGCCTCTACACGAGGCATCCACAGGTGAAGTAGACTCTGCGAAGGCTGGCCGCTAAGTGAGCGGCGAGCCGAAACGACTGCTATTTATACTACTTTCTGACGCAACCGCGCTCCAATTACGTAGCGAGCGAATACGTCAGCCGATATTTGCTTTGAAATTAAACTACAAACTACTGCGAAACGTCCGCCTACCCTACAACCACGCAACCAAACGCTGACCACCGCACCGTGAGGGTGACAAACCATCATGTTGCGATGCTATATATCATGAAGGAGCAGGCTTAAACATGTTTAAGGGAGCCGAGTTGGAAACATTTGTTTGTTCATTCAGCAGTGCAACGTTACCGCTATTATTTTTTAATACTCTAACTATTCCAGCACACACAGTCGTAGCCCTTTATGTTCTTTATAACGTGTATATGTTCTTTATAACGTGTAAATGTTCTGTATGGCGCGTACAGGAATTGTAACCCCGATAAATCACATTTTGCTAAACATCTCTTAGACACTAGACACAGCCTAGCCAATTACCACTCCTTTAAAGTCTTACATACTTGTAATAAAGGGCTTTGATTTAGGCTTTTGTACGTTTTACGATGACAGCGACTCTACATCGTCTACTCCTTCCTTGAAGGCCGTCAACGCCAGACAAGTGCTTGGTGGTAGCGAAAAACATTGTGCGAAATTTTAAAAAATATTTTTGAAGATTTGAAAGTCCGCTATCACATATTGGGGAAGCGGACATTTACTTGTTCTAAAACCCTTTCAGAAATTAGAGCGTGTGTTCCCTGAAGAGGGATGTATATTACGTTACGTTTACTCTACTGAACCTTACTTGTGTTTAAAAATGGTTATTATATATACATACTAAATAAGTTGTGGCGTTCAAAATATAATCTTCCAGGATAATTTGGTACATTTGTATTAAAAACATTTAAACAGTACATATAGTAGCAGAATAGTTATTATTATAGTACTAATATTTATCAAACGTAAATACATAATACGGTTCAGGTGTTAGCGCTAATTAGTGGTCATGACCGCAAATATGTAAACCATAAATGATTACTCACTCTTACATATAATCTGAATTTACATAAAGCAATTTATGATTAATAACATAACATTCAGAAATTTCTTTAAGAATTTTAAGAATATCTTCTAACCTATATTATCCCGTGGTTGTAGTGAGAGAAAACAAACGAGAAGATGGGCAGCAGCGTCTTTTTAATAACAACTAATAATTCAAACTGATTAGGATAGAAAATTTTCCGGCATAACAGGCGTCGTTCACGGAAAAAATTCACAGCTATGTAACATCCGGGAGTGGACGGGAATCGCGAGTGTCGCAGAACTGTTTCGATATGCAAAGAATTGAGCGGAGTTCACTTAGCTGACTGCCAAACTTCGCTAGTCGGAGTGGCACGAGAAGAAGAAAGAAGAATAATTTAATTTACTTGATGGTTATATTGACACTCGAAGTATCTCAATATAGAACTAATAAACTATAATATAGTATAGCCTAGGTCTACGTAGCTGGGCATAGGCCTCCTCTCATTTCTGAGAGGGTTTTTAGGGCAAGGAAATGTCCGTCGCGCTGTCCCAATGTGTGCTGCCGAACTTCACATGTCTTCGAAACACTTTTTTTCTTATTTCACAGACATGCAGGTTTCTTCACGATGTTTTCCTTCACCGCCAAGCACGTAGTAAATCAGCAAAATTGCAATTAACAATTTCATTGGTGCCGGCGGGAATCGAACCCGAGTTGCTTGGGTACCGTGAAATTTACCGTGAGCGCTAACCATCTGAACTAACACGGCTCTTAGAACTAATAAGTTAAAACATTTTTGGTGATAAACACGTAGAAGTTATTTTAGAAATAAAGTTAGGTGATTCTTATTATACGTAGTAGTTTAGTGGCGGTATAAAATAATCAACTACTCCATATTCTCATTTGGGTATCGTAAGAGCAGGCACAGGGAATTTGTACAGAATATGATAACTACTCAAAACATAAAAAGAACACTGCGGTTGCTAACCACCAATATCACCTGTACCCAGAGTCACAAAGCTCTGAAAATCGTCAATAGTGGTACAGGTATCCGAAAATCTAACATTAAAGTCATTATCCTGGGAAACAAAGATAAGACGATATAACCTATATTTTTATATTATAAGAGTGACAAACGAGCACACAGCATATTCCCATTTCTGAGAGTTATGCAGCCATAAAACCGCCGCGCTGCCCAATGCGTGTTACCGGACTACATGTACTCGAAATATTTTTAAATCCTAAGATAAGGCGAGCACGTGGTATATTACTAGCACTCAAAATCGTAGCTAACAGCTATAAAATTGTTAGTTGCGGTGGTGATTAAACTCGGCTGGCTCCCACACTGTAAAATCTTAATTGATTGCTTAACTTAAGAAGGCAATACATGACATAAAATTGCAAACTCATTACAAATCCATTCCTTAACGTAGATATTTACCATAAAGCACTTTTATACGTGGTAGAGTCATGCTGCAGCTATATTAATAGTATAGTTGTAGCACGAATGGGTCGGCTCGACCGGGGAAGGACCACGCTCTCACAGATTACCAGCGTAAAATAGCTTAATGCTGCTGTGTTTCGTCTGGTGATTGTAGAGAAACGCAGACCTATTTTATTGGAAAAGAGGTATTCTATCTTAGTCTTCACGGCTGACAACGCATCTGCATTTTAATTCGCAAGCGAATATAGATGTAGATGTCTATGGGCCACAGTAACCACTTATCATCAGGTGGACTGTGTGCTCGTTTGTCACCCTCATTCTATAAAAAAAATTGGTAAATCCAATTAGGCATACCTTAAGCGCATTAAAAAATTACGTTTAACATGATTATATGGAATATTTAAAGTAGTTTAAATACATTTCGACAGCACTATCGGCTTCAGCACCCTCGAAAACCATTAAAATGACACCCATGATGAAAAAATTTATACCTATTGCAGCCGCCATCTTGGATTTACATTTCGACAGCACTATCGGCTTCAACACCCTCGAAAACCATGAAAATGACACCCAAGATGAAAAAATTGATACCTACTTCAGCCGCCATCTTGGATTTACATTTCGACAGCACTATCGGCTTCAACACCATCGAAAACCATGAAAATGACACATTATGAAAAAATTGGTACCTACTTCAGCCGCCATCTTGGATTTACATTTCGACAGCACTATCGGCTTCAACACCCTCGAAAACCATGAAAATGATACCCATGATGAAAAAATTGGTACCTACTTCAGCCGCCATCTTAGATTTACATTTCGACAGCACTATCGGCATCAGCACCCTTGAAAACCACGAAAATTACACTCATGATGAAAAAATTGATATATATTGCAGCCGCCATCTTGGATTTACATTTCGACAGCACTATTGGCTTCAACACCCGCGAAAACCTAGTAAATAATAATAATAATAACGACTAAATCTAGTCCAGTTTAATCCTCAGAAGACACAAGTTTACGCGTTTACCGCTAAAAAGAACCCCTTTATCGTATCTCCTCAGTTTCAAGGCACTCCCCTTCTTGCCTCAGCCAGTATCGGTATCCTCGGAGTCGACATATCGAGTGACGTGCAGTTTCGTGGTCATTTGGAAGACAAGGCCAAATTGGCCTCTAAAAAGCTTGGCGTGCTCAGCAGAGCGGGACATTATTTCATGCCGGCACACCGCCTGCAACTTTACAAGGCGCAGGTTCGGCCTCACATGGAATACTGTTCTCATCTCTGGGCAGGGGCTCCCCAGTGCCAGCTCCTTCCACTTGACCGCATCCAGCGCAAAGCGGCTCGAATCGTCGATGACCGAGCCCTTTCCGATCGGCTCGATTCATTGGCACTGCGAAGAGATGTGGCATCCCTTTGCATTTTATTTTGCATCTACCATGGGGAGTGCTCTGAGGAATGGTTTGGATTAATCCCAGCCGCACAAATTTCACAAACGCACATCGCGGCAGAACTCCCGATACCATCCACACCATCTGGATGATTGGCGGTCCACCACTATGCGATTTAGAAGATGTTTTCTTCCTCGCACGACTTCCTTGTGGAATCGATTACCATCAGTGATTTTTCCGGACCGATACGACTTAGGGACCTCCAAGAAAAGAGCGTACTCCTTTTTAAAAGGCCGGCAACGCATTTGCAATTCCCTCCCTGGTGTTGCAGTTGTTGACTTGATAGAAATGTTGACTGACTTAGCTTAAACTATAGGTTATTTATACGTCCATTGTTATTGTATAGGCAAGCCAATGCTTGTGAATTAACAAACATACAGTCATAAGCGAACGAAGTACGTACTTCAAGCATAGGCAGGCAAACGTACAATTCTAAGTACTGTATCTTGATAATTTATTAATGGTGAGCTTAAATTAATATTTTAATTTTTGAAATTTAATATTAGCGAAAGGTTTAGAACCCCTTTCTTGCTTAAAAGTGTGTCTGAGTAGCTTCCACCCTCTTAACTATTTCTGCCGACAACTAATAGTGCAAGTTTTGCTGTGTTGTGAAGCATATAAAGTATTAGTCCACTTACAAATACAGGTGTTCCATCTTTATTCTCAACTGTTCTTAGTTTGAAGTTGATTGTATGTGTCCAGAGGATTGTAGCTCTTTACAATCTGGTAGACTGTTAGTTCGCTTTTCTCTTTAATTTTATAAAAATTTATAAGAGGTTCCAAATAGTATCATGTATTTTAAACCAAAGTCAGCACTATAGAAAACAAACATATTAAAATAGTAAAATAGCTAAAACAAGTCGTTTTCTCAACACAACAAACATTGAAACTGAGCGTGGAATTATTCCAGATTTGCATAGGATTAGGATGACTTTGTACAAGGCATTACAGTTTCGTTTCTGATTGTTTACTCTTAGTTTGTTGATTACATAAAGGCTATTGTAATTTACATACACTAAATATGTTTAAGGAGTAGAAAACGAACCCTTGAACTGTAACTTTTTACTAAGAATGATTCGATCGAATTGAATTTAAATCAGCAGTATGTATTTTAGGATAAAAATTGCAAAACTTCAAACGTCGGTTTGAATTTGCCACCATTCGAAAACTGTTTAACTTACCATAATACCAAGTTTTTTTTCTGTATCTAACTTAGAAACAGTTTACATACATACGACATACAAAAACGCTTCTGAAATTTCATTCTTAATCAAGAATAAATGTAGATGCCTATGTGCCATAGCATCCACTTACCATAGGAGGACTCTGTGCTCGTTTATCACCCTTATTCTATAACAACAAACACACATTTTTCAAGTACGAACATTCAGACTCGCAACAATTACATGTAGGCATTTCAAATACTTAACAATAAGGGCTTACAAAAGCCACTCCTTTTTTTATAAGGGAATGTATATGCACACTGCGCTGATTGCATTTAAACCTAAAACTCCTAAATGTTACACTTGACGGCTACCATCAGATTCACTGGTACGCTCACTGAGACTCCAGTTTTGTAGTGGTTAACGGGCGCAATATCAATAGCATTGCTAGTATATTTTTAAATAATGATAGCTATCACATATTGGGCTAGCTACATTTATAGCTCGAATAACCGACAGCCAATGGAAAGAAGAAAGTTTTCGAGTGGCAGCGTCGTACTGAAAAACGGAGTGGTGAGCGGCCCCGGTAATGGATAGAGTGATAACTTGATAAAACGCAGCTAGAAGATGGATGCTGTTGACTCAAGACCGTAATTTTCAGCATACAACATACAAAACAAACCTGTACTTTATTATATTACAGACAGAATACAGAGGAGGCCTATGTTTAGCAATGAACTTTTAAAGTCGGCTAAAAACCCATTTTATTAGACGCTGTGCATTTGACAACCTAAAACTACTTTAAATAATAAAATAGTTTTAACAACTCGAAAGTCAATGATTCAATATTTATTATTAAACCCGTTTCTAAAAACAAAGTTTGATCATTTTTTAAACCATTTTGATAAATTATTTACATATATTAATCACTCGCATCGATCTCACTACTTTAAAATAATGTCTTCCTGTACCTAAATTTCAATAATTATTTCGGCTATGGTTCCCAACCCTGTCGCCAAGCGAGGCAACTATGGTCAATATCCTCCCTATGAAGCAATCTATGGGGTAGGCCTGTGTTTAGAAGTGGACTTTAATAGACTGTAACGGTAACGGTTAGAGGCAACTATAGGAAATGCAAATAATATACCCTCATGGCTTCTGTTAGATTGCGCTTTAGACCTTTCGTTTGCGATAGACGTAAAATACCCAGATAGGTGATAGGTTCAACAATCAAAGATACTCAGTCTATAACGGAACCGGAGACCCATATCTAGCAGTTTTAAGTGCTGATAGAGTAGAAGAAGAATTTAAATATGCTTGACCTATGTGTATAATTTTCATCGATTACCTATTCGCTTACATATGTATACAAATCCTTTGTACATACATTTATTAAAACTGTTAATAAATGACTATTTCGCATTTCAAAACCTCCAGCAAAGAATAATACATTAAGAACGCACTCGAGAGGCACTAGAATATTGGAGTTGTAACAAATTAGTGTCGATTGGGCAGACGGCGAGTCGATTGCCTCGCGCGTTTGTCATTCAGTCATATGGAAAGAACTCGGAACTCTAGTTCTACTTGAGATTTCGCAATAGAAAATTACGACAAAAGAACGCTACGGACATTAGGAATTGTATGTTTTTGGACATCGTAATTTCTTTTGAACATTGTTCGTTAGATTTTTTCGGGAAAAACGATTTTGGTAAATATATCGTCCTGAGGAGGTAGGTGTATATGACTTCAATAATGACGTCGAAACGACACGACAGATCTCTTTTACATCAAATCTTATTTATTACATCACGAGTTAGTTTAAGTTCTTTACTGGATTCCAAGAATATAAACTATTACTTGAATATCTTTAAGGATATAAAGCTTTCTACTTAAACCCTTAGAACTCTGACCAATTCAGTCGCTGTATTACTACTAAAGAAATACATGAATATAAGCGTATAGAGAATGTCACATAAAGAGACTGAAACGTATAGATTTCTGACTATCAGGATATAATTGTATGAAACAGGAAGTCAGCACCAGCATCCTTGTGATAACAAGAAAATAGTAAAAAAATTACAGTAGCCAACCTACCTACCAAGATTAACAACTATGGCAACAATCCTTGTGAGGTTAGGGAGGCTTTGTATTTGTGTCTGTTCAGCAATAGAGTTTTGATAGGCTGTAATAGATGGATATTTTTGATTATAGTTCAAATAACACAGAACAGCGCCTTTTGTCATCAAAATTTTGAATTTAGTCACTTAAATAACGGAAACGTTACAAGACGTGCTGAAATGACAAATATTATATCAAGCTTATAATATATCATGTCTAGAAAATGAAAACAGTAAGCATAGATAGAGGAAAAAATAATTTCACTCCATATTTATACGAACATTTATCATCACCATCATCATCATAATTATTTTGCGAGATTGACTCATTTCTTTTTAGCGAGGCACTGACAATATGCCGTATTATGGGCGCCAAGCTCCCATCCCAGCCTGAAGAAAAAAAAATTATGAACCTATCGCAAAGGAAAGAGCCCTCGTTGACAGACTGACAAGTTTCTTGTCGGCTAATTACAGGCCAAGAATTGTGAGCACCGTCATGGGCAGTTGCCATCCTGAAGGTGAAGCTGAGACGACCCGTTGGTCCCCGAACTGATAAAGTCCGGACTCTAAGGGCTGAATCACTACTGGTTAAAGGGGTTCTAGGTGAGTCACGCTGTCTCGCCTGACAGTTTCAAGAGGCTGTCGACTAGAACTCGCTCACGAGCCACTTCACTACTGAGATTCACTCATTTGGTTCCTAAAGACCAGGGTACCAGAGATTCGAGCAAATACTGCCCTATTAAGTGTCTTCTCACCATATACAAGACACTGACAGCCATTATGAGCGCGAGAATCACTCGCCACCTGGACTTAAATCAGATGATATTGGCGTGGTGGTCGTTAAACCAAGAAATCACTCCTCATTGACGCGGTCATTGGCTAGGTTGCTAAATACAATCATAGAAACTTCCCAGTCACCTAGAAAATGAACGGCATTCGGCTTGGTGTCTCATACATGGTAAGGGGGCCCTCAAGCTGTACAAAGTGGACATAAAGTTAGGGAATTCCTCGGCACCTCCTCCCCCCCACCCCCCCGGACGAGTTGGCTACTCCGAGTGGGCTTGTCGAACCCAATTCGGATGTGTTTCGGTAGATTGCAGCGCGAGGGGAGCCGTCTCCCCCTAACGCTGCAGCAGAGGTGGAGTGTTGGAATGGCGATGCGCCACTTGCCCTACCCTCTGCGACCCTGACGGGGCCGCACCGTTGATGTTGTGGTGGTGGGGCCGCGTGTGTAGAGGAGTGTCGGTATTGCGAGGCAGCACTCTCTCTACCCTTCGCATCGGAAACTAGGTTGGCGGCGGAGCCAAAGACCAGATCCACCGCTGGAATCGGGAAAGCGGGTGCTACCGAATGTTCAATTTTCGTGGCTTCATGACCTCCGCGTATCGGACTCGGAGGAATGTGTGCGAAAGCGTTCCCGTAGTCCTCCCAATTGTGGCGAGGGTGGAACACCATGGGGTTTTAGTCGGTGCGAGTCCGACATGACTTATCCTTGGCCGCGTGAGGTGAATATGCGGAAGCATTTCCCCGTGTAAAAAAAGGGATTTTCTCGAGTAATAGAGTACGATCCTTTGTCGAGTGGATGAAGGATGCGGAAAACCGAATAAGGATAAAAAGGGGTATCTTCCAGGGCGATTGTTTGAGTCCAATCTGGTTCTACCTCTAAAACCTCTCAGAAGTAGGGTCGCTTAATCTGAGGGTATTTATTTTTCTACGCCCATCAACAGAAAGATCCTTTCTGAGGCTGAAACATGTCGATACTTGGGTATGTCACAGAACATAGGTATCGACGAGGCAGCTACATAACATTACGAACCAAAATGCAGATGCGTAGCCCCGGTCGAGCCGACCCATTCCTGCTACAACTATACTACTAATATAGCCGTGGTGTGGCTCTACCACGTGATGTGTGATAATCGAAGCCGACTTCAGTTTCAGAACTGACTGACTGCAGAACACTTCTGACACTTTAAAATATCAAGTTGAGATAGATGCGGAAGGGATGGAACTCAAATAGAAATTGGAAAAATATTTGGATCTGCTTCATAAATCTTTCTGCCATGCAGTGGTAGTGTAAGGTCGCTATTTCAGTGATTCACTTAGGCAAGTCATATCTGGTTATTCGGCGCTTTCTTACTCCGAGTATTTGAGACACAAACTAGTAGCCAGAATTCTACACCACGAGCTCCCTCTGAAATGCGGTCTCATAACATAACATCAATACTCACGCCTGTCACCCAGAAGGTTAGGCAGAGACTATATACGATCCTGTAAAAATATAGGACTTGCTCATGAGGTCTAAGCGTCTTCCGTTAACTGACGCCCATAAAATGGATGATGGCACAAAGAGAAACGCGCATAGGGCAGCTGCCTGGGGATCGCCGGGGCGCGTCTGAAGCTGGCGCTGGACGCGACAGCATGCGGGCCGCCAGACGAGCGTGAGGTGCTTCATGACCACCTAGCAGCCTCTCGCATCCATCATCCTCACCAGATGGCTTGGTGTCGGCAGGGTACTTTTGGACTCGGCAAGCGGCACCCGCCGCTGGTAGAGAACGTCGCATGCGTTGGAATAAAAACATGAACAGAAACGCATTGCGGGCGTACTATAGGGCTAAAGGGGAAGAAATTGGAGGGATAGCCTATCGAGCTCAGATGCATCGCTTTTTTGCTGAGCTGAAGCAGTCTGTTCCCGTCACAGAGCAAAACTTGGCAGACCGAGTTCGGTACATCATTCACTCGAAAATATTTAATGATGCCAAACTCGAACGATTACGACGTGAGGCTACTCCCTCGTCGAATGAACCGGCTATAGCTGGGGATGCGGCTCCTCAAGCTACAGACCAGCAGCCACATGTAGAGGCTGCCATGGATCTTTCCGCTCTGGTTGATTCAGGCGATGATGGAATGGTCACCAATGAACTAGAGTAGATGAGGAGTAAATTGGAGGAGGCGATTGTGGAAACTCGCAGTACGCCTCTCGAATATCGACCGCGACTCCCGCGCATAACCCTTAGCAATCTTAAGCGCCTCTAGTCGCTCCCATCTTATGAATCACTTGTGATTTTAGCAATTCTATTAGAATGGAGCTGAGGATGGATAAGTGTGTGGTCCTCTATGTCGAAAGGGGAAGGTTTGCTAACTCTGAGGGCATAGACATATCTATGCCCATCAGCGTAAGGACCCTTTCCAAGGCTGAAACATACCGATACCTGGGTGTGTCACATAACATCGGTATCGATGAGGCGGGTATGAAGCAGTCAGTTTGCGATGTGTTTTATGCACGCTTGATAAAAGTGCTTAACAGCCTTTTGTCCGGTGTGAATAAGAAACACGCATATAACGGTTGGGTCATGCCTGTTCTCATATATACCTTTGGCATACTTAGGAAGACTGAAACTGAACCTAACGCCCTGGATAGAAAAGTCCGCACTACTATGACGTCCCGAAGGATGCATCACTCAAAATCGTCGATCATGAGGCTGTACTTGCCGCGGAAACATGGTGGGCGTGGTCTTCTAAGTGGGCTTACCATACATAATCGCGAAGTGTTCAGCCTCCGTAATTACTTTCTGATGAGAGCGGATGATCCATTCTAAAGAGACGTTATTTCTTGTGATATAGGACAAACCCCTCTATCCTTAGCCAACGAGCAATGGCAAGGCCTGGCAGTACAGAGCATTTCTGACCGGGAGACCGTATGGAAGAAGAAGGAGCTCCTCGGGAGATTCTACAAGGCTCTCCATGAACCTTTCGTAGACACAGTTGCCTCCCTACACTGGCTACGTTTTGGTGACCTCTTCGGGGAAACCGAGGGTTTTGTCTGTACAATAATTGTCTGTGTTAGGTTATAAAGAGCAACTACGGATATATCCTAAGGGATGGCACCGTCGACATCTGTGGAGCTTGTCGTCATCTCGGTGAATCACTTAGGCATGTTATCGCTGGTTGTTCGGCGCTTTTTAATTTTGAGTACTTGCATAGGCACAACTTAGTAGCCAGGATTCTACACCAAGAGCTCGCTCTGAAATACGGTCTCGTGGATCGAAAACTGCCTTATTATAAGTACATGCCGGAAGCCGTGATCGAAAATGACCGTGCCAGGCTCTACTGGGACCGGGCCATCATCACAGACAGGACTGTTCTTGCGAATGAGCCTGATATTGTGCCGATTGACTGGACACAGTCAAGAACATTTTTGGTCGACATTTCTATTCCGTATAACGTAAAGCTCGTGAAAGCCGAAACAGATAAACGAATAAAATATCTGGACCTGGCTCACGAGGTGACCGACACGTGGGGTAGACTGCCGACCGAAATTATACCTGTAGTCGTTTCTGCGAACGGGTTAATACCAGTCAGCCTCTTGGGTCATCTGAGGCGACTGGAACTCCGTGATGGACCATTCCAAGCTTAAATGCAGAAGGCGGTGCTCCTCGATACCGCCCGCATCGTCCGCTGGTTTCGTTCCCTTTCCCCCTAACCTGGTTGGGTTTTTATTTATTTAAGTATTTTTTATGTATTTATTTAATTTTATTGATATTTATGTATGTTTATCATTTTCAATTACAACTATATATTTATACAGCCCAACCAGATGAGAAAACTTTATAGATACACCTTAATTATAAGAAGAAGAATAGGTTCGTGGGGTATATGGTTGGGTTTTTATTTAATTATGTATTTTTATATATTTATTTGATTTTAATTGATATTTATATATATATATATATATATATATATATATATATATATATATATTAATATATTTCGTTTACAATTATATATTTAAACAACTCAACCAGATGAGAAAACTTTATAAATACCTTTCTACAGTGGTAGAGCCACGTGGCGGCTTTTGCTGTCGCACGGATGGGCCGGCTCGAACCGGGGTGGTACCACGACCTCACAGAGTACCAGCGTGAAGTAGAGTTTTACCTCTGAGTTTCGTTTGGTGAGTGCAGGTGGCCGGAGGCCCTTTTTACTGGAAATGAGGCATTCCATCTTAGTCCTCACGGGTGACAACGCATCTGCATTTTCGTTTGTAATAGAGGATAGATGTAGATGTCTATGGGCCGCAGCAACCACTTACCATCAGGTGGACTGTGTGCTCGTTTGTCACCCTTATCCTATAAAAAAAATACCCCAAAGAATACTAGAACTGAGAACTAAAATAATTGCACAGTTGTACTCCCTGCGCATCTTTCTAGAAAATTTAAATTTCTTTTGTTATTTTATTCATATATTTTGTACTACAATAATAAAATTGCGATTTTCTTAAAAAGAAAAAGAACAACATGTTACGTATTTTCACATCAGATAATTAAGCCTCTGCTTTGCTTTACTTTCCGTCATAATCTTTAACAGATTTTCTCTTAAACTAAGTATACTCTTTCTCTCTAAATATACTAAGTGCAAGTTGTAATAAGCGTGAATCATAAAAGTAGCGATCATAAAAGCTACGTTTACAAACTGGGTTGATTATACCTCGAGCCAGTGTTTATAACTACATGTGTTTTATGAGCATACACGAAAGTTTGAGATTATATCGCAGTAGATTTTTATATGTACTGTGATATAGTGCTAATGCTTTTAAGAATAAAAAATTTTCTGTTGTTTTCTTTTTATTAAGTTTAAGTACACTGGTGGATGTGTGCCTCTTCTATTATATATAGTACTCGTATATAGGATTCCTGTGATATGGCATTCCCTTCGCTGGTCTCGTCTATATATTTTACTTCTGGCATAAACGGTATTGACATTACATAAGATCATTCTGGCATTTCCCATAGGCGCCACTTATGTCCAACACTAAGCATGAGGGTAAAATTAATGCTGCACAATTAGTGGGACTCTGATTGTTAGGGCGAGAAATCACGTTATAAGAGAAAAGTGCGGTTTACAAAAAAAATTATGATGTGACCAAGATTAGGCAAGGAATATTTTGGTGGCGTGGACACGTAGAAATAATGAACGAGGAAAGAGTTAGGAACAAAACGTAATATACTGAATAAATGAGTGACAGAATCAGTAAGGGACACTCTAGATAGAAGGTTATCCACCAAATTGGCGATATATTAAATATGGGCAAAATTGAAAGTACATTTGACCGACGCGCATGTATGCTTAGATATGGATGTGAAAGAAACAAGGGAGGTGTATCAAGACCTTGCGAAATAGAAGTTTGTAGACTCCGCCTACTCTTCAAAAGCAGATAAATTTAAAAAGTAATCTATATAATGAAAAAAATAATATAATTGTGTATAGTGATGACATAGGCAAAAACTTGGGTATATCATTGAATAACTGTTTAAAAAGGCAACAGATAAGTAATTACTGCATGCCTGGAGCATCATTCAGTGATATTATGAATAAAATTTTAACTAGTAAATTTAACCCTAATAGTATATTAATAATTTTTGTTGGGAGAAGAGGCAATATGAACAAGAATCAATTATTAAAATATATTGAATATCTCAATAACATAAATGTGGTTAAAGTTATCTTGTTTACATTGCCTTACATAGAGGGGTGGCCACAGGAAAATAAACTAAGACATAATTTAAATTTAATGATGCATAACTTGACATGTAACAATAACTTAAATTTGACATTTAATTGTAAGAATAATAATGATAAATTTCATTTAATTGATATTAATAATTTAACTAAGAAGTTTTTGACAAGAGATAGGTATTACCTATCAAAGTATAGTTTAAGACTGGTAGCAAATACGCTATCTTATTATTTATATTTTAACTCAGCCAATGATTTGGCTACCTTGACACCTGCTTCTTTTGAGCAACAAAATAATTTTATATTTGATTTGGAACCAGTTCCAAGTAATTTAAATTAGATAATAAGACAATAGAGGTAATCTCTAGCAAAGATAATTTAAATAGCTTAGAATGCAACTTACCAATACATAATTATGCAATTTTACAAAATAACAATAATAAAAACTGTATCAACCTGGTGCATCAAAATATACAAGGTATGTTAGGCAAAGAATTAGAAATTGATTTATTTTTAAATAGTAACAGTATAAATATTTTATGTATTACAGAACATTGGTTGAAAGAATACAACTCCATATTTAATTTCAGTAATCACCAGGTGGTCAGTTCGTTCAATAGAGATACTAAATTACGTGGTGGCTCCTTAATATTAGCTAATAAGTCCTTATCATGTAAAGAACGTAAAGACATTGTGAGCCTCTCTGTTGAGCGTACTGTAGAAATGGCATGTGTTGAGCTTGAGCACCTTATTGTTGTCAGTGTTTACAGACCCCCATGTTCAAGTTATGATACTTTTGAAAAAATTATGGAAGAAGTTTTAGTTAAGCTTAATAAACAGAATAAATCTCTTGTAGTGTGTGGAGACTTTAATATCAATCTCCTGGAAACTTCTTCCATCAGTATTAAATTCTGTTCTTTGTTCAAATCCTATAATCTTAATAATTTATTCTTTGAAGCCACACGTATTGCAGGGTGTAGTGCAACTTGTATTGATAATATTTTTACAGGTGTTGTACCAATCAACAAATCAATAATACAAAAACTTAGTTCAGATCACTGTGGACAACTGGTTTCTTTACCTTATATGCACAAAAAACAGGTAAATGAGAATATTGTGTTTGTTCCTATTAATGCAAAACGCCTGGAGAGATTTAGAAGTAATATGTTAAAAATCCTTCCATCCCTTTCTTATAAGAACAATGCAGACTATTTATATAGAGAATTATTTACCTTTATAAACAATGAATTTAATAAAACATTCACTTCTAAAACATTCTCCAGAAACAGTCGCAAGGCATTTAATGAGTGGGCGACAGTAGGAATTCATAAAAGCAGACGAAGGTTATATGACCTTTACCATGAAAGATCGTATAATCTTTCCGATGCCTTTAAAGAATATGTAAAAAATTATTCTAAAATGTTTAAAAGAGTTTGCTCCACAGCCAAATCATTACATATTAGTAACAAAATTAAGACAGCTAAGAATAAAATTAAAATGACGTGGAGTATAATTAACAGCGAAACCGGTAAAGAGAAACCTCGTAATTCAAACTATCAATTAAAAATTAATAATGAATTGACTAAATCAAATCAAGAAGTTGCAGCGGTGTTTGAGAAATATTTCACTGATGTTCCTATCTTGACAACAGAGTCATTGAATGCTTCCCCAACTGTCGCCGAATCATTACTTAAACAGAATGTTAATACCTGTTTAAAAGAATTTAGATTTGAAAAAGTATTACCGCATAATATTGTAAAATACTTCAAAACCATTGATGTAAAGAAAACCGCAGATTTGTGGGGGATTTCCGTTACAGTGATTGCGTCCATAATAGATTTAATTGCACCTCATCTTGCTATTATTTTTAATACTTGTATCGATTCTGGTGTGTTTCCTGATTTAATGAAGTATAGTAAAGTAATACCTTTATTTAAATCTGGTAGTACATTGGACCCCGCTAATTATAGACCTATTTCTGTACTACCAACTCTCGGTAAAATTTTTGAAAAAATAATTTTGGATCAATTGTTAATTTTTTTTAATACAAATAAATTACTTCATAAAAATCAATTTGGTTTTACAAGGGGTCGCTCGACGTCTGACGCCGGTGTTGAGCTTATGAAATATATTTTTAATGCCTGGGAGAATTCACAAGATGCCTTAGGTATTTTCTGTGACCTTTCCAAGGCTTTCGATTGTGTTCATCATGATACATTAATCAGGAAACTACAACATTACGGTGTAAAAAATTTGGCGCTTAAACTTATTACTTCATATTTAAGTAACAGAACTCAAAAAGTCGTCATTAATGGTAAATGTTCCTCCGGATCTGTAGTATCAATGGGCGTTCCTCAGGGCTCAATTCTTGGCCCATTCCTGTTCTTAATCTATATTAATGACTTACCTTATCTTGTAGGGGACAATCACGATATAGTATTATTTGCTGACGATACCTCTTTAATTTTCAAACTGAAACGGCAGTCAATTAAATATGACGATGTAAATAATGCTCTATCGAAACTAGTACATTGGTTTAACGCCAACAATTTGCTCTTAAACGGCAATAAGACAAAATGTATTAAATTTTCAATACCTAATGTAAAACATTCGAAAACCAATGTGCTCTTAAATGGGGAGGAGTTGAGTCTTGTGGATACCACTGTTTTTCTCGGTATTACTATTGACGCGAAACTTCAATGGGGCCCCCATATATCTAAATTTGCAAGCAGACTTAGTTCTGCAGCATATGCTGTAAGAAAGATTAGAAGTCTCACAGATGTTGAGACAGCTAGGTTAGTGTATTTTAGTTACTTTCATAGCGTAATGTCTTATGGAATTTTGCTATGGGGTAATGCGACTGATATTGAAGCTATATTTGTTTTGCAAAAGAGAGCCGTACGGGCGATTTATAATCTAAATTGTAAAGAGTCCCTTAGAGAAAAATTTAAAGAAATAAACATATTAACTTTGGCATCGCAATATATTTATGAAAATGTAATGTATGTACATAAAAACATAAATAGCTTTAATAAGAATAAGGATGTTCATACCTTAAACACTAGGAACAAACATAAGCTTGTAATGCCACTTACAAGACTCCACAGAATTAGTAATTCATTTATGGGGCAATGTATACGCTTTTACAACAGAATCCCAGAACATGTTCAAAGTTTGTCAATAAACAAGTTTAAAAGTTTTATTAAAGAAAAACTGTACAAAAAGGGTTATTATAATATCAAGGAATACATGAATGAAAATAACCCCTGGGAATAAGGTGATCGCCACCATGCTGGTTCTATGAAAATTCATTTAAAATTGTATAAACAAAATTATTGTTAAGTGAAATTATGTTTAAAAAAAAGTCCCGCTGGGTTTCTTGCTGGTTCTTCCCAGGACAGAGGTATTTTCCGAACCAGTGGTAAATAAAATAATGACTTTCAATAAGTATTATGTAATAATCCATATTGAATAAAAATCATTCTATTCTATTCTATTCTATTCTTCGGGGTGACAGGTGTGAGAGTTTATGTATAGTAGGTACAGTACTTCGTTATGAATATATTATAATCAACCCAACTGTTGCTCGTCTAAGTCTATGTTTTATAAATCAGGACGAAAGGATAAAATATAAAGACCAATACCAGCAATAGAAAGCAGCGACAAACTAGCGAAACGTATGGTACTGCGATCATCTAACTAACTCCCAAGCGCGGTCATCAATGACCTCTTTACGATGAGACCCATGTTCTGCAGTGGACTTCTATGAGTGATGAAGGATAAGAATATTAAGGAGGTATTTGATATTAGCTTTTTATTATTATTTATTTAAAATTTTATGGACAAAAAATAAAATCCTACATATGGCGGACTTAATACCTTAAGGGATTCTCTCCCTGTTAACCATTAGACTAAACATATGGAAGGTAGTGCAGCGAAAATAAACAAAAAATGAGGAAAAAGAGGTAACGACGTTATATATAGTTATATAAGGCATTCTATACATATATCATACAAAATTTAGCTTTTTAATACAATTGTAGATGATATTACGAGCATACAGTCCATTGGATGGAACCTGTCTTCCGCATCGGTTATCGGTTCTTTGAGTATTGCTCAATGGGCAGTCAATTGTCGTTTCAGCTTTTTTAACGTCGTCACATCCTCTCGTCACGTATTTTCCTAAACTTGAAAACGACAGAGCACAACCAGTACGTGTTGTCAGTTATGACACATGGATCTGAGGCGTGATCCTTTACTGCTGGCCGTATAGGCTCATATTTTGTTATTATTCTGTCTACTTATATAACACTCACTGTTAGTTTTCCACTTTAGTTAAATTGTCACTTTAAAAGCAACAAAAAGTTGTTTGTAAAGCTGTTCAGTCCAAATGTGGCGAAAAGGGGTCGCACTCAGCATTTGGCGTGGCGAACCACAGCCGCTGTTTTTTTTATTGTAGTCCGTTTCGTCGTTCTTAGTTCAAGCAGTGGTCTATATTTTATATTTAACATTATAAATAAATCCCAACGGTAAATAATAAGAAATAAAGCAAACGAACAGAAAAAAAAATACACGAGACTACAAGACAATACATAAATTGTGTTCTAAAATTATTAAGCTTAAAATCTAATGTGAGTGTGTGGGCGTGTGTGTGCGTGTGCGAGTGCGTGCGTGCGTGCGTGCGTGCAGGTGTGCGTGCGTCAACGCCTTGGTGGAGAAACTTGAGCCCACGATAAATTAATTGAATTGTTACGGGAATATACATACATTTTTGAAGGATATGTGTGATCGCAGGTACAATGATAATCAAAAAAAGATTACGCATGGAAAGAAATAGCAGAAAAACTTCAAGTATCATGTAAAAAGGATTTTATTTAAAAAAAAAATGTTTCTTTACATTGCTCCTGCAGACGTATTAAAAAAAATTATTAGGTTTGTCTCTGATATCTTAAGCGGTGGACTGACTACTCCCGCCTTGCCTTGGTAAATTTCTCAAATTTCTAACAGTTGTATTTTCACTTGTATGGGCATTTTTATATTTTATAAAGTTGTGGAAAATGAAGATGACTATATTCATATTACCTTGTCTGTATTTTCGAGTTTAAGTTGGATTCTCCTATTATACAAACAAACCTTTGGGGCTAATTGTCCAGATGCATTTTCCACTACATTTCTTGCACGTGAAAATCTGTCATTAAAGTTATTGGCCATACTTTTAGTTTGTTACATTAATGTTAATATTTACTATATACGCTGTTGGTTTTCTAAATAAATTAAATAAGTAAATAAATTAAATATCTTTTGCATGGTACATGTGTTTGCGGCTGTAGGTAGGGCCGCATATGATAGCACTTCAGTACCGGGTAGGTAGTTTTCTACAGGTACTTTTAAAATATTCTTCGCCATAGCTTTTCCAATAGTTAAATTAGAGAATATTCCCCCGTCACAATTTTTTCCATATGCACCTATGTCCACACATATGAATTTATATTTTTTTTTTCTTAAAACTACCGAAAAAGATTTTTTATATTTAAATTTCAGGAAATCACAGTTGGCTAAAGCTGTTATGACGACGTGTTTGCCATCTATGGTATCAACGCAATTAGGAAAATTATATACATTCCAAAATCGTTCTGAACCAATTTTCTTTAGTAGTCTACTTTCTTTAGTAGGTAGTGGCATGAATTCTTCTGTCATTTCTTGTTTGATAGCAGTACTTCTTCAATTATATTATGCGCATTGATCACACCAAGTTGATAACTGTATGCTATAGTTAGACAGGAGTCTCCGGTTGCCAAAAATCTGTAATAAAAATAAACAACTTATTTTTTATTTCAAATGGCGAGTGCAAGAAGGCTTGGGTTTTATTACGCGATGCATTCAGACGTGCCATAAAGAAACAAAAAGACACGAAAAGTGGACAAGTAAGCATATCTAAGATAAAATGGAAATATGAGAAGGAGATGTCTTTTTTATTGTCGTATTTTATGGAGGGACCAACTCTTAACAATATAGCTAACCAAAAAGACGAAAACAGTGATACCAAAGAAAATTTGACCCAGCTATCTACTTCCAAGAGTACCGAAGCAAATTTGACCCACTTCCAAAAATATTTCTAAGTCATCTTTCCGTCATCACAAATGCATCACACAACATCCTACTAATGAAACTCCTTCAAACACACTAACGAAATTTATTCTAGAAAATAAAGAAAAAACGAATGACATCCAACAATTTTTTGATAGTATCTCTACCACAGTACAGTCGTTTCCTCCTTGAGATAGAGCGATATCAAAGGCTAAAGTATTTAAAGTGGTATCACAAATGGAGATTGAAATTTCAGAAAGATATTCAAGTATCCACTCCGGCTATATAAGTTTACCTGCATTGTATGAAACCCAGGTACCAGAATCACCAAACGATTTTTATTTCACACAAACGGCAGATCTGCCATCACTAAGATTACTAATATTGGACAACAATTCTGAATCAGTATTACAAGGATTTAAAATTGTCCAAGAACTAGTAACGATACGAAGACTGGATAACGTCCAAGAAACAACATCTGAATATACAGCACAACATTATTTAACAAACTATAACCCAAAATAAAAGAAATTTTGCTAATAGGGATAAGTTAATCAGAAACAAGTTTTTTTCCAATGACGTGAAAAAATTACAATAAGTAATCTTAAGTAATTTTGTATATGTTTTTAATAATTAAAGGTCTTACCTTAAAAAAACTGCGATTTTTTCTCGTCGATAAAACCTCTTTGAACTTCATGTCTTCCTTAGTTATCAGTGGTTTAATTCTACTTACAATGGTCTCAAACTCATATTTGCTCATCCTAAAATATTTACAAATCTGTCCTCATCATCCACAAGATAATGTGTAGAATTCTCCTTCTTTTTTCGTTTTAATTTCATTGTATGCACTGTGAACTATCTTTTTCTTAGTTGTTCTTCTACACGACCCGTTTCTTCCATTTCTATTAAAATTGCCATCACGGCTAGTTCGAAATATTGCGGAACATGGTAAACACGTGCACTTTATAGTTTTCCTGATGGCATCTGTTCATGCCAGGTGTTCTGTGAGAGCTACGACCATAAAATAGCTGCAACGTGGCTCTACTACCTAACAACTCTCTGTTATTGTCTGATATTGTGATCCCCACTGTCAACCGTAGAGATTATGACAAATCTTTTTTACAACAGGAAAAGTCCGTGGCCAGATGTGAACTTTAATGAGTTGATAAAGAAAGTAATATTACAATAAAGGCAAGGGAATGACAATACAGCTGCAGCAACGGCTCTGTGGTGCTTAGCATTGAGAGTATAAAGAAAAATTGTCTACTGCCAAGTTAAAAAAAAATAAACAAAAAAATTATAAAAAGGGGTGATTTTATTATTAAGGAATCGATAATAAAAGTTGAGAATGAGGTGGTCTCTACAAACATACTTTATATATTATTTGTATTGTTAATCGTGTAACATGGCCGTCAACTGTTTTTTACCGGACTGCTGTCCCGAAGCACCTCCAACCTTTCTTTCTTCTTATGGTAGGTTTCCTTGGTGGGGAGCTTCCTTCTCTGTGGAGTACGTATGTTTAATATAATGAGTGAAGCTCCTCGCATTATTCATATTACCCCCAGGTAGTTAACTGCTCTAACCAAAGGTACAGATGGAGATTTTACCTGTCTTGTGTCGTTTGAGTCTGAGAAGGGTATTTTTAAAGGGAGATTTCATGTTGAATATGATAGCTTTGACATTATAAGGATTGTGTTGTCAAGGCTGGCGACTTTGGTATATATATATATATACCTCATGCTCATGGGTATATATATATATATATATATATATACCCATGAGCCGATTTATGGGGAAGCCTATTTTCAGCAGTGGATTCTTAATGGGCTATAATGAATAAATGATTTTTTTTATAGGATAAGGTTGACAAACGAGCACACAGTCCACCTGATGGTAAGTGGTTGCTGCGGCCCATAGACATCTACATCTATCCTCTATTACAAATCAAAATGTAGATACGTTGTCACCCGTGAGGACTAAGATAGAATGCCTCATTTCCAGTAAAAAGGGCCTACGGTTACCTGCACTCACTAATCTAAACGCAGAGGTAAACCTCTACTTCACGCTGGTTTTCTGTGAGGTCGTGGTACCACCCCGGTTCGAGCCGGCCCATCTGTGTGACAGCAAAAGCTGCGCGTGGCTCTACCACTGTTTAATGAATGAAGAATATCGTAAGGTTCAATCGATATCGCAACATCAATGTAATAGAATAGAATAATAAATAAGTTTATTGGTTGCAGATTACAAGAATACTCATTTAAAGTCATTTATGCCAGAACATTTTCAATTCTCTCCGTGTAATATCACTTTACACGTAGACGCGCACGCGACTACAAGCAATTAAATACCAATTTGAGCTACATTAATCATCCAATAGACTGGGTGTGAAATGTTTTGTATGGCAAGCTCTTTTAATATATAATAGATACGATAGCAGGCAATGGTTGCTAGCGTAATATAATTTACAAACTGCTGATAGACTCAGAACGTTAAAGGAAATTTACACACTATGTCCTATTGCTAGGCTCAGGACTTCTCTTATTTTTCTTAGAGGATTTTAGGGCAAAAACGTGTTTCCCGCGTAGCCCCAATCAGGTTTCCTTAAGATAATTTTTCCTAACTGAGAACGTGGTATATCAGAAATTAAATTGCAAATAACAGTTTTATTGCTTCCTAATGTGAAAATGCTGCTTGCGTAATGTGAAATTCGCGCTTAGCCCCAAAGCTTTGGCTCTTTCGCCTTCAAACAAATAGTTATGATTATTAAAGTACATACATATACATAATACATAAACACTCACGCCTGTCACCCAGAGGGGTAGGCAGAGACTACGGACTTCCATTTGGCGTGATCCTGACACACCTCTCTCGCCTCTTTTACATACATATATCTACGCATACACGCTCGTCGGTTAAGGGTACTCCTAATCTGGCCCATTTTTAATGTGTCGCCGATTTGGTCGATAAACCTTCGTCTAGGGCGTCCCTTCCCGACCCTGCCGTTCACTTCTGCACCATAAATTTGCTTTGTCACTCTTTCCTCGTTCATTCTTTCTACATGACCAAACCACCGAAGCATTCCTTTCTTAATCCTTGTCACAACGTCATCTTGTAAACCACACTTTTCTCTTATCACACTATTTCTCATCCTGTCATTCAGATTCAGCCCTAGCATACTCCTTAAGGAACGCATTTCTACAGCATTTATTCTACTCTCATGCTTCTTCTGCCAGACCCAACTTTCACTACATTGCATTAAAGTAGGGACTAACACAGCATTATGAATTGCCATACGTGCCTTAGTTGACACATTCTGACTCCTCATAATAGCGTGTAGAGCCCCATTCACTCTATTTCCTGCGTTCACTCGTCGTTCTATATCATTATCATATCTACCATCCCTGCTAAATAAACATCCCAAATATCAACCAACTCCCCTTCTATTCTTATTTCACATAAAGTTTTACTTTCTTCTCTTTCAAAAACCATCACTTTCGTCTTACTTGCGTTCATTTTCATACCCCTTTCTTTCAATGACCAATTCATTAAAGTAACCATCATTTGCAACTCTGCCGCCGACGATACAAATATGACTTGATCATCGGCGTACAAAAGGCATTTGACGGTTGACTCACCCATTCTCAACCCACATTCTTCAACTTTCTAAGTTTGCAAACAACTGTCCATAAATAGGTTAAACAGCCACGGGGAAGCCACGCATCCCTGTTTGACACCTTTATGAATGCCAAACCAGTCCGAGTAGACCCCGTTGATCCTGACACAAGCACCAGAGTCCCTATAAAGAGACCCTTATGCCTGTATCAAGCCAGCGCTCAACCCAAATGAGTTCAGTGTTTGCCATAACACATTCCTGTCCACTCTGTCATAAGCCTTTTCCAAGTCCATGAACGCACAAAAAACTTTCTGGTTTTTGGTCAAAAACTTCTCCGCTATCATGCGCATGGAAAAGACTTGATCCGTACACCCCATCCCCTTTCTAAATCCAGCTTGCACATCCCAAATTATTAAAGTATTACACTGATTTCGACTAATACCATCCTACCATTTCCTGGTTTTTAGTTGAGTTATTAAAAATAGAATAACACAACCAATTAAATAATTGCAATTTTTACAATGTATGCGTGTACACCGCTGCGAAATCATTAGGTTATGCATAAAAAAACAAGGAAAAAATATAAAAAAATGCTTGAGTGTCGTGGAACGCAAGGTTGGAACGAAGTTTCTTTCGTAATATAATATTATTGATAAACGTATTATATTATTATTTAACACATACAAATGAATGAATAACTAGCGTCTATTAAAATGAAGCGTCACTTAAAATAATGTTTCTTTCATGGCAAGATAAGAAAAGTGCGATGTTAAATGAAAAATATCTTAAGATGATATTCTATAGTATTTGCGTTATACATGGTGCGGGTGACAGCTTACAGTTTAACGTGTCCAGAGATGGAACAATGTCAAATCGATTTAAAATGCGAGTAAGGAGGTATTCCTGTTCCAAACTCAAAACAGTACTTTTCAAACCTGTTAATGTCCATCAACCGTTTATCTTATAAAAATGTTAATTACTCATTATTTTAGGAAATTTCATAGTCTAAATAGTTAAAGATAAAAGATTTTTTTTAAAATTAATACAGCGTTTGTGGATGATATCAAGAAAACTAAAGAGAAATTTTCTTAATTTCCCTTATAGCGTCAATTTCAAAGCTTAAAATATCTGACATGGCTGACAATTTTACGAAACTAAACACTACAATCAATTTGACAAGCCCCAAAAAAATATTTACTAGAAAATATATTTTCATTTAAGTTGTGTGCATATTCGTAAGATATTAAAATTTCAAACAAAGTGAAATTTTTACGAAAATGCTATGGATAAAATTATTATTTTCACTAATTTTTGTTACTAAATTTAATAAAATAATAGCTTAATATGTTCGAAAAACATCTTTTTAATCCTTACCATTTAAAATAAAAATACTTTTGACTGGCCTGTTGGTCTAGTGGTTAGTGACCCTGACTGCTACGCCGGAGGTCGTGGGTTCGATTCCCACCCAGGACAAATGTTTGTGTGATGAGCACGACCATTTGTTCTGTGTCTGGGTGTAATTTATCTATAATATTTATGTATTTAGAAATATATAATTATGTTTATCAGTTGTCTAGTACCCATAACACAAGCTCTGCTTAGCTTGGGACTAGATGGCGTTGTTTGATAGTTGTGGAATAGTTGTGGAATATTATAACTTATAACTATATAACTCCGCGTTTGGATCAATTCAAATTAGACAGCCGCTAGCACAGAATACTTTACTCCTAGCGGATATCCGCTAGGCTTTCCAGAGAGATGCCACGTCGCTCGGCGTTCTGCCTGACGTTTGCCATAAGAGGATAGTGCACTGTTATAGTGTTATCGACAAGTCTTAGTTCTTTATAAAGTAAAATGTTTTATTACTAGTTCGATGGCCCACAATATTTATTTAAGTTTAACATTAAATTATGATTCAGACGTAATGAAAAATAAAACGAAGCTGCTTTTACCAAATAAAATAAAACGAAAAAAATTTGAGAATTTAGTAAAAAGTTTGGTAAATGTATCTTACATTAGTTAGCTAGTTATGCATGATGACACATAAATGACACAGTTTGACTGCTTACTAGTTAACGGTTTAACTTCAGGTAAAGTAAGAAAGTCCCAAGCGCTGATGGGATAAGAACAAAAAAAATTAAAAGTAATGAGATTTTGTTTATTTTATGTCTGAGGATGATAAATATTTCTTGAGCAGTAGTATTAATAAAGAAAAAAGAGTTGGCCAATGATAAAATTCTTAGAAAAATGTTTGTTGAGAATTATATATATATATATATATATATATATATATATATATATATATATATATATATACTATATATTATCTTCAAGGACAATCCCTGACGGGGTAGCCAGAGAGAACAGATCGCCAAGTGTCACGATCCTTACATACCTCTTTCGCTTCTTTCAGATTCATTATCTTCTTCATACATGCACGTCTAGGTATCCTAGCGTCGTTTCTAGGTATCCGAGTACTCTTGACCCTACTCTCTTCGAGCAATTTGCTCACATGGTCTTCGAAAGTTAGTCTCGGTCTACCTCGACACCTTTTAATATCAACTTTCGCGCTATATATTTTCTTCACCATTCGGTCTTCACTCATTCGCTCAGCGTGCCCAAACCACCGAAGCACGCCCTTATCAATTTTTGTGATAAGGTCATCTTTCAAACCTGCCATATTGCGAATCTCTTTGTTTCGCTTTCGGTCGGTCATGGTAACGCCGCACATTTTACGAAGAGATCGCATCTCCAGTTGAGAATTTAAAGCTCTAAAAAGTCATTTAAGGCGATAATAAAATGGGCGTAAATCAGAAACTTATAGCAGGAATTATATATACGTTCTTGCCTATGGAGACATCCCAAAACAAATAGTAGAGCATTGCATGGTTGAGGCTAGGAAAGAAGAGGTGGAGCATGTAAAAGTCACCGGAAATATGTCTTCACAAGGACAGCATACAAATGAAAGTATGTAGACACATGTTGAGTAAACGTTCATACAAGTACGGCACAAGCTACGATGCTTCCTCTAAACATGTTCCCAATCAGAAAACAAAGTAATTGAGCCACCAGAACATATCTCGTTCAAGAAATTTTGTGGGTTCAACAGGTAAAAGGTCTTTGTTAGCCTACGGAACTATGATTATAAATACTAGAACTTATATTACAACTAGCTGGCCAGGCAGACGTTGTTCTGCCGTTTTCGACGACCCTTCATATAAAAAAATCTGGATAAAAACTATCCTATATCTCAAGTTGGACTAAACTGCACAGAGTGTGCAAAATTTCATTAAAATCAGTTCAGTAGTTTAGGAGTTCATCGCGGACAAACAACTTGACACGTAATTTTTATATATAAAGATAGGTGAAGTCCCTAGAACAGAAAAGCTATACTGAAAGGAGCAATGTTTTTAGAGTGAAAACTCGCTCTTGAAAACTAGAAGAAAAGTTGACAGCTTCATGGTTTAGCAGAGTTTGCAAGCGTTTTTTTTTTAAATATCAACTGTGCTCTTTTTGTAAAGCAATTACTAAGTTACGCTACGATTAAAGCAATGTGCCATCTATAAAAAATAGCAAGATCACGAGCGTAAAGCATCCTAAGACTTAGAAAGGGTTTTATATGTTAACATACATGACTTTAGTTTACATATAAGGCACAAATTTTTATTTCTGAGTACTATTCCAGACGGCAAATATAAACTTGGTTATTTAGAAGTAATATGCTCATTGATCCAATTATAATATGGACCCCAAAGAAGCAATGAAACAATAGAAAATTGGCTTTTTGTTGTATAAATCAAACACAAAATGTAAACGACCAAGTTCAAGGCCAATTACAAACTTGTTAAATTATGTGTATATTTTTGGCTGTGGATGGGCGACGGCAAAATTAAATTTGAATTCATAAAACAACCAGTTCTGGTAGGAAAACGTGGAGGGACTTTTAGTAAAATTCTACTATATCTGCTTACCTCCAAAGATTGTTGATGCGTGAGATATGTGAAATAACGAGTAAAAGCAAACATTTACCTCTTTTATATTTGGATTTTAAAAATAGATTCCTCACTCACACATGCTCATACAATTGGTACATGTACGGTAATACAGCCGCAAGCCTGCTCGTGCTCGTGGCGTCCTATACAAAATTATTTTGTAATATTTTGTAATAATCTCAAATTTAAAAATAATATGAACATTATTATCATGGGGGTCATTGTAGAAGCGTGCTCGTCGCGACCCCTGCCAGCCCTTTTCAGGGCTGCAATTCTACTAGCTGCGCACCCATGCCAACGAGGGTTAGGGCGTCCCCCCAAGGCGACGCACACCAGCTCGTCCCCGTTGGTGTGGAATACAGCGCGCAAAGCGGCGATGGGGACCGCCACCCGTCACGCACAGCCCGACACGGCGGAAGGTGGAGGGCAGAGTGCAGAGCTGGCACGTGGAATGTTAGAGGAGGCATGAGAGATAAGACGAATGAGTTGATCGAGATAATGAAAGAAAGAGAATTAGATGTCGTGTGTATGTCGGAGACCAAACGGAAGGCAGTGGTACTGAAGAGCTCCCTGGCGGGGCGTTAGCTATATGGTCCGGAGTCCCGGAGAGCGAGAACGCCTGCCAGGTAGTGGGGGTGCTGCTGTCTTCTCGGTTGGTCGATGTTATGACTGAATATAAGGTTGTGAACTCAAGACTTCTCTGGGTTCGCTTTAAATTGGGACTGACGAAGTTATTCCTTTTGGCTGTTTATGCGCCGGTAGCTTCGTCGTCCAGGGCTGAGCTGGAGGAGTTTTGGGAGAATGTAAGAGAAGTTCTAGATTTGGCTAGGGGAAACGAAAGAATTGTTGTATGTGGTGATTTGAATGGATGGGTTGGTACCGCTCGACCAGGGTACGAGTCGGTACTTGGAAAGTTTGGCGATAAAAGGGTTAATGATGCTGGCAAGCTTATACTGGCGGTGTGCAAGGAAAAGGGTCTTCTTGTGACAAACACTATGTTTAATCACAAGAAAATCCATATGTATACTAGAGAACGAAAGAATGAGAGAAGTATGATCGATTTGTTCCTGGTGGATGACCGACTGCGAAAACAGGTGATGGATACGCGAGTGTTCAGGGGTGCTGACCTGGGAACGGATCACTATCTAGTGATTACTAGATTTAGGGGTCTGTTCGCGGGTTGGCGCTACCGGACGGCAGTAACAGAACCACAGTCGGTCTGTCGCATCCGAAGCTGAAAGCTTCAGGAAGCGGATACTAGGGACAAATATCATGCGAGGGTAGCCGAAAAGCTTGACACCATCAATGGCAGAAACGAATGTGTAGAAAGAACATGGCAGAACCTTAGGGATGGAATGGTAAGTGCAGCAGAAGAAGTGTGTGGAACAATAAAAAGAGGCAGTAGTAAAAGAAGAGATGCATGGTGGAATGATGAAGTGAAAGAAGCTGTAAAGAAGAAGAAGAAAGCATGGTTAGACTACTTGGCCTCTAGTAATGATAAGGATATGAAAGAGAAGATGAAAGAAAGATATAGGCTGCAGATAGTTCACACGAAAGCACTGATTGAGGA
This sequence comes from Parnassius mnemosyne, assembly GCA_963668995.1. NCBI lineage: Eukaryota > Metazoa > Arthropoda > Insecta > Lepidoptera > Papilionidae > Parnassius > Parnassius mnemosyne. The sequence goes on from CAVLGL010000084.1 coordinate 24,279,404, forward strand.
AGTGCGTGAAAGGTGTAGAATGGAAGCGGACGAAAGGTTGTCGCACAACTTTAAGGAGAACTCCAAACTCTTCTGGAAAGAGGTTGGAAGGGCCCGAAGTGGTGCGACGGCCTTAAGAATGAACAAAGTGCTTTCGAGAACTAATGACGTCCTCTCAGAAAAATCGGACGTCATGCAGCGATGGAGCGAATTTTATAGAGAAATGTATGCGTGTGATGATCTTAGTGAGGGATCCGGGGATGACGCCGTGACTGGTACGCCAGACCCGGACCTCGATGACACTGAGGTCATCAGTATGAAAGAGATTGAACGTGCGATTCGAAGTTTGAAATGTGGTAAGGCTGCGGGACTAGACAGAGTTACTGCTGAAATGGTCAAGTATGGTGGGCCTCGCGTCTGGGACAGCTTTCATCTGCTGTGCAATTTGTGCTGGCGGACGGGGGATGTCCCGGATGATTGGCGATCCGCAGTCATTGTGCCTTTATATAAAGGTAAAGGTTCACATTTTGACTGCGGGTGCTATCGGGCGATCAGCTTGACCAGTTTAGCAAGTAAAGTTTACTCGAAGGTTTTGACACGTAGGATGCAAGAGAAATCGGAAAGATTTCTATGGGAGGCACAATGCGGATTTAGACCTGAAAGAGGATGCACGGATCAAATGTTTTCTCTCCGCATGATCACGGAAAAGCTTCTGGCTGCTAACCAGAAGATTTTCTGTGCTTTTGTGGATCTTGAGAAAGCATTTGATAAGGTTGTAAGGAAGAAAATGTGGGAACTGTTGCCGGGGTACGGTGTGAATGGTCGATTGCTAAGGGCTGTGCAGTCTCTTTACAGTGACTGTAAAGCCTGTGTGCGGTTAGGGCATGACCTGTCACCCATGTTTAACGTCCAAACGGGCGTAAAGCAGGGTTGTGTCATGTCTTCCTGGCTGTTCATACTGTATCTCGACAGCTGTTTACAGAAGCTGAAAGATAGTTGTTTGGGTGTGAAATTGGGTGACATAAAAGTAAATTGTCTGCTGTATGCTGATGATGCAGTGCTTATTGCACCATCAGAGGCAGAACTGCAGGCATTAGTCACGTGTATGAAAGAGGAATGTGAAATTAAAGGTCTCCGTTTGAATGCTAATAAAACTAAGGTTCTGGTATTTGAAAGGGACGAAGAGAGAACGAAGTGTGAAATATGGGTAAATCAGGAATATCTAGAACAGGTAAATGAAATTGTATACTTGGGGAGTGCTTTTAGCCGGGATGGAAGATGTGATTTAGATGTGGACAGGCGTGTCGCTGCCGGGAACAAAGTCAATGGTGCCCTGACTGCGTTAGTGAAAAGGCAAGGCGTAGCGAAGAGTGCACGCCTTGCAATACATAACGCAGTGTTGGTACCGACTTGTTATATGGCAGCGAAGCCTGGGTATGCCAGAAGAAGCATAAAAGTAAGTTGAATGCAGTGGAGATGCGATCTCTTCGTAAAATGTGCGGCGTTACCATGGCCGACCGAAAGCGAAACGAAGAGATTCGCAATATGGCAGGTTTGAAAGATGACCTTATCACAAAAATTGATAAGGGCGTGCTTCGGTGGTTTGGGCACGTTGAGCAAATATATAGCGCGAAAGTTAATATTAAAAGGTGTCGAGGTAGACCGAGACTAACTTTTGAAGACCATGCGAGCAAATTGCTCGAAGAGGGTAGGGTCAAAAGTACTCGGATACTTAGACGTGCATGCATGAAGAAGATAATGAATCTGAAAGAAGCGAAAGAGGTATGTAAGGATCGTGACACTTGGCGATCTGTTCTCTCTGGCTACCCCGTCAGGGATTGTGCGTGAAGATAAGTAAGTAAGTAAGTAAGTAAATTATTATCATGCCAGATACCAAATACCATTGCAAAATTTCGTCAACTAACTATATACTTGTAAAATTAATAATACTTCAAGTATATTTATACCAACAAAGAAAAAAAACGGAATGCTGCGTGCATTTCAAGTGATGCAAAATTCAATCCAAAACCATGCTCATCTTATTGCAAGAAGACGCACTCACGTCCATGTATGCATATTTTTTTTATAGGATGGGGTGACAAACGAGCACACAGTCCACCTGATGGGTAAGTGGTTGCTGTGGCTCATAGACATCAACATTTATCCTCGTTTGCGAATTAAAACGCAGATGCGTTGACACTCGTGAGGACTAAGATGGAATGCCTCTTTTCCAGTAAAAAGGGTATCCGGTTCTCTACACTCACCATACGAAACACAGCAGTGTTAAGCTGCTATTGTACGCTGGTATTCTGTGAGATTGTCGTTCTTCCCCGGTCGAGCCAACCCATTCGTGCTACAACTATACTACTAATATAGCTGCAGCATGGCTCTACCACGTAGAGAAAACTAAAATCATTTGAAACCATTAACATGGTTTTAGGTGCATCCATGCGTGCATCCACCAGTAAAATTTGGACAGTGGTAGGGCCACGCGGTAGCTTTTGCTGTCGCACGGATGGGCCGGCTCGAGCCGGGGTGGTACCACGACTTCACAGAAAACCAGCGTGAAGTAGAGGTTTACCTCTGCGTTTCGCTTGGTGAGTGCAGGTGGCCGGAGGCCTTTTTTACTGGAAATGAGGCATTCCATCTTAGTCCTCACGGGTGACAACGCATCTACATTTTGATGTGGAATAGAGGATAAATGTAGATGTCTATGGGCCGCAGCAACCACTTACCATCAGGTGGACTGTGTGCTCGTTTGTCACCCTTATCCTATAAAAAATAGTAAAATTTTACGGGCTGATTAAGAAAAAAAGATGTATATGAGAGTGCATGTCAAGAAGTTGAACTTGGTTTCAACTTTACTTAAAATGTACGCAACGCTCCGTCTTTCTTCCTTTGTTGGTCTGAGCAAGTATCAAGTTTAGTTAGGTATAATAAATAAACCTAGCAAGCTAACAGCATAGTAAAGTGGCGAAGCAATCAGCTTTGTAGCGGTTTCTAACGGTTGCCGTTGAGCAATCAGTTTCAAAATAGGAGGTTCAGATGCCTGGGTGATCAGTAATCGATTGCTGAAAACATAATTTGAAAATTCAAAACCGTTCTGGAGATAATCGTGGGACAGACGGAGACATCGTGAAATCAATAAGTGACTTCGCAAGCTTCGCCACTTAATAAAATATAGCGGTTTCAATGTGCGCATGCGTAAGGCAGTTGGCAATTTGAATATCTTTATTCGAGCAAGTCAAAATATAACCACGTCCTTAACCATATACAAAGCAAAGCAAAAATCATCGATTAGCTATTGATAAAAAATTAAAACTGGAACATAATATATTCCCTTATAAATTACAATGCATGTAAATATTAGTTACAGTACAAATTATGACAATATAATTAGATATTATACTATGTATTTATTTGAAAATAAAGATCATATTCAATTTTATGTTAATTGCAGCATTTATCTTGACATTAAAACAAATAAGAATGCTTCCAGCATCTGTGATTTTCAGTGCGACGTTGACTGCACCTGCAGCTTTTTAAATACGAGTGCTAGTGGCTTTCGCTATGTATGTGTATTAGTACTGCCAGGTCCAGTAGATCAAATATTAGGACGGAATTAAAAGTAGAATTTGGTTTAGAAATATAATATAATAAAAATAACAAAACTTTTGTAGTCATTTTGGCCGCCATGAGTTATACCAAAGTCTTTTTGACGCAATGCGCAATGTGTTTTATAATTACTTTTTGGGACTGAGTTGATGAACGAATTATTTATCGTCGAAACATCGGAAAAACTGCATATTCGTCACATCTTAGACACTGCTTGCCATACGCGGGACACTCAAACTTTTTATGTACACTGCCACAATGCCCACATTGCTTCACCCAAAGCGTCGAAACCGGGAAGGCACGCTCACCTCGAGCGCGCGCGGCCGGCGTTGGGCCCGGCGGGTTGCGTCGCCGCGTACGCCGCATCTGCCTATGCGCGCGTCCGCGCTCACGAGATATACGCCGCCGCAATATCCTCTCCTTGAATCCCTCCTGTGCTGCACACTCCAAATATTCTCATCATTTTCGACCGCTTGATTATTATTGATTAAAGATGCTGATAACTGACCCTGTTTAATGATATCCGCATACACCATCGATACTAACGTGACTCGACATATTTATAATGCTTTACTTAAAGTTAGATTGTCCTTCCTTAATATCCGTTCCCGAATAGAAATTCTTAAAATTACCCTGTGGGTCGAACTCGGCACCAGAGGTGTTTCATAAAATATACCAAAATTTTGATGATTTGGATCTAGTTTGTATATAGACGACTTATAAATATATGGCATCAGCAAAAAAGAACATAACGAAAGGTTAAAATTAGTATTGGAAAGGTGCAGAAAAGTCAACTTCATACTAAATAAAAATAAGTTCAAATATTTGGGTTAGAAGAAATCAGGTATTTGGGACATAGGATAGCAAAAAAGGGGCTTTATCCGGATAACTGACACATAACAGCAATTACGAACATACCTAAACCTGAAAACAAAAAGGACGTAGAGCGATTACTAGGACTAATAAATTACGTGGGTGTTTTTATACCAAATTTATCTGATAAACATTGTTGTTAAGAGAGTTGTTAAAAATGAAACGGAATGGCACTGGGATGAACGACATGATGAGTGTTTAAAAGTTATAAAATAGAGTTTATCAAAACCACCAATGATAAGATATTAGGACTTAGACCTCCCTATTACTATCTCAGTAGATGCGAGCAAAAGCGGCTCATGTACCTGTCAAATGCAAAATGGGATGCCAGTTTGTTATGCGTCTAAGTCATTGTCAAAAGCAGAACAGCGATATGCACGGATAGAGAAGAAGTTATACGCTTGTGTTTTTGCTTATAAGAGGTTTAATGAGAGCATTTATGGAAGAACAGATGTAGTTATCGAAACTGATCATAAGCCACTCGTTAGCATTATAAAGAAAACAATATCAGACCCACCATCGCGCATACAACGGATTTTATTGAAATTACAACGCTACATATTCAAATAAGTCTACAAGGCAGGTAAACATCTATTTATTGGTGACGCGTTGTCACGGGCATACGAGCCGGAGCCGGCGTTGAGCGAGCAGCATTCCAGCGCTGACTATACAGAGCACGATGAAGTTTGCGCGATCACAAGAGATATGGCATTGAGCGCAGCGACTGAAGTTACGGACTTACAGTTTATCACATTGCAAAATAGTTCAGAAAGCGATGATGAACTCCCGTTGTTGAGAAAATAGATAATAGAAGGGTGGCCAGCAAACAAACATGACGTCATAGATTTGGTAAAGCCATACTCGTATTGGGGCTATAAAGAACATTTATCGATCGAGTACGATCTAGTCTTGAAGGCTCAAAGGATAGTGGTGCCTAAAATCATAAGAGAAGATTTGTTAAACAAGATACACGTCGGTTACGTATGGTTGAAAAATGTCAATTGCGGGCAAGGGAGACAATATTTTGGCCGGGAATAAAAAACGATTTAAAAAAATTATATCTAATTGTAGTATATGCCTGACGTACAGGAAATACAACCAAAAGGATGAGATGTAAACTCACGAAATTCCCGACCAACCATGGGCAAAAGTAGGTACAGGTCTATTTCAAATAAAAGGTGTGGATTACTTACTATTATAAGTCGATTACTATACCAATTTTTTTGAAATAGAGAAATTACAATGAAGGACTTCAGCCGATACCCTAAAAACATATTCAGTCATCAGGGTATACCGAACGTAGTACTTTCTGACTGTGGTCCGCAGTTTTCGTCAAGCCTGTTTAGACAGTTTTCGTAAGAATCCGCAATCTAACGGACAAATTCAGCGAATGGTACAAACTAAAAAAAACATAATACTTAAGAGAAAAGACGATAGAGTTGATTATCGATTGGCAATACTAGACTATCTGAACACAAATTTAGAAAATGATATTTCATCACCAGCTCAGTAATTGAAAAGTAGGAAATTTAGAAGCATGTTACCAAAGTTAGATCACACTTTAAAAAAAAATTACAAAAAAATGAACGTAAAAAAGAGGCAAAATAAACAAAAATACTACTACGAGCAACATAAGAAAAATCTAGACCAATTATGTAACGGACAAAAAGTAAGGATTTTACTAGATGTAAACAAAAGAGAATGGATATCGGGAACAATATGACCTCAGCTGCGACATCCTTCATATAAAATAAAATTAGCAAACGGGAGCATCATTATACGTAACAGACGCCATATTACTAAAGATTCTCCACCTCGACAGGACATGCCGCACTATCCTTTTAACAATTACGATGATATCCAACCTCACTGCCCGCAAAACAATCAGGTCTCAAACTGTACTATACCTTGGGAAGCCTCATCTAATACAGTAAACAACAATAATTATTAAGTCACACGTTCCGGCAGCACTGTGAGGCCACCGGATAGATTGGGCTTCGAACACTGAACAGCGGTGATTAACAGCTGCGCAGCTGCGTCGCCATATTCACCGCGTTCAGTGAAAACAAAACTATAAATAGTAACGTACGCAAAAATGACGAAAATAAAAGTATGTAAAAATATATCAACACTATCAAAACCAGGCATGATTAATTTTTTGTTAGTTTCAAGCAGCACATCATGCACGTTTACTACGCCAAAGGTCCCAGGTTCAATTCCCGAATGGACTTTAATTTGTGTTAGTTATTATATTATTTTAGATTTATTACTTACGAAATGAAATGTAATTGGTTTATTATTTTAAAAATAAAATAAGTATTATTAATAAAAAAAGGAATTGAGCCGATTTAAAAAAAAGAATTAAATAAATAAATGAATTTTTTGAAGTTATTGATTTCATACTAGATTTTTTTTATTTGTAAGATAGGAGAAGATGAGTAGTTAGAGAGATAATTCACAATAATGTTTTATTAAACAGAATAATTTATTCATTTTTTATACATATATATTATTTACATCTATTGCTTTTCTATTAATTTTATAGTGAAAATAACTATCAATATTCTTACTATTTTTGTAATAAAAAAATGGAAGAGTAAATACAATTTTAATTTTGTTTCTCATTATTAAGAAGAGAGATGTGAGAGATTATTGTAATAGTTAAGGGTGAATATGAATAAATCGGGCCCAGCTCGATCTCGGTGTTTGATTGTTGACAGGGATGTTGATAGGGGTGACAACGCATCTGCATTTTTATTCTTAATCGAGGATAAATGTAGATGTCATATGGGCAACAGCACCCACTTACCATCGGGTGGACTGTGTGCTCGTTTGTCACACTTATTCTATAAAAAAACTGATACTAAAATAGAATTATCGTACTTATTTTTTACGTCTAATTATGAGGCACATCTCTAGTAATTAAAAAAAATACCGCTAGTAAGCATAGTACGTAACTGCGGCAACTACATTAGGTGAGATATTTGAAGTTAATGTCAATCTAGTAGTCATAATAGAATAAAAACAAAATTACAATTATTTTTTTTACAATTAAACACTGTTTTTAGTGTGCTTTAGTGACCTATCTTTAGCATCATGGTGCAACGCAAAGATTATAGTCATTATTTTAAAAATAATTATATAAAAAATTAATCAAAGCGAAAATAAAAGAAAATGTCTTAACATATCGTAAGTTAATTGTATGTCTGCGTTAGTTTTTAAATAATAATTTGTTAATTTCAGACCAGCATAGAGCTTGAAGTTGAATTTTCCGCTATACACTAGAACGTTTATGAACATGTCTTTTATTGTACAGGCCGTTCATTTATGGAATGAACTCCCATTGTCAGTGAAACGCGCACCATCCCTACCGGTATTTATAAAACTAGTTATTCTTAAATTAATGATTCTTCATTACCTCGCACTTTAAATTCTAACGTCACTTCCACACTAGCCATTAAATATAATATTATATGTAGCATATCGATTTCATTTAATTAATGAAATAATTCATTATATGTATGTGTGTGTGTTTATTATTTTTTACCTCTTTTTTTTCTCTATCACACCAATTTACCCTGCCCTTGTCATATTCACGTAATCCTGTCCATTCATTAGTTGGTGTGCAATAAAGAATATAAAATTAAATTAAATGTATAGAAGGCTTTTGCAAATAATTTTACCCCTTCCGTTGTGTAATAAGGAGGATTTATGATAATTGGCTCTTAGGCTGCCACATATGTTATTAGGAGCGAAGAATTCAATTAATTTAAATATAATTTATTATCTACATTAATAATGTTTTAAAAACATTAAACATTCTGTCAATATTAAGTGAGCAACGCAATTAGCGTCAATCATAAAAGCGGAGGGGCCTTAAACCGCGGTCTCTAGCTCGTAAAGTTTCTTACTTTGTAATACTGTATTTGGTTTTCTTGTCAATTTACTTCAAACAGATTTAAGAAGGAATACATTTTTTTTTATTCCATTAAGATACATAAACAGTACATTGCTTATTTTTTTATAAAGAAAACAACATAAATCCTAACAATAACTTTAATAATTCTAACGTAACGTACAATAAACATACATTGTATTTTAAATATCACATTTAAAGTAGTTGGTATTAGATGTTGCATTCAGTTTAATCAGCAGTTTTATACCTTATGGCTTTCAATAGATATCGTATAACCATATCGTTAACATCGGCGATGGGAGGCAGCTTCAGAGGTCCGAAACGCCTGGAAATGCAATAGTCAAGCGTGATGATTAAATCAAATCCTTCCTACAATGATAGACGACATAATCATGGACCCAGCATTAAAATTTTATCTGATGATGATGATGATTGTGATTTATCCGTCCCTGATAACGAAGGCACGACTTGCCGTTATCAGCAAGACGCGCTCAATCCCTACCGGTTTTTAAGAAACATGTACATGATAACTTTTTTTAACTTTGATTCCATCTAGTTCATTTGCATATAATTATTCTAGCTTTATTTAGTTACAATATTTGTTTATATGTATGGCACATTTATGTTATATGTAATAGTTTTAAAGTATATATTTGTACTTTTATATGTTTATATTTATAAAATATATATTTATATGAATATTTATACATATATATTAATAAGTTTGTATGTATTTATCTTATCTATGTACTTATGTACCATTCTATATTTCTATTTTATGGCTTAAATAAAAATAATGTTATTTTTGTCGCCAAACCACACACGTTTTTATTGTTTTCTTGCAATCCTGTCCATCCAAAGGTTGTCTGGAAGAGATCGCTTTTAGCGATAAGACCGCCCATTGTACCACATTTCTTTTTCTCATTTTTTGTTAATATTTATGTTATTTTTGGCATACAATAAAGTGTTATATTATCTATCTATCTATCACTTCCTTTTAACTTGTTAGCTGAACTTACTGGCAATTTTTCCTTCATAACAGAAGTAGTAAAATGCCAATGATTAATCAAAATACGTTTTTTTAATATTTTTTTTTAGTGGTGACCGACATGTCCTTTAAGAGCGATTCTGAGTGATTCTCGTATTTCTCGAACCCATTACTTCATTTCGTCTATTTTCGACTAAAGAATATGTCAGGATGATAAATAAATCTAATAGGTTGCTATACATGGCGGTATATATAATACATAAGATACTTAGAGAGAGCAACGACAAATGTGCAAGACGTGTGATACTGCAATCGCTAATCAGTAATGGGTTCGAATCCTAGCCGTAGCCAACAGTAATCACTAGGAACAAGCACACGTTACTTCTCTCTAAACAGTAAGCAATTCCTTCATGGGGAAATGCAACTTTACATGAATGTATCGGAAAATAAGCAGGATTATAAAAAAATTACAAATTTTACCAAACAAAAATTGTTTAAATGGGTTTTTTAAATTAGAATAAGGTTGAAAAACGAGCAGTCAGTCCACCTTTTTTTTCTTTTTTTACATGCGGAAATGCCTACGCATACCCGCCTCACGGGGGCAAGGACGGGTTATGTTGGACTCGCACCGACTTAAACCCCAGGTGTTCCACCTTCGCATATTAGCAGGGCCACGGGAACGCTTTCACACACATCCGCGGCCCCACCAGCGCCGGCTGCCCCATGACAGCCCCATCTCGGGGGAGGATCTCCCCATTTTCCTTCTCAGGCAAGGCGCACCAGGAACGCAAGGCATGCCACCTCCACGGCCTCCAACTCCATCTCCATATCGGACCCCCCGAGTTCGATACGCGGAGGCCATGGGGCCAGGGAAATCGAGCGCTTAGTAGCACCCGCTTTCCTGACCCCAGCGGAGGATCTGGTCTCTGGCTCCGCCGCCAACCAAGTTTCGGCCGCGGAGGGTAGGGAAAGTGGCGCCTCGCAATACCGACACTCCTCTCCCCCTGCGGCGCCACCACTACCGCATCAACGGTGCGGCCTCGTCAGATTCGCAGTGGATAGCGCGAGTGGCGCATCGCCATACCAACACTCCTCTCCCTCCGCGACTCCACCTCGGCTGCAGCGGTAGGGGGAGAGGACACCCCTTCACCATAGGCAATCGCAATTTTCATAGGTCGCAATTTTACTACCGGTCAGTGCAGTCACTTCGTAATGACGTGACGGCTCTAATGCCGAACCTACAATATTTTCGTAGCGTAAGCATACCTACTGCGCGAAAATAATTCGAAATGGCGTGTCAACCTAAACGCTCCGAAACCGTCGTAGTTCACGAGTTCCTGGCCTTTGTTCAACAAAAATTGGACGTCATGGACCAGGTGTCTCTGGAGCAGATACTGATGACAAGCTTCACCGAGGATGAGATAATCCAAGCGAAGAAGGTGTTAGCAGATTCAGCCGTGAGCCAAATCCGTCTCATCACATGTCACAGGGATGGACGCGGTAAGAAAGACCTGCAAGACATCTTCAGGCTGTTCAATGAGACTGACCCTGATGACATCCCAACTTTCGTCGCGCGTGATCTCAACATTCTGCCTCCCGTCACGTTCGATCACGTAGACGTGACCAGATTGTTGAAAGACATCACTACGTTGAAAGCCGATGTTACCGACATCCATTCCAAATTTGAAGAATCGGAACGGGCCGCAACAGAGCTGAGGAACGAAGTCAATATGTTGCGAAACATAATTGCAACATCTGCGAATTCACCGCTGTTGCAAAATGTTAATACGACACGCGGTAACCGTAATAGTAGTCATATTTCACCGATGATTGCGACTCCGTCATGCGATACCACCTGTCAACGGGTTGATGACCGTGAAACTAGGGCGACCTCGGTCGTCATTGCATCACCACCTCAACCCTTGACTGAACCCATTAGTACTCCTCCGCCGAAGCCAACCTCAAAACAAGGGAAGACGTTTGCGGATGTTGCCCAAAAATCCTTACAACCGTCACCCTCTTGTGGTCGAAAGCGAAAGAACGTGAAAATAAAATCAGTTCCAGTGGTGATCCAAGAAAAAATTGATAAGGACGGGTTTACTCTTGTTGAGAAGAGACGTCGGTCGAGACCCGTCTGTAACCAGCGTGGGACGGCCAAAATAAACGCGAGTACAACCCTGCGTGCTGCGGAGCCAACTATACAGCTCTACATCTCCCGTTTGGACAAAAGTACGTCAGGAGAAGACGTCCTGCGAAGTGTTTCGTGGAAGAACGAAGCCGATGCCGCATGGAGGACCCGATCTCTTTACATTTGTAGCGTCTGGAGTCTAATAGGTCAACGAACTTCAAATCCTACGTACTCCAGGTTCCTGCAAAACACAAAAAGACATTCCTCGCTCCCGATTTCTGGCCCTCTGTGGTAGTGTTTCGCCGATACAGGGACGCGTCAAAGAAAAAAGTTCCCTAAATAGTGTTAAGTTATGTCTATATTTTATATATATTTTTAGGTTAAGGTATATATTGCTATGGGCCAATGTTCTTAATTTTTAAGTCCTTGATGCCTGAAATAAAGTTATTGTATTGTATTGTGTATTGTATAGGCCACCGACACACATCCGAAGTGGGCTCGCCAAGCCCACTCGGAGTGGCCACCTCGGGCCAGCAAAGGGGTTCCTCTTTGTTCACTGCGGGTGACCAAGCAACAGCTACTATGGCCCCCCGCCACGACAATGCGGGAACCCGTTCGGGGAGGGGGGGGGGGGGGCAGTCAGTCCACCTGATGGTAAGTGTATGCTGTAGCCTATAGACATCTACATTTATCTTCAATGAAGAATTAAAATGCATACGCGTTTCCACCACTGAGGACTAAGATGGAATGCCTCGTTTCCAATAAATAAGGGACTTCAGTTCTCTACGCTCGCCATACGAAATATCAGCATTAAATTGCTATTTTACCTATTTCTTGGTTCATGGTTACACCACTCCGGTCCGGTCCGGCCCATCCATGCGACAGCAAAAGCTGCTGCGTGACTCTACCACTGTAAAAAACTAATATTGCATATCAAATTATGCATTATTAAATATAAATTTTATCTTAATTTTATCTTTATCTAAGGCAATGTAAACATGATAATTTTATGCACATTTATGTTATTGATATATTAAATATATTTAAATAATTGATTCTTCCCCGCGTAGTGGCGGGAAAGAATACTCACTACCCCATGTCTTCCCGTGGGTGTCGTAAGAGGCGACAGAGGGAAACTGAGGCAGATGATGGGCAGGAGCATCTTTCTGATAATAGCAAAACAGCAATAAAAAAACTACGGTTGCCAACCCACTGGTCAAGCGTGGCAACTATGGCAATATACCCCCCATGAGAGTAACAAAGACACGGTCCCCAGTCCCCGGCGGCCCCGCTATTCCTGGCTACGGTGGCACTAAGAAACTCCGGTAGAGGTTCGGTTGCCACCTACGACGACTCGACCCGGCAACTTATAACGCACGCACCCTGAGGACTGACAAGAAGATCCTGGGGCTGGAAGAAGAGATAGACAAGTTGCGCTGGAATATCATAGGATTATACGAGATCCGAAGAGAGGGGGAGGACTCGGTAATCCTCGAATCCGGCAACTTGCTCTATCACTGGGAGGGCGACCATGTGTCCCAAGGAGGTGTCGGATTTATCGTCCACAAGTCTCTCGTTAACAACGTTGTAAAGATTGGGAGTGTATCGACGAGGGTTGCGTGCGTACCTTATACTCAGAATTACCAAATGGTATTCGCTGAAGGTCATACAGGTTTACGCACCAACCTCGGCACACCCCGATGAGGAGGTGGAGGAAATGTATGAAGATATTTCTAGAGCCATTCATTCCTCCAAAACCCACTATACGGTGTTAATGGGAGATTTCAATGCAAAACTAGGCACAAGAGAGAACGGTGAGCTGAAAGTAGGGAAATCCTGAATAGCGCAACGGAAACCAAGGGGCCATCAGTTGGCCGACTTCATGGAGAAAGAGGGACTCCTTATGATGAACTCTTTCTTCCAGAAGTGGCCCCACAGGAAGTGGACCTGGTCGAGCCCCGACGATTCGACAAAAACTGAGATTGACTTCATTATGACGACCAGACGACAACTGTTCAGTGATGTCTCAGTGATCGCGAGGGTGAAAACCGGCAGCGATCACCGAATGGTGAGAGGCACACTTCAGCTCTAGCTACGAAACCGTTTTCAGTGCCTAGAAGGTTGCAATGCAGTGGATGATACGAATGACAAGCTCGTGGAAACTATCCATGCGGTCGGAGCTAAGTTTTCCAAGACCCGCCGCAGAAGAACACAAAAATCTCCCATCACACTCTTAATCTCATGGCTGTTAGACGAGATATGAAGCTGCAGTCTTCAGTTGACTTAACAGCATCCAGGCAACTGAACAGACTGATCTCCAATTGCATGCGGCGGGACTTACGCAACTTTAATACTGCTCGTATTGAAGAAGCGATCGACGGAACCAGGGCTCCAAAGCCTTTGCTAGAGATTTGTCTGCCAGAAAGAGCCAAATGTCAAAGCTGAAGACCGAGTGTGGCAGCGTCATTTCCGGGACACCTGAGATTTTGAGTGAGATTGAGAGGTTCTATGGGCAGCTGTACACATTATTGTTGGAGCCACACGCAAGTGTGAGAAACGGTCCAAGGGCGAGTCTTATCCGACACTATTCCGATGATATCCCGGACGTCAGTCTGAGCAAGATTAGAATGGCTCTCCAGCACCTTAAAAACGGCAAGGCCCCAGGCGAGGATGGAATTACAGCGGAGCTTCTGAAAGCGGGGGGAAAACCGGTACTTGAAAACCTTCAGAAGCTCTTTAATTTCATCCTCCATGGTGAAATTACACCTGAGGCGTGGAGCAGAAGTGCGGTGGTCTTGTTATTCAAGAAAGGCGACAACAATCTCTTGAAGAACTACAGACCGATTTCCCTTGTGAGCCGCTTCTACGTGCTGTTTTCGAAAGTTATTACGAATCTTTTCACGCGCAGACTTCCACGACTTCCAGCCTCCCGAACAAGCCAGTTTCCAAGTTCAAGTGTTTGTACAATAGGGCTACGATGGCTATGAGTACAGAACCGGAGTACGAAACCTATCCAACTGCAGAAATGTGTAAGACAGAGTGACGTCATATCTCCGAAACTCTTCAACGCTGCATTGGAAGACGTTTTCAAGCTTCTGGACTGGAAAGGATACGGTATCAATATCAATGGCGAGTACATCACTCACCTTCGATTTACGGACGATATAGTCGTAATGGCAGAATCGCTGGGGAACTTAAGCACTATGCTCAATGACCTCAATATTGTTTCCCAACGGATAGGCCTTAAGATGAACATGGACAAAACAAAGATCATATTTAATGTCCATGTCACACCTTTACCGGTAGTTGTTGAGAGCACTAAGCTCGAAGTTGTTGACGAGTTTGTTTACCTGGGACAAATAGTCCGACTAGGTAAGTCCAACTTTGACCGAGAGATCAATCGACGGATTCAACTCGGTTGGACAGCGTTTGGGAAATTACGGCACATCTTCTCGTCAGGTATACCTCAAAACTTGAAAATGAGACTGTACAACCAGTATGTGTTACCAGTGATGACCTATGGAACTGAGACGTGGTCCTTCACTGCTGGCCGTATTAGGAAGCTCAAGGTCGCTCATCGAGCTACGGAGAGGGCTATGCTCGGAGTTTCTCTGCGTGATAAACTTAGAAATGAGGATATCCGCAGTAGAACCAGAGTGACGGACATAGCCCGACGGATTAGTAAGCTGAAGTGGCAATGGGCCGGCCACATAGCTCGAAGAACCGACAACCGATGGGGAAAAAAGATTCTCGAGTGGCAGTCCCGTACCTGCAGGCGAAGTGTAAGGCGTTCCCCCACTAGATGGAGTGACAACCTGGTAATATATGCAGGAAGTCGATGAATGCAGGTGGCTCAGGACCGTGCTTTGTGGCATTCCTTGGGGGAGGCCTATGTTCAGCAGTGTACTTGTTAAGGGCTGTAATGATGATGATGATGATGAATTCATTCTTGTTCATATTGCGTCTTCTCCCAACAAAACTATTAATATTTATTAGGGCTAAATTTACTAGTTAAATTTTTATTCATAATATGACTGAATGATGCTCCATGCATGCAGTAATTAATTATCTGCAGCAATTTTAAACCATTTTTAATGATATACCCAAGTTTATATCTATGTCATCACTATACAAGGATAAAGCCGATCTGCTAGGCTCTCTCTTTGCTTCCTACTCGACGACGGGGGGAACATACCGCCGACAATGCTCGCAGTTTGAGTTCTCCATGCAGGAAGTGTTGTCTACACAGCGCTCGGTGCGCAAAGCACTCCTCTCCCTGGACCTCAACAAGTAGAGTGGGCCTGATGGAGTCCTATTGTGCTGAAGACGGGTGCTCCGGAGTTGGCACCCATTTTAACGCGTCTTTTCCGGTACTCATACTCCCTAGGCGTAGTCCCGAAATCATGGAAGACAGCTTTGGTGCACCCGATCCCTATAAAAGGTGACCCCTCAGATCCGTCCAACTACAGGCCTATCGCTATCACCTCCTTGTTCTCCAAAGTAAAGGAAACGATTATTTTCTGCCAGCTCATGCGGTACCTTGAGGATTACCAGCTGATTAGTAACCTTCAATACGGTTTCCGTAGAGGCTCAGCTGGCGGTCTTCTAGTTTGCCGAACTTATAGATGGGCGGAGGCAGTATCGTCCTATGGCAGTAGAGTCCAAGGGGGAGGCGTTGGCCGTTAGTCTGGACATTGCGAAGGCCTTTGCTCGGGTTTGTCATAAAGCGTTTTTTTCGAAGCTTCTTTCCTATGGGCTTCCCGAGAAATTGTGCAATTGGATCCACAGTTTTCTTGCAGTTCGGAGCATTAATGTCGTAGTAGACAATGCATGCTCTGATTATAAGCCCATTAACGCTGGTTTTCCACAAGGCTGAGTGCTATTACCAACTCTGTTTCTTCTGCATATCAATGATATGTTGCAAACTGGTAACATTCATTGCTATGCAGACGTCAGCCCAGTGCTGTCATCTGCATGCCATGCCATATCGATGCTTTATACACCGGCCGTGCCAATATTTCTTGGGAATACAACAAATTCTCGGACAGGGGCCAACTAAATCTAGTCCAAAGAAAAGACCAAAATTTTTCCAGCGAACCTAATGAAAGGAAGTAATGAAAGGCTTAAGTAAACATCTAAATTATATTCATAAACATGCACAACTTAATCTTCATTTTCATTCTTGACACACAATGCGGACATAAAACATGCATGAAAATATTTTTATATCTTTCAGAAGCGTAATATTGGAGTCGTAAATTAAATGTCCGTGACAAGATTAATATCAGAATCATAAAAATATGGCAAAGTTTTGGAAAATGCGTTTCATGTGTTATTATGGTCAATGTAGAAATAGTAAAAGAACATAATGCAGTTTTTTTTAATTCGCCATTGTAGTGGCGTAAAAAAAAATTCGTGTTTTCTGTATAAGTGATATATACTTAATATGCCAGGTTTAGAACGAGCATACCATATGGTCATGGTCATTATATAAACAGCGTCATTTCCTTGCAAACGCTCGCTGATTTGTGAAATGCTGAAGGCAAATTTTAAAGTGTGTCTAAGTCCGATTGCAGAATTGGGCAGATCGGAATCTGCCTGGGATTTTACGATACGCCACTGTTGATTATCAAGCTCCATTTATGTTGGTGAAATTCTTGACTTAAATAAATACTTTAATGTGTCGACTGTATAGGTAATTTTATTGATAGTGATATTATATAATAGGTAGCCATTTTGCGTGCGTTTGCGACCGGGTGGTTCCGAGCAAGTGACGTGCATAGTGACGCTGCGTTGTGTCCACGATGGTGGGACCACGAAGCGCTCGTAGAACCGGATTGAAGTTCGCTCCCCGGCAATACGAGCCGGGTAGATAATTCGCACTGAATTTGGTTAATTACTTATCCCCCATACCACTTTATGCTTAACTGATACATAAGTATTCTTGGCTTTAGAGTGGCCTTTGGGCCCTAGCTTCCGATCTTATACTTTGACCTACAGTGCGCGACGGCAAAAAGTTATTAAAAAAAACAATATTAAAAGTGCAAAAAGGAAAAGCATCAGTGACAAACCTAAGTGAAAGGTGCAATACAGCCCTTATTTACTACACTTAATACTAATAATGATACCACTCTTATTTGTATCCTTCTTTATTCGTCTTGGGTATGGTTGATTTTGAAACTGATGTTTAGGAAGGTGATGTCAACTATTAGGCACTATTTTTCTATAATTTACCACAAGTTCACCGCAAGAGATAATTGGTTTTGTTGGTACCCAGGTATCTGCAGAGAAATAATAAAGGAACGGTGGTTCCGCGCCGTAGGACGCGTCTTCTAGATAGACAAGTTACGCGTTCCAAATGTGCTGCTTTTGCACCAACAAATCGAGCATTAACACTTGTAGGGGAAATACTCCCTAAGTATAATGAAATTGACCTATTTGCAGGTAGTATAACACATCTGCTGACTCTTTTTTATAAAATTATCGATGACATGACAACTAATAATTCGACAATTTAATTTCCTTGTCTATGTACTATTTAATACTTTATATTTAAGATATAATTTCACATTATGTACATATTAGGATTGTAATTAGCTTTTATTGACATTGCATTATAAATCGATATGACAAAATATTTCTTTGTATATGTTACGGCCTACGGCTGTTCCCATAAAGTTCAAATCCTCAGGGACCACACGACAGTTATTTCTAGAATATCAAAGGCCGCACTAGCTAATATTGTCGAATGCACTTATACAGATTCTGAGTCAGACCCAATAAGTCCCGGGGAAGCTCTACAGCAAGGAATACGCGTCATAAATCCTAGACAGAATATTTACTATCCGCACCTAATTATTCCGAGTTCCCAAACAATATTGACAGTGTGCTAACCTTAGCACCGCTGACAGACGACTACTGTGCTTGCGCGTTCTACGCACGACCGAAAGTCAAACCGGTATGAATGCACCGCGCCGAGCGCCCCCTCGCGTTAATTCTTGAAATTAGCGTTTGGCGCGAACAGTATAATTATTAATACTTTATTGTTTCAATTGGCTCGTGTCAAGAAATTAAAACAGTTTTAATTTCTTGACACGGGCTGCTAAAAGCTTCGATATTTTATATTACTATTATTTCATAATTATTTAACTTATGATTATTAATTTTTGTTGTTATGGATGGATGCAATTTTTTTTCGCATGTAAAATTAAACCTTGTATGCGCATTGAATTTTCTGTAAGCCACAAGAGTTTTTGAATTAAATAAATAAATAAAAAAATAGTGTAATTTTACAACGTTTACAACCGTTAGTAATTATAGTATAGAACATCGTTTTGTAATAGTTAAGAAAATAACCCTTATTTGTACAACACAAAGTCGGCCAATCAGAGCGCGACATGTTATAAATACGTTAGTACTATTATTTATTCTGTGTTATAGAACAATCGAGCATTGCGTAATATTAAGACTCGAAAATAATGAAAATAATTTTTATGCTCTAGAAGAATTTTAAACACTGTATTTAATTAGGCTAAGACTTATGGATTAAGGAAATAAAAGAATATACCGTGATGAAACTTTTTTCCTACTGATAGTAAAATTAAAGAATTAATGTACGCAAATATTGTAAAACCACGATCTCACTGAATACCAGCGTAAAATAGCTGCTTAATGCTACTGTATTTCGTATGGTGAGTATAGAGAACTGGAGACCCCTTTTACTAGAAACGAGACATTATATCTTAGTCCTAATGGGTGATAATGCAAAATTTGCATTTGATTCTTTATTGAAGGTAGATTTAGGGTCACGGCATACACTTACCATCAGGTCGACTCTGTGTTCGTTTGTCACACTTATTCTATAAAAACAATGTATTGTATATGCCACTGTACTGTATTATGAATGTAGCACAAATGGGTGACTGGGGAAAGACCACGTTTAAAATATTAGGATCATGCTGCTGTGCTCCGTATCCTGAGTGGCAAGATTGGGAACAAGGCTTTGAAATTCCTTCTTAAACGAATAATAGTGCATTTTGATTCTTTGAGAATGTTTTTTCTAGTTATGGTAATAAAATTGCTGGGGTAAAGTATTCACGAATACACATTCTAGTCTGGATGTTCCATATCCCAAAAACCGTGCGATTTCCCTCAGAACAAAATTAAGCATTTCATAAATTTTAAGCTAACGCACATATGGTCGTTACAGATATCATTACTAAATGAACGTTGAATAAGCGAATTTAAATAAACCAATAGAAACCCGAGCGGTAATGGGTATAATATTTGATTTAGAAGGATAATGCATTATTAATACTTTGCTAGTAGGTACGTACTATATTACGTTAAATTGTTTGACTTTATGAACGAAAACGCTAAACAATTTTAATATAAAAGTGCACAGTGCGTTTTTTTCGATTGAATTTGAAACCCTGATATTACTGTTGATATTTAAAAAAAAAGCATAATAAAAGTATTAATAATCTAGAAGGAATAATTTTGGTAAGAAATAAGTACAGCTAATGTTTTACATATAACCAATACACTTTGAACCATCAAACTTCTGAACGACTTAACCGATTGATCTATCAATAGTTCATAGGCTAGGGAAAGATAAAATAGGTGGCACTGCAATTAAGTTCTTAATAAATACTTTATTTATTTACCAAGATGACACTTGATTTACTGCCAACAAAAAATCTCTAGAATGCCGCCGCCCTAAAAGGTGGCGCTGTGGTCAAGTTATTAATAAATTTTATATTTACACTTAACAGATCAGAGTCAATATGAAGTGAAAATAATTACATTAAATTTATTTATAAAATAGCTGCAAATCTTACCAAAACACAAAATATCGTATGTAAATTATTATTCAAATTACCTATATGAAGTAACGATTTCACCTCTCTGCTTCGTAAGTTTTATCCAGTATGTTGTGAAACTCTGGTATTGGCAAAGTGTCCCAATATATATTTTTAAGTATGATTATTAAAAAAGTGCTGTTGAGATTTCTTATAAAAAAAAACTAATTGTGCAGGACAATGTTTTCCGGGACAGCTAGTACACAATTAAATAGTAGATAAATTTCAGAAATGCTAAGCTATCTAAAAATAGACTCGAAGGAACTGATAAGTAAAAATTATAATATTATGCCCATTTAGGCTCTGCATAAAAATCTGCCTGTATCACTTTTTATTTACGCATGTGACTAACAAAAGTCATTCCAAAACGCCAACAAACAATTTTGACGCACTTAACATGTGTTCGAAATTTTTTATTCCTCAGACATGCAGGTTTCTTCACGATGTTTTCCTTTATCATCAAGTAATGTACAGAAACTGAAAAAGAGCATTTTAAACTGTAATTAGTAATTTATTTAGTGCATGTGTGGTGCGATCACGGATTAATTACGTAGTGTATTTATGACGAGCCTTAGCTCTCGTATTGTTAAAGTTTTAGTTGTTAATGCAGCTGTTAGATATTTTTTATTGTTTTTAAATTGACAAACATTTTGAATTGTAATACTTCAAATACTAATTTATAACATGGATTTTCCACTATCTCTCAGAGTTACGGTTACAGACTACCAAAGTCAACTGCCGAATAGGACTCCCCTATAAATTGCTTGACAAGCGGGTTTGCAACCGCATTTCTTTTTTAGTTGTTATTACAAAGACTGTGCTTCCATTAGTTTCACTCTGACACCACTCACAACACCCACGGGACTATTTAGTGTGGTGAATATTTTTACAACGCTAGTACACAGTTGTCTCACAGTGTAATTTTCTGGTATTTCCACAAATTTGTGTAATCTGGTTGACTGATTAGTGTGGGACACAATACAATGGGGTTTGGCTCCATTACGCTATGGTTATGAAAATTGTACCTAATACAAAATATGAAAAATATTGAAGAAAACAATAAACTTACCTATCAATGTTTATTACAGTACAAAACTAAATTAGCTGAAGCCAGGGTAATAATAAAATAGTGCTGCGATGTCTAACTAAACAGGTCATACGGAAACTGAAAGAGCATCGCGAGACAATGGCACAACGTCATTTCATCTAATATATCGTGTTTTTCCTTTGTAAGTGCCCGGCTTTTACAAAATCTGTCTGAAACTGCAGATGAAAAATTTGTTACTTAGAAAATACAAATTTAAAATTTGTCACGCTAAAACAGTATTAAGTCTATGAATCTGGTACTATATAAAAAAAAATTCCGAAACCTAGGCTACCTTTAAAAAATCTAGAATAAAATGAAACATTAATTTAGGCAGCTCTTGTTGTTTTTTGTTTTCTTCTACATTATTTTTAATTCGCGCAGTAACTTAGACAATTCTAGTTATCGATTAGCTAGGATGGTCTTGCTTTGCGGTGACGTTTTCAACCGTTTCCTTACTTATCATCCAAGCTCTTAAGGGCTTTAAGTTGTTATTATATCATATTCTATAATGATTTTTGTAACTGTTTAAATCTAGAGCTTACACAGCTGCTGTATAGTAGAAATGTAAGAATATACAGTACCCCATATCATCCCGTCGGTGTTGTAAAATGCGACAGAAGTAAACTGAGACGGGAATTAGGCAGCAGTGTTTTACTACTAACAATCAAAAATAACAAAAAAAACTGTGGTTGCCAAACCACCTGCCAAGCGAAGCAACTATTTTTTAATTTATTTATTTAATTTCAAGTATCTAGGACTCATTATTACATTAACTTTTTCAGAATTATGATTATTATAAAATTTTAATTAAATACTCTATTTTTACATTAACATTAGATACATGCATAAAATTTATTATTTTTTTTTTCATTTATTCAATTAATACAATTTATTTACAATATTAAAAACTATGATAATAAAAAAAAACTAAATCTAGAAACTTAATTATCATATAGTCCTACTCCCCGCGGTATCGTGCCAAGAACGCTGGCTGCGTTTCCCTGCTGAATGGCTATACTTAGTCTTTGAGCGAAGAAAGAACCAGCCCTCTTATCACCAGCAGCAACGACCAGCCGCGGATGAAGTTCCTTTAGGAACTTCACCGCACGTAGACCCCACGGACCGATAGTCTCTACAGCAAATGGCACAAATATGTAGTCACGGTTTAACGGTGGTAGAGCCACGCAGCAGTTTTTGCTGTTGCATGTATGGGCCGGCTCGAGCCGGGTTGGTACCACGACCTCACAGAATACCGGCGTGAAGTAGAAGCTTTGCTTCTGCGTTTCGTCTGGTGAGTGCAGGTGGCCGGAGGCCCAATTCCCCCCCCCCCCATCAACATGGTAGCGGAATTACACGAAGAACTACCCCAGGAGGGTACCAGCACCCCTGGAGAATCCCTCGCTGAGCATCCACGACCATGTTATTCCGATCCTGAGCGTGGGTGCTCAGGCTGCCCCGCGTATTCTGGGGGGGGGGGCAAAATTCCGCTCAAAAGCATTACTGCTAGGGGCAAACTGAGCAAGAACCCCAAGGCGACCCCTGCCACGCTATCCGTGAATTTCTGCAACATCAGGGGACTTCACTCTAACCTAAACGCCGTCCACTACCATCTCGAGACGGCGAAGCCGGCCTTGCTCTTTCTGACCGAGACGCAGGTTTCCTCTCCGGCTGATATTTCGTATCTCTCCTACCCGGGGTACAAATTGGAGCATTCCTTTGTGCCTCGGGCTGGAGTTTGCGTGTATGTCAGAGAGGACATCTGTTCTCGACGCATCGGCAGTCTTGAAGGTTCGGACCTGTCCATCCTTTGGCTACGCGTAGACAGCGACGACCATCCGCGCGTCTACGGGTGCCTCTATAGGTCCCACAGCGGTAATGCTGAAACAGACCGACTCATCGACCACGTCCAAATGGCTACAGATTTCTTGCTACAACAGGTCCCATCCGCAGAGATCGTGATCCTTGGCGATTTTAACGCCCACCATGCCGAATGGCTCGGTTCACGTCTAACCGATCATGCGGGGAGATCTGTTTATGACTTTGCCTTGGCATATGGTCTGACACAACTGGTTACTTCGCCTACGCGGATTCCAGATGTGGAGGATCATACACCTTCCCTGTTGGACCTTCTGCTGACCTCTCATCCGGACGGATATCTGGTTTCCGTCGATGCCCCTCTCGGCTCTTCGAACCATTGTCTGATCCGGAGTGTGGTGCCACTCACGCTTCCTTCGCGGTTGCGTTCTGCAGGTTGCCGCCGTGTTTGGCATTACAGGTCGGCGGATTGGGACGGAATGCGGTCCTTCTTTGCATCCTACCCATGGGGGCGGGTTTGCTTCTCGCCGGATGATCCCAGCGCTGTTGCTGACTCTGTCACTGATGTGGTGCTACAGGGAATGGAACTATTTATTCCATCATCTGTGGTACCCATCGGAGGCAGATCTCAGCCTTGGTTTGGTCGCTCCTATAAAACTGCATTACGCAGTAAGCAGGAGTGTTATCAAGCCTGGGCTGCGGCTTCGGCGACTCGGGATGTAAATACCATCACACTTAAAAAGAAGTATAACTTCGCCTCCAGGTCCTTCAAAAGAGTTATTGCCAAGGCAAAGTCAGAGCACATAGGCAGAATTGGCGAGAAACTAGTTCGCCTTCCTTCGGGAACCCGTGCATTCTGGTCTCTCGCCAAGGCTGTCCAAGGGAATTTCTGTAAGCCATCACTACCATCTCTGCACAGGGAGGATGACTCACTGGCCCATGACGCAAAAGACAAAGCCGACCATTTAGGCTCCCTTTTTGCGTCCAACTCGACTCTTGATGACGGGGGGAA
The DNA here is from genome assembly GCA_963668995.1 of Parnassius mnemosyne. Taxonomy (NCBI): domain Eukaryota; kingdom Metazoa; phylum Arthropoda; class Insecta; order Lepidoptera; family Papilionidae; genus Parnassius; species Parnassius mnemosyne. The sequence goes on from CAVLGL010000084.1 coordinate 24,303,678, forward strand.
AACACCGCCGACCACCCCGCGATGTGAGTGCTCCATGCCGGATGTGCTGTTCTCACAGCGCTCGGTTCGCAAAGCACTGCTCTCCCTGGACATCCAGAAGTCGAGTGGGCCTGACGGAATCCCCCCAATTGTGCTGAGGACGTGTGCTCCGGAGTTGGCACCGGTCCTAACGCGTCTTTTCCGGTACTCCTACTCCCAAGGCGTAGTCCCGAATTCATGGAAGACAGCTTTTGTTCACCCGATCCCTAAAAAAGGCGACCGCTCAGACCCATCCAACTATAGGCCTATCGCGATCACCTCCTTGTTCTCCAAAATAATGGAATCCATTATTAACTGCCAGCTCATCCGGTACCTTGAGGATCACCAGCTGATTAGTGACCGCCAATACGGTTTTCGTCGGGGTCGATCAGCTGGTGATCTTCTGGTCTACCTGACCCATAGATGGGCGGAGGCAGTAGAGTCCAAGGGGAAGGCGTTGGCCGTTAGTCTGGACATTGCGAAGGCCTACGATCGGGTTTGGCACAAAGCGCTTCTTTCGAAGCTCCCTTCCTATGGGCTTCCCGAGAAATTGTGCAATTGGATCACCAGCTTCCTTGTAGATCGGAGCATCAAGGTCGTTGTAGACGGTGCATGCTCTGACTACAAACCTATTAACGCTGGTGTTCCACAAGGCTGTGTGCTATCACCAACGCTGTTTCTTCTGCATATCAATGATATGTTGCTAACTGGTAACATCCATTGCTATGCGGATGACAGCACTGGTGATGCTCTATACACCGGCCGTGCCAATATTTTTCGGGAAAACGTCGCTGAGTACCGGAACAAAATTGTGTCTGAAGTCGAGTCTTAGCTGAACAAAGTCTCGGATTGGGGGCGACTAAATCTAGTCCAATTTAATCCTCAGAAGACACAAGTTTGCGCGTTTACCGCTAAAAAGAACCCCTTTGTCGTATCTCCTCAGTTTCAAGGCACTCCCCTTCTTGCCTCAGCCAGTATCGGTATCCTCGGAGTCGACATATCGAGTGACGTGCAGTTTCGTGGTCACTTGGAAGGGAAGGCCAAATTGGCCTCTAAAAAGCTTGGCGTGCTCAGCAGAGCGGGACAGTATTTCATGCCGGCACACCGCCTGCTACTTTACAACGCGCAAGTTCGGCCTCACATGGAATACTGTTCCCATCTCTGGGCAGGGGCTCCCCAGTGCCAGCTCCTTCCACTTGACCGCATCCAACGCAGAGCGGCTCGAATTGTCGACGACCGAGCCCTTTCCGATCGGCTCGATTCATTGGCACTGCGAAGAGATGTTGCATCCCTTTGCATTTTCTTTCGCATCTACCATGGGGAGTGCTCTGAGGAATTGTTCGGATTAATCCCAGCCGCCAAATTTCACGAACGTACATCGCGGCAGAACTCCCGATACCATCCACACCATCTGGATGATTGGCGGTCCACCACTGTGCGATTTAGAAGATGTTTTCTTCCTCGCACGACCTCCTTGTGGAATCGATTACCATCAGCGATTTTTCCGGACCGATACGACTTAGGGACCTTCAAGAAAAGAGCGTACTCCTTTTTAAAAGGCCGGCAACGCATCTGCGATTCCCCTGATGTTGCAGTTGTTCATGGGCGGCGGTAGTCACTTACCATCAGGTGAGCCGCATGCTCGTTTGCCCCTCTCCTATAAAAAAAAAAGGGTATAGGATAGGCAAACGTTTTGTCTGAACCATACCGGTTAGAGTGCGCGATGGGACAGGGTGGGCTAAGCTCACCTAGGCTCTTTAATCTTTATAAAAATGGACTTATTGAGGCGCTTAGCACGCATGTCATATAAATGTCATATAGATGGAATGTATGTATGAAATGCAACCTGAGTTTTGCAGACGACATAGTGCTTCTGAGTGCATCAGTATGTGGGTTAAGAGAATTGTTAAGTGTTTGTGAGGCATTTGCGGCCGAACATGGGCTGAAGTACAATGTACAAAAAAGTCAGTATATGATCTTTGGGGCCGGGCGGGACCGTACGAGTAATGTATCTCCCATTAAATTAAACAATACACCATTAACTAGGGTAGACTCTTTTATATATTTAGGTCATATAGCCATGTGAGGTCGAACTTGCGCCTTGTAAAGTAGCAGGCGGTGTGCCGGCATGAAATACTGTCCCGCTCTGCTGAGCACGCCAAGCTTTTTAGAGGCCAATTTGGCCTTCCCTTCCAAGTGACCACGAAACTGCACGTCACTCGATATGTCGACTCCGAGGATACCGATACTGGCTGAGGCAAGAAGGGGAGTGCCTTGAAACTAAGGAGATACGACAAAGGGGTTCTTTTTAACGGTAAACGCGCAAACTTGTGTCTTCTGAGGATTAAATTGGACTAGATTTAGTCGCCCCCAATCCGAGACTTTGTACAGCAAAGACTCGACTTCAGACACAAGTTTTTTCCGGTACTCAGCGACGTTTTCCCGAGAAATATTGGCACGGCCGGTGTATAGAGCATCACCAGTGCTGTCATCCGCATAGCAATGAATGTTACCAGTTAGCAACATATCATTGATATGCAGAAGAAACAGCGTTGGTGATAGCACACAGCCTTGTGGAACACCAGTGTTAATAGGCTTATAGTCAGAGCATGCACCGTCTACAACGACCTTGATGCTCCGATCTACAAGGAAGCTGGTGATCCAATTGCACAATTTCTCGGGAAGCCCATAGGAAGGAAGCTTCGAAAGAAGCACTTTGTGCCAAACCCGATCGAAGGCCTTCGCAATGTCCAGACTAACGGCCAACGCCTCCCCCTTGGACTCTACCCTATACCAATATTTGAAAATCTGTATCAGTTGACCTGGTACTTTAATGCCGTCTAATGTTTTCCACAATATATTGTAGGAGACCAGATCAAATTACCTCGACAGGTCAAGGAAACATGCGTAGGCAGGTGTTTTCCTATCAACATAATATTTGACAGTGTGCTTAAGGCAAAGTATTGCACTTTCTGTGGACAGTCCGGAACGAAATCCGAACTGATTGTCATGCAGTTTCAGATATTTATTAATTTGCGTATTAAGCACACTGTCCAATATCTTTGCAATGATGGTTGCCAAGGATATTGGTCTATAGTTAGATTTGTTCGACAAGTCATCCGTTTTATTTTTTACCACTTGTACTACTATAGTCTTCATTAGATCAGGGGGCAGATATGCATGCCTTATACATTTAGTGTAGAACATAGTCAGTACCCGGTGTGTACGTGGGCCAGCATACTGTAGATACTCTATACTGAGACAATCATTACCAACTATGGCAAAATCGATATAATTTAATCTATTATTATTAAATCTATATATTTAATATGAGATAACCTATGGGAATGACTTATATTAAACACTGGACTTTTGATAGGCTTTAATGAATGGATGGATGGAATAGACACAGTTGGACAAGCGTTTTGGAGATGTGACTGCCGATAGTGGCAGAGGTAATGGCTGTAGTAAGTATAGTTACACCTTACTCATGTAGTTGAATCTACACAACAAATATAATATATATTTTTTAGAACACAACATAATCCTGCTTCTCATAAAACGGATTTTACGGTAAGGTACGGTACTCGTATGGTTACCGGATGAATAATTTTATTTTATTATCGGCTATTAAGATACGTATTAGTTAGCTGAAGTGATAATGGGCTGGCTATATAGCACAGATAACCAACAATCGATGGGGAAGACAGGTTCTTTAGTAGCAGCCTAGATAGAGTGACGATCTGGTAAGACATGCAGGATGTCGATGGATGCAGGTGGCTTATGACCGTGCTTTGTGGTATTCCTTGGGGGAGACCTGTGTTCAGCATTAAACTTTCGAAGAGCTTTTATGAATGAAAGAATTACAATCCGGCTATAAGGGTCTAGCTACAGCTAGGTGCAGCTAGTAAAATATAGGTGTATTTGATATCTTTATGGCTGTAAGCAAGTGTTCGTTGCGTTTGGCTTACAACAAAGTCTAGTAAAGTCCAAATTTTAATCAAATAACTAGAACCTCTGCTCACTTTGTAAGAAATTCGAAAGCACCAATGAAATAATATCAGCTTACAGTAGGCTAACGTGTGATTTGTATAAATTATTTGGAATTTACCAAAAAGCATGTATAATTCAAAATAGTCGTAGGTAAACTTAGGTTTATTATTTAGTCTGGCACTACCCGTACCATGATTAAATCGAATACCCATAAGTTTAACTATTTTTTTTTATAGGATAAGGGTGACAAACGAGCACACAGTCCACCTGATGGTAAGTGGTTGCTGCGGCCCATAGACATCTACATCTATCCTTTGTTACAAATCAAAATGTAGATGCGTTGTCAACCGTGAGGACTAAGATGGAATGCCTCATTTCCAGTAAAAAGGGCCTCCGGCCACCTGCACTCACCAAGCGAAACGCAGAGGTAAACCTCTACTTCACGCTGGTTTTCTGTGAGGTCGTGGTACTACCCCGGTTCGAGCCGGCCCATTCGTGCGACAGCAAAAGCTGCCGCGTGGCTCTACCACTGTTAATTTTTTGCCACTATTTGCAATCGGCTGCACTTTCCGGGACACCTGAGATTTTGAGTGAGATTGAGAGGTTCTATAGGCAGCTGTACATATCATCGTTGAAACCACACGTAAGTGTGAGTAACGATCCAAGAGCGAGTCTTATCCGACACTATTAGCGAGATTAAAATGGCTCTACAGCACCTTAAAAATGGCAAGGCCCCAGGCGAGAATGGAATTACAGCGGAGCCTCCGAATGCGGGTGGAAAACCGGTACTTAAAGTCCTTCAGAAGCTTTTAAATTCCGTCCTCCATGGTGGCACTACACCGGAGGCGTGGAGCAGAAGTGCGGTGGTCTTCTTCTTCAACAAAGGTGACAACACTCTCTTGAAGAACTACAGACCGATTTCCCTTCTGAGCCGCGTCTACGTGCTGTTTTCGAGAGTCATTACGAATCGTCTCGCGCGCAGACTTGACGATTTCCAGCCTCCCGAACAAGCCGGTTTCCGGAAAGGCTTTAGCTCCATAGACCACATACATACTCTTCGGCAAATTGTACGAAAGTCCGAGGAGTACAATTTGCCACTATGTCTGGCGTATGTGGACTATGAGAAAGCCTTTGATTCCGTAGAAATTTGGGCGGTGCTGCAGGCCCTTCAGCGATGCCAAGTTGACTGTCGGTATATCGAAGTGCTGAAGTGCTAGTACAGTAGGGCTACGATGTCTATCCGAGTACAGAACCAGAGTACGAAACCTATCCAATTGCTGATAGGTGTAATACAGGGTAACGTTATATCCCCGAAACTCTTCACCGCTGCATTGGCAGAGGTTTTCAAGCTTCTGGACTGGAAAGGATACGATATTAACATAAATGGCGAGTTTTTCACTCATCTTCGATTTGCTGACGATATAGTCCTTATGGCAGAATCGCTGGAGGACCTAAGCACTGTGCTCAATGACGTCAATAGTGTTTCCCAACGGATAGGTCTTAAGATGAACATGGACAAAACAAAGATCATGTTTAATGTCCATATCACACGTATGCCGGAAATTGTTGGGAGCACTAAGCTCGAAGTTGTTGATGAGTATGTTTACCTGGGACAAATAGTCCGACTATGTAAGTCCAACTTCGACCGAGAGGTCAATCGACGGATTCAACTCGGTTGGGCAGCGTTCGGGAAATTACGGCACATCTTCTCGTCAGGTATACATCAAAACTTAAAAACGAGACTGTACAACAAGTGCGTGTTGCCAGTGATGACCTATGGTACTGAGACGTGGTCATTTACTGCTAGCCGGATGAGGAATCTCAAGGTCGCTCAGCGAGCTATGGAGAGGGCTATGCTCGGAGGTTCTCTGCGTGATAAACTTAGAAATGATGATATAACCGCTGTAGAACCAGAGTGACTGACATAGCCCAACGGATTAGTAAGCTGAAGTAGCAATGGGCCGGCCATATAGCTCGAAGAACCGACAGCCGATGGGGAAAATAGGTTCTCGAGTGGCGGCCTCGTACCGGCGGACGAAGTGTAGGGCGTCTCCCCACTAGACGGAGTGACGACCTGGTAAGATATGCAGGAAGTCGATGGATGCAGGTGGCTCAGGACCATGCTTTGTGGCATTCCTTGGGGGAGGCCTATGTTCAGCAGTGGACTTGTGAAGGGCTGTGATGATCATGAATCGGCTGCACCTAGTTGTAGCCTCCTAAACCTAGTTTATCTTTTTAGTTAAAATAAAATACAAATAGCTTGATAAATTAAATAAATTTATTCATCTAATTAATCAAATAACTAGATTCTGCTAACAGAGAATGTATTTCAGATTGTAAATTTCCGAATTACTCGTTTTAGTAACTTCGTTGCAAAAACAAGTAGTTTTTACGTCCTTACAATGTAGTATTTGAGTGAGTTATTTCAATGTATTCCTATCACCTAATGTTATCCTAAATATTATGTAGAGATTCATCAGCGTTTTAAAACATTTTCTCTCAGAAGAACAAATCAAGGCTCAAAACAACTTTAGTATTGAAAGATATTTGTTTTAGATAACAGTTACTTTAGTTATTCAGGTTTCAAGAAATCAAAAAACACGAACACTGGACTCAAAATTCAGTACGAAGTAACTAGTTTTACTAACATTTCTTACTTCTATGTAAACGTAAAAATTTTATCTGGTTTCCAATATAAAGTTCAATTACTATTGCATGTAAACATGTCAATGAACAAATATAAATATTAAAACATACATATTAAAACTGTATATACGACTACAAACAAATTTAATTTATCCCACGACAAACATCAGTCAATTCAAATAGAATATTCAGCGTTTGAACTGATATCGTGCAAGCCGTATTTTATCTCGTGTCCGCTATGATATCTATAAATGCGTTTCCGTTTTGAATGTGTACGACAATGTGGTGACACCATGTTGTAGTTATTTTATTTAAATGTTTGCACATTATTAATGGACATTGAGCGCCGTGACTAACTGACTAAGTGCTCACCGTAAACTTTACAGAAAAGGAACCTTTAGAATTCGATCCCCGCCAGCACCAATAAAATTGTAACCCTCTCAAAAATGAGAGAATACCTGATCCCAGTTGTTGAAAATGTATAAGCTGTTCATTTGGCCTAAATGTAACATTATTATTATTAGAAATCACAGTAACAGTAGGTTTAGGATACGTATTAAGAAGTATATTATCACAAGATTCGACTGTTCTTGTGTGTTCTACATCATAAACATCTACATGGATTCTTAAATAAACAGAAGTACCATAATGCATGGGCTTTCTCACCTCTGAATACTCAGAGGGAATAAAATATTCTTACCAGGAAAAGAGTCTTCGGTTCTCGTTACTTACCATATGTAACAGGTTAGCATAGCACTGCTTTTTATGCTGGAATTCTGTAATACTAAGTCTTTGACATAACCCTGGATGAAATAAGAAGAAACAGAGTAAAACAAGCCTAGTAGGCCTATGTACAGATGTAGACTTTTGATTTCTGCAGTCAAAGCAAATAATTTACGCAGTATAGAATTTTATTGCATGAGTGAATGCGCAAGCACAGGTGCACTCCTATTCCCATACTCTTAAAGTACGGTTGGACAGTAATTCAACACGACCGAAAAGAGATAAGGCGTAGCACCAACGCATTAACGTGCTTTTCGAGGTATGGAAGTGAAACACTGCCGATTTCCTGACTCCGAACTGCTTGACAATAAAACTCAATAAGTAATTTTTACCCCGACCCGAGACTTGGATCTGGGCCAACCCTAAAAGTATGTGGTACATCTTGCTTAATAGCAAATTAGGCTCTAGCGACTAACAAAAAATTACGATTTAACGATTCAAAAACACCGAATTGAAATTATATAGGCATGGAGGATTTAAATTTAAAATAAAGAAATAAATACGATAAGAGTAATACAAGTTTTAATTGCTACAAACAGTTATATTTTTATATGAAGATTGTTGTTAATTAAAAAAATGAAATCAATCCAAGCAACTGAATTTATTCAATAGCTAATAAGAATAAAAAAAGAATATACTATTTTATAAGGTTATACTTGCAAAAATATTATTTTCCTAAGTAGATATTATTGATTTGCTTGCTTTTATAATAAAAAATTATATTTTTATGTGGAAACTTACGTTTGGGCTTTTGTAAAAAATAAAAAATTATAAAGTGGAAGAATTTTTTGTTTTTGTTTTTGTTTGTTTAAGCACGCTAAGCTCTGGAGCTACCAGTCCTATTTGAAAAATTATTTTTGTATATTATAGTCAGATTTATGAAGCTAGCCATCAATATTGTATATATAACCCGTCAAGCGCCAATACATTTTTGATAAGAACTGAGAGAAACCAGCAGAGGACGCTTCTATTAGTTCAAACATAGCAATATATGGAATAATAGTAATATCAATGTATGGAAAACTTGGCAAAATTAGTGATTTACTTTATTTTATATATCTGCATATGTACTTTATAGACAGAATTTAAATTTTATCCACTCTCCCTCTCCCTCCTGGGTGAGTGGCACCCCCTCGCGGCCCAGAAAATAACCCGAGGCGTCATGTCATGCCGAGCAGCTCAGACGCGTGATCTACGCGGATGAAACCGTGGGGCACAGCTAGTACAAACCAAACCATGATTATACGAGGTGGTATTACTGACTTCACGCATGTATGACATGCATATTGTTAACGTGTTTGTGGACTAGAGCTTTATTACAAATACACAGGCAAACTTCCATTATAGATTGTTAGTTTATCACGTTTCTAAAAAATAATTTTAAATAAAACTCTACTGAATTTTGTTAAAAAATGACACGGAAAATTATGTTTATCGTGATTTATTTTTGTTATTGCTTAAAATTAGTAACAGCTGATTACACTTTTACATACCACAGTAAGTACATTTACGTTATGTTTTCTTATACAATATAATATTTATATTTACTACCGATACTTATTAAGGATTATGTGGTGCATATGCATATATTTATATTTATAGTTAAACATTATTACATTACGTTTAGTCATAATGATAAATTCTTCCCATAAAAACAAATTAAACTTATATCAAGTTTTAGTGTTACTATTCTTCGATTAATTATTAATAGATACAACAGTATCAATAGATTTCACATTTTTTTTATTTGTGTATAGTTGCACTTACTCGTAGTGATGGAAGGGTATCACACTGATCTCAATTTTAACCGACTCCAAAAAAGAACGAGGTTCTCAATTCCCCCAATTTTTATTTAGATTTGTTACCTTAGAACTTTTCCTAATTTAACCGATTTTGATGATTTGGTTTTTATTTGAAAGCTGGTGCTTCTCATGTGGTTCCACATAAATTTGATCTGACCAGTAGTTTTTGAGTTTTCTGTGATGATGTTCTTATTTTATTTACATTGAAGTCGTTTGTACAATATTTATGATTTTATCACTTTTATAAGTACATTTAGTTTAAAATATTTATTTATTTATTTATTCTTTATTGCACGAAATATTTGTACAAAAGGCGAGCTTAATGCTATATGGCATTCTCTACCAGCTAACCTTGGGTAGAACAGAGAGTGAATTGGGGCAGTTAAGTTGTCATGATATAATTCAGTTCAAATATTTACATGCAACACATACATAAAATATACACTTATATATAAAATATATATATATAATTCATATACAAATATAAATAAATACACATATTTATACATAAATATCTCAATAAACGTATATATAAATAACTATAAACATATAAAATATCATGGTCCTTCTTACTTACTTACTTAAAGATTATGAAATATCTCTTGTCCTAGTACACAGTAATGTAAATATAATTCTTCTGTTTGCCCTCGCATGGGTTATAACAGTGCATGGTGTCGTTATCTTAGGGATCGATGACACCTATCTATATAAACTCGCAATATACACACCGCCTTTAGTACGCTTAATAAGTTAGTGTGACGGTAAACGCAAAAATGGTACCTAATGTATTTGCAAATTTGTAACGTAATAGATTAGGTGAATCATAATACGCCGTATACTTTTATAACTGCAAATAATGGTGTCATTGGAAGAGACTGGTGTCTAAGATACAGGCTCGGCCTAGTTTAGACGCTAGTGCAAAAAATTGTATAGATAATTTATAAGTCATATCATTTGTTCAAATGTCTTAACGATAAATAATGTAAATCTTACTTTGAGTTAATAAAATGTATTATTATTATTATTTTGATGAAATTTTTGAGTATGTTTGAATGGGTCCCTGGAGATTCACAATTGGATCCGGTAGGTGGCGCTGTTGTTGTGATATAGAAACCACCAGTGCGAAGCCGGGATGGATCGCTAGTTTATATATATATATAATTGCTACAAGCTCGCTAACACGCTTAGGGAAGATTATGCTGCTTCTCGATATTAACTAATTTATAACAAAATTCAGACCTGTGCCTTGCAGTGAGACGTATATAAAATTCTTACTTTAGCTTTTATTCTTTTTATTTTAAATTAGTGTCATAATTACATATATCAGTATAGTACGCAAAGCGTTTTGGTTTCAGTGGCCTCACGTTGTAAGGAGCATGTTTGTCAACACGGGTACAGCTATGAAACATACTATCGTGTGGACTCAGCGGATCGTCGGCGCCTAAAGTCTGAACCTAATGTGGCCTTTGAGATGCATTTAGCTATTTTAGCAGCTAGCAATGGCCACATTTTACTTTCAACCGTACCACAACCAACCGCAAGTGATCCTGTTTATGAAATTGGTAAGGGGTCCGGGAAAACTGCGCTGTCTATTTTGTTTTTTCATTGTTTTTACATCTATCATTCTATCTATCTGAACATCTAACTGATATCTATCTGAACATCATAAACACAGCCTGTCAAAAGCCCCATGGTGAACATATACTATCTTATGATTTGCCTCGTAGGAGGGATGTTTACCATAATTTCCACGCTTAGCAGAAGTAATCAACTGTGGAATTGTTTTGTTAAACAACAATGTCTGATTACATCTATCAACAGTGTTATAATAATCACCCGATAAATATAGTCTAAGTCATATAAATCTGAAATGATCAACAAAGTCACTTTTCAGTCCACCGGATGGTAAGTGTCTAATGTAATCTTTGAATACAGCCAACTTCAGAAATAGAAGGCTACACGGATTTTTAATAGCAAATAAAGTTCGCCGATTAGAGGATCTTAAGAAGGCCACAGATGTGTTGTCGTCTCTGATGACTAAGATGGAATGTCTTACATCCTGTAATAAAGAAATAAATGCTGGTTCCCCATATTCTTCAAACCAGAACACAACAGTGCAGGCTATTTGGCGACAGAAATAAGCACTGCATAATTCAATAACATTTTGTTTTAAATATTTAATATACTTAGTAATATTTCACAAACTTTTACTCCTCAGTTATTGGAGGAGGTGCTAACAAGTTTACGGAACTACGTCGCAATTTGAGAAGAAATGCTAGAGCATCTTCTAAAACTATCGGCATTCTATCACCCATCGAGTTCCGAGCGTTTTACATTAAAATTTCTGACGGTAAGGCAATTATATTATTACTATGCAATTTAATTTACTGGGATATTAAAATTGTACGCAGTATTAAAAATAAATGTTGTGTAATAATTTAAAAAATTAAAATAACGAAAACTTTTACATTTTTTTTAAATTAGACAATCTAGGGTCAAAACACACCATGAAATTTTAATTGATAATTCACAACGTGCGGTAAAAGCATCGTGAGATAATCTACATATCTATCTGCAGAGTAAAATATTTTGAGAACGTGTGAAGTTTATCAACTTGCATTGGAGTAGCGCTATATATAATATGTAAAATGAAGCCGTTATGGTTTGCCTGATATCCTCATAGCGCAAAATAAATACTTTAATATAAGTCATCAATTTTTTTTTAATACTAGCTGGTACCCGGCGCTGCCGCAGAAAAAATAATTGTGGAAATATCGTTTTAAATTTTGAATATTGTTTAATTACGAATGAAAATATATTCATTGAAATTAAATGATATAAATATATATTTCAAATAAATTTGTCGGTGCGATAAGCGCGCCACCCACTGCATGTTAATTGTACTTTGCCTACATCGATCACTAATAAAAAAGTAGATATACAATCAGTGACAAAAAATGTCCTTATCGAATGAAGGTAACATAATATGATTATTTTTATAATCACAGATTTTTATTACAATATTTTGTTTCGCTAAAAGCACGCAGAATTTATATATAAATATACTTATACGTCTTGGACTTTATAAATTTGAAGGTGTGTCGGTATCTGCTACTGGAACTCCTAGACGAGGAGAACTAGATGTGCCGAGTTTGGGGCTCGTTTTGTTAGTTATGATGAGACCTTACCTCCGGACTTGAAAGTGCACTTTCATGCCTGCCACTGGAACTCCTGGACGAGAAGAAATAAATGTACCGAGTTTGAGCACGTTTTGTTAGTTATGATGAGACATTACCTTCAAACTTAATAGAGTGACCTGAAGGTATACTTCGGTGAGTGCTACTGAAACTCATTGACGAGGAGAATTAGATTTTTATATGTTTGTTTTAAAAAAGATGTGCCGAGTCTGGGATCGTTTTGTTAGTTATGATGATACCTTACCTCTGGATAGAGTGACTTGAAAGTGTACTTTGATGACTGCTACTGAATCTCCACGACGAGGAGAACTAGATTTTTTTTCTTTTTGTTTTAAAAAAGTTGTGCCGAGTTTAGCCGCGTTTTGTTAGTTATAGAATATAATAGATATATAGAATAGACCTTACCTTCGGAATTGACGGACTGACTTCAAGGTGTACCTCGTTGACTGCTACTGGAACTCATTGACAAATAGAACTACAATTGACAATTTGTTTTTTAATTTCTTCACTATTATAGGGCATTGTGTGTCGTACACTTTTGGATTTTCCAAACTTTTATTAATTGTAGTCTGACATAAAGATATCATTTTTTGGAAGTATAGTTATAAGGTTATTAGTGAAAACTTGTGTGTATTTAAACTACTTAAAAAATTAATTATCATCATGTTATACGTAATTTTTAATGTTATTAATGCATGTACAATTATATTTACCAATAGTTTATTTATTTCAACTAGAACTACGTCAAAACAATGGGTGACAGTTTTTAGAGAACTTTTAGTTATTAGTGATCGATGTATGCCTATAAACTTTGCGTAAGTGGAAGCATTCATTTGACAAAGTTTTAACAAACAAAAATTTTACTTTTATATTAAATTATAATATATGTATTATATTTTATCAAATCATATTATAAATAAATATATGAGTTCATTTACTTGCTTTGTCTATTGTATACATTTTAAGACAATAGTTTTCAACAATCTTGTTATATATTGATTTTAAACAAATCAAGCAGTCAATAATTGAATAAATATTATAGTATCTAATATTTATTTATAATCGGAATATTTTCATTAAAAAATATTTTTAAGATTCAGTATATATATATATATATATATATATATATATATATATATATATATATATATATATATATATATATAATATTGTTATACTGTAAGTCATCTCCGTATAAGGTAAGTGATACTAGTAAAATAAAATTGTTTTTCCTCATTATTTATTGATATAAGACCACGCAAAATTTAAATGACAATAAGAGTATATTTTGATCTTTCCACAGATGGTTTGATAGAATTTGGAAAGGAGGGTGAGGCTCTACCTCTGCTAAGTTACTATGACGTCAATCCACTGCCAATTAAATATTTTAGTTTTGCCGCGTGGAATGGCGTTGAAGCCAAATTTTTATATGACTGTCCAACGGCAGGGGATAATGGCACTGATGGTAATTTTTTTTTAAGTAACCTCTTAAATATCACTAAAGAAGTATGGATAAGATCTGATTAGTGTGTCAGCATTACAGATAGTAAACTTATATCATAGTCGATGATGGCGAGGTAAAATTAAGGGTATATCGGCAACCCTACCCCCCCAGTTTGTGCAGTATAAGATTCACTGTAGGCGCTGTGCGCAAGATATTCCACCTAAGTAATTCAAGGAGTGCTAAGACTTGTTGAAAGACAGAATCATGATTCTGTCTGTTGTAGTAACTCTTCTTATTCAGGCAATATGATCATGTTACTGTGGGGCTGCTCCGTGTTACAATAGTTTTGCTGTTGGTTTGCACATTTTGGTGTTTTTATTTTACAGGAGAGGGGGCAAATGAGCATGCGGCTCTCCTGATGGTAAGTAACTACCGCCGCCCATGAACAACTATATAACCAGGAGAATTGCAGATGCAGTGCCGGCCTTTGAAAAAGGAGTAGACTCTTTTAAAGGTCCTAAAGTCGTATCGCTCCAAAAAATCTCTAGTGGTAGTCGATTCCATTAGGAAGTTATGCGAGGAAGAAAACCTCTTGTAAATCTCACAGTGGTGAATTGCCAACTATCCAAAAGTTATAGAGTTTTGTCGCGATGTGTCATGGAGAAATTGAGCGGCTGGAATTAGTCCGAACAATAAATTAATTACGTCCTTTACATTACACTACTGTGTGATTGTGACGAGAACATATTACGGTATGGTGGAACTGTAATTGTTCTATACTGAATATTTAGTGCAGTGTGGCAGTACGCTGTTTTATTGCTGATAATGATCAATTCCGTAAGCAAGAGAGCAAGTTGAACATCCGCTCTCACACTATTATTATTTTTAATAATTAACCCTCCAATGTATTTCCCACATCTGAAGTGGGATCTTGTGATGAAGCACCGACAAGTATTATACTATAGAATTCATTTTTTTTATATATCTATAAAATAAAAAATCTCGGTTTTAATGTTATCATTTAATTGACGAAACTTTTATATTCATAAGGTACCGAAAAAAAGAGTCATCACCTTATTTAAAATATCAGCGTATCTATCACAGGAAAAAATCGAAAAACTTTCTTGTATCTGATAAATAGTACATTTTCAAATGTAATTGGAAAAATTGACGGAAACCAAGTAGTGCAAAAAATTTCGTACTGCAATCAAAACTTGGCGAAAAAAAAATAACTAAGCAAAATAATTATGACATATTTTAAATTTATTTATTTAAACTTTTCAAAGAAACGTATTTATCGCGGACTTGATAAACTATTTATACTAACTTATTATATTATATATGACCATTTACTTTACTGATAATGAAGATGACGACAATATTTGTCTTCAAATAAAAACAAAAAAAATATTTGCGTGTTTGTTGTGATAAATGATATTTATCAAGTTTTTGTACGAGTAAATAAAAAAAGTAGGAAAATTTAAATCCATAAATACTGAAACACGAAATATCTTAACGTAGTGACTGTTGAATATAAATTATTTTTAATATCAATTTTACTCAATCTTATTTGTTTTTAGTTTCGACTTCTGAATCCGAAGTAGTGGAACAGACATTATCAAATTCCGACATTTTGAAGAAGACATTATTAATGGGAAGAATGCCACAACTACCACCAGCCCAGGCGGTCAATGTAAAGTTAGGTGTTAAAGTCACCAGCATATTGTATAATGCCTTCGATTCTAAACTGACAACAGGATTGGCTGTTTACACGGTATTGCTTACGATTATATATAATAATTAGATATCGATATTTATCGGAACTTACTTGCAATATGAAGTTTTGATCATCTCGTGAAGTCAACAACATTTATTAGAAATGTGCTCCTGAGTTATATAGTTTCATTTGTTAGTGATAATTTTAAAGCAGCGAGTAATTTAAAAATTCATTTTTACAAAAATAGAAAGTCCAGGCAGTTTATAAATCAAAATCCAATATACACTTCATCCCCGTTATGGGTAATTTTTTGATAACGTTTGATTAAATTAAAAATAGTTTTTAACATTACTTGATAATGGATGAAAATCTTAAAAAATCTGCAACTCTAGATAATAAATTCAAATATTTTGGGGATTTTTTTTTATAGTTGTATAATTGAGGGTGAGAAATGGGTTTACCTGATGGTTAGTGGACGCATCAATGCTCGATCAAGAAGGAAAATGCAAGTGCGTTATTACCTCTAAAGAGATGGATTGCCTTGTTATCAGCAAAAATGGTATTCGTTTCTCGTCACTCACTATACAAAACTAAGCCCCATTATTCTGCTAACCTAATACAGGTTGGCATCCTAAACGATCGTGGGTGAATTGATCCATTCGTAGTTTAGGCATAACAAAGTTGCAACGTGCTCTACTACTTAAATGGTATAATATGTGCTGGGACTGGTGCACCATTAACTAACATAGACGGACTTTTTTCCTGGATCTTTTCACTTTTAAAAGGGAGGCTCGAATCCGCCAGTGAGACTAGGAAAGTGGTATAACTTTTATGATATTCTTGTGGACATTGGTGATTAAAAAACACAGGGATAATTAAAGTGAAGCAGGTAAAATATATGCGAAAGAATTAACTTCATCATTCATCATCATTACAGCCCTTCACAAGTCCACTGCTGAACATAGGCCTCCCCCAAAGAATGCCACAAAGCACGGTCCTGAGCCACCTGCATTAAGATTAACTAATTATTAATTAACTTATTAATTAATAATTAATAAGTTAATTAATAATTAGTTTTAGATTAACTTATTAATTAAGAATTAACTTGGCACATCCTAATTGAACGTCTAGCAAAGAAGAAATGGCAATGCTTATAGTTAAGCAGCTCCTTCAACTCATTGATGATGAATGAATTAGCGTGAAACTATCTGTAATTAAACTATCTTAAAAAAATAATTATCGCTGCTAAAGCATCACACTGGTTGTAGTGATATTCGTCTTGCTAAACCTGCATAACTGTTTGCACTAAAAATCTATTATTAATTATTATACTATTCTTATCGTTTTTATCATCATGATACTCAATCCGTTAATAATTCACTTATTATGTGACCAGCGGCGAAGGAAAACTTTACTAGGAAACCTGCATGTCTAAGGAATAAAAATATCTCAAAGATGAGAAAAAACTTTGACTAATTTTATTTATTTATTTTATTTATAGGAGAGGGGGCAAACGAGCATGCGGCTCACCTGATGGTAAGTGACTACCGCCGCCCATGAACAACCGCAACACCAGGGGAATTGCAGATGCGTTGCCGGCCTTTTAAAAAGGAGAAGGCTCTTTTCTTGAAGGTCCCTAAGTCGTATCGGTCCGGAAAAATCCCTGGTGGTAAACTATTCCACAAGGAAGTTGTGCGAGGAAGAAAACATCTTCTAAATCGCACAGTGGTGGACCGCCAATCATCCAGATGGTGTGGATGGTATCGGGAGTTCTGCCGCGATGTGCGTTCGTGAAATTTGGCGGCTGGGATTAATCCGAACAATTCCTCAGAGCACTCCCCATGGTAGATGCGAAAGAAAATGCAAAGAGATGCAACATCTCTTCGCAGTGCCAATGAATCGAGCCGATCGGAAAGGGCTCGGTCGTCGACGATTCGAGCCGCTCTGCGCTGGATGCGGTCAAGTGGAAGGAGCTGGCACTGGGGAGCCCCTGCCCAGAGATGGGAACAGTATTCCATGTGAGGCCGAACCTGCGCCTTGTAAAGTTGCAGGCGGTGTGCCGGCATGAAATACTGTCCCGCTCTGCTGAGCACGCCAAGCTTTTTAGAGGCCAATTTGGCCTTCTCTTCCAAGTGACCACGAAACTGCACGTCACTCGATATGTCGACTCCGAGGATACCGATACTGGCTGAGGCAAGAAGGGGAGTGCCTTGAAACTGAGGAGATACGACAAAGGGGTTCTTTTTAGCGGTAAACGCGCAAACTTGTGTCTTCTGAGGATTAAACTGGACTAGATTTAGTCGCCCCCAATCCGAGACTTTGTCCAGCAAAGACTCGACTTCAGACACAAGTTTGTTCCGGTACTCGGCGACGTTTTCCCGAGAAATATTGGCCCGGCCGGTGTATAGAGCATCACCAGTGCTGTCATCCGCATAGCAATGAATGTTACCAGTTAGCAACATATCATTGATATGCAGAAGAAACAGCGTTGGTGATAGCACACAGCCTTGTGGAACACCAGCGTTAATAGGCTTGTAGTCAGAACATGCACCGTCTACAACGACCTTGATGCTCCGATCTGCAAGAAAGCTGGTGATCCAATTGCACAATTTCTCGGGAAGCCCATAGGAAGGCAGCTTTGAAAGAAGCGCTTTGTGCCAAACCCGATCAAAGGCCTTCGCAATGTCCAGACTAACGGCCAACGCCTCCCCCTTGGACTCTACTGCCTCCGCCCATCTATGGGTCAGGTAGACAAGAAGATCACCAGCTGATCGACACCGACGAAAACCGTATTGGCGGTCACTAATCAGCTGGTGATCCTCAAGGTACCGGATGAGCTGGCAGTTAATAATGGATTCCATTATTTTGGAGAACAAGGAGGTGATCGCGATAGGCCTATAGTTGGACGGGTCTGAGCGGTCGCCTTTTTTAGGGATCGGGTGGACAAAAGCTGTCTTCCATGAATTCGGGACTACGCCTTGGGAGTAGGAGTACCGGAAAAGACGCGTTAGGACCGGTGCCAACTCCGGAGCACACGTCCTCAGCACTATTGGGGGGATTCCGTCAGGCCCACTCGACTTCTGGATGTCCAGGGAGAGCAGTGCTTTGCGAACCGAGCGCTGTGAGAACAGCACATCCGGCATGGAGCACTCACACCGCGGGATGGTCGGCGGTGTTTTCCCCCCGTCATCAAGAGTCGAGTTGGACGCAAAAAGGGAGCCTAAAAGGTCGGCTTTGTCTTTTGCGTCATGGGCCAGTGAGTCATCCTCCCTGTGCAGAGATGGTAGTGATGGCTTACAGAAATTCCCTTGGACAGCCTTGGCGAGAGACCAGAATGCACGGGTTCCCGAAGGAAGGCGAACTAGTTTCTCGCCAATTCTGCCTATGTGCTCTGACTTTGCCTTGGCAATAACTCTTTTGAAGGACCTGGAGGCGAAGTTATACTTCTTTTTAAGTGTGCTGGTGTTTACATCCCGAGTCACCGAAGCTGCAGCCCAGGCTTGATAACACTCCTGCTTACTGCGCAATGCAGTCTTACAGGAGCGACCAAACCAAGGCTGAGATCTGCCTCCGATGGGTACCACAGATGATGGAATAAATAGTTCCATTCCCTGTAGCACCACATCAGTGACAGAGTCAGCAACAGCACTGGGATCATCCGGCGAGAAGCAAACCCGCCCCCATGGGTAGGATGCAAAGAAAGACCGCATTCCGTCCCAATCCGCCGACCTGTAATGCCAAACACGGCGGCAACCTGCAGAACGCAACCGCGAAGGGAGCGTGAGTGGCACCATACTCCGGATCAGACAATGGTCCGAAGAGCCGAGAGGGGCATCGACGGAAACCTGATATCCGTCCGGATGAGAGGTCAGCAGAAGGTCCAACAGGGAAGGTGTATGATCCTCCACATCTGGAATCCGCGTAGGCGAAGTAACCAGTTGTGTCAGACCATATGCCAAGGCAAAGTCATAAACAGATCTCCCCGCATGATCGGTTAAACGTGAACCAAGCCATTCGGCATGGTGGGCGTTAAAATCGCCAAGGATCACGATCTCTGCGGATGGGACCTGTTGTAGCAAGGAATCTGTAGCCATTTGGAGAAAAAACTTTGACTAAAACTCTCTCAGAAATGAGAGGAGGTCTGTGCCCAGCGGTGAGATATATATAGGCTGTAACTTTATTTTTTTTAATAATCCACTGGTGGACATTGATCTCCCCAGCAGTGAGAGTAGGAGGAGTTACCGCAATCGTTAACGCTTTTTAAGTTGGACACACATCTTCTACGGTGTACTCCGTCACGACTGGGTATTTCATGTGTGCCATGTAAAAGATGTGATATCACCATCTATTAGAGATCATGAGATCTTGTAGTTCTCTTCTTCTTGTAGTTATTTTATTGCTCACGTGATTATAAAGATTGATGAATTCACTGGAAAAAGTTCAATGATAAAAAATAATAAGGAAAAACTTAAGTGCTCAGAACGGTTGCTGTATCATGTGGGTTCGACTCTGCACCAATAAATTCTTAAATGCAATTTATATGCTACTGCAGGGCGACCTTGTGATTCACCAGTAACTCACAAGTAGACTATTTTCCTTTAATAGTACAATTTAACCTATAAAATATATACACAAGTAAAAAAGTCTAAATAAGCTAATTACTTCCACGCATTGTTATCTTTGAAATAGGTCATTTAATTTATAATATCCTTTATAATATTTTGCCACTCTTATTCTATAAAAAATGCAAAGGAAAATCAGTAATTTTACAAGAATTTTGTTTTAAATAGTTGTTAATCAACCACAATCACCAGTGCCACTGTTATTTTTTCATTTTCTTCTTTGTACAATATTATTTACTTCTTTTTTACTTCAAACTATATTTTACTTCTATTTTTAATGAACTTCGTTTACAGATTTACAAAGTCATTTTTTGTAAAACAGAATTATAAGATTAAGGTCCATTATCATAAAAATATCAGCGCTGTTTTTATTACAGAGTTGGACGGATGACAGTATGGCTTGGAATCCGAGCAAATTTAATGGAACTACGAATCTAACATTTCGTCAGGGACAAATTTGGAGGCCGACGTTCTTCGTTTTTAAGTAATGTTCACTTTATTTATTGGGTCGTATTTTTCAGTAGCATTTTTTACCAGTATTTGTTTATTCGTCATTTTATTTTGGGAGAAATCGAGGCTTACTGAAATGTTGCAGGCTGGTAAAAAAAATTAGTTGTCACTGAGTGAAAACAAAATTTAGTAAAACCGTTCTCAAACTATACGGATATGTGTTTAAAATTATTTTTAATCTCTAATATGCAGGTATTCTTATGATGTTCTTCTTCACGCGCGAACACCTGGTTAAAATGATTTTAGTGAGAATGATTTTAGCACTTAAAATAGTAAAAATGATTTTAGTGATGCCGGAAACAAACGCAAGTTTTTTTATGGGTAGTAGTGATAAGTGGTTGCTGCGGTACATAGACATCTACATCTATACTCTATTGCAAATCAAAATGCAGATGCGTTGTCACCCGTAAGGACTAAGATGGAATGCCTCATTTCCAGTAAAAAGGGTCTCCGGTTCTCTACACTCACCATACGAAACACAGCAGCGTTAAGTTGCTATTTTACGCTGGTATTCTCTGAGAGCGTGGTCCTTCCCCGGTCGAGCCGATCCACTCGTGTTACAACTACTAACTTACTTGTTCACTGTGACATTTTTTGTTGCAATTCTATCTATATTCTATACAGTATAGTCATATATAGTCCATAACATATATTATATATGTTAAGGACCAAGTGATTAATAGAGCATTATTCATAATGTACACACAGTCTGAAAATCATATAATGCGTAGGAAAATAATTGAAATGTCTCGGGCTTTATGAAAAAGTTCGTTACATATTGGACAGAGTTATAAAAAAGTTAAGAAAAGAGAAAAATATTTTTATTATATTTGTAGGACTTCTTTTATGCTTAGGAGTGCGTCTAGTTAGGTATAATCCTCTTACCTTCTTCAGCCATCTAAATTCAGCGTTTACACTGCTTGTCTAAAGGGTATAAAAAGCCAATGCATTTACAAATTGTGAGGCTTGTCAATTTTATACTCACAGTTGATCACGCTTCGGTGGACTTTAAGTTTATTTGTCACTACAGTTTTATAAAAAAAGTTACATTTCGAATTTAGTATTTATATTTGTTGATTTTAACGTATTATATGCAAAATTATATTATGTTTTAGTTCTAATGAATTGGGTATGCTGGACACAAAAAATCCCGACTTGATCTGGATGGTGTATAGTGGCGAAGCCGTTTTTCATTTTCAAACAACAATAAACACCTGGTGCGTTGACTACACTACTACAATGAATAGGTATGATACCAAAGGTAACACAATTATACAGAAAAGCTTACTTACTGATTTCCAACCATTTTATTCTTTCGTTATGATTACTGTTACACTGTTACAGCCAATTAAAGTCCACTGCTGAACATAGGCCTCTCCCATAGATAGCCTCACAGGACGGATGTTTTTCATATTAGCCACTCTTGGCAAGCAGGTAGGCAACCTTAGTTTTTATTTTTATATCGTTATTAGAAAGAACGTTCTCTCTTGTACCTAGTTTTGCATTGAAAACTCCCATTAACACCGTATAGTGGGTTTTAGAGGAATGCATGGCTTTAAAGATATCCTCATACATTTCCTCCATCGCCTTATCGGGATGTGCCAAGGTTGGTGCGTAAGCCTGCATGACCATCAAATAATACCCTTTGGTAATTCTTGAGTATAAGGTACGCAATTCTGCTCGACACACCCACAATAGTTTCAACGTTGTTAACAAGAGACTTGTGGACGATAAATCCGACACCTCCTTGGGACAGAAGGTCGCCGGTGATAGAACAAGTTGCCGGATTCGAGGATTACCGTGTATTCCCCCTTTCTTCGGATATCTGATAATCCTATAATATGTCAGCGTAACTTGTCTATCTCTTCCTATAGCTCCAGGCTCTTCTCGTCAGTCCTCAGTGTGCGTGGGTTGTATGTTGCCAGGTCGAATCATCTTAGGTGGCAACGGAACCTCCACCTGAGATTCTTAGCACCTCCTGCTCTACCGCTACCATAGTTGCCACCGTAGCCAGGAATAGCGGAGCGGCCGGGGACTTACGGGCTGTCTCTTCGTAACTTTCATTTCATGGGTGGATATTTGCTATAGTTGCCACGCTTGGTGAGCGGGTTGACAACCACAGTTTTTTTTATTGTAATCTTGCCTATTATTAGGAAAATGTATATGCCTGTGTCCTACTGTCGCCTCTTACGACACGCACGGGAATATATGAGATGTTGGATATCTTAACCGCCACTACATGGTAAATATTAGATTTTAATAATTTTTACAACAAAACATTAGTATTCTAATAGACTTTGTGATGAGGATAGGAGAAATATATTAAAAATTTAGACATTTTCCAGTAAAGCCGGTAAAAAGAACTGTCCATGGATGTTCCATTTAGGCTTTTCCCGAGCTATGACTGCCTTGTTGGTCTAGTGGTCGTAGGATTGACTACAGGTCAAGTGATCCCATCGTCAAGTCCCGGGTTGGGCCAAAATATGTTATTCATAGTACCAGCCCTGAGTAAAGATAGACAGCACAAAGTCTGGAGAGTACGTAAAGCCGTTGTTCCATCGCCTGCTTTGTCTCCGGTCATGTCAGATTGCTGTCCCGAGATCCACTAGAGAGAGGGAATAGAGACCGACCCTGTGCTTGCACTCACACTCGTGGACTTAATAGTCCACGAGTTAGTCCATGAAATATTCCCTGTCTGACGCAGATGGTTATATTCCGTTGAGAACTGTCTTGAAAAAAGAGGCTCTGTAGGACATTAAATAAGAACATGAGTTAGGGTATTTGACTCGCTCAACAGCCGATAACAGAACCATACCACACGTTTAAGCATTAAATACGCCTCGTCTGCGCTCTGTCTACTTGCTATTGATGTACTTGATTCTCCGTTGTCAGAGTTGAAAATAAACGTGGTTATTTAATTCAAAGAAATATATTTACTACGGAGGTTCCTAAAGAAGATAGTTCTTTAAAAATGCAGAAGTGAGTCGCAGATTCGGTAAGGGACGCCCTCGACGAAAGTTTATAGACTGTTTTGGCGATAATTTTAAAAATGGTACTCTTAACCGACGAGCATGCACACGTAGACTTAAGGAATTTCTATTGACCTTTACCAAACAGCTTAATAAACAAATAAATTTACTTTTTGAAGTTCATAAATTTTAGATGGCCTCGTGATGAGTACCAATGCTCTATAGTGATTCAGCCGTGGGAAACGCATGAAAAAATATTTCTTTCAGTCCCAAAGAAAGAACAAATGAACACCGTGAGTACTTATTATTTTTTTATCCTATATTATCCTTCATAATTTTAGTGATGCTAAGTTAGAAATTAAAAAATGATACAAAAATTTAATTGTGATACTATGTAATATTTAAAAAGTAAAATTTCAATTTTAAGGCTTCAATCAGTAACATAATCAGTATTTTTAAGGTATGCGGTTACAAAAGTTAAAAATTCTATGAAGATCAATAATTCCTTTGAAATAACATGAACTGTATTTTTTTATAGGATAAGGGTGACAAACGAACACACAGTCCACCCGACGGTAAGTGGTCGCTGTGGCCCATAGACATCTACATCTATCTTCGATTAAGAGTCCAAATGCAGATGCGTTGTCACCCATGAGGACTAAGATGGAATGCCTCGTTTCCAGTAAAAAGGGTCTCCGGTTCTTTACACTCACCATACGAAACACAGCAGAGTTAAGCTGTTATTTTACGTGAGAGCGTGGTTCTTCCCCGGTCGAGCCGACCCATTCGTGCTACAACCATAATATAGATGCAGCATGGCTCTACCACGTTGAAAAATCCCCAAATTTATCCCCTATATTTGAAATGCATGTTGAAGTACATAGATAGGTGTATTTAAATAAAATAAAAACAATCTTTAATATTTTTGTAAGAAATTACACTTACAAAGTTTCTGACAATCCAAATTAAGTACATATTTTTCGATAAAGTTGCTAACCATCATCTCTATGCAGAGATAAAATGAATTTGTAATAAAGTAATACGCGGTAGAGCCGTGCTGTAGCTATATTATAGTTGTAGTGCAAATGACTCGGCTCGAAAGGACCATTCTCTCAACATCATCTTAGTCCAATGGAGTGACAACGCGTTTAAATTTTGATTCATAATCGAGCCAACAGCATCAATTTACCATCAAGTGGTCTATGTGCTCGTTTGTCTATATCATACTATACAAAATTAAGTACTTTAGTTCACAGACATAGATGAGGTGATACAAAACGAATGGGATATGGACATCAAACAGAATGTTGTATCAGCATCCTCGTGGAGTAAAATTTATACAAGTTCCAATAATAGTGAAACTCAAAGCGATAGGCTGGTGATTAAAATTATTTTGAAAAGGCGAGCTTCGTCATACAACATCGTGTTTTATACACCGCTGTTTGGTGAGTTAGTAACAAAATACATTTTAAGAACATTATCATATTATATTATGATCTGTAGTGAATTATCATAAAATTAAAGCATGATGAGATATTTTTGAAACGAATTATTAAGCTGAAGTAGTTATTGGCCGGCCTTAGAGCTCGAAGAACCGATAACCGATAGGGAGGAAAGGTGCTTGTGGGACAACCTTGTAACAACCGGTAAGCAAAGTGTAGGGCAGCCCTCCACTAGATCGAGTGACGACTAAATATACTGGAAGTCGATGGATACAGGTGACTGAGGACCGCGATTTGTGGTGTTCCTTTGAGAGGAAACCCTAAATGTCTGAAAAATTAAAACTAAAGTCAGCCAGTATACATTAAAGTCAGACTTTTTTTGTTCCTTAACCCTCAAAATTGAGGTGAGAGATACAGCTGGGCATTGACATCTCCTGTTGTAAGGAGGTTTATCCCTAATTGTTACTCTTGGTAGGCCGATCTACGATCGCAGTACCAAATTGACGCTGCTTCCCATCACCGTTGTGGATATTTCATGTATGACGTTATGCCGCCATTGATCGGAAGCCATAAAATCTTTCTACTTATAAGTTTCTTACGGCAACCACGGGAATAAATGTAATGATCACTTACGCCGCCACCCTAAATATACTGAAATAAATATATTTGCCCATAATTCTACACTTTCAGTCAAATCAACTATTGTGAATAATAAAGTCGTGGACTTAGAAGTCGTGGGTTCACTATTCGATTACTGTGGAGAACTTCACTGCTTACATAAGAATTTTCAGACTTACTTGAAGAACTTGAAGTAAACAGGAGTGTCAGTAATAATAGTAGAATTCTGTGATTTTTAAATTATGATTGAAGATTTCATAATCGTTTCGAAATTAATGTAATATTTTTTTATATAAGCGCTACAAAATTGAAACGAAATCATCATGCAATACCGTTATTGTCTGCTGATGTTAGATATAAATAAAAAATCTGCTTAAAATAATTTAAAATAACTATTATTCCTGTTTTCAGTGCTAATAATGTTTGTGCTGATGTCATTTTGGACTGATTCGCTCAAAATGGACCGAGTATGGTTTTACGCAGGATGTACGATTGTCATTTGCATGGGGCTTTGCTACATTGACTATTTAATACCTTGTCACACTATTCCTTCTATATGTGAGTATCATACATTTTAAAACTATTACAAATATCAACGTATATATGTTACTGGTTACAAATTATATTTATTTTCAGTGATTCTTTATACATCGGTTCTTGTTGGTATACTCTTTGCATTGATATTAAATGTTTTACTGATGACATCGATGGCAGAAAAAATATGCAAGAAACCGTTTGTATATACACTCTTGATCCAGCGTTGGTTTAGAGGAATATTCTGTTTGCCCGTTATAAAGGTATTTTAAAATTAAACGCCTTCTTTACTTTCATTTCAACTGTATATTTATTTATAGTTTCTATTTTCAACAGAAGAGAAACACTTTAGACTATATTGGTAATAACTTCTTCATGATTAAGCAGATATAAAAAAACAACATAACATTTTATCCATGAGTATATTAATAACAATATATCATGCATCTATTATCGTTATATCACCAAAATATATTAAGAGGGATTTCATCTATACTTTGAACGTTAAAAGCTCACTCACAGTTGACAAAAAAGGTGTTGAATTTCTTACGGTGATTAATACTGCATCTTATAAGTTTTCATTAGTATATGTAGACCAGATTAGTATATGTAGAAAAAAAATTTGTGTGTGCTTAAAACATATGAAACTACTAGTTTTCAACTTTTCAGTCCCCAACTCCATCGCAATGTAACCACGAATAAATTAATAAATAAAAATAAATTAACATTTGTAGATAAACATGATTACATTTTATCTTTTTAAGTTAAATATATGAAAGAAATAAAATAAAAATAATATAATATTAGGTAACAACCTATTAACGTCCAACTATTGGACACAGCACTACGCGCATTGCGTTTTGACAGCATAATATTTTAAATTTATCATATACCCAGGCGTAATTCAGCACTAATTATTATTTCTATTAACCGAGTGGCGGCAACCGTATTCGGTTTGCTCGCACACTATGGAATTAAAAGCGAGCGTTTACTCTCTGAGCCTACAACGGATCATAAATGGCATAAAAAGAGAAGAAAGACAAATAACGGAATATGAATAACATAAATAAAAATCTGTAATAAATAGCATTATTTTAAGGGGAATATCACCTCATTACGTGCTGTGGGTGTCGTTAAAGCTGACTATGGAAAATGTCAAAAAATAATATGGCTTACAACAGAAGATGGTTTTTGTATGGGTATTACTGAAAGTTATTGGAAACTTGGACACTACAAACCTAATGAGTATATAAATACGATAAAATAAATCATTGCCACGTATAGGCGGCGTAGGTGGATCCACCACCCTATATCATGCCGAGGGTATTTTGAGTGGAGGCAGAGGGAAACTGAAAGAGGAGATGAATTTATACAAAAAATTGCGGCCGCTAACGCACCTGCTGGGAGAGGGATATTATTCAGCAGTAATTCAGCAGTGGACATGATCTGATAGGTTGTTATGAATGAAAAATAAAAATGCGGCAACTTTTCATTAAAAATCTTTACAGACTTGTAGAATCTACGAATCTTTCGGCGAAAGAAATTTAACGGCGGAAGAAGATGATGATTTGGGACCTGATAACACTCCAAGGTTAGGCAACATTGAACAAATGCAAGCTGATAATAATCAATATGATGAAAGGCGGGAAGTAGCTGAAGTTTTGGACAAGATTATGTTTATTGTATATTCTTTGGTTTTCGCCGTTATGCTGGTTTTACATTTTTAAATCAATAAATTGTAGGAAATTAAATTCTGTTTTATTTTAATATGTCAATTGTTTGAATATCTCTCGTCACACGACCAGCGTGGTAAATTTAGCTAAATTTTTGTGTGTGCCAGCTGACGTATTCTTAAAGTAGAATATCATTTGGTTGGGAACTTAAAATGTCTGTTCATAATAATCGCAAATTGTTTAAGGTGGTAGAGCTCATCGATTTTCGCCATCGGCCACTTAAATGGTCTGTCCTGGTAAGAATCAATGATCTTCAATATTTTTTTCAATTCTGTAAATAAAGCCATTTTCTATAGAAATTAATAAAATTGAAGTATACGTTTGAAATGTAAATAGATATAATCATTGTAAATAATAGCTTTTTATTAAATGCATGTGAAAGTGTAAAAAGTACTTATAACAAAAAACAATATTTTTTCTGTCTGTCTGTTTGTTTCGGCTAGTCTAAAATGATGACTGAACTAATTTTAACTGGACTTTCACTGGTAGATAGCTGATGTTATAAGTAGTGACTGCCAAAGTCACTACTTATAATATCAGCTCAGTCTGTTTGTTTCGGCTAGTCTAAAATGATGACTGAACTGATTTTAACTGGACTCTCACTGGTAGATAGCTGATGTTATAAGTAGTGACTTTGGCTTCTTCTATTTAAAAAAAATAATTCGAGTTCCGAGCAAAAAAATTAAATACCCATGAAATAAAGTCGTAATAAATACCACGCGGACAAAGTCGCTACTGAATTCCGTGTATCCGTTTGTTGTCGGAAGAGGTGACAAATGAAACCAAATACACTAAAGTTACGTTATCACAATAAATGCATTTGATTTTATTTGCTTATGGGAAATATGAGAAAAAAATAATTCCGAATTGAATACAAAACTTGAACCTGATAAGTGAGTGGCAATGTAGACAAGTCATAATTTTTTTTTTAATTTAGACTGTTAAAAGTCCAAAGTGAATTTGGAGTGTAACTAATCGTGCCATTTACCAGAAAGGACAGAACAACGTCTGCTGGAACTGCAAATTTTGTTAAAATATAAAGCTCCAGACGTCCTGATGAGATTATAAAGTAGTATAGTTACATTGGAAAATAGTTATGTAATTTATTAAAATATGTTAAAAGTATAATAACAGTCTTTCTAGTAAGACTACTGGGAATTTCTTCCCAAATAATCTCATCAAATAATTTTTTAAGTGAGATTATTGGGATTTTTTCAAAGTAGACCTAGTCGGTAAAACCACTTTTTATATCTTATGCTCTCCTAGTACTCGTACAATTCCTACTAAGGGGTGGGCAATTTAAGATGAATTTGAGTCGGCTATAAAAAAGAAACCAATATTTTTTTCAAGGTTATGAGTTTATTAGAAAGACTGAACCTTTTTATTAAGGAGTGGAAGACAAAATCATTCAAATGACTGCCACGGCTAACCTTACAATACCCCAATAGATCAGTCCGATTTTTCAGTACATTTTCGATTGTTTGGGCCTCTATTTCGTCAATAGCAACTTCAATTTCATGTTTCAAGTCGTCTATCGTCTCTGAATGGCTAGCGTAACACTTGTCCTTAACGTATCCTCACAAAAAAAGTCCAATGGAGTCAAATCGATCAATTGTTACGTTGGCTGTGTGACACATTGCGCCGTCCTGTTGAAACCAAATGTCGTCTATGTCATCCTCTTTAATATTGGGAAACAAAAAATTGCTTAGTATGATGCGGTAGCGATCGCCATTCACTGTAACGGCGTTATCTTGCTCATTTTCGAATAAAATGGCCTAATAATGCCGCCAATCCAAAATCCGCACCAGTTTGTGGATGCATTGGTTTCTCGACGATGACATGTGAATTGTTTGAGCCCCAGATATGAAAATTTTGCTTATTGATGTATCCTCGGAGGTGGAAATGAGCTTCATTTGAAAAGATGATTTTTCGGTTAAATGCTCATCTTCGATCAATCATGCTTCAGCTCTTGCAATAATTGAACTTTGTACATATTTATAGCGAGATCTTTATGAAAACTCGTCTCAAAGAAATGCGTGAAATGTTCAATTCTTGAGAACGACGATGACGTGATGTTGATGGTTGTTCACGCGCATTCTGAGCAACAGCAGCGATCTTTTCGGTTAAGCGAAATGGATGAGGACGTACATGGGTTGTTTTATCAAACAACGATTCAGTTTCACGAAATCGCTTCACAAATTGATCCACAAACTGCGTTTTGCCACATCCTTTTTATCAAAATTTTTTCGTAAATTTCTTACCGTTTGAGTAGAAGACTCACAAGTTTGGAAATAAGTTTTTAATATTTCGCAACATTGCAAGCACAAATCGACCGATTTCATAAATGTATAACATAATAATAACTTTCTGTTACTTCGGAAATGTCATCAAACCTTCCAACTTCAAAATAACCAAATTCTAATTCCAAATATTAAATGGCCCATCCTGTAATAATAAAAAAGCAAACATCAGTAAAATTAGGCCAAAAATATTTACATGAAATTCCTAGTTTTAAAAAATAAACTTAAGTAGGTATTGAGTAATGAATTTTTCATGGAATGCATAATGATTCATGGAGAGAAGAAAATTCCCAGTAGTTTTACTAGTAAGGCTATACCCCGACATTTCATACTCATACACACCGACCACGTGTGTAAAAAAATCAGTACTTTAAATTACAATCAACATTATTATGCTTCTTATCTATGTTACTCGCATAAGCTTCATTTTCGGAAAAAATTGTGAAAAGAAAATAAATTTACATGAAATGTTGTAAAAATCAGTACTGACTAATGAGGAATTATAACAGCTCGCTTTTTAAACCAAAGTCTGTATGTTTTTAACAATGGGCTCTTTGTTGTATAAATGTCTGACCTTGCGCTCTGGTGCTGGCCGGGCTTTGTAAAGGTTTTTTACAAAGATAACACTTTGTAAAAATAAAAAAAAGCTATAAGTCAAAACATTTGTTACAAATAAAAATAAATGTTTAATTGTAACATTGACTGGAGACAATTTAATACTTTTTTTCTTAGTCAATATTTGGATGTAAAACTAAGGTAATATAGTTACAGCATATATATTTGTGAGAGTGTTTTAGGGCAAGGAAATGTTCGTCGCGCTGTCGCAAAGCTTGTTGTCGGACTTCAGGTGTCTTCAAATTATTATTATTTTATTTGTCTGATATGCAGATTTTCTCATGATGATTTTTTCACTACGGAGCACGGAGTTAACCAACACTTAAAATTGCAAATAACAAATTTCGTTGGTGCTGACGAGGATCGACTCCAGGTTGAAATTTACAGCGACTGCTTAGCTCTTGAGGCATTGACTTACAACCGCCTTTGATATCAATGGTATCTATGGTATCCTTTTGCACATGCTCATCACGCTGGGCCTACCTGAGGATATTGATCTCTTTTTATGTAAAATTAAAATGACAAACGAATTTACAGACCACCTGATGAACTTGACGGTCCCGTTTTGCAGTAGATTAGCAATAAGTTGCAGCACTAAGGGCCACGGGTTCGAATCCCACATGAAACAAGTATTTGTATGGCCTACAAATTGTTAACAGTGTAGAGGTAAAGTTTTTTTATTTTTTTATTTAAGAAACCTGCAGTCGACTTCAAACAAAGAAGGCTATATATGCATTGTTATGTCTGAGGAATTAGATGGAATGTCTTCACAATCTGTAATTGTACTTACTCTTTTTACCCTTCAGACCAGGGCAGAGCAGTGCAAGCCCTGCAAGCTTTCCCACAAAAGAAAACTGAAACAGAAAATGGGTTTAAGAATTTTCCTGATAACAGTTTAAAATACTAAAAATAACTGCAGTTTTCAGGTGCAAATGTGCAGATGCCCGCTCGTCAAGCGTGGTAATTATGGCAAGTATCGTTGCCTCGTAGGGAAACCAATTATTGGTGTATGCATTTGAAATAATAAGTTTTATTTCTTTTAAAAGGAGAGTAGGAGATGGGCAGCAGCATCTTCTTGATAACAACAAACTGCGGTTGCCAACCCGCTCGCCAAGCGTGGCAACTATGGCAAATACCCCCTATGATGGGAGTAACAAAGAAACGGCCCCCAGTCCCCGGCGGCCCCGCTAAACGTTAAGTTGGAGAGGTCTATTCTAATGAAGTCTACGCTCCGTCCCTCTCGTGCTCTGTTCCAAAGTTCCGAAACCTTTCAGCTTGAGTTACAAAACCATTTTCAGTGCCTAGAAGACTGCAATGAAGTGGACGAAATGAATGACAAGCTCGTGGAAACTGTCCATGTGGTCGGAGCTAAGTTCTGCAAGACCTCCCGCAGAAGTACACAAAAACTATCCGATCACACTCTCAATCTCATGGCTGTTAGACGGGAGATGAAGCTACATTCTTCAACAGATTTGACAGCATACAGGCAACTAAATAGACAGATCTCCAAATGCATGCGGCGGGACTTACGCAACTTCAATACAGCTTGTATTGAAGAAGCGATCGAGCGGAACCAAGGCTCCAAAGTCTTTGCCAGAGATCTGTCTGCCAGAAAGAGCCAACTGTCAAAGCTGAAGACGGAATGTGGCAGCATCGTATCCGGGACACCTGAGATTTTGAGTGAGATTGAGAGGTTCTATGGGCAGCTGTACACGTCATCGTTGGAGCCACACGCAAGTGTGAGTAACGATCCAAGAGCGAGTCTTATCCGACACTATTCCGGAGATATCCCGGACGTTAGTCTGAGCGAGATTAGAATGGCTCTCCAGCACCTTAAAAACGGCAAGGCCCCAGGCGAGGATGGAATTACAACAAAGCTTCTGAAAGCGGGTGGAAGACCGGTACTTGAAGTCCTTCAGAAGCTCTTTAATTCCGTCCTCCATGGTGGCATTACACCGGAGGGGTGGAGCAGAAGTGTGGTGGTCTTGTTCTTCAAGAAAGGTGACAACGCTCTCTTGAAGAACTATAGACCGATTTCCCTTCTGAGCCACGTTTACGTGCTGTTTTCGAGAGTCATTACGAATCGTCTCGCGCGCAGACTTGACGACTCCCGAACAAGCTGGTTTCCGAAAAGGCTTTGGCACCATAGACCACATACATACCCTTCGGCAAATTGTACAGAAGTTCGAAGAGTACAATTTGCCACTATATCTGGCGTATGTGGACTATGAGAAAGCCTTTGATTCCGTCGAAATTTGGGCGGTGCTGCAGTCCCTTCAGTGGTGCCAAGTTGACTGTCGGTATATCGAAGTGCTGAAGTGTTTGTGCAGTAGAGCTACGATGGCTATCCGAGTACAGAACCAGAGTACGAAACCTATCCAATTGCAGAGAGGTGTAAGACAGGCTGATATTTTATCCCCGAAATTCTTCACCGCTGCATTGGAAGACG
Organism: Parnassius mnemosyne; assembly: GCA_963668995.1. Taxonomy (NCBI): domain Eukaryota; kingdom Metazoa; phylum Arthropoda; class Insecta; order Lepidoptera; family Papilionidae; genus Parnassius; species Parnassius mnemosyne. The sequence continues at coordinate 24,337,070 of CAVLGL010000084.1, forward strand.
TTTTTAAGCTTCTGGACTGGAAAAGATACGATATTACCATCATGGCGAGTACATTACTCACCTTCGATTTGCTGACGATATAGTCCTTATGGCAGAATCGCTGGAGGAGCTATGCACCGTGCTCAATGACCTCAATAGTGTCTCCCAACGAATAGGTCTTAGGATGAACATGGACAAAACAAAGATCACGTTTAATGTCCATGTCACACCTGCGCCCGTGGTTGTTGGGAGCATTAAGCTCGAAGTTGCTGACGAGTATGTTTACCTGGGACAAATAGTCCGAATAGGAGGTCAACCTACGGATTCAACTCGGCTGTGCAGCGTTCGGGAAACTACGACACATCTTCTCGTCAGACATACCTCAAAACCTTAAAACGAAATTGTATAACCAGTGCGTGTTGCCAGTGATGACTTACGGATCTGAGACGTGGTCCTTCACTGTTGGCCGTATGAGGAAGCTCAAGGTCGCTCAGCGAGCTATGGAGAAGGCTATGCTCGGGTTTACTCTGCGTGATAAACTTAGAAATGAGTATATTCGCAGTAGAACCCGAGTAACCGATATAGCCCAACAGATTTGTAAGCTGAAGTGGCAGTGGGCCGGCCATATAGCTCGAAGAACCGACAACCGATGGGGAAGAAAGGTTCTTAAGTGGCAGCCTCGTACCGGTAGGCGAAGTGTAGGGCGACACCCCACGAGATGGAGTGACGACCTGGTAAGACATGCAGGAAGTCGATGAATGCAAGTGGAATGATGAAATGATGATGATGATTTCTTTTACATTCAAAATTTATTCACGTCTTTGTTTTATTCTCTTCATTCTTAGACATTTTAGGGGCCACACAGGGGCTTCTTATCATAAGGAGTATAAGTAAATCGGTGGCTTACTCAATTCTACTGCATGTTCTTTTTTACGTGTTACCTGATTTTTTTTCTGAAAGCTGGTATTTCTGATGTGGTCCCATATAAATTTCATCAAGGTCTGACCAGTAGTTTTTGAGTTATTTTTAATAATTTATATTGAAGTCGGTTGCAATTTTAAATTATTGAGCGTTAGTTACTTGGCAACAGCTGCCAGGGGTAGTGGACCAATTAGTGAAGAAATCTAGAGCAATATCCTAAAATAGCGATTGCTTCGGCAATGTGGCTTCTTATTGCTCCATGAATTTAATACATGAACTGATTTTCAGTGCGTGTGGAAATTTTAGACATTTTTTCTTATACATATGACTATGTCTCGCATCCGCTAATGTACGGGATTCAGCCGACCACTTCTAAATAAAACCGTGTCAAAATTGATTTGGGGTTGTTGTGAGGGCCTTTTATAGGGATGTAGCGAAGCGCCGACGCAAGGGGCCTTGCCACTTAGGCGGCCGTTCTTAACGTCCTGCCTTGCTACGCGCCAACTAGCTACCTAGAGGCACTATGCCGACTACTACGTATTAAAACGATTATTCTGACATTCACTTATTTTATTTTAATTATATACCTACAATAAACGAACTGATATATTTATCTACCATACTATATCCATACCAAGCCTAACCGCTAAAATAAACCCTAAGGGTCACATTTTTTATGTTTTAAAATAATTCACTCTAAGCCGCTGCCGCAAGAAAAACTCGTTTATGGCCACCAATAGTTGTTTAATATAAATTGCTGGTGTATGAATATATTGCCTAATTTATTATCTTTATTTAGTCCACATCGCTTGGTATGGTATGCTCTGTATGGTATGTTGGTATCGTAAAATATTGCATGATGTTGTCGCGACGTCATAATTGACAAATATTGCACAGAACTCAGCAATGTGTGTTGCCCATGTAACTGCACTTTAGATTCAAAAAAAGAAGTCAGTTGTCAACAAAAAACATTTTTGGTTAAGCCATTATGGTTTTAGAGAAAAGATAATTTTACTTTAAAAAGTTATATAATGATGTTTAAATAAATAATTGTCCCATACTTTGCCTACCGGTCGACGGTTCTTTGAGCTATATGGCTGGCCCACCACTTTGCCACATTGGGCGACCCCTCGCTGGTGGAGTGACGACCTGTTAAGACATGCAGGAAGTCGATGGATGCAGGTGGCTTGGGACCGTGCTTTGTGGTCTATGTTCACCAGTGGACTTGTGAGTAGCTGCAATGATGATGATGATGAAATAGTTGTCAATAAAATTAATGGTGTGAAATTTTATGTTGGTAGGAGATAAGATAGGAGTCTTAAATCGTATAGGTAATAGCAAAAAATTTCATAAAATTAATAATTTAAAAGAATACAATTTTTTCGAATTTGAAAAAACTGCCGTCCAAATGTTTTACATTTTTCTGCTGTAGCTTTCATCAAAAAAGCGCTTTAAAATTCAATATGCATCTACCGTAGTTAAAAAATTCAATACTATTGAAGCACTGCCATGTCCACTTGTTAGGACGATCGTTAAGCCAAACAATTTTCAACAAACTCCCGTACTATGAACTCACATACAGTTTAAGTAAATTAGAAAAAATGAGTGATATTGGTGCACACCCTAAGCTGATTACGAAGAAGCAGTTTTATTAGGTAAAAAATAAGGCGTAATTTACTAGGGCGCTAAGCTTGGCTATGCAAGCACCACTTATTTACAGAATAAAATTGGATATAATATTCTTAATAAATAATAGACCAAGTGCCACAAACACTTACTTGTTACTTCTTACAAAATAAATAAATAGATTGTAAAAATAAATATTTGAATTATTTGGTGCCTTTCGTCTTTATTTGACTGACTGGCTTTAAGATTTTAAATTGATTACGCTCTCTTCTCTCCATATCCATATTAATGAATTAACATAAATATAACTGAATTTATTAAAAAAAAATCTATATTTATACACATACTAATAAAAAGTGATTTATAACTAAATATATATAAAAAATATATTTATACACATACTAATAAAAAGCGAAAGTACTCAGTCACTCTGAATGGCTGTTACCTTTTTATGCCTGCTGAACAGATTTCAATAAGGCAAGATGATTGACTGATTGCACTCTACGGATTTTAGGAACTTTTACAAAAATAGTTTAAGGAAATTTCCTGATTCTCACGGGAATATTTGATTTAATATGAGCGGAATCAAGGGGGTGCAAAGCTAGTAAAATATACGAGTGTAAAGATTGTATATGGTATATTCCTGGGCTGGGCAGGCACAGGCAGGACAGGCCGGGGTACATTCATAGTTAGCCTAGGGCAAGCTAATTGAAGTCTCACAGCATCTATTTTTTTTGTTAAAACTATGGTTTATAGCTATGCTAGGATCTAATAGGTGGCGCTGTAGTCAAGTTATTGACAAATTCTATATTTAGACCAAAACGACTCATATTCACAATAAAAACGTATTATTAACTCCTTGCCACTAAACTGCTACTAATACTATAAGAAATAAAATCACAAAATTTGGACCCAATAGATAAAAGGTACTGTAAATAGGGCGGAATTAATTCAAAGTGAAACTGATCGCACATCCTACGGGAATGAGCAGAATAATATCTGCCGAGTCTGCTAGTTTGATAATACATAAACTCTCACACCTGTTACCTAGAGGACAGAGACTACAGACTAATATTAGACAAGATCCCAACACGCCTCTCTCAATTCTTCCTCATCCATATACTTATGCATACATGTTGGTCGATTAATGGTACTCCCAATTCGGCAAATCTTCATTATATCGCCAATTTGTACGATAAACTTACTTCTAAGGCGTTCCTAACTGACTCTGCCACTCTTTTCTACAGTATACATTTGATGTATCACTACTTTCTCTTTCAGCTATTTTTACAACAATTTTGTAATCTTAAAAAGAAAGAAAGATAACGACAATATATTTATAGGAAAATCTTGGATATGTTAGTATGTGTATTAAAAATAATGCAGCAAATTACAACGAATGACAATAGACTAAGCAGGTGGGTAGTCTAGCGCTTTATCACTTTCCTCGCGCTATTGACGTTGCTCCCCATCAGGTAAGCATGGCATTGGGAGAAGGTTAGTATATTTTCTATAAGATTAATATATTCTCTAAGCCGTGGCAGACTAGGTGCTAAACACCCGCTGTAAATATCATAGTACGCGTGCAACCTGGGTTCGACGCCACTGGTACCAATGAAATTGTTAATTGCAGTGTTAAGTGATGATTTACCTTGTGCTAAGCGGCGAAGGAAAATATCCTGAAGAAACCTGCATATTGAAGAAATTAAAATAAATATATATACCTAGTCGGGTCATAAATTCTGTCACATGTTTAATATAAAATAATTGAAACAAGTTTATTCATTATGTAAACATTTATACCGAAATTAACTTAACAAAACATAGATTCTTATGACACTAAAGTTTATTCAAAATGACCTCCGTGATTTTGAATACAGGCCTTCAATCTGCGCGGCCAGTCGTCTATCGCAGCACGAACGAGGTCTATATCAATATCGGCGGCTGCCTTTATCAAGGATGTCTTGAGTGACTCCAAATTGGGACGAGGCTTTGAGCACGCCTTTTCCTCCAAGTGTTGCCATATCTTGTAATCTAACGGTTTCAAATCTGGACTGGAGGAGGGCCAGTCTTCGTGCCGGATTAAGTCGATTTCACGGGCCGCCAGCCAGTCTTGTGTGCTCTTCGCTCTATGAGCTGGCGCCGAATCTTGTTGGAATACCCAGTGCCTGTTATTGAACATGGTATGAGAAACAGGTTCCACAAGGTTCGTCAGGACTGTATTTTGATACACAACTGCATTCGTTTTTACACCTTTCTCACAAAAATGTACCTCTGTTAAGCCCCAATAAGAAACTCCCAACCATACCATGAGCGAGGATGGAAAATGACCTCGTTGAACACGCGGAACACGGTTGCTCGCTTTTTCACTACTGTGTGCGTACACCTTATCATTTTGTTTGTTGTAGCTCTCTTCTACGGTAAAAACTTATTCATCCGAAAAAAGAATTTCCCGATACTTTTTTCCCGCGTACCGCTTCAACAAAACGCGGCATCTCTTCAGTCTCACGTCCATTAGACGAGCATTCAAGCGATGTCCTGTTTTTCTTCGATATGCCCGAAGTCCTAAGTCTTCATTTAACACCCTTTTCACCCGCTTAACCCCATCTGAAGGGCCAACAGTTTCTGCTTAAGTTTGGGACTTCTTTGAATTCGCGTCTTCACAGCTTTTATCACTGCTGGAGTCCTAACAGACCGAGGGCGACCACTTCTCGACGTGTCATCTATACTAGAGTCTTCATTGTATCGTTTGATGGTACGATAAACGAATCTTTTGGTTATATTCAAATTTTTCAGTATGTCAAAAATTTGAATTGTCGCGTAACCACAACAATAACTGCAACACGGTCTTCTTTAAGCGTCTACTCCATATTTAAAAATAAGTAAAATTCTGAAAAGTATACAGTTTTATTTTCATGAACAATTCGAAATTCGAATTCAATAAACTTTTTTGTGGCCAGCATTCTAAAAGAAAAGTTTTTACTGTGTGACAATACTTATGACCTAAGTAGGTATTACTCACATACTCACATGTCTTCGATATATATATATATATATATATATCGAAGACATGTGAGTTCCATACCACGAATTGGGCCAGCGCAGTGGACATTCCCTTGTCCTAAAACCTTTTGAAAAATGAGAGGAGGCCTATGAACAGAAGGAAAGAGGCCGCCATTTTACTAGTACATTTTCTCTTAACTTTATTGCCTCACTAAACGTACCAAAAAATTTATACCAGAAATAACTATATAATATTTTATATACGTGGTAGAGCCACGCTGCAGCTATATTAGTAGTGCAGTTGTAGCACGAATGGGTCGGCTCGATCGGGGAAGGACCACGCTCTCTCAGAATACCAGCGTAAAATAGCAGCTTAACACAGTTGTGTTTCGTATGGTGAGTGTAGAGAACCTTAGAGATCCTTTTTACTGTAAAAGAGGCATTCCTTCTTAGTCCTCACGGGTGACAATGCATCTTAATTTTGAGTCTTCATTGAGGATAGATGTCTATAGGTCACAGTAACCACTTACCATCAGGTAGACTGTGTGCTAGTTTGTCCCTTATTCTATAAAAAAAAACCTTTTATAAAGTTGTGAAACGAATGATTTTACCGCCACTACACGGCGCGCCGTAGGAGAATCCAATACCTCACTATCCTATCATATATGATCCTGTGGGTATCGTCAAATGTGACAGACGGTAGCGGAACAGGAGGTCAGCAGCAGCGGCTTCATATTAATAGCTCAAAATATTAATAAAAATATGGTTGCCAAGTGGTTGCCTCTCGCCAAGTGTGGTATCTATGGCATATATATCGGAGAAGGCTTATGTTCAACAGTGCCATTTTGATATGCTGTAATAAATAAATGAATTAAAAGAATGATTTCTATTCGAGAAAAAGTGGTAGTTCTAGTTTGTTAGTTCCGATTGTATCAGATTGGAGCCTTAAAATATCTCGCAATTTTTCACAGCTCCCAATTACGAATGAAATTTTATACGCCCTCACCCTCAACAATACCAGTTCCTTTGCCTCTGTATTCGATAGTTACGGATGGCGGAAATAAATTTTACAGATTTGTCTTTCACTTCACATTTTTCTAGTAGATTTATTTCCATGAGTACAGATGTACGGCAAAAATATGTTGAAGGATAATAATTGTTTTGCAATATTTTGTAGCCATATTAAACATTTTCTAGTTATAATGAAGATGACTTTTTGGACATTGTTTCATCATCATCATCATTCATCATTACAGCCCTTCACAAGTCCACTGCTGAACATAGGCCTCCCCCAAAGAATGCCACAAAGCACGGTCCTGAGCCACCTGCATCCAACGACTTCCTGCATGTCTTACCAGGTCGTCACTTCATCTCGTGGGGGGACGCCCTACACTTCGCCTACCGGTTCGAGGCTGCCACTCGAGAACCTTTCTTCCCCATCGGTTGTCGGTTCTTCGAGCTATATGGCCGGCCCACTGCCACTTCAGCTTACTAATCCGCATTTGGACATTTTTTAATCACTCCATCTAGTGGAGATACGTATCTTTTTCTATACAATTGGGTAATGTGAAGGTACGCCAAATGTAATAAGGATGGTGTAGAGCTGCAGTGAATTGCGCTAATTTTGAAAATGAAAATTACTAAATCTATTTCTTGTCAATGTTTGAAATGTTACTTGGTGCCTCCACTTGTTTTTCAGTGTTCCACAGCTGATGACAGACCATTTCCCTTTTCTGAGAATAGAGAGAGATTTAAAGGAGTCATCCGCGCTGTTTTAACAGAAAAATATATATCCAAGAAAAAAAAAAGCAGCTGCCCAGCGAAATATTCTACTCTTACAATTGCAGAAGTCAGGAGAGATTTTCACCCTCTAATAAGACGTATTACTATTATAGCCCATCTGACCGTTGAACATTTTCCTCTCCCATAGATTGGCTCACAGGGGCGATATTAGCAACAATTACCACTCTTGACAAGCGGTTTGGCAACCACAGTTTTTATATTTTTATTCAGCTGTTATTCCCTTTCAGTAAAATAATTAATATAATTTGGAAATTGTTTACTAAGGGTTTATTTTTTTTAAGCAATCAAATGATTTAGTAATGTAATTTATTTTTATTTTAAGGAATTTTTCGGACCAAGTCACCAAATTCCATTATCGCATATCGCATACCGCAAAAAATTCACGATCCCACCCACATCAGCTGGATAATTGGCGGTAAAACCCTGTGCGATTTTCTAGAACATTTGTTCCTTGAACGACTTATTTGTGGGATCGGCTACCAACGATTCGACTAGGGGCGATTTTTTTTCAACGATTCGACTAGGGGCAATTTTTTTAAATGCCTGCAACGAACTTGCAGATCCGCTGGTTTTGCTGGTGTTGGTGTTGCTCAATAAAGATGGAATGCCTCTTTTCTAGTAAAATGGGTCTCCGGTTGTCTACACTCACCATACGAAACACAGCAGTGTCAAGCTGCCATTTTACGCTGGTATTCTGCGAGAGCTTGGTCCTTCCCCGGTCAAGCCGACCCATTCGTGCAGCAACTATACTACTAATATAGCTGCAGCATGGCTCTACCTCGTAAAAAACATTTGTTACACTATTTAATTTAAATAAAGTTACAAAACTATGCCTTATCGGTTTTTCCTTTTTTTTTTGCAAAATTTTTACTATTTCTTAAATTTTTATACTTTTAGGAATATCTGTATTTACATTTATTCATTTCTAATCTAACGAGATCATTCACGACTTTTTAATATTTGACAAATTTCATAAGAGGGAAGTACATTTGTTCACAAAATGTAAAAGTTTATGTTTCTTTCTTTACTTTTTGTTATATTTTAAATTAACTACCTATATTAAAAATAAGTAAACCAAACCACAGTTATTAATAAAAGTAGAAAACTTAAAAAGAGTTAAAAAGAAAAATTTAAAGAGCAAACCTCGAAGGCATTGTTTTGTGTATTAATATAATACTCTAGAAACGAATAAACTTTTATTATCCTAAGTCTATGTTTGGAACTAACTTCTTAATTAAATGTTATTGTGTAACGACAAACTTTACCTCAGGGTCAACTAGCGTCATCTGGTGAGCGGACGATTAGCCCTCATTAATATAAAATATAACTAATATTACGGAAAGAAATACAAAACCTTACATATTTCCTATGAAATTATCAAATATTTCACCTCATTTCAAAGTGGCTCCTCACTGGTGGTAGAAAAAGTCGTGAACGCCATCATTGCGATAACGGTTTTTTTAACAAGTTAACAAATTAAATATTTATTTAAATTATATAAGTTTCAAATATTTCTTTAGGAAAATCAATCAAAGGAGGAGAAAAATTTATTCCACATTTTCCTCTCCCCGCCGAGTGTTGCTTGACAGGTCGATTACAATACTTGCTTCCTGTCGCTGGTCTGGAAACTTTCTATTTGGTATTTAAAGAAATGTTTATAAAGGACCATAATGTTACGAGCTTGGGGTTCGAGACAATTAAAAACTGCCGATTGAATTACCAAAATTGACACATTAATTACAGAACCGTAATTACAATCTAAAACCACACTAATAATAAAACACAATTATTGTACTTTAGTTCGCAGTTATTTTGCTTCGAAGTATTTTTTTTTGTTTCGCCAATTCAATACTCACTCGGTTGCGGTCTATACTGGTCTTATATAGGGCCTCAGGTAGTTTCCAGAACCTTCTACTATAGAAACATCTAGAATGTTCGAGTACATATTGGCCCCGATATTTCTAGAAGGATCTTGACTGTCCTAGTTCTGCTACTCGACACTAGAGGGCGCTAGTGGTAACTAGTGTTGCCATGTACAAGACATTAATAGTGGCGCGCAACAATAACAAGAAAAGACTTCCATAATAATATGAGTATGGCATATAACAATAGCATCTGTCCTTCCATCCGATTATAATGTGAGTAGTATCATCAAAGTATTATCAAAGCAAGAGTAATTAGGCTTTTGTTAGGTTAAGCCAGTGCGCTTTACCATCTTCGGCTGCATCACCCCTTACCATCAGCTGGAATAGTAGTCAAGCTTCGGATTTTAATGGTAAACAATAATTCTTATTTGATTATTTGGCCCTTCTAGTCATAAAACTCTCCCATTGCCAGGAGAATTCGCCTCAATCGTCACGCTTGGCAGGTGAATCACAAATCGTTATAGACGTACACCCTTGACGCTGCTGGCTCATTTCTGCCGGTTGCTGGACTTTGTATTTTACGTATGATGACTCCGCCGATGACCGCCATCTATCCCAATCCATACGATAAGGAACAAAATAGGGTAGTGGATTTATCATGCCACCATAACTACACGATAAAATAATATATTATAGTATTTTTAGGAAAATTTGTTTTTGTCCTCCAGACTGAATTTCGGTCGCGGCGGCCAGTCTAGCGTAGAAACGGCTATCTGAGCAGGATAGGATTTAAGTGCACGAGTATGTGTGCAGGATCAGGTTAACTCTCATGGCAACCTGCTACTCCTAGAGAGAAATTCCGGGCTGCTAAGAGTACCAAAAATTTATGACAGCGGTTCTCTTACTAATTACATACAACTATTATGCCTTTTGTTTTACTAATGATATACAACTAATGATTTCTTATATTTAAGCGAACACTACACAATAATTGAAACTAATTTTAAGGTTTTTATCGCGTTCAATTTTAACTTTTTAATTCCCGACGTTTCGATATTCAACTATTACGCCGTTTAGTAGCGGCGTAAAAGAATCCTCTAACCCATATCATCCCATAGGTGTCGTCAGCGACAACAGAGAGAAAAGGAAAAAGTAAATGGCCAGCAGCGTCTTCCCAATAACAACTGAAAATAATAAAACACTGCAGTTTACAACCCGCCTGCCAAGGGTGGCAAGTATGGTAAATATTCCCATATGAGACAATCTATGTGGGAGGCCTACGTTCAGCAGTGTACTTTTGATAGGCTTTAATGGATAATGGGTAGTGTAGTAAAGTGTAGTACTAAAATTACTACAACATTAAATAAAGTAGATCAGTAAGCTGAAGTGGAGCTCTCAATCTATATTCTCTCTATTCAAATGTTCCTATGTACAATACGTATAAAAAAGGATCACATGTTCGCACATAGGCCGAAAATGTACGTAGCGCACGGAGACATTTTCCGACTTTTATTTCACTGGTTGGTTAAATTATTACTAAAACGTTTCCACCAAACGAAAATGGAACACGCTGTCGCACATATAATCTTCTGTGCAGTTTAAAAATGTTGAATTTCAAAGTTATAACTTTTACTCTCCATTTTTTTTACTTTAGGCTTAAAATAATGATGAGGAAGGTTCTCGAGTGGTGGCCTCACAGCAAGCATCATGTTGGACATTACCCCCCCAATTAGATGACATGATGACCTCATGAACGTGGAGGGATTCGATGGATACAGGTGGCTAAGACTAAGCTTTGGGGCAATCTATGGGTGAGGCTAATGTTCATTGATTTGTGGGCTAATCACAAATGATGGTGATGATGAATAAGTATGAAGAAATATTAATGTTCTTGGCTAAGCTTAGGCCGTTTTGAGAGTAATTAACACAAAGGATATTAAAGGTAACATTGCAGTGTTTTTTATCTTTTAGAACCTCAGTAAAGGAGAATGGGATTTTTGGGCCTGAAGTTAACTATTTGGTTTATACTTTAAAAAATTGGTTATATTTTTCTAAAGTAAATTACAAAAAATTAGCTCTTTTTACAATCTAGAATTCGAAAAAACCATAAAATAAGAAATATGTTAGAAAATCGCTTGTATTAATACAATCGATATTATATTTATTCGGATCCAAAAAATAAAATGAAAAAGCTTGCAAGGTTTCATTAAAATTATATTAATTTGAAAATAAAATAAACTATTCGTTTATAGAAAAAAGATAAATATACATTTTATGGCAATATAAATTGATTACCATAAAGAATACACTTGTGAAATTCTCGTTTCTAAACGTTATCTTTTATTCGTTTTTCGTTTCCAACTTGACTTCAAACTTCAAACTATTCACTTAAAAGAAAAAGACCGATTTACGATTCGGTTTAAAACGAGTGCAATATAATCAATTCTTGATTAAATTGAGTGTTTAATATCTATTTTCGATTACTTTTCTGTGTTAAGGAGATAAAAATTGCAAACATATCTGCAAAATAATAATAAAAAATACAAAATATCAACATTCCAAAAAGTAACAGTAACAACAATAGTTCAAGTAATCGATCTCAGATCGATATACCTAATATTTAGTTGTTGTTGTTTTAACTTTCGTCCATCTTTTCACCATTTCTTTTCCTTATTAACCACATCATTTCTTTAGTGATTTTATACTGATCCTGCTTTTGTAACTTTAAGTAATAGTAGCGAAAAATAGTCTGTTACAGTGTAATAACAGTAAAAAATCACCTGTTACAGGGTAGGTAATACATAATCTCACTTTTACTTATTCTACAATAACTCAGCTCCTAGATTGACAAATCTTACCAGATTTTCACGCTTTCAAATGGCCCTACTTTCATCTTGTTAACACGTGGGCCCAAGAATGTATGGAGACGTCTTCTTCTCCTTTATTGAATTGTAATTATTGCGTAAAAACTAAATCATTATATAATTATTAAACAAAATGAACGTCAAACTTAAATTGTTTTATTTTATTCGAAATCAGCATTTAAAAAGCAATTTTTGAAAGCAATATAAGTAACTATAATCTTACGGACAAATGGTGTATGAATGAAAAAACGCGAATCTCAATAATTGGCTCAATAAAAAATCATAAAGATGACACAGTATCAGAGTGATAAAAAAGAGTAAAAGTTAAATAATAAATATAAATATATGTTATAAGCCTAATTCTACTTCCAAGGCGTATCTCGAATGCTGTAAAAACAAATAATGCTGGTAGCGTAGGCAGCACCGCTACACTAGGAAAGAAACCTAGTAGTGATGTTGGAAGTATTAGTATTTTTGAGGAAGACCAGGAGTGCTGCGACATCATTATCATTCACCATTCTCTCATAGATTGCTGAAAAGCATAGTCATGGCCCAGCTACATTGATTCCTGCATGTATCATCAGTTTGTCTCTCTGACTAGTGGAAGTTATCCAACGCTATAAAATATAAGAAGATAGTGGAGTATATTTCGATCGTACGTGTAATTTAAATGTCATTCCTGCAAATTAAAGTTACGTATTCTATACCATTTTAATAAATCCAATTCTATTAAAACATCTCGAGACCGAATTCTATGCACTGAATGTAACAAACTTTTATATATAAAGACTGGTAGGTCAGGAATCTAGAAAGGAGTGCAATATGTGTCTACGTCACACGGATTGTAGCACTTAACAGGTCGGGAACTCTAACAAATACTTGCTGTCTTGTGTTTCTCTTACGAAGCTGCTCAGGAATTAACGAAAGAGAAATTGTTAGACATGACGCTAGCACTTACTCTTGTAGAGGGACAAAATGATATGACAGAAATTACTTTGTCTGTATTATACTGTATATTTCTGGTTTCCTCTTTCATATAAATTTTTTTGAATCGATTATTGATTTAATATCAACACATGCAATATGTGAAGATAATTTCACTTGCGGTTTGTTTTTATACATACAAACAAGCAAGTCCTAATATAAATTAAATAAATATTTTAGTCTTTAATTAAATGAAAGAATATATTTCATAAAATATATACATTAAAAAAAACATAAAAAATCCTCTTAAATATCATACTAGCTTCATCATCGTTATCTTCAAACTATTGAAATGATTATACAAACTTACAAAAATAAATAGTTTATGTTTATAAAACAACAGTTTAATCATAATACTTTTTAAATATCTTGACTACATTTTTATGTAGCTTAATTTTAAAAGTAACACTTTAATATTTTCGAATACTACATTCAACTTGATCTGGGTAGTTGCAATAAAGATTTTTGATGTCCCAGTAAAGATTGGCTGGACACTTGAACTTTTGTGGAACTAAGCTTCCCCATATATTTCTTGTACACATATAGAAAGAAGTACAGTCTTCTGGGTCCGCTGCTAATCCCACCATTTTACAAATCGATGTTGTTCCAGTGCTGATTGCTGTAAATTTAATAAATACATTGATGCGGTATGAATAACATCAAGTTGACGGCTCCGTGGCTTAGCAATGAGTTGCAGCGTTGAGGGTCGCTGGTTCCAATCCCGTACGGGACAAGTATTTGTATTGCCTACAAATAATTGTTCCGGGTCTGGATGTGTATCCTTGTAAAATTTATGTATGTAAACTGCGTATTGTGAAAGTAACGTATTTTAAAACAAAAGAAATAACGAAAAGAAAGAAACTTTCGAATACCATGATTGATCGTCAAAATATTATTATCTAAACACATAAATGAAATTAAAGTGTCTGTTTGTTATATCGAAATAACTGACTTCTATTGAGCTCAGGGTATTATTTGCATGTCATCAAAACATGAAAAACCATTTTTAAGATTTTGTCTGTCTTTATGTCTGCCCGAGCTAATCTTTGAAATGGTTGAATCGATTGTAATGGAACCTTACAAACAGATAGGGAGCCATTCCAGGATTAATCTCGGCTATATTTTAAATTGAACTATTTTAATGGCAAAGTTTTTCGGATATAATATAGCATAGATCACTCCTAGAATTACTTTATTAATTATGGTGTCATCTTAAAAATTTTCCTGTCCGCGATATAGAGACAATAGTTCAACAATATAAATGTTCATACATGATTAATGGGACAGGGAAAGGATTAAATCTAAACTTCCTGTTCTACCCAGGCCAAGCCAGTACGGGTCGCTAGTTAATAACTAAAAGTAAGTACACGGTTATGTCCTATATGACATTATGGACAAAGGTCTTCCCAATTTAGGAAATGAGGGTAATGTATTGACAAAAATTTATCTCTTTACTTCAATGCGGTTGCGTTGTCTTTGTTTTTTTTATTTTTAAGACTGCCTGCATTTTTTAATGTATTTTATGTCTAGCTTGCGTTGAATCATCAATTTAAAAATTATGTCAAAAATTTAATAATACCTGTGTGGAATATGCCTCCTATTGCTAAATAACATTAGCTATGAAGTTGTTTGTATGCCACCTAGTTTTCTTATAAATATATTTGTCTACAAAGTGTTCACAAATTGAAATGTCTCCTTTGTGTGCTCTGCGCCCAGCAGTAGCACAGATATTATAGGTTGTAATTTTTACGCAAATTGTTCTTTGGCCTCCTCTCATTTCTGAGAGAATTATACGGGCTTTTACTTTACTTTACTTTAATATACCATACTTAAAATTATTGATTACGGATCTAGGTGCGACGAAATAATATGTGACGTGCGAGTGTCTTGGTATTTTCTCATACACTTTTGACAAGTATTGCGAAGGTATTAATCTCAAAATTGTCTCTTGCTGAATTCTATATGTATTCACACACACACACACACGCATCTATATATATATATATATATATATATATATAGATGCGTGTGTGTGTGTGTGTGTGTGTGTGTATGTATATATACTAGCTATTCGCCTTGGCTTCGCTCAGGATCTTGACAACAGCGCCAGCTACCCGGTCAATTTGTAAATCTTCTATATAAGCCTCGAATTAGCCATCGTCAAAGCCAGGCATGATGTTCAACCCGAGGAGCAGCTAATTATTCATGTGATAATTGGCAAAGCTAAAGACCACTTTATTAGGCTAGATAATGATGTCTATCTGTTAGTGAAATTTTGTGACAATAGATTCACACATTCTGAATATTGTCACAGAAAGACAAACAGAATTTAAGAATAAATGGTTACTCATGTCTTTATTGCATGCAAATAATCCAATAATATTGGAGACAGAGACTTCAATGAGAATTTTAATGTGTATGGATTTAAACAGATTCGTATGTATTAATATTAAAACATTGTTATAAATAGTAAATTCACCCGTAGTTGTTGTCCATGTCGTTGTCCCTGTAGTCGCAGAAGTTGTAGACATAGTAGGAATAGTTGTAGATGTTGTTATAGTGTTATTAAGATTTCCTAAAGCTCTATTAATAGATCGCAACAGTGGATACTTTTCGTTGCCACAAAAGCCATGAAAATCATCAGTTTCTATACTCCAAACCATAATTCCAGAAATGTTATACTTCATGCCATATTCAACTTTTGTTTTTAAAGAGCTGACATCGTCATAAGAAATCCAGTTTTTTCCTTGTACAGCATATGGAACCATAGCCAAGTTATCTCTACGAATGTCCCAAGACTCTTTCAAAATTTTGCTGCAAAACTGAAAAATTCGACAGAGTAAACGCTTGTCATTTATTATGAAGTAAAATTGGGCTATTCAATTTTTATTTTCTGCAAACTGATACATAATTTTTTATAATTGCCCATTGTATAAAGAACTCTGTAGATGCCATAAATTAAAGTTTTATTCTTGATTTTTATCTAAAAGCTTTTGCTTTCAGTTAATTCGTAAAAAGCTCATTCTAGATGAAATTGCAAATTCTGCAGAATATAATATAAGAAATGGATGATGGAGTTACGTCACTTATTTTGAGAAATAATAATCTCTATACGCCGGCTGGGTAGCCTAACTATAAGTTTGGCTGCTGTGCTACTAGTTGTAACTACGTTACACATTTTTATTGCTTAAAATATTTGCTCCAACTCTGTGCAGTTCATTTTTGTAATGATCTAGTAAATTTATAGCCTAGGCAGAAATATTTCTATTGCATGATTTGTTGTAACTACATTCTACTTTTTGACTGTCTCTTTATTCTAGTGGCGTGACTCCTGGTCATGCGGTCGCGTATTGGTATCCTTGGTCGGGCCAAAATCTGTAATTGGGTTTTTTTCCAACAATTTTCTGCAAAACAGCAAGTTAACGGTCCACCCCTGTGCCCCGGAAAGCCGTTAATCCTATGCCTGATCTCTCTCCGGTCGTGTCCGATTACAGTCACATCGTATTATGCGAGTTTATCGTTCTATACTCGTACACTATAATATTTTCCTACGCAGATGGAATGTCTACATAGAGACCACCGTGACCGGAATTTTGTCTGGAGGATATTATTTACTACTTTTTCCTAATAAAACTACGTTAAAGTGCATAAGATTTATATAAAAAAAAAAAAAACAAAGGAAATACCTCATTGTATCCGATAAGACCCTTCGTAGCTGTGTAAGAACCGGCTAATCCTGGACCGCTCGAAGGAGCATGTACTCCATTCACCATTGCATTAGTTAAAGTGAACGTATGTCCATATAGAGGCAAACCTAGCAGTATTTTTTCAGGTGAGCAACCTAAAAAGAAACCTATTAGTTTTAGCACGTACATACAAGTTTAAATGTTTTGTTAAGCTGAAACTGTATAAAAGGGTTATTATAGTATAAATGAATACATGGTTGATAATAACCTCTGGAAATGAGGTGGTCGCTTCCAAGTAGTTTCTAAAATAAATTTTGTAATCATTTTAATTCATTGTAAAATTTATTTAAAAAAAAAAGTCCCGCTGGGTTTCTTGCTGGTTTTTCCCAGGACAGAGGGTTTTTTTCGAACCAGTAGTAAAGTAAAAAATGACTCTCATTAAGAATTACACATGTAATGTATATTGAATAAAAAATTATTCTATTCTATTCTATATTTATGTAAAAATATTGTTTTATATTGCTTATTGCAAAGTTAACCATTTAGTTACCTGCTTTTATGTATTCTTGAAGTTTACTATAAATACTCATATTTCTTTTTTTTAATTCATCAGTCCATTATAGTCTACTGGCTGGAGTTTTATGGCCTTTCCGTTAAGAGTGTTTGATTTAATTGCCACGCTTGAGGCGGTCTAGTGATCACATTACCTGACTTTTTACGCTGCTTTTTATGTACACCAGGGTTTAACACATATGGTTATAGCGCAAAATTTCTTTATTCAGTAGCCATAAAAGATTATAATCATCATTTTTACAGCCTATCAAAGGCCACTGCTAAACATAGGCGTTTCCATAGGTTGCCTCATAACGTGGATATTTGTTATAGTTGCCATGCTTGGCAGGCAGGATTAAAACAGCAGTGTCTTTATTTTATAGTTGTTACTAGCGTTTCGCCCCGGCATCGCACGAGTGATTTCTGGATCTCGACAAAAGCGCCATTTACTGGGTCCAATTGTGAATCTAAACCATGCCCGAATCAACTTACAGTACATGATAGAATAATTATGTATATATATATATATACATTTGAAAATAAGTTCTCCAAAAAACTTAATAAACAGCAAAAACTTTGTTAAGATACTAACTAATTCAAGGATTAATCATGAAAATGTAGTCGTGGTAGGTATTTTACCGATCTTATATCTTAGAGGACCCAAAATTGAATTAGTTGAAAAAATACAGATATTGACATATACGTTAATTTTTCTTTTAAAGTTATGTATCTAACTTCCATTTTAATGACCACATAAATATGTGAAATAATCTTTACTGGTCGGAAGAGATCTTAAATGAAAGTGTCAACAACTTTTTTTTAGTTAATATCCGTATAGTACTTTGATTTATATAATTATGGATCAATTTCATTCAATTATCAATTAGATCGACTATTTTGCTTGCCCTCTCTAGACAATTTACAAGTATAAAAAACATAACAAGATACCTTATAGTAGAAATCCATTCCATTACAGGCTATGAAAGTCTCTGTGGCCATAGTTACCACGCTATGAAAACCGCAATATTTTATTAATTAGAGCGGTTATCAGGAAGATACCGCTGTCCACTTCCTCTATCAGGTTCCTTTTGACGCTTTTTATGATATCTACAAGTCGATATGAGGTAGTGGATATTGGAATTAAGCAATTATAAAATTACCGCTTTTTATCCAGTATTCTAAAGCAACATCAACAGTGTACAAGTCTTCTTTCGGAATGTTACCGTCTCCTTCGCCTTTGTGAAGTGGTGAGTTGTGTCCCGTGACCGGATCCCAGGGTCCGTGTAGATCGTATGTCATTAAAGATACTGCGTCTAAATATCTACAAACATATATTTAAGATTTAATAAAATCTGGTTTACATTTTCTGTAATTTATTTTCCAAATAGATTCCGTAAAAAATTGTAGGTTGATAATATAATATATTGGATAGTATACTTACTTACTAATACCTGGTATATCATAAGATTGTATTGCCATCTCCTTGACAGAAGCAACAGCTGCACTCAAAGTAAGCCCATGCTTGTCGAATTCTTGCCTGAGTTCTTTCAAAAGTTGCACGAAGTTTTGTATATCTGCTGGACCATACATAGAATCTCGACGATTAGGATACTCCCAATCAATGTTCAGTCCATCAAATCCATAGTCCAATATCATTTTAATGGCACTTGATATATAGTTCTTGCGTAATGTCGCACTCGCTGCCATCTGTATTGGCCCAAACATTTATTAGAAGTTAAAAGACAATCATATTTTTTTAAATGTTACTATGTACCCAAAATTTCACAACACTTGTTCAGAAGGCGATATGCCTTTGTTTGGAAGCCGACATTAGAAATATGGAAAAATTTGTTCGAACTTTGAGTTTTATTTCCTATATTGTAACGGGCGCGTGTTTTCTGTTTTAGATTATGCATCAGGACAATCGCAGCAATTAGTATTCCCGTTATAGTTCATAGGGTTAAGGTTGGAGACTAAGGTTTAATTATTCATAAGACAAAAGCATTGAAATAAAACTCTAAAGACCATTAGAAATAAGAAAATACTAAAAAGAAGAAATGCAATATGAAAGAATGTTAGCAGGGTGTGAATATTTAAAGCAAATATTTGTCCATGAAGATAATTATAATAAAATGATAAAAGAGGAATTAAATAAAACTTGAAAATTATGAAAATTTAGATGAACTACGCCTTTGCTAATTTAGTTTTGCAGTTCGAATAGGTCAGTTTGATAGGAAAAGAACTACGCTCTTACAGAATAAATACTGCTGTGTTTCGTATGGTAGTCAAAGAATACCGGAGAGCCTTTTATTGATAAGGAGATATACTTTCTTAGTCCTCAGGGTGAAAATGTATTTAAGTTTTGATTTTTAATCAATTATAGACGTAGGTATCTATAGATTATTAAAACCACAGGCCCCGCTGATGCTGTGGCCCACAGGGCTACATCATCTGCGTATCACCAGGTGTGCTCATTTGTTAACATTATTTTATAATAATACTTGCGAACCGCCCCGGTGTCGGTCGGGTGATCCGGTCTGGGAGACCAACCGTTTTCATATACGAGTATAGCAAAAAAACATCCAAGTGATGTATTTAAAAGTAGCCCATAAAAATTTCATCAAAATCGGTCAAGCGGTTTAAGAGGAGAAGAATTACGAACAAACGCACAATGGAGCTTTTTTATAGGATAGGGTGACAAACGAGCACACAGTCCACCTGACGGTAAGTGGTTAGATATCTACATCTGTCCTCGTTTGCGGATCAAAATGCAGATGCGTTGTCACCCGTGAGGACTAAGATGGAATGCCTGTTTCATCACCATACGAAATACAGCAGTGTTAAGCTGCTAATTTACGCTGGTATTCTCTGAGGGCGTGGTCCTACCCCGGTCGAGCCGACCCATTTGTTCTACAACTATACTACTAATTTAGCTGCAGCATAGCTCTACCACGTATAAAAAGTTCTATCAAGAATTATTGGAATAAAAGTGAACTTACTCTAGAAAAACTTTGTGATCCTTCATTCCATCCTCCAACAGCTAAAATTGTTTTTAAATTGGGGTTACCAATTTTTAAAGCGTTGAATTTTCCAAAATTATCTGTAAGATATTTTTTGATGCTGTATCTAACATTGATATTAATTATACTATATTAAAAAAATACAACAAGGCGATTATTACATTATTATCTGAAAGTGTATTATATGAAACGAAATTAGAGTGTAATAATGACACAGAATGCAAATCGACTTTAAAACTGATAAAAAATAATTTCCACTTAATAACTTCTGACATCGAGGCTAATACTTTTTGATTCACAATGCTAACTATTACCCTTTGCAAGTTCTAAAGATCAAGTTCAAAGTAGTATGTCTAAGCTACATTAAAATCTTCATCCCCTATTTTTTCATGATTGGTTTTTTGATTGAGAATGGATTTTTTCTAAAAATGACACGAGCCAACCCCTGAATTACAGTCTATTTAATAAATGGGTGAACATTAATAATATCATCGGAAAATATACAAAATATTATTAGCCAAGGGCGCCTTGAATTATTGAAACATGCAAGATAGAATATATACTAGTGTATTCACGTCCTGTTAAGCATGTGGATTAAAATTATATTCATTCATTCATTCATTACAGCCCTTCACAAGTCCACTTTTGAACATAGGCCTCCCCCAAAGAATGCCACAAAGCACGGTCCTGAGCCACCTGCATCCATCGACTTCCTGCATATCTTACCAGGTCGTCACTCCATCTAGTGGGGGGACGCCCTACACTTCGCCTGCCGGTACGAGGCTGCCACTCGAGAACCTTTCTTCCCCATCGGTTGTCGGTTCTTCGAGCTATATGGCCGGCCCATTGCCACTTCAGCTTACTAATCCGTTGGGCTATGTCGGTCACTCTAGTTCTACTGCGGATATCCTCATTTCTGAGTTTATCACGCAGAGAAACTCCGAGCATAGCCCTCTCCATAGCTCGCTGAGCGACCTTGAGCTTCCTCATCCGGCCAGCAGTGAAGGACCACGTCTCAGTTCCGTATGTCATCACTGGCAACACGCACTGGGTGTACAGTCTCGTTTTCAAGTTTTGAGGTATACCTGACGAGAAGATGTGCCGTAATTTAAATTATAATTATATTTATTATTATATGTTATAATTAAATATTATATTATATGTAATATAAATACAATTCTAAAATGTCCAATACGAGACGGCAATAATAACTATTGAAAATATTAATTTGCTGATATTTATGAAAAATAGCTTTGATCGATTGAGCAAAATTATAAAAAGAAATTTTTATTTAAAAAAATGGATACTGTTAACTTTGTATAAAATAAAAATGCCACGTATCAAATAATATTAGTGACAGTAGCTTGAGGTGCAACTGAAAAGCCGTGGACAATAATCAAAAAATATTTTTAGCCCAGAATAAGCCTAAATTACTTATTTGCTCCTCACGTCCTACCAAATAAACCTGAATAACGATACTACGTAGCAACTACATAGCAATATTCTTAATTACCAGACACTATGATAAATAATGAAGCTTTAATAATTATTAATTACATGGCCCGAATTAAATTAAATACTGCGCGGCTTAATTTAAATTATTGTACCATTTTATGTCATACATTTTTAATGGTCTCATCATTATTGTCATTACAGCCCTTCACAAGACCACTGAAGGTAGGCGTCCTCTTAATAATATTAAAAAACAGGGTAAATATCCATCGACTTTGTGATAAAAGTAAATTGTAAAAAATAGAAATGAGTAAATAAAAACGATTATAAATATTAGTAGAAATTTAAAAAAATATTTCCCATAAAAATGGAATTCACTTACTGCGACCCCAGTTATCAGGTAGATCTAGGTATGGATCCAGAGATTTCACAGTACCTTCCGGGTTGATTCCAACGAAAGAATATACTAAATGTGTACATAAATTTGTGTCTATATGATCCACATCGAACTTTCCCAAGCCACTGCGATACGTAGCCCATGAACCATAGTAGCATAGTACCATTTCTAAAAAAAAAAAATTATGAATTGTTCGTAGAATGACAAATGATCATTCCACATAACGGTAACTGACTATTGTACTCCATGGATACCAGCCATATATCCACTTTTAATGACATGAATTTTGGTTTAATAAAACATCCATCCAGTCCATCAAATCCATTACAGCCTATAAAAGTCCACTGTTGAACCTAAGCCTCAAAGATTGCCTCATAAGGATGATTTTGCCATAGTTGCTACGTTTGGTAAGAGGGTTGGCAACCGCAGAGTCTTTATTATTTAATCAATCAACAATATATAAATTTACGCTGTAGGAGTGCAACGACCATGCTGCTGATGAGCTATCACACTTTCAGAAGCTCTCAAGTGCGTAGGAGGTATTGTAGTGCCACAAGTGTATTGTAAGGCACAAATACAAAGACACTCACTGGTCCTGGTTCAAGCTCAGTATAAAGGCTTTGCACCTTTAACGAAGGATAACGATGTACGGGATAGTAAATACGTGGAATATTCTAACAAAGAGGCGAAGACCTGCTGTCTAGATGTCCTACGTTAAAACGGGAGGAAATTATTAAAAGTAAATTATTTGTGCGCACACTCCCCGGAATGTATCTAGTATAATACCGATAGAAAAGTAAGAAATAGTTTCATTTACATCATTGAGATTTTTTTAAATGAGCATAAATGACCATTTATTAATCAATATTTCGATTTCTATTAAAAAACAATACAAACTTTTAGATAAACTTTTGCCTAGATCACTTCTGGTATTGCCCTCTATCTGTTCATCAAGTTTCATTATAATCGGTTTAGCCATTCCGAAATTAGCCCTGTCATATAGACAGACAAAAATTTCAAAAATGTTTACTCATGTCTTTATAGCAATCAAATAGTCTGCTGAGCTCGATATAAGACAGTTATTTCGATATTACAGACGGATACTCGTACTTCAATTATATTTAAAACTTTTTATTTATTTCAAATCTTTATTACATTCTCATATTAAAAAAAAAAGATTTAAAGGGCGGGATTAATTACTAAAAGCATTCTCTACCAGTCAATCCATGGAGTGGTGAGAATTTGACGTAAATGTGGCAACTAAAAAAAATAGTAAATTAAATACACATTATATGTAACAAAAAATATTATGATTTAATATTGCAGAGACTATGTATAGATTATAACCGATAGTAGTATATTTAAATAAGAATCATCACGTTAATAATGAACCCATTACTTACTTTTTTTGGCCGTCACAGAATTTGTAAGTACTGTCGACAATATCAAGAGAAATAAACATACCGAATTCATTTTAAATAAGAAAATAACAAGCAAACAAGAAAACCGATTAACCTATCAATTACCAATTAAGAATAATAACAGTAAGCAGACTATTTAAATATATTCCTTATCATGTTATTCGAGTTTCATTATTCTTTCTATTATTACTCAACACTTGTGATAATGCTACACCTTTGTTGTAAGCGCTAAGTGATGGTTTAAATACTTTTTCTTATAAATATAACTAGCTGCTACCCGGCGCTTTGCTGCCGCAGAAGAAATCATTACGGAAATATGGTTTTAATATTGTTTAATGCGAATGATAATACATTCATTAAAGTTGAATGAAATAATATAACATTCAAATAAATTTGTCGGTACGACACACACACCACTTACTAAGTTAATTGTATAATGCGAAAGTGCAACCAATAAATTGACAAAGTTTTACTGTAATCTGATGAACGGTATGCCAACGCATAAAATACGAACCAATTAACAATAATTTTTATATATTAGATATTAATAAATGTGAATTAACGATTGTCTGTTTGGATGTGTTGTTGTCATCAAATCAAGCTCAAACGCTTGAAAAGTATCAAGTGTAATTTAAGATGGAGGTAGATAGAAGTCTACCTCGTCTTAATATATTGTAATCGTTGACGCGTCTGTTAATAATCGTGTCACTTCTAAAAAGCTTGACTGATTGAGGTCATATTTAGATTATATATTCGTTTGTTAAGACGATGGTTCATAGTTATGTTAGGAACCGATAGGCAGTGCTGTAGTCAAGTTGTACAAATTTCTATTTACATTATATAACACTTAAGTTCCACAAAATTACATAATATTTAGATGATAGATCTCTAGTTATTAATATATTTTATGTTTAGATAAAGTCCTGAAGAAATTCGGAGTGAAACACACCGCGCGAAAGGAACGAAAAACATCAGCCGTGCCAGCTAGAACCAAATAAAATTCGTTGGTGTTTAGTCTGATACCAAAGTATATTGTACAAAATGTAACACATTATCAATATAATAGTCAACTTCATCATTGTCATAAGCCTGCGGTAGCCTTGCGGCAATCAGTAGGTGCCTGTTGTATTAGGCTACACTACCGGTGCATCAATTAATTTGATCTAGGGAATCGTACATACTGGTGTCTGGTTTGTTCGAATCTGCACAAAATTAATGGTTACTAACAGTGCTTTTGCGCCGATCCTAACTTCACCTAACTAGGGCGCGTTCCATATTCCTTTCACTTTAACGTGGTCTCCACTTAATGACCTATTAATATAAATATGGTTGACAAAGGAACACTTCGGTTACACAGTATGCTGTGGCCCATTGACGCTTACATCTATCCTCAACTAGAATTAAAATGCAGATGCGTTGTTACAAAAAATGAATAAGTAGGAATGCTTTGTTATCAGTGTAAGGATCTCCGGTTCCCACCAGTCATCATACGACTACAGCAGTATAACGTTGTCGTTGACTGCCTCATTGGTCTAGTGTTGTGATAGTGCGACTACTGATCATAAGGTCCTGGGTTCGGGCCAAGAAAAAAAAATAGTTATTGAGTTTTTCTGTCAAGAAATTCTCAGTAGCTACCCAGAGTTAGGAAGTTGGCGGTGTCTCACCCCCGTGCTTAGGAAAGCAAGTAAAGCCGTTGGTCCTGCACCTGATCTCTCGATCTGTCGCGCATACACTTGAGCACTATAATCCTGTCCTGCGCAGATGGCTAGTCTCCCTTGAGGCTGGCCGCCGTGACCGAAATTCGGTCTGGTGGACATTGTTATTATTATTACGTTGTTACTTCTTAAGAGATAGGACTCTTTATATGGTTTGGAGTTTATCTCGGTAGGTAATACACTTTTGTTTATTTCTGCCGCCAAATACATAGTTCAAAATGGTTGGCTTCGTCATACCTACGTTGCGTACAGAAATAGAAAGGAATAGTTTGCCAGTATCGCATGTTGGATTGCAATGCAGGTGTCATCAAAGTAAGACTAAATAAGCTTTAACTACATTCTTTACTTTGACTACATCACCTCTTAATATCAGGAGATATTAGTCAAGCATTGGCATAAAATAACTAAAGAAGGACAATGCTAATACAATTTAAGTTTGTATTCATCAACAGGGGTAATAGACTCACCATTCAAAGCGTAAGAAGCAGTCATTTTTCTTCTTCATTTCCCACATTCCAGAAATATACTTATTTCTAAGAAGTTTAGATTAGTACATAATAGTGACTGCTACATGTAGCAATGTATTTTTGCCTTAAGAATAAATTATTATAATAAAATGTGAATATGCTAGACAAAGAGAATTGTGATCATTTGCTATTTATTAAAAATCATTATTTATCAAAATAAACATAATAATCCCTTATCATTGTTTGTTGCACATTGTGCAAGTGGTGAGTGGCTTTAGGTTTTAAATTAATCCCAATGATTTATATTAACATGATAAGATAAATAGATTAGTTTCAAGACGGCATATTAATTGTCACTCTTGGAGTCGATTTATGTTTACCGATGTTATACTCATATCTTAAAATGTTTGATTAATTATTGAGATTTGTTTAAAACTTAATTTTTTTTTAAATAAGTCTTTTACGAATTAAGTAATAAAAGTCTTCTCATACTACCAAATTATACATAAAGAAACCAAATCCGAAAAAGGGTTATGTATGTGCCTGTCGACTTACTAGGCGGCCTTGAAAATATATAATATAAAGCATATATATTACGTTCCTAAGTACTTGAAATCTAAATTTCAGTACCTTTGGAGATACTCATAATTGCTAACGCCTTTACACCGTACTAGTTATATATGTCCCACTCTTTCGCTCTTACGGCTATAAGACTCTGGAAAGAAATAGCTCTTGACATTAAAACAGCTTCCAACAAGTTTCTTTTTTAAAAAAAGTTCGTGAACATTTTAGTAAAGCATTACAAGAGTGAATTAACGCTTTTTCCTAAATAATAATTATGTATCGTCACATATTTTCCTTATTTTTCATGACAGTTATATGTGTCATGATAATATATATATATATATATATATATATATATATATATATATATATATATATATATATATATATATATATATATAGAATTCGAACATCGTTACCTTTTTTTATCATTATTAGTTTACTTTTGCTGCACTACCTCTATATGCTTATCTCTGCTTAGCCATTAGGCTACCATTAGGTTGACTGGGAGAGAATGAGAATTTTATGCACAAGAGAATTTTTCTTTTGTTCATAAAATTTTACACAAAAATAAAATAAAATTTATATGCATATACTGTATAAAGTACATTTCATACAATCTTTATTGAAGAAAGTCTCAAATTGGGGGCGACTAAAACTAGTTCATTTTAACCCCCAAAAGACACAAGTTTGCGCGTTTATCGCAAAAAAGAACCGCTTTTTCGTATCTCCTCGATTTCAGATTTCAACTTTGTTGCCTCAACCAGCATCGGAATTTTTAGCATCGACAATCGAGAGACGTACAGAAACCGTACTCAACGGAGAGCGGCCCGAATCATCGACGATCAAGTACTTACCGTTCGGCTTGCTCCACTGGCTTTGCGAAGAGACGTTGGATCTCTATGCATCTTTTACCACATATATCACGGGGAGTGCTCAGAAAATTGTTCGGATTAATTCCAGCTGCTATATTCCACTGTCGTGCACTGCGACAGAACTCGAAATTCCATCTTTATCATGTTGATGACTGGCGGTTCACTACTATGCATTTTACGCAGAATTTTCAACCTCGCACGAACACACTGTAGAATATACTATCGCCACCAGTTTTCTGGACCGATTCAAATAAGGGACCTTGAAGAAAAGAGCATACTCCTTCCTAAAAGGCCAGCAACGCACCTGCAATTGCCGTGGTGTTGCGGTTATTCATGAGCGACGGCGATCTCTTACCATCAGATGAGCCGCATGCTGGTTTGCCTCCTCTTCCATAAAAAAAGATATTATATAAAAATTAGTTTTGTATTCACGTATTGTTCTTGAAGTCACGTAGTTAAACACTTTTTTTACGTTTATTTTACCCTTTCACGTCCATTAGGAATATCATAAGATTGAGGTAAGAAATACATATAATGTCGCCTTAATAGTTAAATTAAAAACTTCATTCCCTATTTTGCTTCCTTATTGGTGAAATGTTTTTTTTTAATATATGGAGACTATCCCTGAATAACCTTTGTTTTTAATAAAATATTGGCGACAAATGAGCACACATCTAACATCTACATTTAGTTTGAATTAAGAATAAAATGTAAATGCGTTGTCACCCTTCAGGAATAAGATGGAATGCCTCGTTTCTAGTAAACACTGGTAACATAGGAAACAGCAGTATAAAGCTGCTATTTTACGCTGGTATTCTGTGAGATTGTGATCCTTCCCCGGTCGAGTCGACCCATTTGTGCAGCTTGGCTTTGCCACTTATAAAACCTATTTAATAAACGACAAATCATTCAAATTTCTCAGCCGTTTCAGAGGCATAGGTGATCACATGTAAAAAAACATTCACGTTGAATATAGAACCTTCTAATTTTTAAAACTCGGTTAAAACAGGCTGCAGTGTACAGGGAAATGTTTTCCCATTTCCTTTGTTTCACTGTAGTGATAATTTAGGAGACACGTTCGTTCAAATATGTTGAAAAATGTCGCCGCTCGCCACAGCGCTTTTGCGGCCTATGCATGAACACACACTGTTTTTTTATTCAATTTGCGGAATGTTGTGAGAATAAAATGAAATTCTGAGCGATCCTAATCTTTCTCCATGCTTTCATTAAAATTTTCTAAAATATGCAACTGTTTATATTGTTTTATTATCAGTTAAAAAATTAGTACTTGAAATTGTTTTGTAATTTATAAATAAAAATTGTGTTAATTTATTTGAAATAATTTTAAATAAATCAATATAAAAACCCTATAAGTTGAAGTACGACAGACAGAGTAATATCTTCATTATCATGATCATCGGTTATACGTACTATTTACTTAATTGTTAGTAAATCCAAGTTAAGTAAATAGTACAAGTTAGCAAAACGATTGATGCATTATTAAAAACGCCATGCCCAACAATTGATAAGAAAGGCCTAAAGAAGAGAAAGCTTACTAAAGACTGCTGATGACACCATGGCGCAGTGTCTTACTGGAAATGAGTTGCAGCGCTGAGGGCTGTAGGTTTGAATCCCGCATAGAACAAGTATTTGTATGGGCTCCAAATAATTGTTTCTGGACTAGATAAAATCCTTGTGTGATGGTAACGAGTTAAAAAACCATGGTAGCTCAACAGTCAAAATGGAAATGGGATAACAAATGAATACAATATGTTGTCGGCTAGCAACATGTTTTCAAAAACTAAATCTAATTTAATCTTTCAACGCCTAAAGAAAATATTTTTTTTTTTTTTTTTTTTTTTTTTATAGGAGAGGGGGCAAACGAGCATGCGGCTCACCTGATGGTAAGTGACTACCGCCGCCCATGAACAACCGCAACACCAGGGGAATTGCAGATGCGTT
The DNA here is from genome assembly GCA_963668995.1 of Parnassius mnemosyne. Classification (NCBI taxonomy): domain Eukaryota; kingdom Metazoa; phylum Arthropoda; class Insecta; order Lepidoptera; family Papilionidae; genus Parnassius; species Parnassius mnemosyne. Next base: position 24,366,226 of record CAVLGL010000084.1, read on the forward strand.
GCCGGCCTTTTAAAAAGGAGTAGGCTCTTTTCTTGAAGGTCCCTAAGTCGTATCGGTCCGGAAAAATCGCTGATGGTAATCGATTCCACAAGGAAGTCGTGCGAGGAAGAAAACATCTTCTAAATCGCACAGTGGTGGACCGCCAATCATCCAGATGGTGTGGATGGTATCGGGAGTTCTGCCGCGATGTGCGTTCATGAAATTTGGCGGCTGGGATTAATCCGAACAATTCCTCAGAGCACTCCCCATGGTAGATGCGAAAGAAAATGCAAAGAGATGCAACATCTCTTCGCAGTGCCAATGAATCGAGCCGATCGGAAAGGGCTCGGTCGTCGACGATTCGAGCCGCTCTGCGCTGGATGCGGTCAAGTGGAAGGAGCTGGCACTGGGGAGCCCCTGCCCAGAGATGGGAACAGTATTCCATGTGAGGCCGAACCTGCGCCTTGTAAAGTTGCAGGCGGTGTGCCGGCATGAAATACTGTCCCGTTCTGCTGAGCACGCCAAGCTTTTTAGAGGCCAATTTGGCCTTCTCTTCCAAGTGACCACGAAACTGCACGTCACTCGATATGTCGACTCCGAGGATACCGATACTGGCTGAGGCAAGAAGGGGAGTGCCTTGAAACTGAGGAGATACGACAAAGGGGTTCTTTTTAGCGGTAAACGCGCAAACTTGTGTCTTCTGAGGATTAAACTGGACTAGATTTAGTCGCCCCCAATCCGAGACTTTGTCCAGCAAAGACTCGACTTCAGACACAAGTTTGTTCCGGTACTCGGCGACGTTTTCCCGAGAAATATTGGCCCGGCCGGTGTATAGAGCATCACCAGTGCTGTCATCCGCATAGCAATGAATGTTACCAGTTAGCAACATATCATTGATATGCAGAAGAAACAGCGTTGGTGATAGCACACAGCCTTGTGGAACACCAGCGTTAATAGGCTTGTAGTCAGAACATGCACCGTCTACAACGACCTTGATGCTCCGATCTGCAAGGAAGCTGGTGATCCAATTGCACAATTTCTCGGGAAGCCCATAGGAAGGGAGCTTCGAAAGAAGCGCTTTGTGCCAAACCCGATCGAAGGCCTTCGCAATGTCCAGACTAACGGCCAACGCCTCCCCCTTGGACTCTACTGCCTCCGCCCATCTATGGGTCAGGTAGACTAGAAGATCACCAGCTGATCGACCCCGACGAAAACCGTATTGGCGGTCACTGATCAGCTGGTGATCCTCAAGGTACCGGATGAGCTGGCAGTTAATAATGGATTCCATTATTTTGGAGAACAAGGAGGTGATCGCGATAGGCCTATAGTTGGACGGGTCTGAGCGGTCGCCTTTTTTAGGGATCGGGTGGACAAAAGCTGTCTTCCATGAGTTCGGGACAACGCCATGGGAGTAGGAGTACCGGAAAAGACGCGTTAGAACCGGTGCCAACTCCGGAGCACACGTCCTCAGCACAATTGGGGGGATTCCGTCAGGCCCACTCGACTTGTGGATGTCAAGGGAGAGGAGTGCTCTGCGAACCGAGCGCTGTGAGAATAGCACATCCGGCATAGAGCACTCACACCGCGGGATGGTCGGCGGTGTGTTCCCCCCGTCATCAACAGTCGAATTGGACGCAAAAAGGGAGCCTAAAAGGTCGGCCTTCTCTTTTGCGTCGTGGGCCAGTGAGTCGTCCTCCCTGTGCAGAGATGGTAGTGATGGCTTACAGAAATTCCCTTGGACAGCCTTGGCGAGAGACCAGAATGCACGGGTTCCCGAAGGAAGGCGAACTAGTTTCTCGCCAATTCTGCCTATGTGCTCAGACTTTGCCTTGGCAATAACTCTTTTGAAGGACCTGGAGGCGAAGTTATACTTCTTTTTAAGTGTGCTGGTGTTTACATCCCGAGTCACCGAAGCCGCAGCCCAGGCTTGATAACACTCCTGCTTTCTGCGCAATGCAGTCTTACAGGAGCGACCAAACCAAGGCTGAGATCTGCCTCCAATGGGTACCACAGATGATGGAATAAATAGTTCCATTCCCTGTAGCACCACATCAGTGACAGAGTCAGCAACAGCGCTGGGATCATCCGGCGAGAAGCAAACACGCCCCCATGGGTAGGATGCAAAGAAAGACCGCATTCCGTCCCAATCTGCCGACCTGTAATGCCAAACACGGCGGCAACCTGCAGAACGCAACCGCGAAGGGAGCGTGAGTGGCACCATACTCCGGATCAGACAATGGTCCGAAGAGCCGAGAGGGGCAACGACGGAAACCTGATATCCGTCCGGATGAGAGGTCAGCAGAAGGTCCAACAGGGAAGGTGTATGATCCTCCACATCTGGAATCCGTGTAGGTGAAGTAACCAGTTGTGTCAGACCATATGCCAAAGCAAAGTCATAAACAGATCTCCCCGCATGATCGGTTAAACGTGAACCGAGCCATTCGGCATGGTGGGCGTTAAAATCGCCAAGGATCACGATCTCTGCGGATGGGACCTGTTGTAGCAAGGAATCTGTAGCCATTTGGACGTGGTCGATGAGTCGGTCTGTTTCGGCATTACCGCTATGGGACCTATAGAGGCACCCGTAGACGCGCGGATGGTCGTGGCTGTCTACGCGTAGCCAAAGGATGGACAGGTCCGAACCTTCAAGACTGCCGAGGCGTCGAGAACAGATGTCCTCTCTGACATACACGCAAACTCCAGCCCGAGGCACAAAGGAGTGCTCCAATTTGTACCCCGGGCAGGAGAGATACGAAATATCAGCCGGAGAGGAAACCTGCGTCTCGGTCAGAAAGAGCAAGGCCGGCTTCGCCGTCTCGAGATGGTAGTGGACGGCGTTTAGGTTAGAGTGAAGTCCCCTGATGTTGCAGAAATTCACGGATAGCGTGGCAGGGGTCGCCTTGGTATTGTTGCTCAGTTTGCCCCAAGCAGTTTTGTTTTTGAGCGGAATTTTGCCCCCCCCAGAATACGCGGGGCAGCCTGAGCACCCACGCTCAGGATTGGAATAACATGGTCGTGGATGCTCAGCGAGGGATTCTCCAGGGGTACTGGTACCCTCCTGGGGTAGTCTACTTTGTAATTCCGCTACCATGTTGATGGGGGGGGGGGGGGGGGGGGGGAATTGGGCCTCCGGCCACCTGCACTCACCAGACGAAACGCAGAAGCAGAGCCTCTACTTCACGCCGGTATTCTGTGAGGTCGTGGTACCAACCCGGCTCGAGCCTGCCCATACGTGCAACAGCAAAAAAACTGCTGCGGGGCTCTACCACCGTTAAAATATCGTTTAGTACTAAACATTTCCAATTTCCGGGTTAAATATGACATCAGGACGTTAAACATCTTAGTTCTGTTAAGGACACGAAATGTCGGGAATTAAAAATAAATTAAATTAAAGCGATAAAATCCGACGAAAACTACGCATTAAATATTAGTTTTATTTAATGCGTAGTTTTCGTGTAAATGTAAGAAATGATAATGTAAACATTTCCATTTACAATTATTATGTTCACGGTGTGACGCCTCATAATTGTTATTAATAATTAATAATTAAATTAAATATAAATACACTTTAAAATGTCGTGGAAATTATATTTTAAGCAATTAAAATAAAATAATAAGCATAAAGTTCAAATATATTCATTTGGAATATTGAATATTATAGTATAGTAAACGCACAAATTGTCTTTAAAAATCTGTAAATTTATTAAAACTGCTAAAAATATTCAAAATAATAATAATAATAATATAATTTATTTAGTTCTAAAAAAACACAAATTAACGTCTTTAGTAAAATGTATTAAATAATAGAAGTACAAGTTGTTTATATTGCAATAATAAAGAAAAATAACATTTATAATATAACTGATAAAAATGGGTCAAAGTTAATAAAGGTGATCTTGTATTATTCAAAAATTTTCAAAGTTCATGAGGGTGTTCATGTAATGTTTCATGTAACGAAGGGCGTTGTCGGAGACACACCCACGTTTCTACATTATATGGCGTGGTCGGCTGACTGACTGCTACTAGTACTAATGTACAATGTAGAGTCCTATATTAGGGTCTTATGATGGTAAGGTCTATGGAACCAAAGCATTAATATAGAAGGTCTCTTTGATGCATAAGCATCATGATATCAGAGTTATGACTTGAAGTCCCATATGTATAATACTCGTACATATAAGTACGGTCTAGGAAATAAAACAAATATGTGGAAGGTCTCAAATATGTAAAAGCATTATATTGAAAGAAATGGGACTTGAAAAGGCTTGTGATTCTAGTCGATGGATGTATGCGGGTGGTGATGTCTGCTGGGACTGTATGGCGGGGCCTTGAGAAGGCGTAATCCGACGATAGCCGTATTGATGCTTTTTGCGTTTTACAGCATTGCGTCTCTGCAATCGTTGTTTGCTGGATCGCTATTCTTAATTGCGCTCTCTGCGTCTTATTGTTGCTTAATCTGTGTGATATACATTCACTGTGGCTGAATTTGATCGTATTCTGTATGGCGTTTACACGCATTGACATTGCCGACTTTGGTCGATGTTTGTGCCAAGGGGCCAAGTCCTCTGTTACTGGTTCGCTAGTTATTTTGCTTTGGACTACGGTCCAGTTCCCAACTTAACGTTGCCGTCGGCGGGAGCGCGTTAAATGGTTGGCGCTCACCGCGCATGGCGTGTGTGGAGCCGTATGCCTCCCCCACATTTTTTAAATGTGGGAGAGCGAAGCCCTTGTATCTGATATTTTATATAAATATTGTGATCCTTTTCCAAGCGGAAAGGGATTAATTAATAAGGAATTGACTGTTGTGAACCTGATACAAGTAGAATAGGGATGATTTAACGTTCTTAATCTTTTATGCGCTCTGTCTTCGTGATCGGGGTTCTTTGCCTTATAAGGCACTACTTACAGCTTTCGATTGCCCTCGTGAATATTCTTTCTTCCAAAAGACACCTAAAATAACTAAGTTACTAAACAAACACAACGTATATAAGGGACGATAATAGATAACTAAGACGATCACACCATAAATTTATTAAACGGCCTATACTTAAACCTTTAGAAAGATCAATATATGGTTAATATATTGGTCACGTAAATAAGATATATGTATATATCTTGTAGATATAGATTCTAAAGAAAGACAAAAATTAGTATAGAGAGTGGGGGGGGGATGATACAACGGGGATATTAAATAACTACGAGAATTTCTTCCTTTTTGGTGCCTCCTATAAATATAAGATTTTTATTCTCTCTCCCGAAAAAACAACAACGTTTTTTAAATGATTGTATAAGCGCAAAGAAAACTTTAATGAAGATCGCAATCTCCAAAAAAATCGAATTGCTACAGGGCATTCATTAAATCAACAAAAGGTTCATTGTTGAACAATCTTCCTCTTCTTTGTCTGTAATATCATTAACAGTACCTATTATAATAAAAAAACATGACTAAATTATTTGAAAAGTGTTATAATTTTATAACTTCTGCACACCACTCTACCCGCGTGGATAGAGAAATAACTTTTGTAAATTTTCCCGCAGTGATTTCAATTTTACCTTGGTAAAAAAAAACTAAATAAAATAAATAATTAATAAAATCAAAAGTCCGACTACAAAAAAGACAATTTAAAAGTAATGCACTAAAACGACTGAAACAAGATTGAGAATAGAATACATAATTGAAATAAAGTATTAACAAATTAAACTCTACTAAGGTTTAACAGACTTTACTATGAGCTGAAATCCTAACAGAAACAGAAACTTTTTTATTCAATATAGATTATAAATAATACTTATTGAAAGTCCATCTTTCGTTTAATTACCACTGGTTCGGAAAAAAACCTCTGTCCTGGGAAGAACCAGCGAGAAACCCAGCGGGACTTTTTTTTTAAATAACAGCTAACAATCATGTATGTTACACTCATTAACAACACAACAAATTAGAAATAGCTTGGTAGCGATCACCTCATATCCAGGGGTTATTATCATCCATAAATTTCTTAATATTATATTAAACCTTTTTATACAAACTTAGTTTAATAAAGTTTTTGAACTTTTAGCCGGACAAATTTTGTATATTTTCTGGAATTTTGTTGTAAAAGCGTATACATCGCCCCAAGAATGAATTACTGACTCGATGGAGTCGAGTAACTGATACTTCTAGCTTGTGTCTGTTCCTAGTATTTACAGAATGAATATCACTTATTTTTGAACAACTACTTTTTTTTTGTGTACGTACATTACATTTTCATAAATGTATTGAGAGGCCAAAGTAATATATTAATTTTCTTAAATTTTTGTCGCAGCGACTCTTCTGTAAAACAAATATAATTTCAGTGTCAGCTGCGTGTCCCCATAGCAAAATGCCACACGATATTATGCTATGGAAATAGCTAAAGTAAACAAGTCTAGCTATATCAACACTGGTTAGACTTCTAATCTTTTTTACAGCATATGCTGCAGAACTAAGTCTGCTTGCTAGTTTTGATATATGGGGGCTCCATTGAAGCTTCACGTCTAGTGTGATTTCAAGAAAAATGGTGGTATCTACAAAACTCAATTTCTCCCCATTTAAAATTACATTAGTATTAAATTTTTTGACATTTGGATTCATGAATTTCATACATTTCGTTATAGTGTCATTTAAATGCACATTATTAACATTGAACCAATGTACTCATTTAGATATAGCATTATTTACTTAGTCATATTTCAGCAATTGTCGACTTAATTTGAAAATTAAAGAAATGTCATCTGCAAATAATACTATATCATGGTTATCCCCTACTATGTAAGGTAAGTCATTAATGTATACAAGAAACAGCAAGGGGCCGAGAATTGAGCCTTGAGGGACCGCCCATTTGTACCATTGACCCGGAAGAGCTCATATTGTTAATGACAACATTTGCGTTCTCTTAATTAAATATGAAATAATTAATTTAAGAGCATCACTTCTTACACCGTAGTGCTGAAGTTTCCTGATTAATGTTTCATAATGAACACAATCGAAGGCCTTGGATAGGTCACAAAATATACCCAAAGCATCCTGTGAATTCTCCTATGCATTAAAGATATATTTAATCAGCTCAACACCGGCATCAGTTGTCGAGCGACCCCTTGTGAAACCAAATTGATTTTTATGAAGTAAATTATTTACATTAAAGAAATTTTACATTTGATCAAGAATAATGTTTACAAAAATCTTACTAAGTGTTGGTAGTACAGAAATAGGTCTAATATTGGTGGGGTCTAATGTACTACCAGATTTAAATGAAGGTATTACTTTACTATGCTTCATTAAATCAAGAAATACACCAGATTTGATACTAGTATTAAAAATAATAGTTAAATGAGGCGCGATTGTATCCATTATAGACGCAATAACTTTAATGGAAATCCCCTACAAATCCGCGGTTTTCTTAACATCAATAGTTTTAAAATATTTTACAATATCCTTTGATGATAATTTATGAAATGTAAAATTCTTTGTATATGCATTTACATTTTGTTTAAGTAATGATTCGGCGACGGCAGAAGAAGAATTCAGTGACTTTGTGGTCAGTATCGGAATATCAGTAAAATATCTCTCAAAAACCATTGCTACGTCCTGATCTGATACAGTTAATTTGTTGTTAACACTTAACTGGTAATTTGAATTGCGAGAGTTGATCTTACCAGTTTAGTTTATTAATTATGCTCCATGTCATTTTAATTTTATTAGAAGCCGTCTTAATTTTGTTGCTCAAATGCAAAGACTTGGCTGTGGAGCACACTCTTTTAAATGTTTTGAATATTTTTTTACATATTCCCTAAATTCGACGCTAAGATTATATGACCTTTCATAGTAAAGATCATACAACCTATGCCTGCTCTTATTGACTCCTACTGTCGCCCATTCATTGAATGACTTCCGACTGTTCAAGGAGAATGTTTTAGAAGTAAAAGTATTATTAAATTCATTGCAAATAAGCTTAAATAATGTTCCATACAAAAAATTTGGATCATTTTGTTATTAAAGTGATGGAAGTTTTTTCACTATGTTACTTCTTAATTTCTCCAAGCGACGTGCATTTACTGGAACAAACACAACTTTATCATCTACTTGCTTATTTTGAACATAAGGTAACGTAACTACTTGTCCACAGTGATCAGAACTTAATTTTTGAATTATACATTTATGCAACGGCTTCACATTTGTAAAAATGTTATCTATACATGTTGCACTAGATTGAGTGCCAATACCCTTTGGCTCTATAAATAAATTAAAAAGACCATGTGATTTAAACAATGATCTAAATTTAATATTGATGGAGGAAGCTTCTAGGATATTGATATTAATTAGCGTTCAGATTGTAGTAATTGCAATTCAAAAAACTAGTTAACACGGAACTATCCAACACCTTTAATAAAAATAGGTCTTATACGTCCAATAATGAAGAGGTAGTTCTGTTTAAAAAAATACTAGGGATATAAGACCATATTTAAAATTAAAAATATTGAACTTACAAGCTTTTGGCTTATTAGATTCGGGTGCAACTTGTAGCATTCTTGGAAATAATGCGCATTTGATCTTTTTAGAACACGGATTTCAACTCAACTGGTTTGACACTGAGCACTACGTAAGAACTGCTGATGATACGAGATTGCATTGGGGTATATGTCCTTACCTATTGAATTTAACAATAATTTCAGAGTGATTAACTTTTATGTTGTTGCACAAATAACTTCACCTATAATTCTAGGTGTTGATTTTTGGCAGGTGTTTGACTTAGGGAGTGACCTTGTATCCGAAGTACAGTTTGACCGAAAGTCGGAGTCATCAATATGTAATAGCATAAATTCGGTTTCTCTTAATAAAGGCCTTGAAGAATACGAGTCTTTATCCATAGAACAAAAACAAATCATGGATAAGTTAGTCCAACAGTTTGATACAATTAACACAGTTAAAGTAGGTTTGGGACGTACCAATTTAATTCATCACGTCATAGATACAGGGGATAGCAAACCTATTAAGCAAAGGTACTATCCATTATCGCCTGTTAAGCAACTAGCACTTGAAAAAGAATTGGATAGAATGCTTAGTTTGGGAGTTGTGTAACCTTCACAGTCAGCTTGGAACTCACCTGTAGTAATGGTTCAGAAGCCAAATGGGGACCTAAGGCTTTGTCTAGATTGTAGAAAATTAAATGCAGTTTCCAAACCCGATGTGTATCCTCTCCCGTATATAAGCAGCATATTGGACCAGCTCCGCGACGCGAAATACCTAACGTCAATAGATCTTTCCGCTGCGTATTGGCAAATACCCTATGATAGCGAGCAATCAGCTGATAAGACCGCGTTCACAGTGCCACGTAGGGGGTTATTTAGATTCAATGTAATGTCGTTTGGCCTTGTTTCCGCGTCAAGCACAATGCAGAGATTAATGGATAGGCTATTTGGTCCCGAATTTAACAACAAAGTATTCTGTTTCCAAGACGACATAATCATAATATCCAGCACTTTCTCAGAACATGTGCAGCTCTTGCATAAGGTCTACGCAAAACTCAGGGACGCAAACTTGACTATAAACATGGATAAGTATATCTTTTGCCGTAGAGGACTTAAGTACTTAAGATATTTAGTTGACAAACATGGACTTAGAACTGATCCGGGAAAGGTAGATATTATATTGAATTATCCAACTCCAACTTCCGCTAAAGAGGTTAAAAGGTTTCTAGGCATGGCAGGCTGGTACAGGAGGTTCCGTAAACCGTTAAATAAATTAACTAGCAAAAATGTCCGCTTTGAATGGACTACGGAGGCAGATGAGTCATTTAACCACTTAAAAACCGCTTTAGTGTCTGCTCCGATACTTAAATGTCCAAACTTTGATTTGCCTTTTTCTATCCATTGTGACGCTTCCTCAGTGGCTGTGGGCGGAGTCTTAACCCAGACTTATGACGGGGTAGAACATCCCATAGCATACTGCAGTCGGTCTCTTGCCAAAAATGAAATTAATTTTTCCACATCGGAGAGAGAACTTATGGCCGTGATTTACGCATTAGAGCAATTTAGATCTTATGTAGAAGGTACAAAGTGTAAAATAATAACCGACCACGCCTCGTTATTATGGTTTTATAAATTAAATAACCCATCAGGTCGCTTAGCCAGGTGGAGCATGCGATTGAGTCAATTTGATTTCGAAATAGAACACAGAAAAGGTAAATTAAATGTTATTCCAGACGCACTAAGTAGGATTCAAGTTGATGCAATCGCTACGCCAGCAACCAGTGATGCGTGGTATAGACATGTATACGAAGATTGTCAGGCCAACCCTCGCAAATATCCCCACTTCATGGTAAAAGACGATAGATTGCTTAGGTACTCTAAAAATAAATATGAGTTAACGAATGAGTTTAATTGGAAGTTAGTGGTACCCGAGGAAGACAGGTTAGATATTTTAAAGAAATGTCATGATGAACCAGTTAGTGCTCATTTGGGTGTCTTTAAAACCCACAAGTGTCTTAGTCTTAATTATTACTGGCTCAGCATGTACCGAGATGTGAAAGAATATGTTAAAAAATGCGAGATATGTAAACAATACAAACCCGTCAACACGGCTAGACCTGGTTTAATGGGAAACCCGAAGGAGGTTAACAAACCCTGGGAGGCCATATGTTGCGATTTGCTAGGCCCATTTCCGGTTTCTCGCAATAGGAATATTCACTTAATTGTATGTACAGACTATTTTAGCAAGTATGTCATGTTGCATCCTATACGGATCGCAACAGGCGCTGCGGTCGCTAAGTTCATAGAAGAGAAAGTGTTCCTAGTACATGGCGTATGTAAGACTATCTATATTGACAATGGCCCACAGTATGTGTCTAATCAGTTTAGGCAACTGTTATATAAATATAACGTACCGAATATCTATTATAACCCGCGTTATCACCCACAGGTAAATCAAGCCGAAAGAGCGATTAGGAACGTAGTTGACGGTATATCATGTTATGTAGGTACCGAGCATAAACGATGGGACGAGAACATCCCACAGTTGCAATGCGCACTTAATTCAGCCGTGAATGATACTTAGATAGCCCTCAGCCAGTTCAAAGATCACAAGTAACTCTCGGTGAACCACAAGCATACAGTAAACAATTAGCGGAATTAGACACCATATTTAAAAAGGTACAAAAGCATATTAAAAATGCTCATTCTAGAAATGAAAAGTACTATAACTTAAGAAAACGACATGTTGAGTTAAAAGTAGGTCAGATTGTATATAAACGTACCCATTACCTATCTAATGCCTCAAAGAGATTTACGGCTAAACTAGCACCAAAATTTCAAAAATGTGTCATAACAGCGAAATTATCACCTTTAGTGTATACCTTAGCCAGCATGGAAGGTAAGACACTAGGTAATTTTCACATAAAAGACATCCTTAAACAAGATGACTAATAGTTTTGTAGAATGTGTGTGTGAATGTGAATTTTTAATTTACGTAAATACGACCATATCTCTGCCTATCGTTCTAAGCTTAAGTGGCTCACTATACGTCAAAGGCGTTGCTCCAGAATTTTACTGACACTTTTTTCCATCTTAAATGATGCTAATTCCCCGCCATATCTTAAAGAAAACTTCAATTTTCTCTACTCTATTTCCGGCCGTGAACCTCGTCCTTCTAACGCACTTAAAGTTAGCATTCCAGAACATAGAACAAAATTTTTTAATTCTTCCTTCACAGTTCAGGCTATTCTCCTCTGGAACGCTTTACCCGCTGATGTCAAGAAAGTTACGAATAAGCTTTTGTTTAAAAGATTGGTGCGACAACATTATTTAGAGGTAAACAACAATTAATTGCCTTCCCCGTTTTATATATATAATATATTATATATATTAATATATTATATGTGTATTTATAATTTATATATTTATATTTATTTATGTATATATGTGTGTGTTGTGTGTATGTGTATATATATTTACATATGTGTGTTGGTTATGTATACTGTATTTATATAATGCAATTAGGTAGTTTTGTATTGTGTATTCTATTTATTATAGCTGAACTGTTTTCATTTATAACTTATGTTTTATTATTGTCCTTAACTTGCACCTGCCAACATCTTTATTTATTCCATTTTTCGTCGGGTTGACTGGTAGAGAATGCCATAGGGCATTAAGTCCGCCCTTTGTAACCCCTAGTTGGTGTGTTGCAATAAAGGATAAATAAATAAATAAATAAATGTGAGTGATGAGTATGATTGAGTGAAAGAATGTAAGAATAATAAACATTTTCAAAATTCATTTCCACCGGTGAACTTTCTGAGATAAATAAGCTGTGATTGTATTGATGAACGAGCGATACATAACTAGTAGGTCATCTTATGTTGTGAACATCGGCGCGAGTTTGATAAGAATTTGTTCTTTATGTCCGCACTCTGGACATTATATAAGAAAATGCATACCAGCCAGTGCGTAGCATTACTTAAGCTGTTTCTTTTAACTTAATGTGATTAAACGTTAATTCACTTAACTTAATGCGAGATAGATATTTAACTTAACTTAATACTTAATATGATTTCCAAATCACTTAACTACTCAACTTAATAAATAAGAACGCGTTCGTTTTTCGACTACTTAGAGAAAAGTCGAGTCGAAACGTAAACAGCGTGTGTAGGCTTAGTGCACTGTAGGTATTCGTTTCTGTCCCGTGATGTTACGTCACGCACCGCATGAATGGTAATAGATTATTCGCGCGTAGGATTCGGGAACGTAATTATTCATAGGCAGTTGTATTTCATTATTGTAAAAAACATGTAGGAATAAATGTAAATAAAGTTGCATGCCATTAGGTTAATATATGTATAACAATTAGTGTAGTATTTTCTAACTTACAACACAAGTAGGTAAATTTGTGGTAGTGTTTTTTTTTGTGTTAACAACACAAGTAGGTAATTACATTTTTAGGTTAAATTGTTTAGTGGAATATAATGTTACTAGGTATACAGATACAGAAATGAAAATTAGGTAATAAGTAGAGTAATAATGAGCCTTGTGTAAGATTAAACGTCGTAATTAAGTGATTAAGTGATGGCTTGGTACTTGTTAGTTGTTGGTGCATGGGTGACTTGGAATTTACTATCCGTGCGAATGTTTTTAGCCAGATTGGATTAGAGACGCATTACAACTTCTTCACTATCTTTGGTATTCAGTCGTTGTTCTGCAGGTGGCACGAAATGTCTTCGGAAAAAGTATCTTCATTACGAAGAACTTTTTAACCCAAGCAAAGGGGATGTGTAACACGAAAATTTTCGTGTACATTATTTTAGCATATTTACGTTATCACATGCGATGAACAGACTTCAGAGCGCCATCTAACGTCATTAGTCCGAAGTAACTAGAAACGTATATTGACGAATCGAGCTAGCTAATTGCATGCAATTGACCTTTCGTGTTAGTTCGAAATCCTACCACGGATCGACGGTGGCGTGTAGCCCAAGGGAGGCCTAGTTCTTTTTGGAGCGAGCCGTTGTAATGATCGGACACGCACATATATAATTTTTGAATCGAAACGCCGGAACATGAATTTAAAGTGACGACTACTTGGGCGTACGGCCCCTTAAACACAATGTCTACGGGCAGTTTAATGTGTTGAAACACATCATCCCATAAATTGTAAGTACTTAATGTTTTTGTCTTCTTAAAAGCACATGTGCTCTAATTAACGGTTCACGGTGTTTCATAGATTCTTTTGCCTTGTCATAGGGGTCCTTAGTCCTTAGTCCTTAGTCCTTAGTCCTTAGTCCTTAGTCCGTACTTTGAGTATGGTCCATTATCAAGTTTAACAATGTGAACGAGGCGAGGCAGCTTCAACGGGTGGCTATATTGGGACTGGGCGGCCAGGAGACTGCGACCGGCGTACACCTGGAGGATATCTGTTGCCTCACTGCTTCGCGGGATTGACCATAAACAGTGTAATATTGAGTAATCCACCAGGTTAGTCAAAACCTCAGTTCGTAGGGTATTTTAAAGTGAAAACTTGATATTTGGAGCTATACATGTGAACCGTAGAAGGAAATAAACTACTTTTTGTCTGTATGTGTATCTTTGAATTTTCATTTACTAATCATCCAACAACAGGCGCCCTAGGATACTTTTATTTTGATCCTCGAGTCCCTTGACTCTCCGATAACCGTAGCCGGTGAGTAACGCCCTAAAAATTGTTATAACTTACGCAGAATGAACTTACATTATCTTGAAGTCTTGCAGTGGTATGCTTGGGTTACGATTTAATTTTGTTAATTATAGGATCTCAAGCAAATGGCAGCACCCATCCATCTTCTCTATTGAAATTAGGATGTTTTTTTAATTTCAATAGCCTCGCGTATCATCCTTGGTAGGAATCGGTGTTCTTTTGCGAGGATTTGTGGTCTATCAAATCTGATGTAATGGCGGGGACAATCTTGAACATGTTCACAGACTGCAGACTTCCCAGAGCGTCGGTGCTTCACGTGAGCTATATGTTCTTTCACGCGGGTTTGAATGGATCTTTTTGTTTGTCCTATGTTAGAGAGACCACATTCGCAAACAAGCTTGTACACTCTTGCATCTTGTAGAGGGATATTAACTGTGACATCGGGACGTCAAACATCTCAGTCCCCCCAGTGACCATGGGTTGCTGTAAAGCACCCGAATCGTCGGGAATTGAAATAGTAAATTAAACTCGATAAAATCCGTGAAAAAATTGTTTTATTCAATTATTAGCTTCACACTTTTCTTTACCGGTTTAGAGAAAAAAAAAGTAAAATTAAAAAGTATAAAAATACGTTTGTAAAATGAGATGGTTTCACCGTTATGTATTAGAGGGGACGAGATATAGATGGTAATTTCTTGATTCGTCTCTCACAACATCCGCGAAGTAAGAAGTGTTTGTCAAATAGTCAAATTGAAATAGTAAGTCAACAATCAAAATGTTTACAATAAAACCGTGTGATTTTGCCTTCATTTATTTCAATTGACGTTGGGTCTTTAAAACTGAAAAGTTAGAATGTGCGTAACATAAATACACAATATCAATACAAATATTTTGTAAGCAGAAAGAACTAAATAACTTTGATAAAACATCTCTCATTATGATTGTGACCTATATAAGAAGGCTTGCCAACTTGTCGGAAGTCGGCTATACAAAATTTTTAATTTTAAATTACCTTTATAATTGTTTTCATATTATTATTAAAAATTAAACGAGGAAAAAGGTCCTTCTTTGTCTATCAAAATTCATCGGGATCTACTTTAATAAATATTTCTATATTCGTGATTTTTCAATACTTTATTACCATCGTGTATTAAAAATCAATAGAATTTGGCATAAAACGGCAAATAATGGATTTTTCCATAATTCTTCATCAAAATCCATTATAGGCAATAACGACTCTTAAACTATAATTCTTTTAATAATTTAGAGTGGAGGTCATGAGTTCAAGATGGCTGTCGCCGATTGTAGGTGACGGTCGGCGATAGCCGTCGCAAGCGTCGGCGACTAGTGTCGCGAGCGGTCACAGATCCCCTGTCGCTCGTCTGAAGGGCACTTAATAAGCTAAAGTCCAGATTTCACAGAAGAAAACATCGCAAATAATGTTTGTAGAGTTTGCAAGCCTATGTTTAAGCTTGGCCTTACTTGGTGAAATAGCACCACGGGTTTAGAGAAGCAGACACCGCGTTTAATTTTAACTGATTTTGTATTCCAGACGTACCGATTTGTTTATTGTTGACCCTGTTACCATTGCAGCTATAAAGCACATACAACGTCAGAAACTAAAAATAAGTTAAGATTTAACGCAACTTAATCCGAAAAATGTGTTTTGGTCAAATAATTTATAATATATGTCTGGCGCCTCTCACGACATCCCATGGGTCACCGTCTTACGACAGCCTGTGGGCCAGAGAGAAACTGAAACAGGGGATGAGCTGCAGTATATTCCTGACAAAAACTGAAAACAAAACAGTAAACTGCGATTGCCACCAAGCCTGGCTTTTATTTCAAAATATTTCCTATGAGACAATCTGTGGGGGTTTTAAATAGGCTATAATAAATAAAGAAATAACAATTAATATTATATATTTTTTATTTATTAATAAATGATGTACATTAATTACGCCGAAAAAGTGTCCGAATTTCTAATATTTTTAAAATGCATTTTAATTGGTTGATAGAACAGAGTTATTTTCTTGTTAAGTCATACATATTGAGATAGTATTACCATAAAATTCCTAAACCCATATGGGAAATGTCAATTATTTATTGCCTTAAGTAAAATTCTTCAGAAGTTATGAATTATCTGCGTATGATGACAAAAATTTCATATAAATATGTTATAACAACGGAGGGATTCTGCTTTAGGGCAAATACCCATTAAATAATAAATTTTCTATCCAGGCCCTTCGGATCCTGATTTTGTTTTTGATCAATTATTTGTAAAGTATTCTCTTGACGAGAGTAAAAAAAATGAATAATCTATAAAAAAATCTTGGCTGACCCACGCTTTTGTTAATGTTCGCTTAAACATCTATGTTTTCGCCTGTAATGAAAAGCAATTCGATTTCATTGCGATTTTGATTTCTTAACAGTACGTGCGTACTTAAAATTTCAGAAGCAAGAAGAGCAAGAAGAAAATAATATTATGAAAAATTAATTCATTGACGTGTGCTACGATAAGTTAAAATTTGCATTTGAAGAGTGTTCGTTAACAAGAGATTATGTGTATCAAGCACGCGTCTGCATCGAAGCAACGTGATTGGGTTTTATGTGTTAAAAATTGTTATCTCGCATAATATTTAAGTATGTAATTCAGATATTGAAGCGCTGAATAGAATCTAACAATCATAAATATTGCTTGCATTTCAACTTATAACATTTTCAATCTTGACTAAAAAAAACACAAGTCATCTTACTAATTAAAATTGTTTTTACATGTAATTAAATTTTATTTGAAATAATTATTTAAATTTAACCTGCATAATTCTTTGCTAGAAATTGTAAAAACGTCATCAATTTGTTAGCGTAGGTGGTTTCAAATCCGCCAATTATTTCACTAGATCCGGTATGAGTCAAGGTAGCACTCTTGGACCTACGCTGTTTATAAATGACTTGCCTACCAAAATAAAATCTGTAAAGTGTCTATTATTCGCAGATGATCTTAAATTAAACTTAGAAATCGACAGTGCTACTGATGTCCTCTTCAACAGGACATACATGTGGTATCGGAATAGCTTAATCTTCCTTTTAATGAGACTAAACGTAAGGTTTTCACTCTTGTATTTAAACAGAATCCAATTATTATTAGTTATCTATATAAAAGTGAAATATACCACTGACTGACTGACTCATCACGAGATCTCGAAAACTACATACCCGATTGAATTGAAATTTAGTACAGTTCTTGATAATTTACATCTAGGTTCCTCAATAAAACATTATTGTGCGCCCAGCGAAGCGAGCAGGTATCAGCTAGTAACTTATATGACGCGCCTTTGGTAAGAGTATATGACATACATGACTTGAGTATAAAATAAACATACATAAACATAAACACTCACGCCTGTCACCCTTAGGGGAAGGCAGAAATTACGGACTTCCATTTGGCATTCAAAAAGGTGTCATACAAGGCTGTGTAGCTTCCCCGTGGCTGTTTAACCTATTTAATGACAGTTGTTTGGTACCATTGCAAGTTGAAGAAAGTGGGTTAAGAATGTGGGTGAGTTAACTGTCAAATATCTTTTTTACGCCGATGATCAAGTTATATTTGTGTCGTCGGCGGCCGAGTTGGAAATTATGTTTACATTAATGAACAGGTATTTAAAAGAAAGGGGAATGCAAGTGACTGCAAGTAAAACGAAAGTGATGGTTTTTGAAAGAGAAGAAAGTATAACGATATGTGAAATATAAATAGAAGGCGAGTTGCTTCAGCAAGTGAATGAGTTTGTGTATTTTGTATGTGTATTTAGCAGGGATGGTAGATACGATAAAGATTTAGAACGACGAGTGAACGCAGAAAATAGATTAAACGGGGCTCTTGCTCTACTGTGGGATATCAGAATGTGTCAAAAAGACAATTATGGCAATTCATAACGCATTGTTAGTCCCTTCTTTAATGTATGGTAGTGAAATTTGGGTATGGCAGAAGTAGCAAGAGAGTATTATAAAATTTAACATTGTGTGCATATTTGGTTTCCTGTAAGCCATTTGTTTTTTTTTAAATTAAATAAATAAATAAACAAAAGTGAAAAAAGTTATGTTAGTATTGTTTCATCTTTCAAATTGTAATTCTAATTTATTAAAAATCTGGTATTTTTAAAAACAAATCTGTTTGGAATTTTCGAAGAAGATTGATAAGTATTCGTTTACTATTCAATTAGTAAAAGGGTAAAATAGTCCTTAAAATAAATAGCACAGATTTTGTCTCACGAGAATTAAGACTTTTTTGTAACAAAGTACCATAGATATGATGTATTATAAAGTAATCCGGGCGGAGTTTTTGGCGGAGCTCGTCTGGAGTAAGCTGTGAAAAAGTTTTACGAGTTGTAATATAAGAGGAGCTATAAATGTACTGTTTTATGTGCCGCTAACATGTTAAAGAATGTAAAATAATTCGTCGGGTAAATTTTGTAACACGATATAAGCAATGTAGGAAAATCTACTACTGAATTAGTAATGCAATATAAGTTTAATAATAAGAGAACTACCACATAATAGTATGTCGTAGGTGTAGTGAGAGCATAATATTATAATATGGCAATTATACGTGGCAATAAAAGGGGAAGGTTTATAGCCACCAGTCGACTTTTGAAATGCTATAATGAGTGAATTTTCATTCATCAACTAATTGTTCGAACTGAGCTATAACCTTCATGGTCCGTGGTGGCAGTGTAAAAGAATCCGTCACCGAATCTCGTCTGTGGGTTGCGTAATGCTTAAAAGTTGTTTATAGCTTGTGATAGATGGTGGTGAAACCAACTTGATTATTTCAGGCATTAAAATACCCAGAACAGCGATGGAAGTGTCAAAAGTGCAAAACTGAGGGCGGATGATGTTTATAAACCTAAGTAAGACTAATAAATTTTCAACAACTTTAATGTGATCTTCTGGTCTACCTGACCCATAGATGGGCGGAGGCAGTAGAGTCCAAGGGGGAGGCGTTGGCCGTTAGTCTGGACATTGCGAAGGCCTTCGATCGGGTTTGCCACAAAGCGCTTCTTTCGAAGCTCCCTTCCTATGGGCTTCCCGAGAAATCGTGCAATTGGATCACCAGCTTCCTTGCAGATCGGAGCATCAAGGTCGTTGTAGACGGTGCATGCTCTGACTATAAGCCTATTAACGCTGGTGTTCCACAAGGCTGTGTGCTATCACCAACGCTGTTTCTTCTGCATATCAATGATATGTTGCTAACTTGTAACATTCATTGCTATGCGGATAACAGCACTGGTGATACACCGGCCGTGCCAATATTTCTCGG
Source organism: Parnassius mnemosyne (assembly GCA_963668995.1). NCBI lineage: Eukaryota > Metazoa > Arthropoda > Insecta > Lepidoptera > Papilionidae > Parnassius > Parnassius mnemosyne. The sequence goes on from CAVLGL010000084.1 coordinate 24,385,698, forward strand.
GAAAACGTCGCCGAGTACCGGAACAAACTTGTGTCTGAAGTCGAGTCTTTGCTGAACAAAGCCTCGGATTGGGGGCGACTAAATGTAGTCCAGTTTAATCCTCAGAAGACACAACTTTGCGCGTTTACCGCTAAAAAGAACCCCTTTGTCGTATCTCCTCAGTTTCAAGGCACTCCCCTTCTTGCCTCAGCCAGTATCGGAATCCTCGGAGTCGACATATCAAGTGACGTGCAGTTTCGTGGTCATTTGGAAGAGAAGGCCAAATTGGCCTCTAAAAAGCTTGGCGTGCTCAGCAGAGCGGGACAGTATTTCATGCCGGCACACCGCCTGCAACTTTACAAGGCGCAGGTTCGGCCTCACATGGAATACTGTTCCCATCTCTGGGTAGGGGCTCCCCAGTGCCAGCTCCTTCCACTTGACCGCATTCAACGCAGAGCGGCTCGAATCGTCGACGACCGAGCCCTTTCCGATCGGCTCGATTAATTGGCACTGCCAAGAGATGTTGCATCCCTTTGTATTTTATTTCGCATCTACCATGGGGAGTGCTCTGAGGAATTGTTCGCATTAATCCCAGCCGCCAAATTTCACGAACGCACATCGCGGCAGAACTCCCGATACCATCCACACCATCTGGATGATTGGCGGACCACCAATGTGCGATTAAGAAGATGTTTTCTTCCTCGCACGACTTCCTTGTGGAATCGATTACCATCAGCGATTTTTCCGGACCGATACGACTTAGGGACCTTCAAGAAAAGAGCGTGCTCCTTTTTAAAAGGCCGGCAACGCATCTGCAATTCCCTCCCTCGTGTTGCAGTTGTTCATGGGCGGCGATAGTCACTTTAAAAGACTGTAAGGTTCTCGTTACTGTCACATTATAGGAGACAATTATACAGTCATTTGAATAGCCTTTGGATATATCATACCCCTTAACAATAAAATCAAGCCAAATATCACCAATCTATACAAATAAATAAAATTGAAGTGTCTGTTTGTACTGTCAATATAACAGCTTTTAACTAAATGCATATGAAAGTGTATAAGGTACTTATTAAAAAAACACAATTTTTAAAATCTGTTTGTTCCGGCTAACCTCCGAAACGGCTGGACCTATTTTGACGGGGCTTTCACTGGCAGACAGCTGATTTCAAAAGGAGTAACTTAGGCTACTTTTATTTTAGAAAAAGAATTAGGGATCCGCACAAAAACATAAACACCCAATTACGCGAGCGAAGTCGAGGGAACAGCTAGTATGTTATAAAAATACAAAATATGATCTCGAACTTGATTGTTCATTTTCTACTCGTATTTCAGAACTATGAGCACGTGGAAATAATTTAATCGAATTACATTTACTAACGCAATTTGGAAACTAGATGGTAAATTGTTGCAATGAACAAGTGGTAAAATTAAAAATTTTGTACAACTGTTTTGAGTTATCCTTAATAAAATAAACTGCTGGTCAGTTCTTGATCAAATGATATGAGACCACATGAAAAGCACCAGCTTTCAAATAGAAAAAGAATAATCAAAATGGGTTCACCTAGAAAAAAGTTATGAGATAGGAAATAGACAGTCGAATTGAGGACCTCCTCCTTTTTGAAGTCGGCTAAAATAAGCTAAAGTCGTTGAAGTTCTGTGTACTTACAGTACATTTTCCAATGTACTTATACTCGTAGTCCATACTACTTCAATCACTAAAGTCGTTTTCGTTTGTGCGTAAAGACTACTGAGGAATGGATATAAATAGAAATAGAAACATCACACAAATGTGTTTCTTTAGAAGATAAATCCAACAAACAGCAGTATGTATAAGATTTATCAAAGACAATTTAGAAAAATGCCTTCAGTTTTTCACGAGACAATTTAAGGGCGGATACGCCCTTGAATACGTATTACTTCATAGTGGTGACATAGTACAGAGACTTTCACATTTGATAAACCTATTTCTTGTCTTTCGTTTTTTTAAAGTGATGTGTTAGAGATAGTTGAATTTAAGTGAGTCAATTGCTGTATTTTTACTGATTATAGGTCACTTCCTATCTGCTCACATTTCGATACGTGCAAAATTATATTTGAAAAATATAAAAATAAAAATAAAATTTCATTTTGCTATAGTATCAATAGCACTATTTGGGTATGAGTCACAAGAGAAATTTTTCCAAAAGCAAAAATGATGGAGCTGGAGGTAGCTCGGTGACCAGGTATTTACTTTCACAATCCCTTGTCCTCTATGAAATAAGGATTTTCCCAGATTAGCTAAATGTGGAGGGTGTTCGTGAGATTGAGATACAGTATATCAATATGTTCAGGATCGTTCCAACTATTATATCAGATTCATCATCATCATCATCACATTACAGCCCTTCACAAGTCCACTGCTGAACATAGGCCTCCCCCAAAGAATGCCACAAAACACGGTCCTGAGCCACCTGCATCCATCGACTTCCTGCATGTCTTACCAGGTCGTCACTCCATCTCGTGGGGGGACGCCCTACACTTCGCCTACCGGTACGAGGCTGCCACTCGAGAACCTTTCTTCCCCATCGGTTGTCGGTTCTTCGAGCTATATGGCCGGCCCACTGCCACTTCAGCTTACTAATCCGTTGGGCTATGTCGGTCACTCTGGTTCTACTGCGGATATCCTCATTCCTAAGTTTATCACGCAGAGAAACTCCGAGCATAGCCCTCTCCATAGCTCGTTGAGCGACCTTGAGCTTCCTCATACGGCCAGCAGTGAAGGACCACGTCTCAGTTCCGTAAGTCATCACTGGCAACACGCACTGGTTGTACAATTTCGTTTTAAGGTTTTGAGGTATGTCTGACGAGAAGATGTGTCGTAGCTTCCCGAACGCTGCCCAGCCGAGTTGAATCCGTCGATTGACCTCTCGGTCGAAGTTGGACTTACCCAGTCGGACTATTTGTCCCAGGTAAACATACTCGTCAACAACTTCGAGCTTAGTGTTCCCAACAACTACCGGCATAGGTGTAACATGGACATTAAACATGATCTTAGTTTTGTCCATGTTCATCTTAAGACCTATCCGTTGGGAAACACTATTGAGGTCATTGAGCATAGTGCTTAGGCCCTCCAGCGATTCTGCCATAAGGACTATATCGTCGGCAAATCGAAGGTGAGTGATGTACTCGCCATTGATGTTGATACCGTATCCTTTCCAGTCCAGAAGCTTGAAAACGTCTTCCAATGCAGCGGTGAAGAGTTTCGGGGATATGACGTCACCCTGTCTTACACCTCTCTGCAATTGGATAGGTTTCGTACTCTGGTTCTGTACTCGGATAGCCATCGAAGCCCTACTGTACAAGCACTTCAACACTTCGATATACCGACAGTCAACTTGGCACCGCTGAAGGGACTGCAGCACCGCCCAAATTTCGACGGAATCAAAGGCTTTCTCATAGTCCACATACGCCAGACATAGTGGCAAATTGTACTCTTCAGACTTCTGTACAACTTGCCGAAGGGTATGTATGTGGTCTATGGTACTAAAGCCCTTTCGGAAACCGGCTTGTTCGGGAGGCTGGAAGTCGTCAAGTCTGCGCGCGAGACGATTCGTAATGACTCTCGAAAACAGCACGTAGACGCGGCTCAGAAGGGAAATCGGTCTGTAGTTCTTCAAGAGAGCGTTGTCACCTTTCTTGAAGAACAAGACCACCGCACTTCTGCTCCACGCCTCCGGTGTAATGCCACCATGGAGGACGGAATTAAAGAGCTTCTGAAGGACTTCAAGTACCGGTCTTCCACCCGCTTTCAGAAGCTCCGCTGTAATTCCATCCTCGCCTGGGGCCTTACCGTTTTTAAGGTGCTAGAGAGCCATCCTAATCTCGCTCAGACTGACATCCGGGATATCTTCGGAATAGTGTCGGATGAGACTCGCTCTTGGATCGTTACTCACACTTGCGTGTGGCTCCAGCGATGATGTGTACAGCTGCCCATAGAACCTCTCAATCTCACTCAAAATCTCAGGTGTCCCGGAAACGATGCTGCCACATTCTGTCTTCAGCTTTGACAGTTGGCTCTTTCTGGCAGACAGATCTCTGGCAAAGACTTTGGAGCCTTGGTTCCGCTCGATCGCTTCTTCAATACGAGCTGTATTGAAGTTGCGTAAGTCCCGCCGCATGCATTTGGAGATCTGTCTGTTCAGATGCCTGTATGCTGTCAAGTCTGTTGAAGAATGTAGCTTCATCTTCCGTCTAACAGCCATGAGATTAAGAGTGTGATCGGAGAGTTTTTGTGTTCTTCTGCGGCGGGTCTTGCAGAACTTAGCTCCAACCGCATGGACAGTTTCCACGAGCTTGTCATTCATATCGTCCACTTCATTGCAGTCTTCCAGGCACTGAAAACGGTTTTGTAACTCTAGCTGAAAGGTTTCGGGACTTTGGAACAGAGCACGAGTGGGACGGAGCGTTGACTTCATTAGATGAGACCTCTCCAACTTAACGTTTAGGTTCAGTGTGCCTCTAACCATTCGGTGATCGCTACCAGTTTTCACCCTCGCGATCACGGAGACATCACTGAACAGTTGTCGTCTAGTCGTCATAATGAAGTCAATCTCATTTTTTGTGGAACCGTCGGGGCTCGACCAGGTCCACTTCCTGTGGGGCCGCTTCTGGAAGAAAGAGTTCATCATAAAGAGTCCCTCTTTCTCCATGAAGTCGGCCAGCTGCTGGCCCCTTGGGTTCCGTTGCCCTATTCCAAATTTCCCTACTTTCAGCTCACCGTTCTCTCTTGTGCCTAGTTTTGCATTGAAGTCTCCCATTAACACCGTATATTGGGTTTTGGAGGAATGCATGGCTCTAGAGATATCCTCATACATTTCCTCTACCTCCTCATCGGGGTGTGCCGAGGTTGGTGCGTAAACCTGTATGACCTTCAGCGAATACCGTTTGGTGATTCTGAGTATAAGGTACGCAACCCTCGTCGACACACTCCCGATTTTTACAACGTTGTTAACGAGAGACTTGTGGACGATAAATCCGACACCTCCTTGGGACAGATGGTCGCCCTCCCGGTGATAGAGCAAGTTGCCGGATTCGAGGATTACCGTGTCCTCCCCCTCTCTTCGGACTTCGGATAATCCTATAATATGCCAGCGCAACTTGTCTATCTCTTCTTCCAGCTCCACGATCTTCTCGTCAGTCCTCAGGGTGCGTGCGTTGTACGTTGCCAGGTCGAGTCGTCTAAGGTGGCAACCGAACCTCCACCGGAGATTCTTAGCACCCCCTGCCCCGCCGTTACCATGGTCGCCACCGTAGCCAGGAATAGCGGGGCCGCCGGGGACTGGGGGCCGTTTTTTTGTTCCTCTCATCATTGGGGGGTATTTGCCATAGTTGCCACGCTTGGCGAGCGGGTTGGCAACCGCAGTTTTTTTATTGTAATTTGGCTATTATCAGGAAGATGCTGCTGCCCATCTCCTGGCTGTTTCCCTTTGTCGCCTTTTACGACACCCACGGGAGGATATGGGGTAGTGGATATTCTTGACCGCCACTACACGGCATATATCAGATTAGATAGACCACAAATCCTCGCAAAGGAAAACCAATCACGAGGCTATTGAAATAAAAAAAAAACATCCTAATTTCTTAAGTTTTTAAGTAGTCCAGTACCTCATGTGATTCCGAGATGGACAGCAGCTCCTGATAAAAGCTCAAAATAATAAGAAAACTGCGGTTGTAACCGGCCTGCCAAGTATGTCAACTCTGGAATATGGGGAATATTTATTAATTTTCTATTCGGCAATCTATCGTTATTCTTATATTCATCAGTGGAATTTCGATAGGTGTAACATAAATATCCCTATTGTATTATTGTAAATACTCATTATATTATTTATTATGTACACTTATGTATATTACATAAATAGAGTTCCCATCCTTTTGAATTTCCATTACTCAATTTATTCATTTGAAATATTTTGATAACATATTTCTCGATAATAGAAATAGAAGCAAACACACTATCTTCGAGGGCGAGTCTAAACTCAATGGGCATTGCTAAAAACCAACCCTACCGCAATCCTGCGATAGCATTATGTTTAGTCAGTGCCTCTTTCAGCATCACATCACTCATGCAATCGGATCATTTTAGGTCTGTTTTCTCTTATTTATTTTATATTTGATGTTTTGTTGATATATCATTCAATTTTAAGTTGCTATATACATTCACGTAGACATAGACACATGTCTATGTCTGAAATTATATTGATTATTGAGTGTATAAAATTTTGAAATACACATGAAATAAAGTCTATAAAAATAAATTACGAGTACTATCTACCGCAAGACATCAAAAGAAAAAAGGAGCCTATATTTCTACTCAAATCAAATTGCTTTTTTAACTGACTTAAAAAGGATTTTGATATAAATTCGATAGTATATTCTTTTTTATGCACGCGATTTGTACCGTAATCATCGACCTTAGTTAACATCAACCTTAGATTGAGTTTATTTTATTTATTTTTGTGCAGAGTATACTTTAGAATAGAAATTCCAATCATATCCAATCCTAATTAAATCTGGTTTTATCTATTTTTAGTAATCATTTATTTATGACTTTAATAGCATTAAATGAAGAAAGGTTCTCGAGTGGCGGCCTCGTACCGGTAGGCGAAGTGTAGTGCGTCCCTCCACGAGATGGAGTGACGACCTGGTAAGACATGCAGGAAGTCGATGGATGCAGGTGGCTCAGGACCGTGCTTTGTGGCATTTTTTGGGGGAGGCCTATGTTCAGCAGTGGACTTGTGAAGGGCTGTAATGATGATGATGATGATGAAGCATTAAATTAAATAACTTATTTTAAGGATTATATTTCGTTTAATTTTAACTTTGTAATTCTCGACGTTTCGGGTACTTCACAGTACCTCAGTCTGTCAGGTGAATCTTGTAATATTGCATTACTCAGTAAGCAGGAGTGCTATCAGGCCTGGGCTGAGGCTTCGGCGACTCGAGATGTAAACACCAGCATGCTTAAAATGAAGTAAAACTTCGCCTTTAGGTCCTTCAAAAGAGTTATTGCAAAGATACAGTCAGAGCACATAGGCAAAATTGGCGAGAAACTAGTTCACCTTCCTTCCGGAAACCCATGTAATCAGGTCTCTCGCCCAGGCTGTCCAAGGGAATTTCAGTAAGCCATCACCACCATCTCTGCACAGGGAAGACGACCCACTGGCTCATGCCGCAAAAGAAAAAGTCGACCTTTTAGGCTCCCTTTTGCGTCAGACTCGGCTCTTGATGGCGGGGGGAACACACCGCCGACCATCCCGCGGTGTGATTGCTCCATGCCGGATGTGCGGTTCTCACAGCGCTCGGTTCACAAAGCACTTCTCTACCTGGACATCCACCAGTCGATTGGGCCTGACGGTATCCCCCAAATTGTGCTTAGGACGTATGCTCCTGAGTTGGCACATGTTCTAACGCATTTTTTCCGGTACTTCTACTCCCTAGCCGTAGTATGAAATCACGAAAGACAGCTTTTGTCCACCCGATCACTAAAAAAGGCGAACGATCAGATCCGTCTAACTAGAGGCCTACCGCCATTACTGCCAATACGGTTTTCATAGGGGTCGATCAGCTGGTGATCTTCAGGTCTACCTAACTCATCGATGGGCGGAGGCAGTAGAGTCCTCATGTGTAGCCCTGAAGACATGGAAGACAGCTTTGAATCCGATCCCTAAGAAAGGCAATCGCTCAGATCCTTCCATCAGACCTATTATATACAGACCTATCGCCATCACCTCATTGTTCTCAAAAATAATGGTATCCATTATAAACTGCCAGCTCATGCGGTACTATGAGGATCACCAGCTGATTAGTGATCGCTAGTACGGGTTACGTAGGAGTTGCTCAGTTGGTGAACTTGGTTGGCTTATTTAACTCATTGATAGGCGGAAGCAGTAGAGTCTAAGGAGGAGGTCTAGGACATATGTTTGGACATTGCAAAGGCCTTAGATCGGGTTTGGCACAAAGCGCTTCTTTCGAAGCTGCCTTCCTATGGACTTCCCGAGAAATTGTGCGATTGGATCACCAGCTTCCTTGCATATCGGAGCATCAAGGTCGTAGTAGACGGTGCATGTTCCGATTACAAGTACATTAACGCTGGTGTTCCACAAGGCTGCGTGCTATCACCAACACTGTTTCTTCTGCATATCAATGATATGTTGCAAACCGGTAACATTCATTGCTATGCATCACTGATGATGCTTTATACACTGGCCATGGCAATATTTCTCGGGAAAACGTCGCTGAGTACCGGAACAAACTTGTGTCTGAAGTCGAGTCTTTGCTGAACAAAGTCTCGGATTGAGGGCGATTAGATCTAGTCCAGTTTAATTCTCAGATGACACAAGTTTGCGCTAAAAATAACCCCTATCCTCAGTTTCAAGGCACTCAACTTGTTGCCTCAGGCAGTATCGGAATCTTCGGCCTCAAAATATCGAGTGACGTGTAGTTTCGTGGTCACTTGGAAGAGAAGGCAAAATTGGCCTCTAAAAAGCTTGGCGTCCTCAGCAGAGCGGGACAGTATTTCATGGCGGCACACCGCCTTCATCTTCACAAGGTGTAGGTTCGGCCTCACATGGAATAATGTTCCCATCTCTGGGCTCCCCAGTGCCAGCTTCTTCCACTTGACCGCATCCAGCGCAAAACGGTTCGAATCGTCGACGACCGAGTCCTTTCCGATCGGCTCGATTCATTGGCGATGCGAGGAGATGTTGCATTCCGTTGCACTTTCTTTCACATTTACCACGGAAAGTGCTCTCAGGAATTGTTGGGATTAATCCCAGCCGCCAAATTTCACGAACGCAGATCGCGGCAGTACTTCCGATACCATCCACACCATCTGGATGATTGGCGGTCCACCACTGTGCGATTTAGAAGATGTTTTCTTCCTTGCACAACTTCCTTGTGGAATAGTTTACCACCAGGGATTTTTCCGGACCGATACGACTTAGGGACCTTCAAGAAAAGAGCCTACTCATTTTTAAAAGGCCGGCAACGCATCTGCAATTCCCCTGGTGTTGCGGTTGTTCATGGGCGGCGGTAGTCACTTACCATCAGGTGAGCCGCATGCTCGTTTGCCCCCTCTCCTATAAAAAAAAAAATCGACGATAGATGTAGATGTCGCTATAGATGGAGCTGGCACTGGGGAGCCCCTGCCCAGAGATGGGAACAGTATTCCATGTGAGGCCGAACCTGCGCCTTGTAAAGTTGCAGGCGGTGTGCCGGCATGAAATACTGTCCCGCTCTGCTGAGCACGCCAAGCTTTTTAGAGGCCAATTTGGCCTTCTCTTCCAAGTGACCACGAAACTGCACGTCACTCGATATGTCGACTCCGAGGATACCGATACTGGCTGAGGCAAGAAGGGGAGTGCCTTGAAACTGAGGAGATACGACAAAGGGGTTCTTTTTAGCGGTAAACGCGCAAACTTGTGTCTTCTGAGGATTAAACTGGACTACATTTAGTAGCCCCCAATCCGAGATTTTGTCCAGCAAAGACTCGACTTCAGACACAAGTTTGTTCCGGTACTCGGCGACGTTTTCCCGAGAAATATTGGCCCGGCCGGTGTATAGAGCATCACCAGTGCTGTCATCCGCATAGCAATGAATGTTACCAGTTAGCAACATATCATTGATATGCAGAAGAAACATTTAAGAATCCAAATGCAGATGCGTTGTCACCCGTGAGGACTAAGATGGAATGCCTCGTTTCCAGTAAAAAGAGTCTCCGGTTTTCTACACTCACCATACGAAACACAGCAGCGTTAAGCTGCTATTTTACGCTGGTATTCTGTGAGAGCGTGGTCCTTCCCCGGTCGAGCCGACTCATTCGTGCTACAACCATAATATAGCTGCAGCATGGCTCTACCACGTATACGTTTTTAACTATATGTTCTGCTTTTACTTTATAAATGGAAATGTTTTTTTTTTATAAAACTGAAGTGAAAAACAAACTTACACTTCACCTGGTGGTAAGTTGCTACTGCAGTTCATGGATGCAGGCAACTTCATAGAAAGAAAGCAGCAGATGGATTATTATCGGTGAGGTCTAAGATGAAATTCCTCAGAGGCTTTAACTTAAATAGATTGCTATATCCTTCAGACTGGAACACACTGTTTTTACCAGCCCGTTATATGACTACGAAACCAACGAGGCAGTTGAGTATACAGTTCACCGGTGGAATGCTTCGTTACCAGTAAAAAAGATATCCGATTCTCGTAACTCACCATCTATACAATCATGTAAAATTGGAGTATCTGTTTGTAATGTCAAAATAACTAAATGCATTAGAAAGTATATACAAAACTTATAACATTTTTTTCTGTCTGTTGGTCTCTCTGTCTGTCTGTCTATTTGTTCCAGCTAATCTCCGAAATGGCTGAACCAATTTTGACGGGACGTAACAAAAGCTACTTTTATTTCAGAACAATAGTTAGAGTTCCGTGAAAAAATGAAAGCCTATGAAATCCAATCGTAACAAATTCCACGACGAAATTACGCGGATTAAGTCGCGGGGAACAGCTAGTAATATATTAGCGTAATGCTGCTTTTTTGCAATGGTAGTTAGTAAAAGTGGTCATTCATCAATTAAAATGACCCTTATTTGTGGCAGCGTGGCCCTACCACGTTCAAAAACATAAACGTAGCTAATTCTACAACTTGGTTTGGTTCCATAACAATTGGCGTAACAGTAGTCAATTTTGTGTCGAATGTAACTATTTGAGACGTCTTCAATGAATCTGTTCCAAATGTGACATAGTGTATCTAAAGTTGTGAAAGTGAACTTACTTATTGTTAAGTTAGATTTTACAAAACAATTGGACAACGTTTTATTTTTAATGGCTTCCGTTTTTTTGTAAAGGTGTGCACTTTGTTTAGTTTTTTAAACGATAATTTAGTTTATATCTTAAATTAAAAAAAAAAACTTGCTTATTGTCCCTTTAACTTCATAAATCAAAGGTTGTGTCTGCGAATTTTCCGTAACAATTATTTAATTAAACATTGAAAATTTAAAAAACATTATTTATAACAATAAACGTTAAACAAATATTAAGGTAAAAGTTTACGTTGTTGAAAGCTCTTATAGTCACGTATCATGTCTGCTTTTGAAAATATATTTAGGCAGAATTTAGTTCCAAAACAGTACATTATTCTCGGGGTAAAAACTTTAGTCTACATAAACTTTTGGTTTCAGTTGCTCTTAGATTAGGTTAATTCAAATAAAACTTTGCTCGGTTTATAAAAGCTTTTATGTCACGTCGATAAATTGTGATGTTTTTAGAAGTTATATTTACACCATAGAGCATCGCTGTAGCTGTATTATAGCTGCATAAGGAATGGGTTGGCTCGACTGGGTAAAGACCACGCTCTCACATAATTCTTGCATTTCTCCTCACAATGCCGCTGTCATTTTTGAGGATAATGTAGAAAAGCGGATACCCTTTTCACATGTAAAAAGGGGTACGTTTTGTCTTAGTCCTCTCACGGGTTTTGTTTTTTTAAGCGATGATAGATATGAGTTGGCAAAAGCATTTACGCTCCATATCTATCTGTAAGACACAACATCCACTTACCACCCAATGGACTACGTACTTGTTTTTAACCTCTATTATACAGGATTATTTTGGAATATACGTTTGAATTTCTGGAGAAGGTTCAGAATATATAATATAGGTGATTGATTAAGAAAAATTAATTTAAAAAATCTTGAACATCCTGTCCTTTATATCTTTTAAATTCAGAATACACGGAAATGCATCATTTCAACTGGTTGTCATTTATAAAATGAATATCTAACGCCTACTCTTTTCCTGCGCACGCACATATTCGTTAGGGTCACTCGGTTAGCAAAAACGTAGTGAATTGAATCGCACACAGAGGAACGCGCGTACGTGTAGTTGTTGCCTTTAAATAACATTCGATTTGGGATAACTTTAAATAAAAGTAGAAGCCTTTTCATAAACTACAACAACGGTATATCGTTCATTACTTATGTATTTGAACTTAAATTTAAATTAAGATACTCTTTGAAAAATAACCCTGTATAAAAAAGATTAATTGTAGTGGACCCAAAGATTTTTTACAAAATATGTAAAAATACTAAAAATTAAGTGTACATTGCCTAGACCAGTGCATAACATGGTTTTTAAATCAGACTTTTAAATTAGAAAGGCTTAGTGAATTTCACAATACGGGAAAAATTAATACTGAAATGTAGATTTATTCTGTAAAAAAGCGCAACAAATATCACCATGATCTATGCAGCTCCCTGTAAGCCTCATCTCGAATACAGTGCCACAAGCGTTTTCCCTAACTATATGCAAATATGCAATGCCTGTTCGGATCGGGAAACAAGCGAAGCAAAAAAACAGAATGTTATTTATAATAATAATAATAATTCTTAGTTATTAATTCTCGACTTAGATTAGGTTAGTAATTGAGAACATTAAATAAAATCAAATTAAATTATAACTTAAATAAAATCTAAACCCTAAACGAAATCATAATAACATCAAACTAAAAGTAATAATGAAATAATAGTTATGTCAAAACAAAATAAAATAAAATACAATCAAACAAAAAATCAAATAAAAATCGAAATAATGTCAACTCAATTAAATTAAATTAAATACAATGAAAATGAAATAAAATATCAAAATATAATAAAATGTAGTCAATTTGGATTCAATTTATATAACAGAGTTTTAAAATAACCCTCTTCACAAAGCAGGCCCAAGCGGAGACGTGTACCTATTTGCCAGAGTTTTCAGAATGCTTTTGGGAGTGCCACGCACCCTAAATATCAGCAATGTGGTTTTTTTGCGAATAGTGGCTGAAAAGTCGTCAACTTGGTATTCTGAAAACATCGCTGATGCAATACAGAACCGAGACAATCCCAAAAACATCCTGAACACATTATTATATTGGACTCCTAGGGTATCCAGCGACTTCTTGGTATAGCTGGCCCACAGATTTCCCGTGTACATGTTTTGGCAATACGCTTTAAAAAGGGTCACCTTTACGTCTTCGATACAATGATAGAATCTGCGAGCTAACATATTACCTATTACTGAGAGAGCCCTACGTTCGTTTTCTATATCAGCATCGTCTTTAAGGTCGTCAGTAATTATATGTCCCAGATATTTAAATTTTGATACACGTTGAATGTTCACGCCGTGCAGGGTAATATTATCGACTATATTCGGAACATTTACCAACGGCCTTAAACACCATGCATTCCATATTTTTTAATTTATATATGAGCCGTGCTCAGCAGCATATTTCGCAAAAACCCTTAGCATCTCGTTAAGACCCCCGCAGTTGGACAGAGAAGAACACTATCATCAGCGTAATTTATATTGTAGGTGCTTAATTCGTCAATATGGCATCGGACATGTATACTGCTCAACCTGACAGGAAGATCATTAATGTATATGTTGAAGAAGGTGTCCTCCAGCTTCACCTATAATGTGATGTAAGATACTAAGTCAAACGCTGTTGACAAGTCTAGGAAACAGCCATATACCTGTGTCCTTCGATATGTATAGTATTGGACAGTGTGCTTTAGACTTACAATTGCACTCTCAGTATATAGCCCAGACCGAAACCCAAACTGTACGTCATGTAGGCTAGCAATTTTTTTAAGGTAAGAAATAAGCACTCTTAGCAATCGTCGTTGCCAATGAGATTGAACGATAATTTTTATTGTCCGAGACGTCAGCATTTCTATCGTATTGTAGTTATATCACATTGGGTAGCACAATTGTTTTTACTGGTAACAATTCTTTTGGTAAATAAGAATGTCTGATACACATTGTAAAAAACAGAGCCAAAACCCTCGCAAGGTGAACACCAGCATGCTTAAGATCTCAACGCTAATGCCATCACGTCCAGGAGACTTGCCACCAGTCAAATTTTTAGTAAATTTTGCACTTGTTCCGCTGTAACATGCACTAGTTTATTTTCTCCCTGACACAAAAGCTTGTTAAAAGTAGGAACGGAGGGGCTCAGTGATGACTTTAAAACGAGCCCTTAACATTTCTTCAATATGAGCAGGCTCATTTTCCCCCTCCACAGTGGCTGGTAAAACAAAATTAATATCAAGCTTTCTTGTTGTCTTCCAGAAACGATCAAAATTTTTAGCAGACCTTTCTCTGACCAAAACGTCCATTATAAGTTGGTATAGGTTGGGAGTCTTACTAGACTTACTTGCCTCGTTGCTTATGGAATTTACAATATTCTGATACAAGCGATCTAGTAATTTTTTATGCTCACTCAAGCTACACATTCCGTGGCTGCACTCCGTAAACTCAGAAGGAAAATGAATCTCTCGCATACTGTTATCACATCACATAGGTCATGGTACTTAGCTATCTGTGTCACGTCTCGCTCTCCTCATTATACCGTGCTTCGTTGCAGGCTTTAAATATTTAGAGTTGTTTCGGAATGTTTAGGAATATTAATATAGTTATTGATAATATATCAGTATGTAATAGATCAAGCATTCTAGATTTCAATGTATGGAAAAATTGGCAAAATTAATGGAGTACTTTCATCTATCAGCGTATTAATGTTATAGATCAAAGTTAAATTTTATCCACTCTCCCTCCCCCTCCCGCGTGAGCATAAGTGGTACATTTTATACTATATAGTATATATTATGCGAATGAAGATGCGGGCACAGATCGAATAAAATATTATATAATAGAATCATTTTTATTCAACATTACTTTTTTGCTTTTACCACTGGTTCGGATAAACCCTCTGTCCTGTGAAGGACCACCAAGAAACCAAGTGGGACATTTTTAAATAAAATTAATCTATACATATAATAAAATTGTAAATAGCAGATGTCTGTACATTTTATATTTTTGTAATAAAAGTAATTGAGGGGTACTAAAAATAAGTAATTAAATACATTTCTACCATTTTTAGAATTTTCTGTCTGTCTGTTTGTCTGTCTGTTTGTTTGTTAACGTATCACGTTTAAAGTACTAATTTATATCATAAGAATTGTTAAGGAAATTATAAAGTAAACCTTCGGGTTACATTTAGTCTTTATTTCATTAAAATCGGTTCATTCCATCAAAAGTTATGATAAATATTCTGAAGTATGGGTAGGGAATTTGCTCAACGGTGGCTTTGTTTGAGTCATCAAGTTGATGTTAGCAGCGCCATCTCTCTTTAAATATATACATATAATAAAAATGATGATAACATGTGTCTCTTTCTGTACATTGTATATATATATTATGGTGACTAAAATCATTATGGGGAACTAAAAATAATTAAATAAGTACATTTTTATAATTTTTAGAATTGTCTTTCTGTCTGTTTGTCTGTTTTTATATGAAAGCATCACGTCTAAAGTAAACATCTTTTTTTTTCAAAGAAATCGTTAAGAAAATCATAAAGCGTATCTTCGAGTTACATTTAATCTTTGTTTTATTAAAATTGGTTAATTCTATCGAAAGTTATGATTATTATTTTGAAATGTAGGTTCGAATTTGTTTAATGGCGCCACAAAATCTCAGTAATAGTAATAAAAAGATACGTGTGTAAAAAAAAACGTTCTATTATAATATATTTATACTTAAAACACAGTAAAAAAAATATGTTTTCCTTAAATTAAAAAAGGATGTTTTCTCACAAAGAACGTAATAGATGGCGTTGTACAAATTACAACCTTTTCTGAATTGCGGTGTTAAGATTTTTCGCAGGTGAATCGTATTGACACTCACTGAAAAAATTTATGTTCATGACAAGTTCATGAGTCCGACGAAGCTGCAAGACTGTTAGAGCCGTGTAGGCTAACAACACAAAGCACAAACACCGACAGAAACAGAAAAAAGAGACGTACCGCGTACGTCGAAATTATTCAACAAAACTCGAAAACTCGACTAAAAGTAGTAAATTTGCAATAAATGTCGTGTTATTGTTTTATACCCAGAATCCCTCTAAACCTCTAATACCAAATAACTTTCCTTACAGTTTTAAGATAGGGATAATAACATCGATGATGACATCGATGTTGGCATCGATAGCTCAACATCGATGTTCGATGTTTAGGCTACTCAAAACATCGATGATGACCATTATCGATGGTTTTTGTATATGTGTAGATACTTACACATTGTTTCAAAATTATGTGGGTATACACATCAAGGGAAAAGTAACTATTAACTTGAATATCAATTTACGTAGAATAGTTATTATGCGACAACCGACAACGACACTACAAAATAAAGCGAAAGCAGTGACCATTGTGACATCACAGGTGACACTTGACAATTAAGTTTGACTCACCATACTGACATTTTTTTAGGTTAACGATGCGTTCAGGAATTCTGAATTATTCAAAATTTTTAATCTTCAGAGCAGATGCAAGATTTAGTTGATATTGATTTCGCGAGTTCGCATTGTTTGCAAGTTCCCAATTATCGATTATGGGTTCATTGACGTCGATGTTTCGATGTTTGACATGTGTCAACATCGATGTTAAAACATCGAAGTTTTAATTTTTAACATCGATGATCATCTAACATCCCTATTTTAAGTGTGTTTCCCACTCAGCGTGTGTTATGCGACGATCGTAAATAAAGCGCAAGGTCAAACTTTACGCGTTGTAGGAGTGGACCCCAGTACTGATTGTTTTGCACATGGCCAACTCTATGCCAACCTTTTTCTGTACGCCCCGGCTAAGTCTACTTCTATCGTCGTTTACACGGAAGCTCTATCATAAATGACTTAGAACTTTGAGCGTATCGATTTATTTTGTTACCACTTATTCATACAGTAATGATATAAATCGTTTAATATTCTCTTACCCTAAACGTCAAATTCTTTAAGTAAAACCTATATTCGCGAGCTACGCCGCGGGCACAGCTAGTTTATAATATATTATTTTATACAATTAGTATGAAAACATTATGAAACAGCATGGTAGGTATTTAGTAGTATAATAACCCTAACTAAACAATTTTTGCTAAATTTATAATTATTTGATAGATAAGGCTTGCGTATTGACTGGTAATTTGTTGTAAAAGCAAAAACTGATATAACTTACATGTGATTGTTCCTAGTATTTACAGAATATACATCACTATTTTTAATTTTGTTTACATTAAATATTCTTAAATATACTGACAAGAGCCATAGTAGCTCAGATGGTTAGCGCTCGCAGTAAATTTCACATTACGTGAGCAACCCGGGTTCAGTCCCCGCCAGCACTAATGAAATTGTTAATTGCAATTTTAAGTGCTGATTTACCGAGTGCTCGGCGGTGAAGGAAAACATTGTGAGGAAACCTGCATGTCTGAGAAATAAGAAATAAAAATTTCGAAGACATGTGAAGTTCAACAACATGCATTGGAGCAGCGCGGTGGACATTTCCTTGCCCTAAAACCCTCTCAGAAATGAGGGGATGTCTATACGCAGCAGTGCGAAATATAAAGGCTGTAACTTTAACTTTTTTAATGTACAGAGAGGCCAAAGTTAATTTATTAATATCTATAAATTTTTGCTCTGCATAATAAAGATAGTTTCAATATGAGTCGCATTACCCCATAGCAAGATTCCACATGACATTATTCTATGTAAATAACTAAAATAAACTAATCTAGCTGTTTCAACACATATAAGGCCTCTTATGTTTTTTACAGCATAAAACAGTAGATTCAACTTGGCTCAGATCCTCCCCATTTAAAAGCACACTGATCTTCACCTGCTTAACATTAGGTGTGGTGATATAATTCACTTCGATTTATTACCGTTCAAAATCTATTATTAAGGTTCCAAATCAAAATAAAATTTATTAAGGTTAAACCACTGTACTTCTTTTCATATAGCATTATTCACTTCGCCATATTTTAATAATTGCCTTTTTACTCGGAAAACCACCAAAGCATCATCAGCAAAAAAAAAAAACAATAAAATGGTTATTCCCTACCAAGTAAAGTAAGTCATTTATACAAACAAACAACAGGAATGGGCCATGGCCCATTAATACATGTTGTATTGAGCCCTGAGGCACACTCATAGACATTACCGATCCGGAAGAACTACTCCAATTAATCACACCTTTTTGTGTTCTTTTAAACAAAACAATTCCTGGTTAAATGTACATCTGGTTTTCTTTTATTTTAAAAACTGACCTGTAGCTTCAACGTAGTAAATTTATTTGCAAACATTTTAAGCCGTGAAACCAATTACCAGAATCCGCTTTGAGTTCTAGGTGGAAGAGAAAAAAATTGAATTTTCAAAGCTTATGTATGTTTTCAAATATCGTATATTTTTAGATTTACGTACTGTAAAGTGTATTGCAATATAAAAATTAAAATAATATCCTAAAAATTTGAAGATTTTGTTGAATACACAAAAAATTTACCAAATAAATGGTCCTTAATTATTTAAAATCCCTATAACGCTACATCAAACCAGGTGAAGCTGGGACAGGTCACTAGTTGTAAATCAAACAAAGCAACCATTTTGCTTAATACTCGTAATTTAAATAATAACCTTTACGTACAGCATTAATAGCCTCCCAAAAAGATTGCCACAAAGCATAGTACAGAACCACTTACATCCATCAACTTGCTGCATCTCTTGCCATGTCGTCACTCCATCTTGAGGGGGACAACCATATACTTCGCATTTTGCAACTTTCTTCTCCATCTGTTGTCGGTTCTTCAAGCTATGCAATCGGCTCATTGCCATTTTAGCTTATTGATTCGAACGCACCATCATCATCATCATTATCACCATTACATACCTTCACAATTCCACTGATAAACATATGGGCCTACCCCATGGACGCCTGCATTCATCGACTTCCTTACCTAAAAGTTAGCGTACAATTTTAATAATATTTTTAATTATGTTTAAAATAGAACAGAAGATATAAAATGAAGCTTTTAAGACTGTTACAAACATATTTCTAATATAATTACAATGAAATTCAATTGGACCCATAAGAGATCTCCAACTCCACTAGTTATCTATGCAGGATAGGATTATAGTGAATGAGTGTGTGCGCACATCTCTTTATTTTTTCTCACGTAGTCCTATAAGACGGTAATCAAAACGACTTGACAGGGAACAGGCTCAGGATCAACAGCCGATACACGGGCGCAAAACACCGAACACTCTAGGCTGTTACTAAGAATTTTTGATAGAATTACTCAATAACTAATCTTAGCTCACACAGGGACCACATCATCAGCAGTTGCGCTTTCGACCACTATACCAATGAAGCATTCAAAAGTCAGAAGTCGTAATAACGAATGAATAAATATATAATATCTATAAATTGATTTGGAAGAGTAGATAGATATACACGATTATAATAAAACAATTTTTTATAGGATCGAGGGACAAACGAGCACACAGTCCACCTGATGGTAAGTGGTTGCTGTGGCCCATAGACATCTACATTTATCCTCAATAAAGAATCAAAATGCAGATGCGTTGTCACTCGTGAGCACCAAGATGGAATGCCTCTTTTCCAGTAAAAAGGGTCTCCAGTTCTCTACACTCACTATACGAAACACACAGAAATGTTAAGCTGCTATTTTACGCTGGTATTCTGTGAGAGCGTGGTCCTTCCCCGGTCGAGCCGACCCATTCGTGCTAAAACTGTACTACTAATACAGCTGTAGCATGGCTCTACCACGTATAAAATTATATATGGTTTTTATAAATATAATGAAATGAATGAATGAAATATACTTTATTGTACACCAAAAAATACATATGAGAAAAAAAGAACATAATTTATTTAAAGGTACAATTGGCGGCCTTATCGCTTAGGAGCTATCTCTACCAGGCAACCATTGCAGAGGATAAAATGACCTGTGAGAAAGGGTAATATTTAATCTGCGTAATAAATAATAACATATAGATTATATATTATTATTTATTACGCAGATTATATATTTATTAAAAATTAATGTTTATCTTACTGATCCATTGCGCTACGTCGGCTTATTTCAAGTTTTGAGTTAAACGTATCATTAACCTGAGTACCTATGGTTAATATTCGCTTAATGAAATGTTAATCTTTGCTTATTAAAATCCAATACGGTAGCACGGCAGCCGAATTCCCGTGTTCATTAACAAAGTGTATAATGTATTAGATAATTAAACGTATATAGATATAATTAAACGTATATATATTTAGGGAGTCGGTATCATCCTTTCAGAAAGAATGGGTCATTGTGTGAAAGAGTATGAATGTGTAAGCCCGAGACTGCTATGGATACGAATGAAAGTAGGCTTAAAGAAGTTGTTTGTTTTAAGGGTCTACGCCCCATACATGTCTAAGCCCACTTATATCCGAGAGCAGTTTTGGGAGTTGGTAAGGATGGTGCTAATGAAATGCAAGGTTAATGAACTTATTGTAATATTAGGCGATTTTAATGGAAGGGTTGGGGTGAGGAGGCTTGCTTATGAAAGGATATTGGGAACGTTTGGTGATGAAAGTATAAATGAGAATGGTGAAAGCCTTCTCGCCGTATGCGTGGAAAAAAATCTTGTTGTGACGAACACTTTCTTTCGTCATAAGTAGATTCACACCTCTTTTCCATGTATACACATGGGAAAGAGGTGATGATAGAAGTATGATAGATTTCATAATTTTTGATGAAATATAAGTGGTATGGATGAATTGTGTATGAATGATTTAGACTTGGAGACTGTGTGGTATAATGTCAAAAAAGGTTTAGTGGATGCAGCTACCGAAGTATGTGGTGTAAGTAAGAGAACGAATGAAAGGAAAAATAACACGTTATGGTGGGAAGATGAGGTACGGATGGAAGTTGAAGCAAAGAAGAAAGCATGGCTAGATTTACTAGCAACCAAGGCTAGTAATTCTAGCAGTATGAATGATGATATTGAAAGGAAAAAGGCAGTTTTTAGACACCTAAATAAGAGAGTAAAAGAAGTAGTTGAAAGGAAAAAGCAAGAAAAAACGAATAAGAATGATAGAAGAATATCGGATAACTTTCAGGCAAACATTTAAATGTTCTGGAAACTCGTAAGAACTACCAGGGGATATTCACAACAGCCTAGAATGAATGCTATACGAGACCAGAATAGCTGTATTCTGAATGACAAAGTTTTAAGTTTAAGGAGATGGAAGGAATACTTTGAAAGCGTGTTTATGAGTGATGAGACGTTTGAATTAAATGAAATAGAAATTCCGAAAGAAGAGGAAATAGATAGAGATATAAGTATAGATGAAATAATAAAAGCAATGAAAAGTATGAAAGCAGGTAAGGCAGCCGGTTATGATAGAGTATCTCTCGAAATGCTAAGGGCTGGAGAAGGAGTGGTAGCAGACCTGCTGTACACCTTGTTTAATTTATGTTGGGAACTTAAGAGGGTACCAGGAGACTGGTGCAAAGCCGTGATAGTCCCAATATATAAGGGAAAAGAATCACAGCAGGACTGTAAAAACTACCGTGGTATCAGCCTTCTTAGCATTGTGGGAAAACTGTATGCTAAGGTACTAATTGAAAGAGTTATGAAAGAAACTGATGGAAAAATTTTGGATGTGCAAGCGGGATTTAGAAAGGAAATGGAATGTACGGATCAGGTCTTTTCCATGCGCACGATCGCGGCGAAGTTTTTGGCCAAAAACCAAAAAGTTTATTGTGCGTTCCTAGACTTGGAGAAGGCTTATGACAGAGTGGACAGGGATGTGTTATGGCAAACACTGAACTCATTTGGGTTGACCGCTGGTCTGATACAGGCATTGAAGTCTCTATATAGGTCTCTCTATATCTAGTGCTTGTGTCAGGATCAACGGGGCCTACTCGGACTGGTTTGGCATCCATAAAGGTGTCAGACAGGGCTGTGTGGCTTCCCCGTGGTTGTTCAACCTATTTATGGACAGTTGTTTGGAAAATTTGAAAGTAGAAGTATGCGGGTTAAGAATGGGTGAGTGAACCGTCAAATGCCTTTTATACGCCGATGGTCAAGTCATACTTGCATCGTCGGCAGCCGATTTGCAAATGATGGTTACATTAATGAACAGGACATTAAAAGAAAAGGGAATGAAAGTGAACGCAAGTAAGACGAAAGTTATGGTTTTTGAAAGAAAAGAAAGTAAAACGATATGTGAAATAAGAATAGAAGGGGAGTTGGTAGAACAAGTAGATGAGTTTGTATATTTTGGATGTGTGTTTAGCAGGGATGGTAGATATGATAAGGATATAGAACGACGAGTGAATGCAGGAAATAGAGTGAATGGGGCTCTGCACTCTATTGTGAAAAGTCAGAATGTGTCCAAAAAGGCACGTATGGCAATTCACAATGCTGTGTTAGTACCTACTTTAGTGTATGGTAGTGAAAGTTGAGTGTGGCAGAAGAAGCACGAGAGTAGAATAAATGCTGTAGAAATGCGGTCATTAAGGAGTATGTTAGGGATAAAGCTGAATGACAGAGTGAGAAATTGTTTAATAAGAGAAGAGTGTGGTTTGCAACATGATGTTGTGACCAGGATTAAGAAAGGAATGCTTCGGTGGTTTGGCCATGTAGAAAGAATGAATGAGGAAAGAGTGACAAAGCAAATTTATGTTGCAGAGGTGAACGGCATAGTCGGGAAGGGTCTCCCTAGGCAAAAGTTTATCGACTAAATTGGCGATATATTAAAAATGGGCCAAATCAAGAGTACCTTTAACCGACGAGCGTGTATGCGTAGGTATATGGATGTGGAGGAAGCGAGAGAGGTGTGTCAGGATCGTGCCAAATGGAAGTACATAATCTCTGCCTACACCTCTGGGTGACAGGCGTGAGTGTTTATGTATGTATATTAATAATAGTATCGAGTCTGGTCGAAAATAATTAGTTAGTCTTTTATATGAAAAAAAAGTGTGTATATGTTCACTTTGATATACCTTTTTTCATAGTATAGGGGTGACAAAAGAGCACACAGTCTACTTGATAGTAAGTGGATGCTGTGGCCCAAGACATCTTCATTTTTGCTCGATTAGGAATCAAAATTTAAATGAGTTTTCACCCCTGAAGACTAATATGGAATGCCTCGTTTCCAGTAAAAATGACCTCCGTTTCTCCATCCTCACCACACGAAACACAGGAGCATTAAGCTGCTGTCTAATTAATACCAGTGAGATCATGGTTCTACCCCAGTCGGGCCTACCTATTAGTTCTACAATGATAACATAGCTGAAGCGTGGTTCTACACAGAATACAGCAATTATTTTATTATTTCACGATGGAATTCTGTGAAAGTATTTCCCCGGTTGAGACGACTAAATCGTGCTACAACCATAATATAACTTCACCATGGCTCTACCGCGTAAAATTACAATAGAAGACTCCCAGCGTTTTAGGGAATACGCGAGGTCTTAAAATTTAATAGAACGCGTTCAAACAGAATTAGATTTCCGAATCAGTGAAATTGTTGACTGCAATGTTTTGTAAAAAAGGAAAGATTCAGCTTATTTAAGTCCCAGTGCTCATTTCTCAGGAGATTTTGGAGTAGACAGACAGTTGGCAGATTTTATATATTTTGAAATAGTTATTTCATTTCACAGATAAAATGTAGGTTTCCATACTATGTTTCATTAACAGCCGAGTACGTTTTTTTAAATAAAACTAATTTTACGGATTTTATCGCGTCTATTAATCTATTTTTATATTCACGACGTTTCGGGTGCTTTCCAGCACCCGTGGTCACGGGGGCCTGAGGTGTTTGACGTCCTGCTGTCATAGTTAGCCCGGCTACCTTCAGTTTTTTAATATTAATTTTTGGTCCGATTTACGTGCCGAGTACGTGATATACCACTTGCACCGCGCTTCAACAATACTTAAAATAAGCTCAGTGGTGAATAAAAATACCCTGAGATAAATGCATATTATTGCACTACGGTGAACAATTTTTCTTATACCTTCTCAGTGGGAAGAACTGAAGAGGGGAACTTCTTTATGTTGAGCGGTGGGACGTATTTAGGCTGTTTGCTATAGTTACCATAGTAATACTTTTCTTTTCTATGATAAAGTAAGTTTTTGACTGTTTGAATGTTTCAGATAGCAAAGTGTAGTGATAAGAAATGTGAAATCGATCGATATTCATGGTACAAGACCGTACATCGAGTGTACATTTATAAATGCTTTAATTTGTTGAATTATTTAAAGGTTGAAATATTATACGCCATCATAATTATATGGTATCTAACAAGTAGTAATTTTGCTCATTAATTTACACGATAGTTCCTATAATAATGAGCAAAAATGAGTGTCAGATAACGTATATACAATCATTTGCGATCATGTCACATTAGAAACCAAAATCAATTTAATTTACCAGTAGCGAACGCAAAGTTCAATTTAAAAAAATTACTAATACTTACAGATTCTCTTTGAGTTATTACTACACGTTATCCTTTTTCAGTGTGGGATCCTCTAGAGTGGATTTTGCTCTCCTAAATGAAATATGTTTGCATAATATGAATAATAATTTGTTAATATTACATTTTTCTTTCTTTAGCCGACTTGTGTTATCCTACTGATTTTAATAATTTTACTTTTATTGAACTGGTTATTTTTCAGAGGTATATAAATTTGAAGAAATGATTCAACCTCTAAGGGTGTAAAAATAGGAGATGAAGCTTTCAATGTATCTATTTAGACGGCATCCATCTATTTAGGTCGGATTGTGTGTGGAGTTTAATTTTTGTGACGACTGCTAAAGATATCTTCTTATTTTCTATCCTCCCGCCTCCCCTAAATACGCACTCCTCAAGGATGGTGCGCCACCTATCGCCAAGGAAAATAGGAAGCAAGATGAAATAAGAAGAAATAAGAAGCCGCGTACACATAAACCGTGTTCGTTACCGCTCGTTTGAAAATACTCAATCAATAAAGTTTAAAGACTATCTTGCCATTGCTGGTGTCCATATACATTCGAAGTGTAGTGTGGTGTCTATGTATACACTAGAACTTCATAAATATTTCGATTTCGCCATAACCACGAGGAGTTCTCCAGTCTTGTGAGTATCCTTGCCTTATCTACCCAGTTCTAAAGCTCTTTTCGTTTACATCCCGGTTGGAATCATTGGGTTGGCCAGCCCTTGGTATGGTTATTCTCTGGTTTATAAAACCACCCACGAAGCACTATGCGAAATATTCAAGCCGTAACAATACTAATACCTCCATAACATATAGATTCAAGAAATTACAGTTTATTCGAAAGCCATAAACACACTCGTAAAAGTGAAAATCTTTCTTATTTAGTTCTCGCTGCTATCGTAAAACGAACATACACAAATAAAATCTCACGCTAGTCAATCATAGGAGTAGGCCGACTACTGACACAATACTGACACACCTCTGTCGCTTCTTTCACATCCATGTGCATACATGCTCATCGGTTAAGTGTATTCCTAATTCGCCTATTTGGTCGATAAATTTCCAACCTTTGTCAACCTACCAGTCAATGATCACGTATCGTTATAATAAAGGAAATACTAGATAAATCTCTAAGGGTGCCATAATATTGGTTAATTAAAAAGTGTCCGAAAACTGTTCGTAAATGTGAGGGATCGACGGAATAACAGCGCTGCGGTGATGGCAACACTGCCTAATTATAATGCTGAATCGCACGCCGTTTCGTTAATACAACCCATTGTATATCATGTGACGAAACAACCATTTATTTCATCATAATTATACAATACAAGAACTTTATTTCAGGTATCAAGGTCTTAAAAATTAAGAACATTGGCCCATAGCAATATATACCTTAATCTAAAAATATATATAAAATATAGACATAACTTAACACTATTTAGGGAATGTATCGGCGAAACACTACCCCAGAGGGCCAGAAATCGGGAGCGAGGAATGTCTCTTTGTGTTTTGCAGGAACCTGGAGTACGTAGGATTTGAAATTTGTTGAGCTATTAGACTCCAGAAGCTGCAAATGTAAAGAGATTGGATCCTCAATGCGGCATCGGCTTCGTTCTGCCACGAAACGCAGGACGTTTTCTCCCGACGTACTTAATAATTATCAACTTCATCATTATAATCCTTCAAAAGCACACTGCTATACTGTCTCCTATATTCAACCTTTTATTTATTCATTCGTAATTATTTCAACAAAAATTAATCAAAGCGTTTTGCCTGTTAGCAGATAGGAGTATGAAGTATCCGGGTGATCATCTTCAAGATCATCATAACCCATCACTTCTGGGTCAAATTCTGAACAAATACCTCCCTTACCATAAAGCACTGTCCTGAAAATTTATTTTTCCTGAATTTCTTTCTATCTGTCCGTTAAGTTTCATTACAATGGATTTAGCTATTCCGAAGATTAGCACGGATTGACAGAGACAGAGAGACAGATAAACAAAATTAAAAAAAATGTTTACTCATGCAAGACATGTAAACATTTTTTTTAATTTGAATAAAATGATATGAAAATAACCATCTCAGCTCAATAAATGTCAGTTATTTCGAAATTATAGACATATATTTCAATTTTAGTTATTATATATATATATATATATATATATATATATATATATATATATATATATTTGTGATGGTAAAGCGGAATTAACTCATCTATTTCATGTTTACATCATCGCTTTCATTTTGACATGTCCAACCATAATTACATATACACTTGACCTTCGTTTTGTTCATGTTCGTATTAAAACCTATTCGTTTAAACTCTTTCAAATACATAATATGGTAATATTTTATCGATAGAAAAACACAATGATCTCTTTTTTTGGCTATTTTAATGCTGTTCTCAATATAGTGCAAAATTATTTTTGCCCTACATATTTCTTATTTTGCAAAAATAAGAAATATTTAGGGCAGGTGAAAGTAAATAACGTTACAACCTATATACATCCCACTTTGCATAACGATACTATAGTGATTGAATACTACTATAATAAATCAAGTTCAGAAGTTAAAATGAAGACAGCAAAGGATAATTAATTATCATTCTAAGTGCTGTGATTTTTCAAATACCTTATTATTACAACTATTCACAACTCCACTGCTGAACATAGGTCCTTCGACTTCCTGCATATCTTACCATGTCGTCACTCCATCTCGTGGGTGGCCGGGCTTCGCTTAGAAGGACGCTGCGAGCTTGAAGCTGCATTTCAAGAACCTTTATTCCCCATCAGTTGTTGGTACATAGACAGGTTTCTGATGATGTTTTTGCTATTAGCCTTTTGGCTTTTACAGCTTCATGCTATATGGCTGGCCTATTTATGATCCGTTGTGCTATATCGGTTACTCTGGTTCTACTGGGGATCCTCCATCACGTAGAGAAACCCTGATTATACCCCCACCCATAGCTCGTTGAGCGACTTGAGTTTCGTCATACGTCAGAAATGAAGGGCCACGTCTACGATACATATCTGTAATCACTGGCTACACGCACTGGTTGTAAAATCTTGTTTTTAAGTTTTCAAGTATACATTTACCTCAAAACTTAACGTCACGAGACGAAAA
Source organism: Parnassius mnemosyne (assembly GCA_963668995.1). Taxonomy (NCBI): domain Eukaryota; kingdom Metazoa; phylum Arthropoda; class Insecta; order Lepidoptera; family Papilionidae; genus Parnassius; species Parnassius mnemosyne. The sequence goes on from CAVLGL010000084.1 coordinate 24,413,206, forward strand.
TATATGTCATAATCTCCCGAATTCTGACAGCCGAGTTGAATCGAGCTCAGTCGAAGTTGGACTTACCTAGGCGGCCACTTTGTCCTCGGCAAACATACTTGTCAACAACTTCCAGCGTAGTGCACCCAAAAACTAGGCATAAGTGTGACACCGAGATTAATGAATGAATGAATAAAATGTACGTTATTCTACACCATTAAATCAGAGAAAATAGATACAAATTAAAAAACAAAGGTAATATTAGTGACCTTATCGCTTACAAGTGATCTCTACCAGGCAACCACCAACATTAAATACATATACACATGACAAACCATAATTACATATACACATGACCTTCGTTTTGTTGATGTTCATATTTAGACCTATCCGTTTTAGGTCTTTCAAACACATAATAGGGGAATATTTTATCGATAGAAAAACAAAATAATCTCTTTTTTTGGCTATTTTAATGCTGTGCTCAATGGAGTGCAAAATTATTTTTGGCCTTACATATTTCTTATTTTGCAAAAAACACGGTAACTCATCTCAATTTTTCTCGAACTAAATTCATAATTCATTATAATGAGATAATTAAAATATATAGTATGAGAACGGGGGGTGGCCGAAATGCGCGGGTGAAATCAGATTTTATTTCTGGCTTTGTACTAAACTACGCATCTAAAAATGACTATTCGACCAGCAGGCGTTTCTTTTTGTTACGATATAAAGACAGACAGCCGTTTCCTAATTTCAAATTGCTAAAAAAAAACTAGAAGCCTGAATTCAATCTATTTATTTATTTCTTTTGTTTAAAAGATTTTTAATATTGATATGGTCACTATAAGATGTTGTTAGGTTAGCTAATTACGTAATAACTTAAGACAGAAGGACCCTTAAGAATGGACTGAATAAATTAACCGACTTGGTACTGAGTTGCTAGACTTGGTTTTTTTACAAGTTATGTTTTTGATGGTATAATTAGTTTTCATAACATTTTTTTATAGGATAGGGTGACAAACGAGCACACAATCCACCAGATGGTAAATAGTTGCTGTGACCCATAGACATCTACATTTATCCTCAATTACGAATCAAAATGCAGATGTGCTGTCACCCTTGAGGACTAAGATGGAATACCTCGTTTACAGTAAAAAGTGTCTCCGGTTCGCTACACTCACCATACGAAACGCAGCAGTGTTAAGCTGCTATTTTACGCTGGTATTCTGTGAAAGGGTGATGCTTCCCCGGTCGAGCCGATCCATTTGTGCTACAACTATACTACTAATATAGCTGCAGCGTGGCTTTACTACGTAAATACTATTAACATAGCAGCAGCGTAAACGATTTATGAAATAAATTTTAAGTACAAAAACACAAAATAAAAAATTGTGCTAGTGATACAGAACATTAATTTTGCGTATATATATGGTTATTTAGCAATGACGGGCCAAATTTGCAAAGAAGGTTCATAATAAGTAATATAGGTCAAAGGTGAAGAAAAAAGAAATAATTTTTTTTAATAATTCTGTCGTTTTTATCTTTTAGATTAAAAAGGCATGGTAATGTATTAATTTAACTAATTGCCATTTATAAATATCTAACGTCTACTATTAAACTACGCACCCACACATTCGTAAGAGTCGATTGGTCGTCAAAAACTCCAAATTGAATGTGATTTATGTTAAAATTGGTCGTCAAAAACTGAATTGCAACATAAATCACATTCAATTTGGGATAGTTTCAAATAAAATTAGAAGCCTTATTTACTCGTATTTTCAAACAATACTGCATATCGTTAATCATATATTTTAACTTAAGTTTAAAATTTGGCTATTCGTTGAAAAATGACCCCGTAATATTTTATTTACTAAAACTAAATTGTACTTTATTCCTCATAGAATAAGTTAAAATGTTTAAATTTAGTTGCCGTTTTATAATGTTTCGTCAAAATGGGCGTTACTAGAGGTTACTAGGGAAAGGAGATATATCATTCTATACTTTAGACGATAAGTAGCCATACCGGTGAAATGATTTAGCGTTGTAGGTCCAAAGTGTGTACAATAAACAACGATTTTTTATATAGTATAGTGATTTTGGAAAATCCAACAGCCAAGCGTAATGATTTGAGGAAATCCACTTGACCATGGGAGGCGTTCACGCCCAGCTCTTGGAATGACGAAGATATATTAGACATTTTAATATAATTTAAATAAAGATAGTAGTATAAACTTTTACAATTCTACTAAACATTTGAACTTCACTTTTGAGCTGTGAAATGGGAATACAATTTGAGAAGTGACGTTGCTTTTGTTTGTCGTTGTAACACTTTCCGTGTGACCTGGTTAGTTTAAGTTGCTAAGTTTATTATTTATACACGCTCCGCTCCGTCGCTACTCTACGATTCAGAATTCTACAAGAAATGTCACAAAAATGCAAAAACATCTCCTTGACTTATATTAAAATGTTATTAGGTTATTCTTTTAAATGGTGTGAGTTTTTATGTTAAGCATTAATATGATTTATAACTGCTCGCGTGTGTAAAATAATTGCTTATAAAGTTCTATCAATTCAGTCATCATCATCATCATTTACAATCCTCATAAATCCACGGCCAAACCCCGCTTCTCTTACGGATGATTCACTTTTTACTAACTGGATACAAAAATTACAATTATCAGTTGACAAAAAGAGAACTAGGCCTGACTCAACTTGAAGCAGCGTATACAAGGTTTCCAAATCAAACAAAAATGGGACAAAAGCTTAGGTTTATACATCAATTTTATATTTGTTTCTCTATTTTTATTTTTATTTCTCTTTTTTGCCTTCTCTTTGACACTTTATATTTATGTAATTATTTATTTTTGTCTGTTTATTTATTTAATTAGTAATTTTTTATTGTTTCCCGGTCAAAACCAGCCAGAAAGCACTTTTTATCAAGCTCGATTTTAAGGCGAACTTGTTTTTCCTAGGGTAAACTTAATATAAGCCGAATGGAATCATCTGAATATTTGCGGCTTTAGGCTGATCATTAGTTTAAAAGGTCTTTAGTAATTCTTAACATTCTTTCGAGATTTTGTGCATTTCAGTTACCTCATCATAGTATCTAATTAATAGTTTTTGGTTCAACATATTCATAATATATCATTTGACCAGGAAGATTTTTTAAACTCTTTATTTCTCGTATATGTGTCCCAGTATTCTTTTAATTTTACAATATTTAATCCAGTTCTTGTTAATCAATAAATATTTGATATTACCAAAGTCTTTCTTCGTGTTTTTTCACAGTAGTATTCCTTATTTTCTTTCATTTAACTAAGCTAGCTGATGTGATTATTAAATAAAAGATATAACCTTTACGTACACAAAGAACTGTATTTATTAACTTCAGACTGTTGAGATATGTAAGGATTACACACAGCGGTGATAGCGGACATAACACGTTACTTATAAAAAGGAAAGAATAAGGTACACAGTGTTAACAACTTCTCAAATAAAAATTCAGTACAGCCAACCTTAAATGAATGTGTAAATATTGCCATATTCAACACAAGCAAAATAATTCCTACAAAGAATTGCTCAGTCGTTCAACTAAAACTTAAATTAGTGGCCTCTATATTTTTTTAAACCATACACGTGATTTACACACTGCACAATGCTTCATTTATTTACCTATGCATATAAATATGTTGAAGAAGATGTCGTGAATAACTGACTCATCTATCAACGCTCAGCCCGAACCGCTAGACGTCGAAATCTCAAATGTGGACAGTAGTATCTACTAATAAAGGGTTCCCTATCCCTTTGAAACTTTTTATATTACGGAGCTATAGACTCTAAATTTACTCGTATTCTGTAAATATAACAAAACAAACTCAAATAGGCAAAACTTGCTCATATTTGTATGGAGCAAAAAATAATTAATGATTTTTTATTTTAAAACTGATACAAATACTTTTGATTGAAAATAATAAAATATTTATTTTATCATAAATCTTTCCTTAAGATATTAAAAACGAGTGTGCAAAGTATATGTTAAAAATAGGCGCATACATCAAAAACCTACTAATCGGTCAACAGATATCTTAAGTCTCTCAAATCAGCTATTACACTTATATTAATTTAAATATTTTTTTCAAAATTTCGCATGTAAAACTGAAACAAAAATATTTTATATAACTTACAGGTTTACTTTTTTGGATTTTAGTTTTTTTTTTTTTACTTTTGTAGGTCGTAAATAGAGGGAAGTGTGAGCATCAAAATACGTACTTTCTTAGTTCAATATCTTTTTAGTTCATTAATGATAGTGTGTGACATAATATATGACAGTTATCTTTCTATTGCGTTGACTTAGAAGCTAAAATTTCTCAAACCTCTATGGGTTCGTAGATATTAGTGTTTGTAAATTTTTGTAATAATATAATTTCAACTTGATACCTTTACCCGTTCCTAGGGTAAAGGACAGACAGCGGAAAAGGCATACAACAAAGTAATCATATAAGGATTTCTTCTTTCTTTTTTTGGAACAAAACCCTATAAAGAAAGCTTTTCTAACAAAATAATAGAAAACATATGAATTAATTCTTCTACGTGGTAGAGCCATGCTGCAGCTATATTATGGTTGTAGCACGAATGGGTCGGCTCGATCGGGGAAGGACCACGCTCTCACAGAAAACCAGCGTAAAATAGCAGCTTAACGCTGCTGTGTTTCGTATGGTGAGTGTAGAGAACCGGAGACCCTTTTTACTGGCAAAGAGGTATTCCATCTTAGTCCTCACGGGTGAAAACGCATCTGCATCTTGAGTCTTTATTGAGGATAGATGTAGATGCCTATGGGTCACAGTAACCACTTACCATTAGGTGGACTGTGTGCTCGTTTGTCACCCGATCCTATAAAAAAAATTAAACTAATGAATACTCATTTTCCTTTCTATTCAGCACTTAAAAACGGAGAACATTTATTTTCATTTTAAAAAATGTCATGATTATCATTCAAAATACATTCAAATGTAAAATGATAAATAGAAGTTTCCATATCAAAGGTCCAAGTTTTTCAATTTCAGGAATGCGTATCGAGTATTTTCGACAGAAAGCAAAACTAAAAAAGACAAAACAAATCTATAAAGATAGGTTGACAAATGGCAGGAAAACTAACGGCTGGCATTTCCCTTTGTAACAAATATCTGACCGACCTTCGTTTCCTAATTATATACTGATTATGATTGAGCGCTACGATCGTAGTATAATAAATTAATAATGGGTTGAACAGGCTCAAACTTCAGATAGATAGATGGAAAATTCTTTATTGCACTGAAAGAAAAAAATGAACTGTAACTATTCTGCATAGTAATATTTTGTATTTAAAATGAGTTAAATCTTTTTTATATCTTTTTATAAAGTTAAATGGGATTGTTCGTTTTGTATAGTTTTTAAACTACCGTATAACTCTAATTCATTAAAATAATATTTGAGAAGTGTAATAAAATAAACACTAGCTGGTTCCGCACTGATTTTATTACTTTTATGAAGGTATAGTATCGGCACACAATATCAATCTAACAATAATATACTACACCTTTGCCTTTTATAATGAACACAGGTATAGAAATTTTTATTTAAATAAACTATATAATGAAAACAAATAATAAAGTAGACCTATGCTTTGCTACGGAGCCAGGGCAGACATGGCAAACGCTCTGTCCTGGTGAAAATATTCCACTGGAAGTTAACCAACAAAAACAGTGGGATATTCCGTTGGTACAGGGCGTGTAGAAGGATTTGTTTCATAATTTCCATAGTGACCAAGATAAGGCACGCCTTCTACCTGTTTCGACTAAGGAATCTAGTCACTGGTTACACGCTTTACCATCAAGTAATCTCGGCACATTACTTGATAGGGAAATCTTGCGTATTGCCGTAGGAATCCGACTAGGAGCAGCGATTTGTCAACCCCATCAGTGCCCCTGTGGTAGCAGCGTCGACAAGTTTGGGCTCCACGGACTTTCATGTAAGAAAAGCGCTGGTAGGTTTTCACGACACAGTTCTTTAAAAGATGTCATCCGAAGGGCTCTTGCCTCTATAAATGTTCCCTCGGTTTTAGAGCCTTGTGGAATATTTAGAGACGATGGCAAGAGACCCGACGGTATGTCATCGGTCCCTTGGGAGAGAGGTAAAGCCCTAGTGTGGGATGCTACTTGCGTAGACACTCTGGCGGCCTCTCATCTCAGGGGTACCTCGTTTAAAGCCGGGGCGGCATCAGAGGCAACTGAACTGAGTAAGTGGCGCAAATATGAGTCTCTGAGAGATGACTACATATTTGTGCCATTTGCTGTAGAGACTATCGGTCCGTGGGGTCCGCGTGCGGTGAAATTCCTAAAGGAACTCCATCCGCGGCTGGTCGTTGCTGCTGGTGATAAGAGGGTTGGTTATTTCCTCGCTCAAAGGCTAAGTATAGCCATTCAGCGGGGAAACGCAGCCTGCGTTCTTGGCACGATACCGCGGGGAGTAGGACTATATGATAATTAAGTTTCTAGTTTTAGTTTTTTTTTATTATTATCATAGTTTTTAATATTGAAAACAAATAAAAGATTACGCTAATTGTAGAAATGGACCCTATACCAAATAAAAACTCGCACAAAAATTTTTTTACCTAGCCGTTTTTTTTATGTACGAGCAGCTGTGCAGATCTAGAGAGACCAGTATCACTGCGACCTAAAAGATCTATTGTGATCGCTGCTATGTCTACAGTTACTGCTAAGCTCTTCGTCCTCAATGAATAGAAGGAGTTGCTTAGCTTCTAATAATTTCACTTCTTCTGGGCGAAGTATATAGTTTCCCAGATGAAAGCTGCGTTTGCGCATTAAGAATCCGCAATTTGTCTGGATGTGTATAGGCATTTTCTCTTCTAGGGAGCAAAACCGGCACATCATTAAGTTGCTTAGTCCCAGGATGGACATGTGCTATTTAAGACAACAGTGTCCAGTCAGGGCTCTTACCAGAATGCGCAATTTATTTTTACCTAACCCAGGGCTTCCGAAGCGAGTTTACAATCGAAAGCCCGGGTTAAGGTTTTAGAATGTTTTAAGCCTGGTGTATCAAATCAGATCTTAAGTGATTTATTGTGGTAAAGAGTTTCCAGGGTCAATCGGGCGAGGATTTATGAGATTCCACAAAATGGCTCGGGTCCAAATTGTGTAATGTTTAAGCCCTCACGTGCGAGCTTGTCTGCAGTTTCATTGCCTACAATACCCGTATGACCCGGAACCCATCTTAAAACTACCTTGTTATTACCTCCCAGGGTGTTTAGGCGGTTCACGCAGTCTCCAACTAGCTTCGAGTTCACCAAGTTTGATCTCAGCGCTAGCAGTGCTGCTTGACTATCAGAGTTAATATATATTATAGGGAAGATAGAGGTGAATCTACCCAAATTCATACTAAGTTTGAATTTGGGTCTCTCCCCATAAATTCCAAAGCCTACGTTCAGGCCATTTTTGATCCATCGGTATACCATATACGGCTACTTACCTCATAGATGGCCTGTCCATTCAGCCAGTCTTCTCTGGAGGGTAGTTCCACTATATAATTTTTGTTAAAAGAATATAGTGTACGCATGACATCTGAGATCATGCATAAGACCGGTGTGCCCATGATTGAGTCGAGCATGGATCTCAATCTATAGGAAAGCAAGCTAAAACCGCCCTGAGCGTTATTCCTATACAAGCTAGCCTTCGCCTCCTTGTCTAAGTAAAGATCAAGGGGCGTTAGGTCTAAAATTGCATTAAGAGCCGCTCCAGGCGATGATCGTATCGCTCCAGTTGCCATTAAGCAGGCAGTCCTTTGTAGACTATTTAATTTGTCGGCAGTCGTCTTTTGGTTGGCTTTATTACACCAGACGGTAAGAGTCGGCCTCACTATACTGCTGTTCAGCCATAGGATCATACTGGGACGCAAGCCCCAGTTGTTCCCGATCATGCGACTGTACGTACCTAAAGCAATTTTTGCCTTATGACATACATTGCTAAGGTGAGAGTTCCACGTTAGTTTTTGATCGATTGTTACGCCCAAGTACTTTACTTCAGTAGAGAATATTACTTATTTACCATTAAGTTTTGGTGCGACTAAATTGTCCAACCGTGTCTTTTTGGTAAAGGGTATTATAACAGTTTAATCAGCTTTAATCGATAAACTGTTAGGCCTGCACCAAATGTTTATGATGTTTAGGGCTCTTTGTATGATTGATGATAAAGTACTTTGGAAAAAACCCCTCACAATGATCACAAGGTCATCAGCATAACCCAGTGTATCAATGCGAAGGTCTGCCATCTTGTACAGTAATTGGTCAACCGCAAGAGTCCAAAGGAGCGGTGACAAAACACCACCTTGTGGACAGTCTCTTGTAGTTGCAATCTCAATCGAGGTTTAAAACAGCTCTATTTTTGCCTTTCTGTTGAGAGCATCAACTTCACCCACCTGATGGCTGTGGGGTCAACATTTTTAGATGTCAGGCCCCCAACCAGGGCCTCCATGTAGGGCCACTGTCGAAGGCGCCCTCAATATATAGAAAGGCACAAAGAGCTATTTATTTATCCTCTAGCGCTTTTTTGACCTTATCAATAACACTGATCAGGGCTGTTTCCGTAGATTTGCCTCTGCGGTAAGCATGCTGGTTCTAATGTATAGGTTTCGTAGCTAGAGTTACATCCCTAATATATCTATCTATAACCTTTTCCAATGTCTTCACCTAGCCGTTACATGAACATATTTCTATTATATTATCTTATTTATCACTTATCATTTAATTTGCTTTATCATTTAATTTCCTTCACCAAATATCGAACGTAGTGTTTAATTGAAGTTACAAAATAATAATGAACCTAAAAATAATGGAAATGGAGTCAACCTCTACAAAATACAGAAAATTAAATATATACACTTAATATTGCTAACAATTATTTATAAAGAACAATTAAGCATATATTGAATGACCCTACTTTTAATGGATTTGTCTTTTGAAACATACATCTAACTTCAATAAATGTAAATCGGCTTTCCGCTTTTGTATCTTTGAATTCACGGTAAGATTTTTACTTTAATAGTTTCGAATTTGACTTTTTAAAGAAAATATATAAATGGCCCTCACGATCTAAGCTATTCATTCAGTTATAAGGTGTTCAGACTACAAGAGACTTTGGTGTTTTTTTGTGTAAAAGTGTAGTGAAAGTACTAAATAAAAGTGATTATTTATACAACCATTAGTTGTAAGTTATTGTAACGACTCCCCCCCTCTCTCAATAAATATACTTATACTTGCATTTCTTTAAAATCTATATCTATAAGATATATAAATATATCTAATTTACGTGACCAGTATATTAATCGTACATTGATCTTTCTAAAGGTTCAAATATAGGCCGTTTAATAAATTTATGGCGTGATCGTCTTAGTTAGGACCCTTATTTACGTTGTGTTTGTATAGTAACTTAGTTCTTTTAGGTGTATCTTGGAAGAATGAATATTCACGAGAGCAATCGAAAGTTGTTAGTAGCGTCTTATAAGCTAAAGAACCCCGTTCACGTTTGTCCCTATTCCACTTGTATCGGGTTCACAACAGTCAATTCCTTATTAATTAATCCCTTCCCGCTTGGAAAAGGCTCGAAATATTTATATCAAATACCAAATACAAGGGCTTCGATCTCCCACATTTAAAAAAAAATGTGGAGGAGGCACACGACTCCGCACACGCCGTGCACGGTGAACGCCAACCATTTTAATGCGCTCCTCCCGAAGGGTACGCTAAGTTGGGAACTTTTTTTTTATAGGAGTGGGGGCAAACGAGCATGCGGGTCACCTGATGGTAAGTGACTACCGCCGCCCATGAACAACTGCAACACCAGGGAGGGAATCGCAGATACGTTGCCGGCCTTTTAAGAAGGAGTTCGCTCTTTTCTTGAAGGTCCCTAAGTCGTATCGGTCCGGAAAAATCGCTGATGGTAATCGATTCCACAAGGAAGTCGTGCGAGGAAGAAAACATCTTCTAAATCGCACAGTGGTGGACCGCCAATCATCCAGATGGTGTGGATGGTATCGGGAGTTCTGCCGCGATGTGCCTTCATGAAATTTGACGGCTGGAATTAATCCGAACAATTCCTCAGAGCACTCCCCGTGGTAGATGCGAAAGAAAATGCAAAGGGATGCAACATCTCTTCGCAGTGCCAATGAATCGAGCCGATCGGAAAGGACTCGGTCGTCGACGATTCGAGCCGCTCTGCGCTAGATGCGGTTACGTGGAAGGAGCTGGCACTGGGGAGACCCTGCCCAGAGATGGGAACAGTATTCCATGTGAGGCTGAACCTGTGCCTTGTTAAGTTGCAGGCGGTGTGCCGGCATGAAATACTGTCCTGCTCTGCTGAGCACGCCAAGCTTTTTAGAGGCCAATTTGGCCTTCTCTTCCAATTGACCACGAAACTGCACGTCACTCGATATGTCGACTCCGAGTATACCGATACTGGCTGAGGCAAGAAGGGAAGTGCCTTGAAACTGAGGAGATACGACAAAGAGGTTCCTTTTAGCGGTAAACGCGCAAACTTGTGTCTTCTGAGGATTAAACTGGACTAGATTTAGTCGCCCCCAATCCGAGACTTTGTTCAGCAAAGACTCGACTTTAGACACAAGTTAGTTCCGGTACTCGGCGACGTTTTTCCGAGAAATATTGGCACGGCCGGTGTATAGAGCATCACCAGTGCTGTCATCCGCATAGCAATGAATGTTACCAGTTAGCAACATATCATTGATATGCAGAAGAAACAGCGTTGGTGATAGCACACAGCCTTGTGGAACACCAGCGTTAATAGGCTTGTAGTCATAGCATGCACCGTCTACAACGACCTTGATACTCCGATCTGCAAGGAAGCTGGTGATTCAATCGCACAATTTCTCGGGAAGCCCATAGGAAGGGAGCTTCGAAAGAAGCGCTTTGTGCCAAACCCGATCGAAGGCCTTCGCAATGTCCAAACTAACGGCCAACGCCTCCCCCTTGGACTCTACTGCCTCTGCCCATCCATGGGTCAGGTAGACCAGAAGATCACCAGCTGATCGACCCCGACGAAAACCGAATTGGCGGTCACTAATCAGCTGGTTGTAGTGTATACTTATATTTATGTAGGATAGAATAAGAGGGAGTTAGTATTAAACCTACAGTCTAGACTATTGGACGTTTTATTTATTCCCCGAACCACCCAACACTACATGGCGACCCTGCCAGTTCATCGGCGGTCGCGGGCCGCGTTCAAAAATATGTGGAATCGAAATTAAATAGGAAAATGAATAATAAATAATATTGGACTTATAAAAAAAATGTGTCGTTCTGAACTCAAAAAAGACCAAGTATTCATTACGCAAGACGAAGTGTCTCAAGGAGGCTCAAATTCTGCACATGTAGAAGAAATTAAAAGCCACCTGTATGGGATATCCGTCGTGCTGATTGTAATATGCACAGTTTTGGGCTTGGCTCTTCTCTATGGTGTATACAAAATATACAAAAGTTGCCATACAAGCTGGATGCGGAATGAGATGGTAATGCACAATTTGCGTCGTTCTTTTGTGCGGTCACCGGACCCAGGACCCCGTGTACTCCGTGTATGCTGTGAGTGCCGCCACGAGGACCGCCGTGAGACAACGAATGCGTCAAGTTGAAAATATGAGGTTTAAATTGAAAAATATGTTATAGTTTAAGTTTAAGAAAATAATAAAAATAGCCTTATATATACACCTTAAAATATTTTAACAACGATATTTTTTAACTGTACTTCCATGTCTAGTGAATTAATAATAATATATGAAAAGTTAAAAATAATTTAGTTAAATTAAGTTATGATAAGCGAACTAAAAGCATTTTGCAACAAAAACTTAAGGAATCAGTATAATACATAAAGAATTTGATGATTGTTTGATAATTTTAAATAAAGAGATAGAAAGTAAACAAATTAAAAGTAAGGCATTAATTGAAATATAATCATATTGCGATTTAATTAAGGGTTTATATGGACAAATAGAAAACTTTCGTAGTAAGGATTACAGCTCTCAATCAACTTCCAAGAGCACTATTCAAAGCGAAATATTCACCGTGGAAAGTTTCTACTTTAAAACTTCTGTTTCACTCCTGCCAGTGATGACGGGCGAGGAATCGGTCACCAAAACCTTGATGGACTCGATAGAGTAATATAGCTCTTTGCTTAAAGAAGAAGGTAAATCTATGTTAATAAAATTTGTATTAAAGACTCGTTTGAATGAAGGCGCTAAGTTACGCCTATTAGATTCCTATGACTCATGCGAGGCGCTTATAAGTGATATGCGGAACCACCTTTTAACAAAGATATCTTGCACTTCCATTCATAACGAACTAATGCAAATTAGACAAAATAGTAGTTCCCTAGATAATTATGGCAATAAAATCGAACAATTATTCGTAGATTTGAAGATTTCCCAAGCCGTTGGTGACCAAAACGCACATAAAATTTAACGTCCTATAAATGAAAAGATCGCTATTAAAAGTTTCACAAATAGCTTGCGAAATCGGCAACTCAGTATTATTTTGTCAGCACGTAATTATAGTACGTTAAAAGAAACAATTAGAGCTGCAAAGGATGAGGAGGCGTCTAGTGTTCGACCTAGCGAGTACACCGAACCATCGATTTATTTCGGGAATCGAGGTGGTTCAGGAACGCGTAAAAATTTACTTGGTAGGTATACATCCAATAATGTACCACGGCAAACATACCCTTTGCATACCCAAGCAAAAAATAACATGAACTGGAGGAAACCGGTACCCCAAAAGTTTTCGCGTGGAAATCAACACCGCGGGAAAAAAGGTAATTATGGTGAGTATTCATACCAGAATCGCGGATCTTTTCGTGGTCAAAATGCCCAGCGAGTTCATTTTATAACACCAGAATATCGCGTATCGCAAAGTTCTCAAAATATTGAAATTAACCCTAATAACGATAATAATGACAATAACCTAGAATTTTATCGAGACCAATAGTATATTTAGTTGCGAATATAGTAATTGTGTTGAGTTAGCAATAGATGGTATCAAATGTAGATGGCTCGTAGATACCGGCGCTTCCTTATGTGTGATTAAATATGACACGCTTAGTAAACTAAACATTTCATTACAAAAGAAACCGATTACAATAAACGGAATTGGAGGCAAATTACGAACCGTGGGATTTGTTGACTTAAAATTGTCTGTTGACGGGCTGAAATTTAATAATAAGTTTCATGTTATAAAGCAAATGCCGTTTGAAACTTCTGGAATTTTAGGTAAAGATTTTTTACGTAAGTTTAATTGTAGCATACATTTTGAATTGAATAATATTACATTGCATCATATGAATGAATTAGTAACTTTATCATTGTATATGGGTATTTTGAGAAATAATAATTCTTTGAGTATACCTCCGAGATGTGAGAATTTATTTTATATCAATGCGAATATGAATAGAATAGAATAGAATATTAGAATATATTTTTTTTTAGAATAGAATATTTTTTTATTCAATATACATTACATGTGTAATTCTTATTGAAAGTCATTTTTTACTTTACCACTGGTTCGAAAAAAACCCTCTGTCCTGGGAAGAACCAGCAAGAAACCCAGCGGGACTTTTTTTAAAATAAATTTTACAATATAAATGATTACGAACTATTTACAAAATTTATTTTAGAAACTGCTTGGAAGCGACCACCTCATTCCCAGGGGTTATTACCAACCATGTATTCATTTATACTATAATAACCCTTTTTATACAGTTTCAGCTTAATAAAACATTTAAACTTGGTAATAGAGAGAACCTGTACACTTTCCGGGACCTTGTTGTAATAGCGTATACATTGAAGAATGAATTACTGACTCTGTGGAGTCGAGAAACTGGCATCACTAGCTTGTGTTTGTTCCTAGTGTTTACAGAATGTACATCACTTTTTTTTGCTAAAACTATCTTTGTTTTTGTGAACATACATTAAATTTTCGTAAATATACTGAGAGGCCAAAGTTAATATATTAATTTCTTTAAATTTATCTCTAAGAGACTCTCTCGGTTTTAGATTGTAAATAGCTCTAATGGCCCTCTTCTGTAAAACAAAAATAGTTTCTGAATCAGCCGCATTTCCCCATAGCAAAATCCCATAAGACATTATGCTATGGAAATAACTAAAATAAACTAATCTAGCTGTCTCGACACTAGTGAGACCTCTAATCTTTTTTACAGCATAGGCTGCAGAACTTAGTCTGCTTGCTAATTTGGATATATGGGGGCCCCACTGGAGCTTTGCGTCAAGAGTAATGCCAAGAAAAACAGTGGATACAACAGGGCTCAATTCCTTCCCATTTAAAAATATATTGGTATTCAGATTTTTAACATTCGTTGTTGTAAATTTAACACAATTAGTTTTATTTCCGTTCAAATGCAGATTATTAACGTTAAACCAATGCACTAATTTTGATATAGCATTATTCACTTCGTCACACATGGTGAACACTGTCGAAGGCCTTGGAAAGGTCACAAAATACACCCAAAGCATCCTCTGAATTCTCCCATGCACAAAAAATATGTTTAATAAGCTCAACTCCAGCGTCAGTTGTCGAGCGACCCCTTGTAAAACCGAATTGATTTTTATGTAGCCATTTATTAATATTAAAGAAACTTAACATCTGATCTAAAATAATTTTTTCAAAAATTTTACTTAATGTTGGTAGTACAGAAATTGGTCTAAAATTGGCGGGGTCTAATGTACTACTAGATTTAAATATAGGTATGACTTTACTATGTTTCATTAAATCAGGAAACACACCAGATTCGGCGCTTATATTAAATATAGTGGCTAGATAAGATGCTAATATATCTATTATAGATAAAATAACTTTACCGGAAATCCTCCATAAGTCTGCCGTTTTCTTAACATCAATAGTTTTAAAATATTTAACGATATCTTTTGGCAGTACTCTATGGAATTTAAAAGTATTTGAACAAGCCTTTAAGCCTTTATGAAAGAAGATTGTGTTGTCTTTCCGAAAGAGTTATGCGAGGGAGTTTTTCTGTCTGGTGGAATTGTCAAAGCGAATAACGTGAAAATACCAAAATATTAAATACACGAGAGGATCAGGTCAATCTTAGTTATTTTAGCCCTGAAACCGATAGTTTACATAATTATTCAATTTGTAAGTTTGAAAAAAGTTTCATTAATCCCGAACGCGTTCATGAAATGTTAAATTTACTAAATTTGGATCATTAAAATAAAGAGGAAAAATCATCTATTATACATACATACATACATAATACATAAACACTCACGCCTGTCACCCAGAGGGGTAGGCAGAGATTATGGACTTCCATTTGGCACGATCCTGACACACCTCTCTCGCTTCCTCCACATCCATATACCTACGCATACACGCTCGTCGGTTAGAGGTACTCTTGATTTGGCCCATTTTTAATATATCGCCAATTTGGTCGATAAACTTTCGCCTAGGGCGACCCTTCCCGACTATGCCGTTCACCTCTATTATACATATTTGTGCAAAATTTCTGATCCTCAAGGTACCGCATGAGCTGGCAGTTAATAATTGATTCCATTATTTTTGAGAACAAGGAGGTGATCGCGATAGGCCTATAGTTGGTCTGGTCTGAGTGGTCGCCTTTTTTAAGGATCGGGTGGACAAATGTCTGTCTTCCATGAGTTCGGGACTACGCCTTGGGTGTAGGAGTACCGGAAAAGACGCGTTAGGACCGGTGCCAACTCCGGAGCACACGTCCTCAGCACAATTGGGGGGATTCCGTCAGGCCCACTCGACTTCTGGATGTCCAGGGAGAGGAGTGCTTTGGCAAACCGAGCGCTGTGAGAACAGCACATCCGGCATGGAGCACTCACACCGCGGGATGGTCGGCGGTGTTTTCCCCCCGTCATCAAGGGTCGAGTTGGACGCAAAAAGGGAGCCTAAAAGGTCGGCTTTGTCTTTTGCGTCTTGGACCAGTGAGTCGTCCTCCCTGTGCAGAGATGTTAGTGATGGCTTACAAAAATTCCCTTGGACAGCCTTGGCGAGAGACCAGAATACACGGGTACCCGAAGGAAGGCGAACTAGTTTCTCGCCAATTCTGCCTATGTGCTCTGACTTTGTCTTGGCAATAATTCTTTTGAAGGACCTGGAGGCGAAGTTATACTTCTTTTTAAGTATGCTGTTGTTTACATCCAGAGACGCCGAAGCCGCAACCCAAGCATGATAACACTCCTGCTTACTGCGTAATGAAATCTTACAGAAGCGACCAAAACAAGGTTGAGATGTTTATAATGCTATTGATACTCTTGTTGAAAATATAAATAAAAAATATTTGAACAAATTTTTTTTAATTAAAAAAAACGTAGTAATATTCTCACGTTAGTTACTAAATCTATGTTTAAAACCATTATTTATTTTTTTCTTATTTGAAAGCAGTTGCACGCGTAATATAAAATTTACGGCAATTATAGCTCTAGAGCCACTAAGTCTTTTCAGTATTCTGGTAGATATACACTTTTACTTATTAATGTATAAACGCCTAATTTAGCATATAAAATGCAAAACTTTGTGTCTTTATACCATCAAGTCAAGATGCATTTCTTATATATATAGGAGAAACCGTCCGCGACGCTCGCAAATCGAATCAATTGAACCGAGAGGCAAACAAATATTTTCGTGGACTTTCTCGGAAAATATGCTGTCTAGAGAGCGCGTCCAATGATGCTGGTTTCCAAATATAATATTTTTTGTAATTTAAATTACTACATCATAGTTATTGAAAGTCATTTATTTATTTATTTAGTATACCGGTACGAGGCTGCCACTCGAGAACCTTTCTTTTCCATCGGTTGCTGGTTCTTTGAGCTATATGACCGACCCATAGTCACTTCAGCTTAATAATCCGTTGAGATATTTCAATTATTCTGGTTCTAATGCTGTAAATGTTGTAAATATCTTCATTTCTTATTCATTCAAATGTAACATCATAATCACACATCCTATCAAAGTACTCTGCCGAATATATCCTCTCACATAAATTGCCTTATATGGAATATTTTGCATCCTATTTATATTTTCTCAGAAATGAGAGGAAACCTGTGCCCAGTAGTCGGACGTATACAGGCTGTAACTTTAACTATTTTACATTTTCTAATCGACCTGGAGATAAACTGACCACCTGTTTGTACGCGTTTGAACGCAAAGTATAAAAAATAATAATAAATATTTGCTACAGTTGTCAGGTTTGGAAATAGCAGTTTTTTTTAGTTTTTCAGTAAACATTGATTTTAATATAAATTACAATCCGACTTCAAGGAGTTAAAAAATATCAAATTATATCACATTGTGAAATCGGTGCTAAGACATAGTTTAATTTAGATTTGAAGCCCTGAATTCAGCAAAAACAATGCTGCTGAACTTTGCCTTTTTTATTCCCTAGGCCATACAAATACTTGTTCCGTGTGGGATTCGTACACTTAGCGCTGCAATTCTGCTACCGAGTCATCAAACCGCTTATTAAAGTTTAGTCAAGATTGTTATACCGCCATATATCGAAAGTCATACGATGTTGCACATATCCCATAGTTGCCTCTTACGCGACACCCACAATAAAAATGGTTATAAATTCTCTTATTGTCCTATTAAACGGCAAAAGTAACTTAAAATTGTAAAATAATATAAAAGGAAAATTTTACTAGAACTTAAATGTTATGATGACGTTAATAAGCTTAATGAAGTAACATTTACGAGCAAGGTGTCTCGGTTTAGAAGCTACGATTTTATGATTGACATTAATTACATTTCTTACTTAGAGCCTCAAGTAGAATTAAGTATTTTGCCATTAACGTTGTTAATAAACTTCTACCATAACCGGAACCCAAACGCTAATGTTCAAACCACACTTTTAATTTATATAAACATCAAAGTGTGTTGCTTTTTTTTCTATGTTTAAGTTATAAATTAGAACTCTTTCACAATAGCAGAAAAAGATCGATCAAGTTCACAGGCTGGGTGGTCACTTTTAAATTTCACACTCCAGACTAGGCAATGGCCCGATGTACACTTACACTGTGATGTACACTTGCAATTTTGTTGCAAAGGATCCACATCTCATCGCAGATAACAATTAGACTCAAAATTCCCTCCTTTCTGAAAGGAGTGCAACATGAGAGCAATCTCTCATGGTGCAAAATAATCTCAATAGCTTGGACAATTGCTTAACACTGTATATACCTGGTTTGTGAGGCACCTAATCGTCAAGCTGCTTTATTTTATCTATTTGCCGCAAATGATTGAATATTATTTTGATATTTATATTATCAGAGGTAACTCTGCTGTGCCCGCGTCTACATTGGCTCTTTGGATATTTATCAAGTTAAAAAATATATAAAGTGAATATTTACTCAATAATGTGATAAACGTTAAACAACAGTGAACATTACTAAATTCCAAAGAATAGTGCAAAGAACAGTGCAGTAAATCGTTAAAATACCGGCATACAAAACATCAAAACAATAACTGTATTTATTGTGCTATTAGAAGTAAGATCAAAGTGAAAATCAAATTATCGACATCTCTGAAGGCCAACCTGTGAAATATTAGTGCAAAGACGGAAGAAAATAGTGAAAAATTAACAATTAAATTATTCAAATTAAAACGAAAATTATTAAAATATGACGAAGTAAATAATACTATATCTAAATTAGTAATTGGTTTAATGTTAATAACTTGCAAAGGGCACTAAAATAAAATGTATGAAATTCATGACTCCAAATGTCAAGCAATTAAATACTAATGTAATTTTAAATAAGGAGGAACTGAGTGTTGCCGATACCACCATTTTTCTTGGAATAACACTAAACGCGAAGCTTCAATGGAGCCCCCAAAATAAATAATCAAAATATATCAAAATTACCAAGCAGACTTATTTCAGCAGATTATGCAGTAAAAAAGATTAGAAATCTTACCAGTGTTGAAACAGCTAGACTTGTTTACTTTATTTATTTCCATAGCATAATGTCGTATGTTATTTTGGTATGAGGACACGTGACTGACACTGAAATTATTTTTGTTTTACAGAAGAGGGCCATAAGAGCAATCTATGATTTAAAACCTAAACAGTCACTCCGACAAAAAATAAAGGAAATTAATATATTTAGTTTGGCCCCTCAAGACTTTTATGAAAATATAATGCACGTACACAAAAATAAAGGTATGTACACAAAAATAAGTGACATTCATTCTGTAAATACTAGGAATAGACACGAGCTAATAATAACAGTTACTCGACTCCACCGATTCAGTAATTAAAAATTAAGTAAGTACGCGAATCCTTCGTCGCCTGGATTTAAATCGGGTGATGTTGTGCGCTTAAAATGGATGTCGGGGCGGTAGTCCTGGAACATATATATGTATACAAGTCTAAAGAGGGTCCTCGAGCTGTGCAAGGTTGACTGTACAGTTAGAGACTACCAAGAGCAGTGTATATGGGGCAATGGAGTACAATCAGATGACGGATGCGGAAAGCCGCATAAGGATAAGAATGAGTATCTTCCAGAGCGATTGCTTGAGTCCAATCTGGTTTCGTTTTGCTGTTATCAGAAAGATGCTGCTGCCCATCCTCTGCCTCAGTTTCCCTCTGTCGCCTCTTATGACACTCACGGGAAGATATACGGTAGTGAGTATTCCTACCCGCCACTACACGGGAAAAATATTAAATCTATAATTAATAGTAATTACACTTTTATATGTAACTGGTTTCTATTCTATTCTATTCTCTATTCTTCTGTTCTATCTTCTAACTCTTCTAATTTACCTAAGGATGCCTATCCATGTATTGTCAACGGTGGTATGTCTTTCATAACAAAATATATAAACAATAACATTAATACATAATTTAATGTCACAATTTTCTTTGTTACATAATCATCACTACAATCATTGCGATCTACTGATGTTTAAAGAGCAGTATTTCTTTTTATTTATCGAAAAAAAAAAAACATTTACAATTTTACAGTTTAACACTGCTAAACTGCTCATTACTTTGTTGGCCAAAAAGTGCTCGCTTACTTACATGCAAGATTTTGCTTCACATGCATGCTTTTAAGTTTTATATATTAAATATAGTTAATTATCATAAAACGAGAAGGATAAGACAGCCAACTGATGGTGAAAAACCATCCAACATCGCTAGATGTGTAACCATTACATTTCAACAGTTAAAAAATAGATGGACCAGCGACAGGAAGCAGTATTAAGTGTAATGAGAGACACGTCTAACACTGCTATCGCTAAACCATCTTTCAAGGGTGGCGATTAAGACAAATGCTCTCTATGAAGGGACAAACCTATGTCCAACAGTGGAATTTTATGGACTGATGATGATGCGAGAGAATAATGGCACCATATATTAAATGATATAATTAGTTTTTATTTTATTTTAAATTATTTCAGATATTTTTTAATTTTGATTTATCTTGACTCCGTGATAAAACTCCTTGCATTTGAAACCATGCTCCCCATTACTTAATACTACATATCGCTGGTCTAGACATTTTTGAGACGATTATTTTTATTTTGTGTAGTAGCGGCGTCAGAGACCTGATGCTCATGCTGACACGCTCGAAATATCTTGAATCCCGATTAATTGCGGTAAAATCGTATTGCATTATGCCAGATGCAAAATACTTGAACATATTATGTATGTCGGAAGCTGTCCAGTGCAAATTAGCGTACTTTTCAGGTATCTTAAATATTTGTTAACTTCACATGTATGTAAGGTTCCGCACGACATAGGTTTCCTTCACCGCCAAACAAGCGTTATCAGTATTTTATATGCTGACTTAACCTTTAGACGTAGTAAAGACATGCTGTAGCTACATTATTGTTGTAGCACGCATATGTCGGCTTGATAGGGTAAGGACCACGCTCTCACAGAATACCAGCGTAAAATAACTATTTAATGCTGCTGTGTATGGTGAATGCAGAAACGGAGGCCCTTATTTACTGGAAATGAGCCATTCCATCTTACTCCTCAGAGGTGACAACGAATCTGCAATTTGATTCTTAATCAAGGATATATGTAGATATCTATGGGCTACAGCATTCATTTAACATCAGATGGACTGTGTGTTCGTTTGCTCAATCAAAGCTCAACACGTGTTAATCAGCTTAAAGTGCCGGCGGGGATCGGTATTTATATTATTAGACTAAAGAAAACAACTTGACAATTCACTTGATGGTAAATTGCTATTATAACCAGTGGAACATGTAACCTGTGCAAAAGGAGTATATATCTTTCAAGTATCAAACCAGAATCCAAAGGAGATCTACCCAAACGGAAACATGACTATGTTTTAAATTTTATTTATTTCTTTAATACAAGTATATCTCAAGAAATAATAACAGTAAGAGGTCTGAATGCCCTGTATCTTTCACTGCCGGTCGACAACGCTTTGATATTGTCATTAGTTAGATATACATCAATTTAAGACATTGATTTGTAAATATGTGATCTTGAATCATAATAGAAAGTAAAAGGGCTGCCTTTTGTGTTAGGGTCTGTCTGGATAGGTAAATCTTTTTAATCTGTTTTATTCACCAAACAAGAGGAGAGCTGGCTTAATAATAATCGGTAAGGCATTAATAATCCTCAAAGATTAGCCTTATTATCGTTTGGAGTTGGTTGTAGGTTTCAAAAGTCTGCAGTAGGAATATAGATTATGGCAGACTGTGAGTTCATTAAGTTTTATTCTTTATTCTATTCTTCGTAAAACGAAATAAAACTCTTCAAATTTATTGAAAAATATCATTTTTATTTCTTTGTCTTTGCACTGTTTTCGTATGTGACTACATGTAAAATTCAACCTCCACATACCGCCGGTTTTTGAATTTGAATAACATTTCATAGTGGTAACTAGAAAAAAGAGACTTTCCACAACGTTCGCATATGCAATTCAGGAGAAACAAAATATTTTGTTATATTTTCTCTTCCATATTCCATGAGAAAGATATTTTTTGGTGTCTACTCAGACCAATTAATATAAAGAACATCTCATTTTAAAGCGTAATATAGTTATTTTTTATTTTATTTAAAAATACAAATTGGAAAAGTAAAAAGTGAAAACTTTTAAAATTGTAAACTTATTTATTTCTTACTACAAAACCACAAAACTGTCTTAACACTAAACTTAATAGCTATTAAACAGGAATAGTTGTGGATCACTGGTGCCTGAAGTAGGTAATTAAAAGCAGAGCTACAGGTTACCAGGCCTCCACCTTAGTTACTAATAATCACTGAGATTTTAAGGTAAACATAAATATAATGGGGGGGGGGGGGGGTATATTGGAACAGTGGTAGAGCCACGCGGCAGCTTTTGCTGTCGCACGGATGGGCCGGCTCGAACCGGGGTGGTACCACGACCTCACAGAATACTAGCGTGAAGTAGAGGTTTACCTCTGCGTTTCGCTTGGTGAGTGCAGGTGGCCGGATTCCCTTTTTACTGGAATTGAGGCATTCCATCTAACTCCTCACGGGTGACAACGCATCTGCATTTTGATTTTTAACAGAGGATAGATGTAGATTTATATGGGCCGCAGCAACCACTTACCATCAGGAGGACTGGGTGCTCGTTTGTCACCCTTATCCTATAAAAAATAAAATTGCCATAGTTGCCATGCTTGGCGAGCTGGTTGGTAACCGCAGTTGGGCAGCGTTCGGGAAATTACCGCATATCTTCTCGTCAGGTATGCCTCAAAACTTGAAATCGAGACTGTAGAACAAGTGCGTTTTGCCAGTGATGACCTATGGATCTGAGACGTGGTCCTTCACTGCTGGCTGGAATCTCAAGGTCGCTCAGCGAGCTATGGAGAGGGCTATGTTCGGAGATTCTCTGCGTGATAAACTTAGAAATGAGGATATCTGCAGTAAAAACTGTGACTGACATAACCCAACGGTTTGGTAAGCTGAAGTGGCAATGGGCCAGCCATATAGCTCAAAGAACTTACAACCGATTGGGAAAAAGGTTATCAAGTGACTGCCTCGTACCGGTGGATGAAGTGTAGGACCCCACTATATGGAGTGACGACCTAGTAAGACACGCAAGAAGTCGATGGATGCAGGTGGCTCAGGACCGTGCTTTGTGGCATTCCTTAGGGGAGGCCTATGTTCAGCAGTGGACTTGTGAAGGGCTGTAATGATGGATGGATGCAATTTTTTTGCATGTAAAATTTAACCTTGTATGCGCATTGAATTTTCTGTAAGCCACAAGAGTTTTTGAATTAAATAAATAAAAATAAAAAATAGTGTAATTTTACAACATTTTTACAACTGTTAGTAATTATAGTATAGAGCATCGTTTTGTAATACTAGTTAAGAAAATAACGATCCAAGAGCGAGTCTCATCCGACACTATTCCGAAGATATCCCGGACGTCAGTCTGAGCGAGATTAGAATGGCTCTCCAGCACTTTAAAAACGGTAAGGCCCCAGGCGAGGATGGAATTACAGCGGAGCTTCTGAAAGCAGAAGCTCTTTAATTCCGTCCTCCATGGTGGCCATTACACCGGAGGCGTGGAGTAGAAGTGCGGTGGTCTTGTTCTTCAAGAAAGGTGACAACGCTTTCTTGAAGAACTACAGACGGATTTCCCTTCTGAGCCGCGTCTACGTGCTGTTTTCGAGAGTCATTACGAATCATCTCGCGCGCAGACTTGACGACATCCAGCCTCCCGAACAAGCCGGTTTCCGAAAGGGATTTAGCACCATAGACCACATACATACCCTTCGGCAAATTGTACAGAAGTCCGAAGAGTATAATTTGCCACTATGTCTGGCGTATGTGGACTATGAGAAAGCCTTTGATTCCGTCGAAATTTGGGCGGTGCTGCAGTCCCTTCAGCGGTGCCAAGTTGACTGTTGGTATATCGAAGTGTTGAAGTGCTTGTACAGTAGGGCTACGATGCCTATCCGAGTACAGAACCAGAGTACGAAACCTATCCAATTGCAGAGAGGTGTAAGACAGGGTGACGTCATATCCCCGAAACTCTTCACCGCTGCATTGGAAGACGTTTTCAAGCTTCTGGACTGGAAAGGATACGGTATCAACATCAATGGCGAGTACATCACTCACCTTCGATTTGCCGACGATATAGTCCTTATGGCAGAATCGCTGGAGGACCTAAGCACTATGCTCAATGACCTCAATAGTGTTTCCCAACGGATAGGTCTTAAGATGAACATGGACAAAAAAAAGATCATGTTTAATGTCCATGTCACACCTATGCCGGTAGTTGTTGGGAGCACTAATCTCGAAGTTGTTGACGAGTATGTTTACCTGGGACAAATAGTCCCACTAGGTAAGTCCAACTTCGATCGAGAGGTCAATCGACGGATTCAACTCGGCTGGGCAGCATTCGGGAAGCTACGACACATCTTCTCGTCAGACATACCTCAAAACCTTAAAACGAAATTGTACAACCAGTGCGTGTTGCCAGTGATGACTTACGGAACTGAGACGTGGTCCTTCATTGCTGGCCGTATCAGGAAGCTCAAGGTCGCTCAGCGAGCTATGGAGAGGGCTATGCTCGGAGTTTCTCTGCGTGATAAACTTAGGAATGAGGATATCCGCAGTAGAACTAGAGTGACCGACATAGCCCAACGGATTAGTAAGCTGAAGTGGCAATGGGCCGGCCATATAGCTCGAAGAACCGACAACCGATGGGGAAGAAAGGTTCTCGAGTGGCAGCCTCGTACCGGCAGGCGAAGTGTAGGGCGTCCCCCCACCAGATGGAGTGACGACCTGGTATGATATGCAGGAAGTCGATGGATGCAGGTGGCTCAGGACCGTGCTTTGTGGCATTCTTTGGGGGAGGCCTATGTTCAGCAGTGGACTTGTGAAGGGCTGTAATGATGATGATGATGATAGAAATCATTAGGACTTAGGTCGGGGCTGTAAGGCGGATGGTCTAAGAATTCTATGTATTCTTGCTCTAAAACTCTAAAAAGAACCGACAACCGATGGGGAAGAAAGGTTCTCGAGTGGCAGCCTCGTACCGGTAGGCGAAGTGTAGGGCGTCCCCCCGCGAGATGGAGTGACGACCTGGTAAGACATACAGGAAGTCGATGGATACAGGTGGCTCAGGACCGTGCTTTGTGGCATTCTTTGGGGGAGGCCTATGTTCAGCTGTGGACTTGTGAAGGGCTGTAATGATGATGATGATGATACGCAGATACTAAATACACAACATTGTGTAATTTTTACTTACCAAAATCTAACTGTTTTTTCCACAAATTCTAACTAATATTTAAATGATATAACAGGAACAACAGTTTGCCGACGGTCAAGATCCCGCCAAAACTCCCAACTATTCTTTAATATAGTATTTTTAAAATTAAAAGATAACTTCAACTTTGTTTTGTAGCAGCCTTAATATATACAAAATACGGATAAAAATCTTTGAACTAAAGTGGACTTAAAAATATCACACATAAAATATATATACTATACAACTTGACGTGACTTGACGACTTGAGTTATGCAGACAACATGGTACTGCTGAGTGCACCAGTATGTGGTTTAAGATAATTGTTAAGTGTTTGTGAGACATTTGCGGCCGAACATGGGCTGAAGTACAATGTACAAAAAAGTCAGTATAATATGGTTTTTGAGGCCGGACGGGACCGCACGAGTTTTGTGCCTTCCATTCAATTAAATAGGACACCATTAACTAGGGTATATTCTTTTAAATATTTATGTCATATGGTTACGTTGGATCACAAGGATAGTACTGACATGGGAAGGGAACGTAGGGCTGTGTCGGTTCGAGCAAATATGATTGCTCGAAGTTCACACGATGCTCAAGCGAGGTTAAACTCACTCTATTTAGAGCGTTTTGCACGTGCAACCTATGGAGGGACTACACGGAATGGTCATATGGAGCCCTTCGGATCCAATATAATAATTGCATACATTACTCCCGTCACCACTAATCCCAGCACGTCGATAATACGTGTCATTTAATACGTGTTATGTCATGTTAAGGATGCTTTTGAACAAGGCATTCTTACTCATCTTTTTTTATATGAGAATTTGCTAGTTGTGACAATATAGCTAACACAAGTGCTATACATTATTTAAAGATACATCATTTTATTTTATGAAGCAGATTTCAGCTAATTCATCTTTTACATTCTTAATTTTTTCAATCAATATCAGTTGCAGCAGTTTTTATCTTGTGCAGTTTGTCAACAAAACATAATTCGGACAGAGAAAAAAGTAAGAAAGAGGGTGATGATACAGGCTGAAAACTATTTCCTCTTTTCGGGCGTGACAACGTATCTTATTATTGAAAATAATTTCCGCTACTTAGAGCTTTAGTAGCCACTTACCTTATGGCCGTCTCTTAGCTCTTTCACCACTGTAATGTTATATTATTGCAATAAGAGAAAGGCTAAGAATATTCTGTAAATAAAAGTGAATTCAATGATATTATATAAATATATTAGATATTCTGCTAACATGTTTAATAATTCAATGGTTTCAAGAACTCGGTCCAAGTTTAGGGCTTGAATATCTTACGTAAACTACTTATAGAGTCAACAACGGGAAATATAAGCTTTAGTCTAACGTCTGTGTAATCTATCTGCAGAATTTTGACAAATTCGTGTTGTAAATTCCATACACGGACGAGCTAGGTAGAAACGTTGAACTTAATTTAAAGTGGAACCACCAATAAGACATCTGGACACTTTTTCTTTATTCTACCCACATATACACATTGCTAGCGCGAGAATATCTGTTTTAAACTCAATCTAACGTCTAATAGCATAAGTATATGGAAAAATCATTCAGGTAAAATGGATGTGCGTCAGGTTCTTTTACAAAATAAAGGTGAAAAGTAAGCTACACTCAGATTTGGAGACCTTTTTACTGATAACGAGGCATACTATCTTAGTGCTTAGGGTGGCCAATAAATCAGCATTTTGCTTTTTAATTAAGGATAAATTAGATGTCTATGGGCAACAGCATCAGCCGTATATTATTAGGTAGGCTGTGTACTCATTTTTCGTCCTTATTCTATAAAAAACAAACTATTATGCTATGAGAGTGTGGTCCTACCACAGTCGAGTCGAACTATTTGTACCGCATCCATAACATACATACGCGCACACATGGATCATGGATGTAACTTCTGTCACTTAGATTGAATCTGTTACTATCACACTGTTATTACAGTTTACAGAAATTTACTACTGAACTTAGGCCTACTCCACGTATTGACACAAAGTAAGATCCTGAGCCACCTTCATCAATCGACAACGTGAGTGCTGCATCAGTTCCTTATTCTCTCTAGTGCCTGATCACTAAAAACTGTGCATACCGGTACGAGGCTGCCACTCAAAAACTTTGCTTACCTATCTATCGGTTGTCGGTTATATGAGCTAAATGGCTGACCCATTGCCACTTCAGTTTACTGATCCACTGGTCTATATCAGTAAGTCTTGGTTTTCTACGCTTGTCATCGTTACCTACAGGCTAATTTAATCAAGTCATGATTTCTTATATTTACGCGAACACTACACATTGAATAAAACTATTTTTACGGATTTTATCGCGTTTAATTTACTTATTTTATATTCCCGACGTTTCGGTTGCTTTCCAGCAACCGTGGTCACGGGGGACTGAGGTGATTGACGTCCCGATGTCAAAGTTAACCCGGAGTACCTTCAGCTTTTTAATTATTAATTTTGGTCCGATCTACGAAGAATGAACTAACTGTGTCTTGAAGTCTTACAGTGGTATGCTTGGGTTTAGTTTTAATTTTATGAATTACAGGATCCCAAGCAGGTGGTAGTACCCAGCCTCCCTCTCTATTGAAATTTCAATAGCCTCACGTATCATCCTTGGCAGGAATCGATGTTCTTTCGCGAGGACTTGTGGTTTATCAAATCTAATGTAATGACGGGGGCCGTCTAGGATATGATCACAAACTGCAGACTTCCCGGAACGTTGGTGCTTCACGTCAGCTATGTGTTCTTTTACGCGGGTTTTTATTGATCGTTTTGTTTGCCCTATATATAGGCCCTATATATACGTGAGGCTATTGAAATTAAAAAACATCCTAATTTCAATAGAGAGGGAGGCTGGGTACTACCACCTGCTTGGGATCCTGTAATTCATAAAATTAAAACTAAACCCAAGCATACCACTGTAAGACTTCAAGACACAGTTAGTTCATTCTGCGTAGATCGGACCAAAATTAATAATTAAAAAGCTGAAGGTACTCCGGGTTAACTTTGACATCGGGACGTCACTCACCTCAGTCCCCCGTGACCACGTGTCGAGAATATAAAATAAGTAAATTAAACGCGATAAAAGCCGTAAAAATAGTTTTATTCAATTAATCAAGTCATTTCTTTTTAGGTCGATTTGTAATAACTTTGCTCTTACGAATGGAACCTCAATGTATGTTTTTGTCCTCACGTGAATTGTTTCATAACACGTATTAAATGACACGTATTACCGACGGTAGTGTGTCTTTCCTAGTGTAGTGGTGTGGGGAATAGTAGTGCTGGGATTAGTGGTGACGGGAGTAATGCACGCAATTATTTTATTGGATCCGAAGGGCTCCATATGACCATTCCGTGTAGTCCCTCCATAGGTTGCACGTGCAAAACGCTCTAAATAGAGTGAGTTTAACCTCGCTTGAGCATCGTGTGAACTTCGAGCAATCACATTTGTTCGAACCGACACAGCGTTACGTTCCCTTCCCATGTCAGTACTATCCTTGTGGTCGAACGTAACCATATGACATAAATATTTAAAAGAATATACCCTAGTTAATGGTGTCCTATTTAATTAAATGGGAGGCACATAACTCGTACGGTCCCGTCCGGCCTCAAAAACCATATTATACTGACTTTTTTGTACATTGTACTTCAGCCCATGTTCGGCCGCAAATGTCTCACAAACACTTAACAATTATCTTAAACCACATACTGGTGCACTCAGCAGTACCATGTTGTCTGCATAACTCAAGTCGTCAAGTCACGTCAAGTTGTATAGAATATATATTTTATGTGTGATATTTTTAAGTCCACTTTAGTTCAAAGATTTTTTTCTACTGATGGCTATCTATATAAAAGGGTTTTTTAATCAGCAAAATTTAGATAGAAGTCTTTAATGTAAATAAAACAGCATTTCTTTAAATTCAGCTTCAAGTGTTTTTGTATTATCATTGTTTTTGATTACAGTTTCAATTAATCAGCAAAATATATCATTTAAATATAACACAAAATCAGTAAATGTGTCGAATAAGTGACTACTTTTAGCAATCACCATCTTAAAATTGTGCCAACATATTTGCTACATTTTAAGTAATACAAGTGGTAAAATTAAAGAAATTTGTACAACTGACTTCAATATATAATAAAATGAGAACATCTAATTTTATTTTATATTGAAGTCAGTTGTATAATAATCCAGTCAGTTGTACAATGAGTTATACAATGTCAATGTCTTCATGAAGACCTTCATACTAGGTAAGACACATCATTTTATTTTATAGAGCGGATATTTGCGAAGTAACTTTTTAAAAGCTTTTATATAATGGATTTCCGCAAAGTAACGCCTGATTCTATTAATGTCAGTTTAGTCGAAGTCAATTAAATACTCATTATTAATGATAACTCAAAACTTCTAGTTAGATCTAATTTATATGGGACCACATGTGAAGCACCGGTTTTCAAACAAAAAGAATCGTCAAAATCGGGTCACCTAGAAAAAAGTTCTGAGGTAACACAATAAAAATACAGTCGAATTGAGGACCTTCTTCTTTTTTTGAAGTCGGTTAAAATACTTGTTTCTTTTTAAATCTTAGCAAATATATTTTTTATTTCACTGCGTAGTTTTAACTAAAATGAATTTATTTTGGTGGTCTTAGGATTAGAAATTCTGCTTTTTTTATCTTCAACAATTCGGGACTAAATTTATAGAGCTTATTTACTAATGTTGTTTATAACATTAGTTAGTAATTGGCGATATATTGAAAATAGATCATATTAGGAGTACCTTTAACCGACGAGCGTGAATACGTAAATATATGGATGTAAAGGAGGCGAGAGAGGTGTGTCAAGATCGTGCTAAATGGAAGTCCGTAGGCTCTGCCTGCTCCTCTGGGTGACAGGCGTGACTGTTTACGTATTATGTATGTATGTATTAATAAGGTCTATAAATTTTTTACTGAATGTTTGTAATCACATCAGCTTCATTTTTGGCCTAATATCTCAGATCTGTTTCGATACACAACTTATGGTTTCGAAATATGTTTGATTCAATGACAATGGACACAATTTAAATTAAGTTTCATTTAAGCGGTAATTTTATTGCGAGAAAACCATGCAGTTGGGTGTATGGAAACTTCTGTTTTACATTTTTTTTTCATTATTTTTACATAAAGGCTATATATACAGGCTATCCGTTAATTAATGGATGACGCTGCAGGTACTCGTGGGGGACACCTTGGTCACTCAGCAAAAATAAATAAAAAATATATCTGTAGCAGTCTGGAAAAAAAAAACATTTTATATAATACTTCGCTTCGTATGTATGTGATTGAACTCCTCCTAAACGGCTAAACCGATTTTGATGAAATTTTGTGTGTGTGATAAAATTAATTTAAGAATGTCGCTATTGTCGAGATCCTGAAATCACCCGTGCAAAGCCGAGGCGAATAGCTAGTTTACTGTATAAAATAATATTCGTACAATTTAACATGCCACTAATTTTGTTTTATTATTGCTATGGATTTACTTAGAAAATGATAAAGCCATAAGTTTTTGTTTTAATTTTTTTTATTATAGTATAAAATAAGGTGTTCACATTTTACATTTGCCAAACACTTTTTTCGAACGACGATATTTCTGACATAATGTTTTAATTTGAAAGATTTCGAGGTTGTTTTCGGGTTTTAAGTTAACTAATGAGCCCCATAATTGCATGTAATACATGAGGTATTCAAATTTTAGATTTGCCAAACACTTTTTTCGAACTACTAAAGTTCTTACGTAGTATTATAACTTGAAAGTTTTTAACATTAATTTCTTGTTCTACTTATATTAGATATTTATATAGATATTAGATTTATAGGAGAGGGGGCAAACGAGCATTCGGCTCACCTGATGGTAAGTGACTACCGCCGCCCATGAACAACCGGATCACCAGGGGAATTGCAGATGCGTTGCCGGCCTTTTAAAAAGGAGTAGGCTCTTTTCTTGAAGGTCTCCAAGTCGTATCGGTCCGAAAAAGTCGCTGGTGGTAATGGATTCCACAAGGAAGTTGTGCGAGGAAGAAAACATCTTCTAAATCGCAAAGTGGTGGACCGCCAATCATCAAGGTGGTATTGATGGTATCGCAAGTTTTGTCGCGATGTGCGATGGTGAAATTGAGCGGCTGGAGTTAGTCCGAACAATTCCTCAGAGCACTCCTCGTGGTGTGATAAAATACGCAAAGAGAAAATCTCTACGCAGTGCCAGTGTATCGAGCCGATCAGAAAGAACTCGGTCGTCGACGATTCGAACCGTTCTGCGCTGGATGCGGTCAAGTGGAAGGAGCTGGCACTGGGGTGCCCCGGCCCCAGAGATGAGAACAGTATTCCATGTGAGGCCGGATTTGCGCTTTATAAAGTTGCAAGCGATGTGACGGCATAAAATACTGTCTCGCTCTGCTGAGCACGCCAAGCTTTTTAAAGGCCAGTTTGGATTTCCCTTCCAAAAAACTGTAACTGATAAACTGTAGCAATTATCCTCCCTATGAAGTAATCTATGCAAGAGGCCTATGTTCATGTGTGAACATTAATAGGCTGTAACGGTAACGGTAACGGATGGCATTAGCTTTGAAAGTATATGACCTAAGAATATTTTTAGGCGTTTTGTAAATTTGGGGTATAGAGCAAATTTACAAAACGCTATTTCGAAATTGTCTATAAAGGCAGTAATCTAATTTCAAATGCATTAAATATTTAATAAAAAAAGATAATAAAAATATTAAACGTTCTGTGGAAGACATTATAAATGTTTATTTTAATACGTTTTTATTGCACTGCATTATTGCATTATTGCTGGATGAAATTCATTACATGATTAGTATTGACAACTACTTTAGCTACGAGAACATCTGAAGTAGATACGTTAGGGATGCTAAGGGGGAGATTGTAATCGAGATATAGTGGAGTTTAAAGATGATTTTTATACGTAAAAGTGATGCGATTTTCTGTTACAAGCGTCAGCGCATGTGTACTATTAGTGAAAACGACGCAACAAGTACACCGATGTTGATATAAATCTCAAGTTGTTTTATCCGCTTAGGTGTCTTATGAACTTGAGCAACTACCTTCATCGACTATCTGTTAGGTTAAGCTGTCGTCAAAATCTTTAAAAAACTTCTCTTGTTGTATCGGCATAATGTAAAGCATTTTTGCCAACAAAATATTATATAGGATATTTTCTGATGACTAGATACCGGCAAAAGTATAAACTTACGAGTCCATTACTGAAGAAAAAAATATGTCTACGGACATATGAGACAGTTCACTGGAACTCACAGACTAACTTAGTACAGTTAATGTGATCGTGTATGGGTATTTATATGTATAGTCGTTATGCAATGGGTGATTATAACATGAAACATAAGGCTTTAACTATACGATCCGGTTTTCAATCACAGCCGCACCTGAAACAAACCGCAATGATTCATATTTACATTCAAACCGCCGGAGCCGAGTCGCAGACATAATAAAGCCGAGAATTTTCGCGTTCAATTGTTAGGCGGTGATCACAAATCAGTTAAAGTAGCTAGCAATTCCTTCGTAGAATCAAACTAGAAATTCAACATCTTGGTGATTTTAAGCTCTAAGGTGTACCGGCGTAAAACGAAAAAAAAAAAAACGATTTACTCCCAAACATAGAACCTAAGAATTACATTATAATCTGTGTAATTAATAATTATAACGGTTTAATTAAAATTAAGATAACCTAATTGTCAAATTACGCTATTAATTAGTCTACCATTTCTGTAAAATGGATTAAGGTTTTTAAACCTATCCCTGCCCCATGAATCACATATAAACATGTTGATTGTGTAACCATTGTGTCTGGTTTGCGGACAGGAAAATTGTTGAATTACATACATGTACCTTACTAAGTGTATTCCTATATTTGTTTTTTTAAACATTGTTTCAAATTTGCTATCAAAAAAATACATATTTTGTACAATGCATAACATTTCTTTTGCCTTAATAAGATTCATCGGTCTTATTACACACAATCTCCCTCTTTTGCAAATTCTGCTCTTTTGTAAATTATTCAACAATTTGAAATGAGTTACAAGAAATCTAGGTTTTCCACTATAATATAATAAAAATTAAGATATTTTGCTAACGTGTAAACTCTGCAATGGTAATAAACACAAAAGAGCGGTTTGGCTGTAGTCCGCCGCCAATTAGGCTGCGGTAATAGGCGGTGCAACCTGTATGCATTTTTGTTTGTGTACACTAACTTGCGGTGCAGTGCCGGCGGGGCACTGCAAAGTGTAGAAAACATATAGGTGGTATTATACATAGTAGTATAGTTGTAGCACGACTGGGTCGGCTCGACCAGGGAAGGACCACGCTCTCACAGAATCCCAGCGTAAAATAACATTTTAATTTTAATCAAAAGATCATCACTTCTATTTTAAGCAGTTGCATGTAATTCGTAGTCCAATCAAATGACAGAAATCAAGATTTTTTATGCAACTAAATTCCAGAAATCAAATTTTAAAATTATTGGAATCGTATCATGATCCGACCACCAATTTTATCAGGATTTTAAATAGCAGTAAGGAGCTCAAACAATACCCAAATACGAATTCGTGACTTGTCTAACTTTAGCACTGATATTGAATTTATGTCTAAAGTTTAGGTTTACTGTTTTCGATGCAATTCTCTGCAATTATTGTCAAACCGTTGTGGCTTACTAAATGAAACAAAATTACTGCCTCCTCATTTCTGAATGAGAATCTGAGGATTATGAAGCAATAAGTCCAGTGCGATACACGAGATCGATATCATGTCATAATTTTTTTTCTTTCTCAGCAGGTTTCCTCACTATGACTCCCTTGACTGCTGATTACATGGTAAAGTATATTTTAAACTACATCTAGCAATTTTCCTGGTGCTGGTGGAGATAGAATAAGTGTGTTGAACCTTCTGCTGACCTCTGATCTGAATGGATATCAGATTTCCGTCGATACTTCTCTCGACTCTTCGGACCATTGTCTGGTCCGGAGTGTGACTCCACTCACGCTCCCCTCACGGTTGCGTTCTGGAGGCTGCCACCGTGTTTAGCATTACAGGTCGGCCGATTGGGACGCAATGCGGTCTTTCTTTGCATCCTACCCATGGGGGTGGGTTTGTTTTTATCCGGATGATCCCAGCGCTGTTACTGACTCTGTCATTGATTTGGTGCTACAGGAAATGGAACTATATATTCCATTATCTGTCGTACCCATCGGAATCAGATCTCATCAATACAAGTATTGGTCTCTCCTGTAAGACTGAATTACGCAGTAAGCAGGAGTGTTATCAGGCCTGGACTGAGGCTTCGGCGGCTCAAAAGAGTTATTGCCAAGGCAAAGTATTAACACATTGGCAAAATTGGCGAGAAATTAGTTTACCTCTCTTCTTAAACCCGTGCATTCTGGTCTCTCGCCAAGGCTGTTCAAGGGAATTTCTGTAAGTCACCACTGCCATCTCTGCACAGGGAGGACGACTTACTGGCCCACGCCACAAAAGAGAATGCCGATCTTTCAGGCTCCTTTTTTGCATCCAACTCGACTCTCGATGATGGGGGAAACACACTTCTGACCATTCCGCAGTGTGAGTGCTCCATGCCAGATGTGCGCTTTTCACAGCGATCGGTCCGCAAAGCACTCCTCTCCTTGGACATCTACCAGGGAATCCAGCCAATTGTGCTGAGGACGTGCGCTCTAGAGTTGAAACTGGTTCTAACGCGTCTTTTCCGGTAAACCTACCCCTAGGCGTGGTCCCAAATTCATGAAAGACAGCTTTCGTGCACCTGACCCCTAAAAAGATATTCGCTTTGATCCGTCCAACTACAGGTCTATCGCAATCACCTTCTTGTTCTCAAAAATAATAGAATTTCGTGTGACTCCAACGATGATATGTACAGCTGCCCATAGAACTTCTAAATCTGAATCAAAGTCTCAGGTGTCTCGGAAACGACCATGCCATACTTGGCCTTCAACTTTGACAGTTGGCTTTTTTCTGGCAGACATATCTCTAGCAAAGACTTTGGAGCCCTGGTTCCGCTCGTATTGAAGTAGCGATCGAGCGGAACCAGCCGCTCGATCGCTACTTCAATACGAGTTGTATTAAAGTTGCGTAAGTCCCGCCGCATGCATTTGGAGATAGATCTGTCTTTTCAGTTGCCTGTACGCTGTCAAATCTGCTGAAGACTGCAGCTTCATTTCCCGTCTAACAGCCATGAGATTAATTGTGTGATCGGAGAGTTTTTGTGTTCTTCTCTGGCGAGTCTTGCAGAACTTAGATCCGACCGCATGAACAGTTTCCACGAGCTATGTGGCATCAATTTATGGAACAAACTTGCACGTTTACGATTATATTATAATTAAATTTAATTAAACTTTGAAAATAAAATGTCCTGAATTTGTATATAAAATACGAAGAAACTTTTTCCACGACCTTATGTGCCGATTTACCACTTGTTCGGCGGCGAAGGAAAAATTGGAGAAGATGTGCAGGTTGCATATCTTAATAATAAAATATGTCAAAGACGTGAAGTTCACAAACACGAATTTGAGCAACGTGGTGGACTAATTGCCTTAGAAACCTCTCAGTGAGTCAGTCAAATGGGATGCCTGTGCCCAACAGACGGACGTATCTACATGAACTGTAATTTTGGTTTTCTACTTTTAGTGTGTAATATTTATAACTTAGAGAAATAGCAACAGCTAATTTTTGCCATTACAATGAGAAAATTAGAAAAAAAGTCATATAATTTGATAAATGATATATTTTATAAAGCCGAATAAATTACAATGCTACAATGTTTTCATCCTACTACAGCGTTATGTGTTATATTATAATCATAGTTATGTGAAATATTTAGATTAAATAACATAAGTAAGTCATTCGTCGGGTAAATAATTTGAATATAATAAAATAATATTCAAAAGTAAGATTAAAAGTGTTTATTCTCCAAAGGTTGCTATATTTTAAAGGAGCAATGTAGTTTCAAATCAATATCAATATATGTTTTGTGATATATAACTATTAGCAGTGTGAATACATAATATGTCGCCACATAGTTAGTTCTTTAGGAGAGAATTGTCAGTGTTTCCGAGGGAAATAACAAGTATGTTCAATAAACTCTCTTAGTTTTGTTTTTCGGCAATATATCGCAGATTATCACTAATGCGTCATATTTGCACACAGGGGCTGCTTCTGGAGGTTGGTCTGCTTGGGTTCGCATTGCAATGATGAACTCCAAATGTTTCAGGATTTTTTTAATGGGTTATAGAATATGCTTTAGTTACTGTTGGGTCTCTTATTATTTTTCAATCCCCATACATTATAAATAACATGACAAATTTGAAGGTCGCATTACGTTGATGAATAGGAGGTTTGTGTTACCCATGTTTGGATTAGCCGAACTAGAAAAACCAAAACGGACCGAAAACTTATAAACAAACCCTTAGTTGTAAAACTGGTCTTATGTTTGGTAAGAAAAAGGGTTTTGGTTTTTTTTATAGGTTAGGCTGACAAACGAGCACACAGTCCACCTGATGGTAAGTGGTTGCTGTGACCCATAGACATCTACATTTATCCTCAATAAATAATCAAAATGCAGATGCGTCTTCGCCCATGAGGACTAAGATGCAATGCCTCTTTTCCAGTAAAATGGGTCTCCGGTTCTCTACACTCACCATATGAAACACAGCAGTGTCAAGCTGCCATTTTCCACTGGTATTCTGCGAGAGCTTGGTCCTTTCCCGGTCGAGCCGACCCATTTGTTCTACAACTATACTACTAATATAGCTGCAGCATGACTCTACTACGTTCCACGGTTTTATTGAGATCCGTTCCATATTGCAGAAAAAACATATTAAGGCTTTAACTAGCCTGAATGACCTTGACGAAACGGCGATCACACAGATTTTAGCCGACGTCAACATCGTCTAGCGACTACGTTCTGTATTACTTATAAAAGTGCAAAGATGAATGGACTGCAGAGGTGACAATTATATAAGTGACATACTGCCTATTATGCTTGCGCATCAATAAGAATTATGTCACGGTTACGCATCTTCAATTACATTGCATGGTGTGGTGCTGTAGCTTTGTCCGGTAGGCATCACGAACTATCAACTGTTCAAGTTTCAAGGACGTAAGTATTTTTATTATATATGTTGAATCGTATTTATTTGTGTCGTATTAGTAGCTCTGGGTCAAAGCGTTTGCTGTAAATTTTTCCCGGGTTTTAATCTCCCGCAGCACGAATGAAATTTGTAATTGCAATTTTCGTCAATACGCATTGGGGCAGCGCGGCTGGCATTTCCTTGCTCTAAAACCCTCTCAGAAATAAAAAGAGTCCTGTGCCCAATAGAGAGACTTGTATAGCCTATTACTTTACTTTGTAGCAATATTCATATTCATTTCAGATACAGAAGGGTACCTTATGCTGACAAAAATATCATGTGGAGGCATCGAAAACATAAAACATCTTTGCATCTAGATAAAATATTCGATAGATTGTCAGTCATGTCATACGCCACATTTTCTATAGAGCTTAGAACGTTGCAAATAGGGCAAAATAAAAAGTGATACAAAATATTATGGGAATTATTTATTAGTAATATATACATTTATAGGTATTTATAATAAAAATAATGAACAAGCCGCAAGGTTCAACTAATAATATTTCTTGCAAATACAATTGTAAAATTCCTGTTTTCATTTTTCATCATCATCATCATTACAGCCCTTCACAAGTCCACTGATGAACATAGGCCTCCCCCAAAGAATACCACAAAGCACGGTCCTGAGCCACCTGCATCCATCGACTTCCTGCATGTCTTACCAGGTCGTCACTCCATCTCGTGGGGGGACGCCCTAAACTTCGCCTACCGGTACGAGGCCGCTACTCGAGAACCTTTCTTCCCCATCGGTTGTCGGTTCTTCGAGCTATATGGCCGGCCCACTGCCACTTCAGCTTACTAATCCGTTGGGCTATGTCGGTTACTCTGGTTCTACTGCGGATATCCTCATTTCTAAGTTTATCACGCAGAGAAACTCCGAGCATAGCCCTCTCCATAGGTCGCTGAGCGACCTTGAGCTTTTTCATACGGCCAGCAGTGAAGGACCACGTCTCGGTTCCGTAAGTCATCATTGGCAACACGCACTGGTTGTACAATTTCGTTTTAAGGTTTTGAGGTATGTCTGACGAGAAGATGTGTCGTAGCTTCCCGTTTTCATTTTTCATTTTTACGCGTGGTTAATTGATGAAACGTAGTCAAGATCACTTTATATAAAATATATTTAATTAAAATTGACACACGACCTATTTGGCCTTCTACTTACAAATCGGCGGAAATTTGAAAAGAAGATTTTGTCTGTTCTTAATTATCTTGTGTACACTATTTTTCATAGAATTATTGCTTAGAACTGGCGTGGTTTCGAAAAGCGTGATTAAGTGTCAGCGGTATATTGTCAATTAGATACCAAACTTTATTTATTTTTTTTTTCTTTATGTTATATCTTCTTAAAAACTGACGCCATCTCATTATTTTATTATTTGTTTTTTTTTGTAACGCGTAGGGTATCTTGGATAAGTTTGAATTTTTTTAATTTTATCTCAAAATTTCCGCAATAAATTATTACATTTACAATACAGTCTTTCTTTAATAAAACTTTTAAACTTGTTTATTGACAAACTTTGAAAATGTTCTGGGATTTTGTTGTAAAAGCGTATACATTGCCCCATAATGAATTACTGATTCTTTGGAGTCTAGTAACTGGCATTACAAACTTATGTTTGTTCCTAGAGTTTAAAGTATGCACATCCTTATTCTTATTAAAGCTGTTTATGTTTTTATGCACATACATTACATTCTCATAAATATATTGCGATGCTAAAGTTAATATGTTTATTTCTTTAAATTTTTCTCTGAGAAACTCTTTACAATTTAGGTTATAAATCGCCCGTATGGCTCTCTTTTGCAAAACAAATATAGCTTCAATATCAGTCGCATTACCCCATAGCAAAATTCCATAAGACATTACGCTACGAAAGTAACTAAAATACACTAATCTAGCTGTCTCAATATCTGTGAGACTTCTAATCTTTCTTACAGCATATGCTGCAGAACTAATACTGCTTGCTAATTTAGATATATGGGGGCTTCATTGAAGTTTCGCTTCAATAGTAATACCGAGAAAAACAGTGGTATCCACAAGACTCAACTCCTCCCCATTTAACAGCACATTGGTATTCGAATGTTTTACATTAGGTATTGTAAATTTAATAAACTTTGTCTTAGTGCCGTTTAGGAGCATATTGTTGGCGTTAAACCAATGCATCAATTTCGATAGAACATTATTTACATCGTCATAATTAATTAACTGCCGTTTGAGTATGAAAATTAAAGAGGTATCGTCAGCAAATAATTCTATATCGTGATTCTCCCCTACAAGATAAAGTAAGTCATTAATATAGATTAAAAAGAGGAATGGGCCGAGAATTGAGCCCTGAGGAACGCCCATTGATACTACTGATCCGGAGGAACCTTTACCATTGATTACGACTTTTTGAGTTCTGTTACTTAAACCTGAAGTAATAAGTCTAAGCGCTAAATTTTTTACACCGTAATGTTGTAGTTTCCTGATTAATGTCTCATGATGAACACAATCGAAAGCCTTGGAAAGATCACAGAAAATACCTAAAGCATCTTGTGAATTCTCCCAGGCATAAAAAAAATATTTCATAAGCTCAACACCGGCGTCAGACGTCGAGCGACCCCTTGTAAAATCAAATTGGGTTTTATGAAGTTACTAGCTGTGTTCCGCGACTTCCCTCGCGTGTTAGGGTTTTTATGTTTTTGCGCAGAACCCTAATTATATTTCTAAAATAAAAGCCCCGACGGTTCGACAAAAAATGAGATTGAACTCATTATGACGACCAGACGACAACTGTTCAGTGATGTCTCCGTGATCGCGAGGGTGAAAACTGGTAGCGATCACCGAATGGTTAGAGGCACACTGAACCTAAACGTTAAGTTGGAGAGGTCTCGTCTAATGAAGTCAACGCTCCGTCCCTCTCGTGCTCTGTTCCAAAGTCCCGAAACCTTTCAGCTCGAGTTACAAAACCGTTTTCAGTGCCTAGAAGACTGCAATAAATTGGACGATATGAATTACAAGCTCGTGGATACTGTCCATGCGGTCGGAGCTAAGTTCTGCAAGACCCGCCGCAGAAGAACACAAAAACTCTCCGATCACACTCTTAATCTCACAGCTGTTAGACGGGAGATCAAGCTACATTCTTCAACAGACTTGACAGCATACAGGCATCTGAACAGACAGATCTCCAAATGCATGCGGCGGGACTTACGCAACTTCAATACAGCTCGTATTGAAGAAGTCATCGAGCGGAATCAAGGCTCCAAATGCTTTGCCAGAGATCTGTCTGCCAGAAAGAGCCACCTGTCAAAACAGAAGACAGAAATGCTGGCAGCATCGTTTCCGGGAGTTTTTGAGTGAGATTGAGAGGTTCTATGGGCAGCTGTACACGTCATCGTTGGAGCCACACGCAAGTGTGAGTAACGATCCAAGAGCGAGTCTTATCCGACACTATTCCGAAGATATCCCGGACGTCATTCTGAGCGAGTTAGAATGGCTCTCCAGCACCTTAAAAACGGTAAGGCCCCAGGTGAGGATGGAATTACAGCGGACCTTCTGAAAGCGGGTGGAAGACCGGTACTTGAAGTCCTTCAGAAGCTCTTTAATTCCGTCCTCCATGGTGGCATTACACCGGAGGCGTGAAGCAGAAGTGCGGTGGTCTTGTACTTCAAGAAAGGTGACAACGCTCTCTTGAAGAACTACAGACCGATTTTCCTTCTGAGCCGCGTCTACGTGCTGTTTTCGAGAGTCATTACGAATCGTCTCGCGCGCTGACTTGACGACTTCCAGCCTCCCGAACAAGCCGGTTTCCGAAAAGGCTTTAGCACCATAGACCACATACATACCTTTTGGCAAATTGTACAGAAGTCCGAAGAGTACAATTTGCCACTAGGTCTGGCGTATGTGGACTATGAAAAAGCCTTTAATTCTGTCGAAATTTGGGCGGTGCTGCAGTCCCTTCAGCGGTGCCAAGTTGACCAAGTCGGTATATCGAAGCGTTGAAGTGCTTGTACAGTAGGGCTACGATGGCTATCCGAATACATAACCACAGTACGAAACATATTCAATTGCAGAGAGGTGTAAGACAGGGTGACGTCATATCCTCGAAACTCTTCACCGCTGCACTGGAAGACGTTTTCAAGCTTCTGGACTGGAAAGGATACGGTATCAACATCAATGGCGAGTACATCACTCACCTTCGATTTGCCGACGATATAGTCCTTATGGCAGAATCGCTGGAG
Organism: Parnassius mnemosyne; assembly: GCA_963668995.1. NCBI lineage: Eukaryota > Metazoa > Arthropoda > Insecta > Lepidoptera > Papilionidae > Parnassius > Parnassius mnemosyne. Next base: position 24,454,947 of record CAVLGL010000084.1, read on the forward strand.
GACCTAAACACTATGCTCAATGACCTCAATAGTGTTTCCCAACGGATGGGTCTTAAGATGAACATGGACAAAACAAAGATCATGTCACAACTACCGGCATAGGTGTGACATGGACATTCCATGTCACACCTATGCCGGTAGTTGTTGGGAGCACTAAGCTGGAAGTTGTTGACGAGTATGTTTACCTGGGACAAATAGTCCGACTAGGTAAGTCCAACTTCGACCGAGAGGTCAATCGACGGTTTCAACTCGGCTGGGCAGCATTCGGGAAGCTACGACACATCTTCTCGTCAGACATACCTCAAAACCTTAATTCAAAATTGTACAACCAGTGCGTGTTGCCAGTGATGACTTACGGAACTGAGACGTGGTCTTTCACTGCTGGCCGTATGAGGAAGCTCAAGGTCGCTCAGCGAGCTATGGAGAGGGCTATGCTCAGAGTCTCTCTGCGTGATAAACTTAGGAAAGAGGATATCCGCAGTAGAACCAGAGTAACCGACATAGCCCAACGGATTAGTAAGCTGAAGTGGCAGTGGGCCGGCCATATAGCTCGAAGAACCGACAACCGATGGGAAAGAAAGGTTCTCGAGTGGCAGCCTCGTACCGTTAGGCGAAATGTAGGGCATCCCCCCAAGAGATTGAGTGACGACCTGGTAAGACATGCAGGAAGTCGATGGATGCAGGTGGCTCAGGACCGTGCTTTGTGGCATTCTTCGGGGGAGGCCTATGTTCAGCAGTGGACTTGTGAAGGCCTGTAATGATGATGATGAATGATGAAAAGCAACCTAAGTTACTCCTCATGAAATCAGCTATCTGCCAAAAAAGTCCCATCAAAATTGGTCTAGCCGTTTCGGAGATTAGCCGGAACAAACAGACAGAGAGATAGACGGACAGACAGACAAAAACTTTAAAAATTGTATTTAAGTTATAAGTACCGTATTTACTTTCATATGCATTTAGTAAAAAACTGTAATTTTGATATTACAAACAGACACTTCAATTTTATTTATTTATATAGATTTATTAGTATTAAAAAAATCAACAATTGATCTAAAATTATTTTAAAATTTTACTGCGATTTGGTAGTACAGAAACAGGTCTAAAATTAACGGGATCCAATGTACCACCAGATTTAAATAAAGGTATTACTTTACTATACTTCATTAAATCAGGAAACACACTAGAATCGATACAAGTATTAAAGATAATAGCAAGATGAGGTGCAATTAAATCTATTATGGACGCAATAACTGTTACGGAAATCCCCCACAAATCTGCGGTCTTCTTAACATCAATAGTTTTGAAGTAATTTACAACATCTTGCGATAGTACTTTTTTAAATATAAATTCTTTTAGACAGGTATTAACATTCAGTTTGAGTAATGACTCGGCGACAGTTGGAGAAGTATTCAATGACTCAGTTGTCAAGATAGGAATATCCGTGAAATATTTCTCAAACACCGCTGCGACTTCTTGATTTGATTTAGTTAATTCATTGTTAATTTTTAATTGATTGTTTGAGTTACGAGGTTTTTCTTTACCGGTTTCGTTGTTAATTATACTCCACGTCATTTTAATTTTATTCTCAGCCGTCTTAATTTTGTTGCTAATATGTAACTATTTGGCTGTGGAGCAAACTCTTTTAAATATTTTAGAATAATTTGTGACATATTCTTTAAAAGCATCGGAAAGATTATATGATCTTTCATGGTAAAGGAAATATAACCTTCGTCTGCTTTTATGAATTCCTACTGTCGCCCACTCATTAAATGCCTTGCGACTGTTTCTGGAAATAAAGTAAAAAGGTTCTTCGGTTCTCTACACTCACCATACGAAACACAGCAGGGTTAAACTGCTATTTTGCAATGGTATTCTGTGAGAGTGTGGTCCCTCCCCGGTCGAGCCGTCCCATTCGTGCTAGAACTTCTACTAATATAGCTGCAACATGGCTCTAACACGTAAGAAAAAATTGACGTTGAAAATTTAAGTATGTTCAGAAGTAACTTCGCAATTATTTTCTATTGAGTGAATTTTTGTGGAACTGTGTGAAATACGTACAATTTTTTTCGATAATGACGTGAAATTACAAATCGATCCCCATACATATAAATGTGGCTCTATTCAGCCTCTTAATGTGGACATACCTCGGGATTCAGATATTTTAAAAGTTTTCATGCGTAGATAATGGAAGATATAATATTATATTATTACTGTCCCGTGTGAGTTAACCTTTATACTTATATACACATACTCATCATATTTTTATAGTTGGTTAGAAAAATTATATCTACATGCAAACTTTCACAGGGTAATTTCTTTTAACTATTTTTGTTTTTTTTTATTTTTACAATCCCACCAATAAGTTATTATGTAACCTAAGATGGTGAATTGCACTGACAACAAAAACCTATTCACTTTTGCCTAATAATAGTAGGTAAGTATTATTTGCGACCTATTTGTGTGTGCGAGCGCGCGCGTGTTTGTGTATGTGTGTGTGTGTGTGTGTGTGTGTGTGTGTGTGTGTGTGTGTGTGTGTGTGTGTGTGTGTGGGTGTGTGGGTGTGTAATACGTGAAGAGGAGTAAAGGTTGTACGGCTAGTACCTTACTACTACTTCGCTTTTTTTATAGGATCCGGTGACAAACGAGCACACAGTCCACCTGATGGTAAGTGGTTACTGTGGCCCATAGATATCTACATTTACGAATCAAAACGCAGATGCGTTGTCACCCGTGAGGACTAAGATGGAATGCCTCTTTTTCAGTTAAATGGGTCTCCGGTTATCTATACTCACCATACGAAACACAGCAGGGTTAAACTGCTATTAGACGCTGGTATTCTGTGAGAGCGTGGTCTCTAACTATAATACTAATATGGCTGCAGCATGGCTCTACCACGTAAAATCAATTACAGGTACGAGGTTGCCACTCGAGAACCTTTCTTCAAGTTTTATATCCAGCCCATTGCCATTTCACTTTAATATTCCGTTGGGCTATGTCAGTTACTCCTGTTCTACTGCGAATATCTTAATTTCAATTTTACCACGTAGAGAAACCCCTCTCCAATTTAAATTTGTTTTAAATTTTTTAGATGGTAGTTTTTCTATCATTAAAAAAAGTCTTTATATAGTTATTTATACTTAGGGAAGCACCATTTTTTTATTAATTAAATTGTTTTATTTAATTTGATAACAGTGTACCTAAATGTAAGTACCTGTATCTATATTTCACTCCCCAATAATATTTTATTAAAGTCTTACTCATAAAAACAGCGTTTTATTGAAATATAAAATTATAAAATTCAGTATCAACTAATTAATAAAAATATGCAACAATAATTGGGGCTTTCACTTGACATTCGACAGACAGCAAAACAACCACTACAACTTTTCCAGTTCTTAATTATTCTGATATTGGACAGCAGAATTTAGATTATGTGGGGCCATAGTAAACATTGTCAATTTGTTTGTTAACCTTGGCAAAGGCACCTTATTATTCTAGGAGATGGTTTTGGCGACGACTGTTCGAAGTATATGTGTTTTTAAATATACTTAACTATTACAAAAGAATTTAGAAAAGAAATATAAAATTATACATTTAACTTAATCAGCCTTGACAGAATGAACAAGGGCGCTGAATACTTTCATCCCCTTTCTTGATGTAAGACTCGTTTAAAGGTTATAAATAAAGGCAGTCCCCTAGTTCCTGAGGGATAATAAGGCCAAAGAAATTCCATATTGCCCTGTTGCGGGATAGCGAACACAAATAATATACGTTGTTGAGTGTTTAGATTTAATATATTTTTTTTAGTTTATAACTCTTGTTGCTCCTATAATATAAAATTTCAGACTTATATTGGGCTCTGAAACTACTATTAGTGAACTTTAATGAGCTTCACAATATTACTAACATAAATAAAAAAATTAGTATTTATTTTATTTACATCTAACATAATTTAGTCTATTATTAATAATTCTAGTGTAAATAATAGAGTTATAATATATTCTATATGTGACGTACATAAGAATGATATAACCGAGTAGAGGGTGTAAAAATATGCACTATCCCTTATCGTCCCTAGTTCATCCTGTCCGTACGTGTGTAGGTGTTTTAAGTAATACTAGTAAACCAGGCGATGTACAGTAGTGTCTACTTAGTAACAATCTGGTTAGTAATAACCTGCCTGTCAAGCCTATCGCAAATAAATTATGAATGTGATATATGAAGGCTTGTAGCCTAATTAGATTAGATAGTAACTAAGAACATTAATAGTATAATAGACATAGTTACATTAAGGAAGAATTATAATATATCATTCGTTAACGTAACAAGAATCATATGCACCGTTCAATGGCAATGACGGTGAGAGGTTGGGATTTACAGATGAGTTGTTTATTTCAAAAATATGAAAACATTTTTTTAGAAATATTTTTTTTTTGTACGAGTCGTGCCGCTTTGGAACAATTTTGGTATCAATAAACAAAGTACTTACTGCCTATGATTATGTGATTTAAAATTAATTTCTCAGTATTGAAAGTGATAATGTGTAAAAAATATTTAAAGATTTTAATCGATTGACAAACGAACTTACGCTCCGTCAGATGATAATTGGTTACTGCAACCCGTGGTCTCCTGCAATCAAATTCAAACAATTAAGATCATTACTTCCTCACCTCTGAGCACTTAACAAACCACACTCATACATATATACAGTCTAGCAGTTTTTAATTATATTAGCTGTTCTTTGCTTTTGAAACCAGGACGTCAAGCTAAATGAGTGCGCTGCTGTTTTATGGATTTCTAAATAGAATAGAGGTATACTGCCAGGCGATTAAAAAAAATTTTACCAATTGTACATGAAAATATTAAATAACATAAATTATTACAAATGTGCTTTGAGGTTCGCGTCAGAATGATTAAAGGTGAGAAAAATTTTATATCATTAGAATTAGAATATATACTTTGTATTACAGCATTTCTTGGGGAGACCTATGTTAGATAAATTAAGAGGAGCTGTAATAATGATATTTGTACCTCAAAAATTTAAATAAAGTCCATTTAAAATAATTACTACAATTCCAATATAGAGGAATGATGATTAATAAAAATATGTTACCATACAGATGTAGAAAGGTATATGTTGTTATCTCTTCATTGCCTGAACTAGAATCAAGTTGACAGCGTCCATGAAGAGAACCACTTAGAACTCTTCTCACGTATTGCCGTCTAATTTAGTTGAAGTTGATTGGAGTTTTCAACTGTTTGACAACAATTTCGCCGTTGCAAATGTTTATCAAGTTAAAGTATATTTTATGATACTCAATTTATTTACGGATCAATAACCTTAAATTTCATTGAAATGGCCATATGGGCCTTACGCCCCTCCGTGACAACCTTGTGAGAGATGTAGGAAGTTGATGGATGCAGTTGGATCCGAACTAGTACATAAGGCCTTAGGAGGCTTTTTTTTTCTATACTATTCATTAACTTTATGTCCAATATGTGACCAATATCACCAGATATATATATATATATATATATATATATATATATATATATATATATATATATATATATATATATATATATATATATATATATATATATTATATTTTACCTATTTCGGTCAAAAACACTAGGAGTTATAATGCATATACGAGTACATATAGTGTAACAGAAGGACGATAGAACTATATTATTAGGGATTCTTGTGTTACAGCTATACTACCCTAAAACGAACGAATGGCGGAAACAAAATCATCCCTAATTCAAGTTTTAAACATCCATCCATCAACCTACAAGTTTCAAAAAAAATGTTATTGCAAAGTCTGTTGCGAATTACTCGCTGTATAGGTAAACACATAATTTTCAACATTCTTAAATCACTTATATCGTTTTATGATTACTTCATTTTTCACTCCAATGGACTCGATAATAATGTTGCTCGGTTTGTTACGAGTACTTATGTATATTTATCTTATTTTACGATTGTTTATTGCTAATATTTATTTGCTTATTTACTTTACTTTAATTCACAATAATTACATAATATGGTGGACTTTTTTTTAAAGGATTAGGGTGACAAACGAGCACACAGTCTACCTGATGGTAAGTGGTTACTGTGGCCCATAGACATCTACATCTATCCTCCATTACGAATTAAAATGCAGAAGCGTTGTCAACTGTGAGGACTAAGATGGAATGCCTCGTTTCCAGTCTCAAAGGGTCTCAAAAAGGGTCTCCGGATCTCTACACTCACCATACGAAACACAGCAGCGTTAAGCTGCTATTTTACGCTGGTATTCTGTAAGAGCGTGGTCCTTCCCCCTCGAGCCGACCCATTCGTGCTTAATACCAAATGACATTTACTCCCAGTGAACCCGCTAAGCAGAGATAAAATGTTTTAATTTCAAGGACTCTCTTAATCATCCTGCGAATGATTCATATTTTGAGGCTTGATTAGTAAACAACCCACCTGGTGGTAAGTGATGATTAAACCATAAATGATAAATTACATAGTCTTTGCGTTACAAAAGCCTATCAACTCGGTCCTTTAAAACACCCATACTGTAATCAAGTGGGAAGGTAGACGCTGGCAAATTATTCAATTCCTTTGCTGTATAAATTAGGAAAGTTGAAACAATCCTTTAACTTGTATGCGTGGAATACCCATACTAAAGGGATGAGACCGGCCGACTGTCTGGCCCTGCGCACACTCGTCAAAATTTATTCTATAGAATACTGAGAGACAAGATATTCTGCGCTGTACTTGATGTGAAAATATTGGCTACTAATGAGTAAATATTCACAAATAAACCTTTTACGCCTGTCTATTGAGTCGAGCCACTCTTTAGCAAGGACACATAGTTTTCTTGCGGCTGCTTTGGCTTTGGTTTCTATAAATTTCCCTAAAATCAATTACTCCATTTCGTTCCGTGGGAGTCCTCAGAGTCGATTACGGGAATTACCCATATTTTACTGACCTCACATTAACGGTTTTGAATCAACAGTAATCTAATTGTAAGTGAAAAAGCCACGCTGCAGCTATATTAGTTGTAACACGAATGGATCGACTTGCTCGGGATCGGACCACGGTCTCAAAGAATAAAAGCGTAAAATAGCAGCTTATGGCTGCTGTGTTTCATATGGTAAATATGAAGAATCCAAAAAGTGCCCTTTGAAAAAGAGGCATTCCATCTACATTATAATATTAAATTTTACTTTATCAAAGCAGTCTACTGCCAGCCATTTGCTGTCTTAGTAGAGAGGATTTTCCATTCGCTTGGCAGGTAGATTAGTGGTCGTGGCACTAGATACCTCGCATCATAGACTCTGACTATTTCACCGGTCTAATTAATTTACATTTGTCATTTACGAGACGGTATATCCGCACCTATCAGAGGCCGCGGGGTTCCTCTGGACTTTTCCGTATTCGTCGCCCCTTACGACACCCAACAGACGCAATTGAATGATGGTCACTGCAGCCTCACGACAAATATTTTATTTTTAAAAAAAATATTTTTTGAAACAATATTTAATGAATGTTATATAATAAAAATCCAACGATATTTGCAGAAATAAGTTAGATCTAGTAATAATAAAAAAGCTAAACGTAAATTGTAATACATGCATGTGGTGTTCAATACATTAAAAAAAAATCAATTTGACCTCTTTCTAAACATAAACATTAGTAATTGGAAAAAATAAATCAAAGCATATACATAACATCATCGTTGTAATATTGTTCAAAGTTAATCAACATCTTCCAAATAAAATGCTTAAGATTGTGGAGTTTTTCTTTTCTTTCTAAGTTTTCACATTTACAAAAATAATTAAATGTTTCGATATAGTTCCAAGCTTGTTGTGTTGCCAAACTTTCTTAGTATTTACGAGCATGCCCTGACCGGTTCTTATTGAAAAACTTTTGGATAAATTGTTTTATTTCTATCTAACACGAAAAGATTTGTTGATTTCCTATTAATTTGGGAACAATTTAACTAAATGAACGCTTTGATTGTTTTTTATAGTTTCTGATAAAATTAAATTTTTAATTTATTATATTACATAACTATTCATTAATATATATTAAACCAAAATATTTCTTTCTAAATCAAAATCTCCCTGCAAGAAATGCTGATTGACAAATAAACGTCTTGCGTGAGACTGATGGTATAAAAACCTATTCTAATTTTTATTTAAAAATACCTATAATGCGTGTTGTCAGATATCTCATGTTTTCGAAATATTTTTTTCTATATTTCTATGTCATGCAGATTTTCTTACGAATTATTTCTCTACCACCTTCAAATTTCAAATTTCTTGTTACAATTTCATTGCAGCCGGCGAGAGTAAAAAACGACAATTTTCACCGCTTGGTGACAAAGAGTGTTACGGCCTACGGCTGGTCCCACAAAGAGTCAAATCCTCTGGGGACCATTCAGCAGAGTTTCAACGAACAAACGTACGTCGGGCCTCCTAAGGTCAAGATGGTAAATCTCTAATTACAATAAACTATATGGAGGAGCGTTCTATACTACTGCTATTCCACAGGGAGAATATTAAATGGAGCTTACTTACCTATATCCAAGGCGACTGTTCCCTCAGGATTCGGTCAGGTCGCATGTGGTTGTGTAGTGCAAGGGAAATAAGGTGCTGTGATGTGTATCTGGGTGTGACTGGTGGTGATTGACCTTATTAGACCTTTACCGTCGGCAGCAGCCCGGACGTCAGCACCGCTCCAAATTGAGGTAATCTTCCGCGGCGCCGTCCACCGTCACTTTCTTCGTTCGTCACGATGACAGTCCATTAACTCTGTCGTACGATTAACTAACTTACAGAAGCCACTAACTCTCGTTTGTTATAAAGCTTAACACACAAAACGAACACGGAGTGTCCGGATCAAAGGTCACTACCGTTTCGCGTGGCAACAGTTTTCTAGAATATCAAAGGCCGCACTAGCTAATATTGTCGAATGCACTTATACAGATTCTGAGTCGGACACAATAAGTCGCGGAAAAGGCTAACCAACAAGGAATGCCCGTTACAAATCCTAGACAGTATATTTACTAGACGCCTAAACTATTCCGTGGTTCCCGCACAAAAATTGACAGCGTGCTGACGTTAGCACAGCTGGCAGACGACTCGTCGCTCACGCGCCCTCGACACATCCAAGCTAGCCCGAACGTCAAACCGGTATGGCACCGAGCCGCGCGCCCTCTGACGTCGATTCCGAAACCAGCGTTCGGGCGTAAACAGAGAGCATCAGAAAAATTGCGCGTATTTTCTTGTTTGATGTTAAAAATAGAGCCACTCACCATCATGAACACTGTTAGTTCGTTTGCCACTCTAGTAGTACAAGGTCTCATGCTCGCCCCTTTTTCGAAATATCGTTTGGGCTGGACGTACATATGTTGTTTTGTCTCATCATCATCATCATTACAGCCCTTCACAAGTCCACTGCTGAACATAGGCCTCCCCCAAAGAATGCCACAAAGCACGGTCCTGAGCCACCTGCATCCATCGACTTCCTGCAAATCTTACCAGGTCGTCACTCCATCTAGTGGGGGGACGCCCTACACTTCGCCTGCCGGTACGAGGCTGCCACTCGAGAACCTTTCTTCCCCATCGGTTGTCGGTTCTTCGAGCCATATGGCCGGCCCATTGCCACTTCAGCTTACTAATCCGTTGGGCTATGTCGGTCACTCTGGTTCTACTGCGGATATCCTCATTTCTGAGTTTATCACGCAGAGAAACTCCGAGCATAGCCCTCTCCATAGCTCGCTGAGCGACCTTGAGCTTCCTCATCCGGCCAGCAGTGAAGGACCACGTCTCAGTTCCGTATGTCATCACTGGCAACACGCACTGGGTGTACAGTCTCGTTTTCAAGTTTTGAGGTATACCTGACGAGAAGATGTGCCGTAATTTCCCGAACGCTGCCCAACCGAGTTGAATCCGTCGATTGACCTCTCGGTCGAAGTTGGACTTACCTAGTCGGACTATTTGTCCCAGGTAAACATACTCGTCAACAACTTCGAGCTTAGTGTTCCCAACAACTACCGGCATAGGTGTGACATGGACATTAAACATGATCTTTGTTTTGTCCATGTTCATCTTAAGACCTATCCGTTGGGAAACACTATTGAGGTCATTGAGCATAGTGCTTAGGTCCTCCAGCGATTCTGCCATAAGGACTATATCGTCGGCAAATCGAAGGTGAGTGATGTACTCGCCATTGATGTTGATACCGTATCCTTTCCAGTCCAGAAGCTTGAAAACGTCTTCCAATGCAGCGGTGAAGAGTTTCGGGGATATGACGTCACCCTGTCTTACACCTCTCTGCAATTGGATAGGTTTCGTACTCTGGTTCTGTACTCGGATAGCCATCGTAGCCCTACTGTACAAGCACTTCAACACTTCGATATACCGACAGTCAACTTGGCATCGCTGAAGGGACTGCAGCACCGCCCAAATTTCGACGGAATCAAAGGCTTTCTCATAGTCCACATACGCCAGACATAGTGGCAAATTGTACTCCTCGGACTTCTGTACAATTTGCCGAAGGGTATGTATGTGGTCTATGGTGCTAAAGCCTTTTCGGAAACCGGCTTGTTCGGGAGGCTGGAAGTCGTCAAGTCTGCGCGCGAGACGATTCGTAATGACTCTCGAAAACAGCACGTAGACGCGGCTCAGAAGGGAAATCGGTCTGTAGTTCTTCAAGAGAGCGTTGTCGCCTTTCTTGAAGAACAAGACCACCGCACTTCTGCTCCACGCCTCCGGTGTAATGCCACCATGGAGGACGGAATTAAAGAGCTTCTGAAGGACTTCAAGTACCGGTTTTCCACCCGCTTTCAGAAGCTCCGCTGTAATTCCATCCTGGCCTGGGGCCTTGCCGTTTTTAAGGTGCTGGAGAGCCATTCTAATCTCGCTCAGACTGACGTCCGGGATATCATCGGAATAATGTCGGATAAGACTCGCTCTTGGATCGTTACTCACACTTGCGTGTGGCTCCAACGATGACGTGTACAGCTGCCCATAGAACCTCTCAATCTCACTCAAAATCTCAGGTGCCCCGGAAACGATGCTGCCACATTCGGTCTTCAGCCTTGACAGTTGGCTCTTTCTGGCAGACAGATCTCTGGCAAAGACTTTGGAGCCTTGGTTCCGCTCGATCGCTTCTTCAACACGAGCTGTATTGAAGTTGCGTAAGTCCCGCCGCATGCATTTGGAGATCTGTCTGTTCAGTTGCCTGTATGCTGTCAAATCTGTTGAAGAATGTAGCTTCATCTCCCGTCTAACAGCCATGAGATTAAGAGTGTGATCGGAGAGTTTTTGTGTTCTTCTGCGGCGGGTCTTGCAGAACTTAGCTCCGACCGCATGGACAGTTTCCACGAGCTTGTCATTCAAATCGTCCACTTCATTGCAGTCTTCTAGGCACTGAAAACGGTTTTGCAACTCGAGCTGAAAGGTTTCGGGACTTTGGATTAGAGCACGAGGGGGACGGAGCGTTGACTTCATTAGACGAGACCTCTCCAACTTAACGTTTAGGTTCAGTGTGCCTCTAACCATTCGGTGATCGCTGCCGGTTTTCACCCTCGCGATCACTGAGACATCACTGAACAGTTGTCGTCTGGTCGTCATAATGAAGTCAATCTCATTTTTTGTCGAACCGTCGGGGCTCGACCAGGTCCACTTCCTGTGGGGCCGCTTCTGGAAGAAAGAGTTCATCATAAAGAGTCCCTCTTTCTCCATGAAGTCGGCCAACTGCTGGCCCCTTGGGTTCCGTTGCCCTATTCCAAATTTCCCCACTTTCAGCTCACCGTTCTCTCTTGTGCCTAGTTTTGCATTGAAGTCTCCCATTAACACCGTATATTGGGTTTTGGAGGAATGCATGGCTCTAGAGATATCCTCATACATTTCCTCCACCTCCTGATCGGGGTGTGCCGAGGTTGGTGCGTAAACCTGTATGACCTTCAGCGAATACCGTTTGGTGATTCTGAGTATAAGGTACGCAACCCTCGTCGACACACTCTCAATCTTTACAACGTTGTTAACGAGAGACTTGTGGACGATAAATCCAACACCTCCTTGGGACAGATGGTCGCCCTCCCGGTGATAGAGCAAGTTGCCGGATTCGAGGATTACCGTGTCCTCCCCCTCTCTTCGGACTTCGGATAATCCTATAATATGCCAGCGTAACTTGTCCATCTCTTCTTCCAGCTCCACAATCTTCTCGTCAGTCCTCAGGGTGCGTGCGTTGTATGTTGCCAGGTCGAGTCGTTGTAGGTGGCAACCGAACCTCCACCGGAGATTCTTAGCACCCCCTGCCCCGCCGTTACCATGGTCGCCACCGTAGCCAGGAATAGCGGGGCCGCCGGGGACTGGGGGCCGTCTCTTCGTAACTTTCATTATGGGGGGTATATTGCCATAGTTGCCACGCTTGGCGAGCGGGTTGGCAACCGCAGTTTTTTATTGTATTTTGTCGTTACCAGGAAGATGCTGCTGCCCATCTCCTGCCTGTTTCCCTTTGTCGCCTTTTACGACACCCACGGGAAGATATGGGGTAGTGGATATTCTTAACGGCCACTACACGGCACTGTTGTTTTGTCTAAATGTTCTAAAATTCTGATTGCTTTAGCAGCTACTAGTTCACTCAACAATTGTGGAGAGATAGGTAAGAACCTATCTCGTACTCGTACGTAAGACGTACCATACTACGAGACGTCCTTAAATTTTTAATTTTTTTTCGTAAACGAACTACATTTAGAAAGCATACTTGATAGTAAGTGGATGCTGTGACCCATAGACATCTACCCTCGATTAAGAATCAAAATGCAGATGCGTTGCCATCCCTGAGGAATAAGATGAAATGCCCCGTTTCCAGTAAGAAGGGTCTCCCGTTCTCCCAGTTGCAGTATGGCTCTACCACGAATAAACGGGTTTGATTTATCCTATGTTTTCATCGCTTCATTTAAGAATTGCCATTACAAAATATAGATACTATATTGAATACAATTTACCTTTGTTGAAAAAAAAATTAAAAACGAAATACTGCACAATTAAAAAAAATACTTTATAAATAAATAAAAAATAATATTTAAATTTATACTTAGTTAACTTAATACTTTGTCTGTCCAGCAAATAAATCAAAGACGTCTTTTTGAAGAAATTTAAAAAAGTGCACATGAAGCATGTGCACTTTTCTTAAATTTCTTCAATTGCAATTAATATAAAAATTTTCTTTTTCATTAAATGCAAGGAATGGGACAATTAATCACAATGCCTGAGTTTCGACTGTGAAGTATAAATCAAACAAATTGTTTCACTTGCACATGAAATATAATAAACGTGACTCAAAATTTCGTTAGTTGCAGAAAATGCATTTGGTATGAAAATTTTATTACGCCTGACGATGTGTACAGAATAAATTTATTTGTAGTCAATGATACCCACCGTTTTTAATTTTTTATTTTTTATCAGTTATAATAAAAATAATGAAGTTCAAATAAAATTCAGTTTTCTAATAACTTTCAATATAAAAACAATAAACCTTTATTAACGAATACATCCTTAAGGTTCGCTTTATTTCAAGTAACAAGCGACTGTCCTAGTCGTGTATTATCTTACGCTTATATATCTATATTATATGCCTCATACAATAGTAAGCATATTATCATCAAGCACCGTCGTGCTGGCATGAATCAAGCTTGGGTGACCTTAAAGCGCGTGCTTTGAAATTTAGTCATTGAACTCCTACGAATTAAATTTACCTTTACTTTATAATAAGGTAAGCACAGAAAATGTACTATTACTTTTTAAACATCCTTTCATACTTAGAAAATTCTTTCTCTTTTCGAATGATCTATAAGAGTGTCTTCTGTGTAAGTCTCTATTCACATACTAAATTATTTAAAAGTAGGTAAAAAATATTTTTCCTAAATCCGCACAATGATATTAAATGAAGTGATGATGGCCGGTGTATAGAGTATCACCAGTGCTGTCATCCGCATAGCAATTAGCATAGCAGAAGAAACAGCGTTGGTGATAGCACGTAGCCTTGTAGAACACCAGCATTAATAGGCTTATAATCGGAAGATGCATCGTCTACAATGAGCTGGATGCCCGGATTTGCAAGAAAGCTGGTGATCCAATTGTACAATTTCGCGGAAAGCCCGTAGTAACCAAACATCGAAAGAGGCGCTTTGTACCAAAAGCCGATCGAAGGCCTTCGCAATGTCTCCCACTTGGACTCTAGTGCCTCCGCCCATCTGTGAGCCAGGTAGACTAGAAAATCACCAGCTTATCAAGTCTTACGAAAACTGTATTGGGGGTCACTAATCAGCTGGTGATCCTCAAGGTACCGTATGAACTGATAGTTTATAATGAATTCATTATTTTGGAGAAAAATGAGGTGATGGTGATAGGCCTCTGGTTAGACGGGTCTGAGCGGTCGCCTTTTTTAGGGATCGGGTGGACAAAAGGCGTCTTCCGTGATTTTGCGACTACGCCTAGGTAGTAGGAGTTCCAGAAAAGACAAATTAGAACCGGTGCCAACGCTGGAGCACACGCTCTTAGCACTATTGGGGGGATTCCGACAAGGCCACTCGACTTGTGGATGTCCAAGGAGAGGAGTGCTTTGCAAACCGAGCGCTGTGTGAGCCGCACATCGAGCATGGCACTCACACCACGAGATGGTCGGCGGTGTGTTACCCCGTCATCGAAAGTCAATTTGGACGCAAAAAAGAGCCTATCAGATCGGCTTTCACCTTTGCGACATAGGTCATTGAGTCGTCCTCCCTGTGCAGAGATGGACGAGATAGATGACAGAAGTTCCCTTGTAAGGCGAACTAGTTTCTCGCCAATCCTGCCTATATACACTGATTTTGCCTTGGCAAGAACTCCTTTGAAGGACCTGGAGGCGTAATTCGTTCGTTGCGGTAACATTAAATGACATATGCGGATGACAGCTCTTTATACCGTCCGTGCCAATATTTCTCGGTTAAACATCTCCAAGTATCGGAACAAACTTGCGTCTGAAGTCATTTCTTTGCCAAACAAAGTCTCGGATTGAGGACGACTAGATCTAGTCCAGTTAATCATTAAGAGACAAAACTTTGTGCGCTTACCGCTAAAAAGAACCCCTTTGTCGTATTTTCTCAGTTTCAAGGCACTCGCGTTGTTGCCTCAGCCGGTATCGGAATCCTTGGCGTCGTCATATCAAGTGACGTGCAGTTTCGTAGTCAGTTGAAAGTGAAGGCCGAATCGGCCTCTAAAAAGCTTGGCATGCTTAGCAGAGCGGGACAGTATTTCATGCCGGCACATCGCCTGCAACTTTAAAAGGCGCAGGTTCGGCCTTACATTAAATAGTGTTTCCATCTCTTGGCAGGGGCTCCCCAGTACCAGCTCCTTCCACTTTACTGCATCTAGTGCAGAGCGGCTCGCATCGTTGGTGACCAAGTTCTTTAGAATCGACTCGATTCACTGGCACTGCGAAGAGATGTTTCATCCCTTTGCATTTTTGTTCGCATCTACCACGGTGAGTGCTCTGAGGAATTGTTTGGATTAATCCCAGTGCCAAACTACACGAACGTATATCGCGAAAAAACTGCGGTTCACCACTGTACGTTTCACTAGTGGTTTTCCTCCGTGTACGGCCTTACTGTGGAATAGTTTACTACCGGCGTATTTTCTGGACCGATGCGACTTAGGGATTTGCAAGAAACGAGCTTAATCCTTTATAAAAGGCCTTGAACACAGCTGCAATTCCCCTGGTGTTGCAGTTGTTCATGGGCGGCGGTATTCACGTATCATCAGGTGAGCGGTATACTTGTTTTTCCCCTCTCCTTTAAAAAAGTGACGGTGACGAACAACCATATTACGTACTCTCTGTTATAAGAGAACAGGCTTAAAGATGTTTAAGAGAGGTGCGTTAGAAGAAACATTTGTGTTCATTAAGCAGTTCAACGTTACTATCATTACTTTTTAATATCTCTAACTGTTTTTAAATAAAACTAATTTTACGGATTTTATCGCGTATATACATTTTATTTAAAAATGTGTAGTGTTCGCGTAAATATAAGAAATCGTTATCTCTAACTGTTCCAGCACACAGTCGCAGCTCTTTATAACAAGTATGTAAGACTTTAAAAGAGTCCTCGTTGGCTAGGTTGTGTCCAGTGTCTAAGAGATATTTAGCAGAATGGAATTTATCGGGATTGCAATTCCTATACGCGGACAAATGCTCTTTTTATTTGGCTCGTCGCTCACTTAGGTGTCAACCACCGCAGAGTCTACTCACCTGAGGATGACTCATGTGGAGGCGAAACACGTATCGTATTGTCTTCGGTGGTGTGGTTTTTATAGTCTAGTGATGTTGGGAGTTGTAGTGCTGGGATTAGCCCACTAATGGTGACGGGGATAGTGCACGCAATTGAGGCCGGATGTTACTCATCAAACTAGGTAAGAATTATTTTATTTCATTGAGCTTCCTTGAGATTGGATTTCCGCAAAGTAACGCTTGATTCTATTAGTATATATTAAACTTTCCATGAAAGTTTAATAAATAATGTATAATATTTCCTTAATAAATACGTTTTTTGGTTCACACTTTGTAAATTGTTACCACATACTCTATATTTTACATTAATACAAAAAAATTACAGCACTCGAAATATTTCTGATGCAAAATTTCTCATAGATCTCAGATTGGGCAAATTTATCATAACAAATTTCTACATCTATCGGCGTGAAGTTTTATCTGATTATAAATAACTATGACTAAGTCTTAATTAGATCGTAATATCTTAAAAGTTATTTGATGTACTTTCAAACTCACGCGAACATGCTGGCATCGGTAGTATAAAATATTAACTTTTAGTACTGCGATCGATAATCTGTTAGCCAAACGTATTGATTACTGCAAATTTTCCTTACTTGGACCTAAGTAGATTATTTTATTAAATTTGTTTTTCCGTGAAAATTTTATGAATGAATGAATATACTTTTATTGTACACCACGAACAAATATACAAACGTCATAACAAAATCAGATTATAATATGTACAATTTGGCGGCCTTATCGCTACATAGCGATCTCTTCCAGGCAACCAAAGGTGTAAAGTAATACAAACAATGAATAGGTAGGTGGTAGGTGGTGCAATATAAATATACAAATAATAAATGCAAAAAAAAAAAAGATATAAATAACTAAGTAATACATGAAATAATATAAATTACTAACACATAATAAAAGATAAGGTAACACATATAATATATACATATACATACACATATACATACATATATACATACACACATATATATAAACATATATACATAAATATACACACAACACGTATATATCAATATATATATATATATATACAAAATTCCTCAAACAATAATATAAAACTGATAGATACAATAAATACATAATCACACAATCTATCCTAACGGTCTCCGAACGACTGAAACAAGTAATGCTCTTTAAGTAATCGCTTAAAGATAACAATAGTTTGTGCCTCACGTATATGCAAAGGTAGGGCATTCCAGAGCTTAATAGACTGGACAGTAAAAGATTTATTGAAAAATGATGTATTGTGAGTTGGCACACTTAAAATGAATTTTCTAGAAGAGCGTAAAGGTTCCCCCGGAAGCCCCACAAAATTAAACTTCTCCTTTAGATAGGGAGGAGTAGAAGGGTGAAATAATACACAGTACAGAATAGAAAGTATATGCATGTTCCGGCGAAGTCGGATAGGTAACCACTTGAGACGTGAGCGAAATTGGGAAATATGGTCAAATTTGCGCAATCCAAATATGAACCGAATACTAGTATTTTGAAGTCTCTCAAGCTTATTTAGCTGGTCCTCAGTTATGTCTACATAGCTTGCGTCAGCATAGTCGAGAATCGGAAGGAGAAGAGACTGTGCGAGCATAATTTTTGTAGGAATGGGAAGAAATGATCGAAGGCGACGCAGTGAACAAAGAGCGACAAAAGTTTTCTTACTTACCTCATTCAGTTGGCGTATCCAATTTAAGGAATTATCAATATAAATACCAAGATTTTTGACATTGTCAAAGTAAGGGATAACAACTCCATCGAATACGATAGGTGGTACAGAGAACCAGTCAATTCTTGAGATAAAGCTCTGGCTACCAATAATGATAGCCTGAGACTTTTTAGGATTGACATTTAGGCCATATGATTTACTCCACTCGTGTATAAAATTTAGATCCTTATTTAATGTAGCGATTGCATTCGGCAGATTCTCAAGAGTTGACTGGGTGTAAATCTGGACATCATCCGCATACATGTGGTAGAGAGAGGATATTTTATGAGTGATTGAATTAATGAAAATGGAAAAGAGTAAAGGTGACAACACGCCGCCCTGCGGCACGCCTGCAGTTATATCACACCAAGATGAGTGAGTTTCATCGACACGAATACACTGCCGACGGCCACAGAGATAACTTTGAAACCAGTCAATTACTGATGGAGATATGTTAAGGGAACATAACAGACTCAACAGTATATCGAAGTCAACAGTATTGAACGCATTACTGAAATCCAGCAAGGTCATGACTGTGAGTTGTTTATTATCCATACCCCACCGTATGTCATCAGTAACTTTGATTAAGGCAGTAGCCGTACTATGACCTGGACGGAAACCGGATTGTAAGGAATTCAATAAATTGTGCTTATTAAGGAAAAGGGTCAGCTGTTGGCAAATAAGTTTTTCAAGGACTTTAGAAAGGAAAGGTAAGATCGAGATGGGACGGAAATCAGAGAGGTTGACGGGATTAGATTTCTTTGGAAGGGGTATAATATGAGCACTCTTCCAGGCTTGAGGGAATTTAGAGGAAGAGACACAAGCATTGAGTAAATAAGTGATAATGGGAGTAATAACATCAAGGAGAGGAACAATCATATTACGGCTAATGTTGTCGCTACCGGCAGCATTTGAGGAGATGGATAATATGGTCTTCTTAACATCACATTCAGTAAACTGACTAAAAACGAACGGAGGATAATTAGGAGTCGGAATTACAGAAAGCGAACGAAGTGTTTGCAGTTTATGTTCGCTATCAAAAGAGTTAGAAGGATTAGAAAAATGTTGATTTAATAGTTCAAAATCAACACTAGGAGGTGAAGTATTTAGGGATGTTCTACCAACTCCAACTGTTTTGAGAAACTTCCACACCCTAGATGAGTCGCCGTTCTCGACTGATGTATGAATATGGCGTCGTTGCGCATCTCTACACAATGTGTTGCATCGATTCCTGATTTTGGCGTATTTCCTTACGTTTTCCTCTGTTTTATTCCTCTTAAGCTTTGACAATGCCGCATTCTTCTGCAAAATAAGCTTCTTCAGATCATCAGAGAGCCATGGAGCAGGTAGGTGTTTAAGTCTCACATAATGCATTGGCGCGTGGACGTCATAAAGCTGAGTGAGAAGAGAACAGAACAGTTCCACTTTATCGTCAATGCATGGAGCTCTCTCGATCACTGACCAGTCAATATTATAAGCATCTTCACAAAGTTGTTCAATATCCATTCCTCCAAAATTACGTCGCAGAACTAATTTGGGTTTGATTTTAGGAGGGCGTAGTTTATACGAAAGAAAAATTAAATCGTGATAAGAGAATGCATCAGCAGGGCACTGTCCGTGCTTGAAAACTAAATTGGAAGATGACACCATTATTAAGTCAAGAAGGGAAGGAGTACTGTTAGGAAAGTTATGAGTAGCAGAAAGGGGTAGGATTTGCATATTACACGCTTCAATTATAGCTTCAAGTTTTATAGATCGATTGTCGCCTTTAAGCAAACAGGTGTTAAAGTCACCCATCAAAATAGTGTGACTATACGTAGGGACTAGTGATTCTAAAAGAGATTCAAAAGAAGTAAAATAATTTATAGAAAGGGAGGGACTGTAGAAAACTCCAAGTAGGATTTTATTCTGAGACAGGGAGACCTCAACCAGCAAATGCTCAGCAGAATCAACAGGAGGTGGTTGACTTGACGAACTAACAATTTTAAATGGAAGGTAGGATCTTAGATAGATCGCCACGCCCCCACCACCCCTATTAGTGCGGTCATTTCTAATTAGATGAAACCCAGGCAAAGAATAAGAAGTGGAAGGCAGACAGGGTTTTAGCCAAGATTCTGAAACTAAAATGGCGTGAATATTTTGGGATTCAAATGACGCAAGCATGTCAGGATAATGAGCCGGAATGCTTTGGGCGTTAATATGAATAGCATTAAAGTTATTCACACAGTCTGAGAAAAAAGAATTTAAGGTGATGTTGAGTGAAGGAGGAGCAGTTGTACTGTGATAACTATCATCACTAAGTGTCCCATCGTCCGAAGACAACGATAGAAACAAATCACTATCGTTACAAATGTTTGAGGAGGCCATAAATATTAAATTAAAATATAAAATAAATTCTTATATACACTAAAAAAAAAGAAAAAAAAAATATAAATAAAGATCGAAAGGTACCTATACTATTACAACCACCAGCAGCATGAAAGAGAAAGCACATAACAAAACAACAACTTAAAGAAATAAAACAATCAGTTTAATATAAAAATTACCAAAACCTTGCAGTCTGACGCCAATAGATTTTAAGACATTTTGAAACTGTAAACGTCAGACTAGGCAGTATGGATTAAGATGCCTTTGCCAAAGTTATAAAATAAAATAAAAAATAAGAAAGAAATCTGACAACAGGTAACAACTGTCACTGTTAGTATAAATAAAGGTATTTATACGTAAATATTATTAACAAAAAATATAATGATTAATTAATCTACCAGTTATGTGAAATAATTAAAATAATTTCAGTAACAATGTGTGTTGCAGTGGAAACCTATTATAAAACTTATGTCTTAAAAATGAATGGCAAAGAATTATAATTAAAACCTGATTACCTAAAAGTTACAAAAATATAAGAATTGAGCTGCTGGAGTAAATTAGTAAAAACAAAATCATAAGAAAAACATGCCACTACCATCATTTTTTAGCCGTCTTCCTAGCCCTAGCAGTAGTAACACAGGGCTTGGGAGCCGAAGATGCCGCCGCCGCCGTCGCCGCAGTCAAGGATGTGGTAGTAGGGACACCACCAGCTGCATCAGGAATGGCGATCACCTCAGCCACGGTGTACACCCGGTGCTTCGTGCCGTCGGACCCAAGCACCACAACATATCCATCGCGTGTCCAACACTGGGATACACCAAAGCGCTTCCGAGCAGCAACAAACGCCTCAAGACGACCCTTAGTCATGAACTCAGATAGAGTAACTCCGCTACCCTTTAGCTTGGTTTTGGAAAACCAAACTTTGTCACGGAGATCCTGATCTTGAAATTTCACGAGCAACACACGAGGCTTGTCGCCACGGGGGCGCCCTAAGCGATGGCATCTGGTAATAGAGTCCACACTTAATTCAGGGATGTTCAGCCGCTCTGATAATACCTTACTTGTGCAATGTACTAGGTTCTCATCTTGAGCTTCTGGCATTCCATGGACAAGCAACATCTTCCTCCTGGTCCTTACCTCCATTTCATCTTGCTGCCTAGAGAGAAGCTGGAGCTGAAGTTGCAGATTCTCAAGTGCTGACAGGACGAATGCCCTAAATGCATTAAATTGTGCATTAATATTGGAAGAAGGGCTCGTTGCAGGGATGGATGTTCTGACCTCCCTCTGGAACTCATCCATACGTGAAGTGAAATTCAGTGTTAGCTCTTCAATTGACTTCTTAAGCAAATCCATTTTTAATATTCAATTAAAGGTTACTTAAAGGTCAATGTCAAGTGACAGTGAAGTGGCAAAATAAGTTTTAAGTTGTGCAATGAAAAACAAATTATTAGTAAACAATGCTGGTGGATTTATGTAATTACAGGTACATTTATATACTTGATTGTTCTAAATTTACTATAATTAAAACTTTAAAAAATCAGGAACGATTTTAAATATGTCAACACAGTTTTGCGCCTACCCACCGAAAAAAAAAAAAAAAAAAAAAAAAAAAAAAAAAAAAAAAAAAAAAATTTTGAAAATTTTATAATATTTTATGATTTTTATCTATGTTTGTATTTCAGTATGCGAAAGTAATTAAAATATTTTTTGTATATAAAATTGCTACACTACTTAACCCACCCATCAAATTACAATCCGTAAAACCCACTGCTAGACTGCTGGACTCGTAGAATAAGAAGTTTCAGTAACATCCCCTACTCTAGGAGCTATCTACCTTCTGCATAATTTGGATCTAGCAAACGTGTTCCAATTAACTAGTTGCTTTTTATAATTTACCTATCCCTCGGAGATTACATGTGTCACTATCAATAAACCAGGTTTTTAATAAGACTCAGATCTTATAAATAGAGATATTCATTTCCAAAAGTTAGTTTCCAAAGATTTGATTCTTGTTATAATCTAAGCATTGAAAATCAGCTCTCACAGTTTAATAAATATTGAAGAATGTTTTAATGAATAATTTATTTCAAAATGCAATACATTAAAATACAGTAAAATTGTTGCAATGAAATATTCTTAAAAAGTTCAAATAAATAAACATTCTTATATTTACAAACGGCGCTTAATAAATGCATCTCAAATTCTGCAGTGGACGTCAGGCAAATAGCTCACTTCAATGTTTTAAAATGGATGGAGGTAACCATTTTGCTAGCTGTGCACCAGAATGCATTAGTTTCATTACAAATACAAATATAACTAGAGTTACTACACTCTATGTCGTCACTCTCAGTGTAATACTAATATAAAAAGTCCAAGGCTGGGAGCGTGTCTTTCTAATAGTTTAGTGCTTCATTAGCACAAATAGTTGATATTTGTCTCTGTAGATGGCCAGGATATGTAGTTTTGTATTTAAACGAGTAGGTTTGGCACATACGAGGATTCAAGTTGATGGCTAGTATATTATTTAATTCCAATTCTTTCGTAAGATGACTGTGGAACTATGGCCACTTCGGTCGTCGTTTTATCATTACCTCAGCCCTGAACTGAACCCTCGAGTGACACCAACCTCGTTACAAGGAAACATGTTTGTGGAAGTTTCTCGAAAGATTTCATGACCCACACACTCTTGTGATCCAAAAACAAAGAGTGTGTAGACGTAATCAATTTCCTTTAAGACCGGCAACAAGATCTATAAACGATCGGTTTACTCTTGTTGAGAAGAGCCGGGCCGGGTCAGAATCAGTTATCGGATTTGTTGTTAAAAAACTCTTAGTAGTACCACGAAGCCAATTATTTGATGATTTTTTACCCCTGTGCTTTTCAAAGCACATAAAGCCATCGGTAGTGCGCCTGATTACTCTCTGATGGTGTCGGATTACCATAGAACAGAACAGAACATAAATCATAGGGTGGTGGAACTATGAAAGCGAGGGAACAGATATTTCAAATGTGTTTGCGCTCACACTAGTGTAATACAATCGCAGATGACTAGTCCCCGTTGAATCTGGACGCCGCGCAATGACAGAAATTCGGACTGGAGGACGTTATTATAAAATAACCTTCTAAGGGAAGCCACATCGTAGGTTGAGATGGGATAATGAAGACAGATAATATTTGACATCGGCATTATTTCATTTATATAATAAGATTTTATATGAATGTAAATAAGCGAGAGAAATGTATTAGGATCGTGCCAAATTAAAGTACTTTTTTATAGAATTAGGGGTACAAATAAACAGTCCAACCTGATGATAAATGGATGCTATGGGCACCTACATTTATCCATGATTCAACCTGCAAATGCGTTGTCAATCAACCTGCAAATGCGTTGTCACCGCTCAGAACTAAAATGGAATGTCTGATTTCCATTAAAAAGGGTCTCCGGTTCTGAACACTCATCATTCGAAACACAGCAGCATTAAGATGCTGTTTCACGCTCGTGTACTGTGAGAGCGTAGTCCTTCACCAGTAGAACCGACCTATTCGTGCTGCAGCCATAAAACAGCTGCAGCATTGCTCTACCACGTATAAACGTGAGAGTTTATGTTTATGTTCTTTATTTGTTTTCTTCTTGTTTCATTCACAGTATACGGATGAGATTCTTTAAAATCTCCGCAATAGGCTTATGTTGATTATATTATTTCATATTATAGTAAAAAATCTGCTTACTTGCTTTTTTAGTGTTAATTTGATTTAACTTTTTGAAATGGAATAATAAAGTTTTTATTCCAAATTTTATCCATAAATTTTCAGTGCCACAAGTGTACTACGCGCTAACACAAGGGCACTCATTCGTTTAACCTACCTACTCAACCCAGACTGAAGCAGTACCTACCTATGCACATTCTATAAATAAATTGATTACTGGTCATTAGAAGTCTATTAAGCTTTAGGGCAGGTATAATTAAAATTGATTAACTGGAGTCGGTGAAATGGTTGAAATGGTCGGTAAAAAATTTTACTTATTTGTTTCTGAGAATGTGTATTTAATATTTATGCTACTGTAAAGTTCATTACTGTATAAGATAGGAATACACCAACGCGTGGTTAATTAGTAATATATACTACACTATGACTATCTAAATATCTTATGCAATTTTTTATAAAATTATTAGTATAAGTCACAATAAAAACCAGTCTTATTGTGATTTTATTGTGACTTATACTAATAATTTTTTTTTAATTTAATACTAACTAAAATGGCGTCATTGATATTAATAGCAACCGTCTATTAATCTTTTATCCAGATGTCCATCTTCAGTTCTATTCTGATAGATATTAAAGTCACGAGTAACCTTAACACTAGAAGCGCCGAAGTTTAACACTTCACTTGGACCGCCGTCGTGACATATTTGTCCCAGTCTATTTTTTATAAAAATTATTGGTGTAATATCGAAAGTGATGATTAAAACTATTTGTAAAATATGTGAAACATGTTTATTAAGGCTTTAACAAGCCTGAATGACCTTGAGGAAACGGCGATCGCAGAGATTTTAGTCGACGTCAACACCGTCTAGCAACTACGTTCTGTATTACTTATAAAGGTGCAAAGATTAATAGACTGCAGAGATGACAATTATATAAGTGACATACTGCCTGTTATACTTGCGCATCACTGAAAATTATGTCACGGTTACGCATCTTCCATTACATTGTGCTGTAGCTTTGTCCGGTAGGCGTCACGAGCTAACAAGTGTTCAAGTATCAAGTACGTAAGTTTTTTATTATATATGTTAAATCGTATTTATTTGTATCGTATTAGTAGCTCTGGGTCAAAGCGTTCGCTGTAAATTTTTCCCGGGCTTGATCCCCGACAGCACGAATGAAATTTGTAATTGCAATTTTCGTCAACACGCATTGGGGCAGCGCGGCGGGCATTTCCTTGCCCTAAAACCCTCTCAGAAATAAAAAGAGTCCTGTGCCCAGTAGAGGGACTTGTATAGCTTATTACTTTACTTTGTAGCAATATTCATATTCGTTTCAGATACAGAAGGGTACCTTATGCTGACAAAAATATCATGTAGAGGCGACGAAAACGTAAAACATCTTTGTACCTAGATAAAACGTTCGAGAGATTGTCAGTCATGTCATACGCCACATTTTCTATAGAGTGGAGAACATTGCAGATAGGTCAAAATAAAAAATAATACAAAATATTATGGGAATTATTTATTAACAATACATATATTTATAGATATTTATAATAAAAATAATGAACAAGCTGCAAGGTTCAACTAATAATGTTTCTTGTAAACATAATTGTAAAATTCCTGTTTTAATTTTTACCAATGGTTAATTGATGAAACGTAGTCAAGATCACTTCATATAAAATATATTTAATTAAAATTGACACATGACCTATTTGGCCTTCTACTTACAACTCGGTGGAAATTTGAAAAGAAGATTTTGTCTGTTCTTAATTATCTTGTGTACACCATTTTTCACACAAGTATTGTTTACAACTGTGGTGGTTTCGAAAAGCGTGATTAAGTGTCAGCGGTATATATTCAATTAAATACTGAACGTTTTTGAAATTTATTTTTTGTTTATTTTTGTTATATCTTCTTAAAAACTGACGCCATATCACTATTTTATTTTTGTTTTTTTTGTAACGCATAAGGATAAGTTAGACTGAGTTAGAATAACTTGGATAGGTTTGTAATTGTTTTAATTTTATCACAAAATTTCCGCAATAAATTATTACCTTTTCTACAGTGATTCTCTCCTCTTAGTTTCGGCGTGACTGTAGGATGTCATACTGAGTCACCGTCAGTTACTAATCGGCCATAAATCATTATATGTATGTATAGACATACATATATACATTTTTTGATTTTATTATTTATGTTTTTTTGAATTTTGTTAAATTTTTTCAAAGCTGGTAAAATTATTTTTTTCCATACTAATTGATGGGCCTGAGTATAATGCCAGTTATGCTCTTTGGCTGAAGTTATTTTTTACTTTATGCTCAATTGCAGACAAAACAATATTGATTGCGCATCTCTAAAACAAAATTTTACCTCTTCTCCTTCTAATAATAGCTCCTGCACCTAACACGACGGAATAGTTATTATTATCTATAAGACCATTTGCAGAAACAATTTTTGTTAACAGTTATGAGTGTAACATTTTTATCAGCTGCTTTGTTTATAGTGACTTGAGCAACACTTTCCCGGTTTTTGTACAGAAAATGATGCTGGCTTTGCAAATATGGATGGCCGCTACCATTGAATATAATACCCGCTATGTTACACTTATTTACATAGAAACTAATTTGCACCATTTTTTTATTTATTTAAATTGTTTGATTTAATGTGATAACAGTGTACTTAAATGTAAGTATCTGTATCTACATTTCCCTCCCCAATAACATTTTATAAATTCATAATCATAAAAACAGCGTTTTATTGTAATACATAATTATAAAATTCAGTATCAACTAATTAATAAAAATATGCAACAAGAAATTACATAGGTATTAAAAACTATCGAAATCCATGTAACGAGAGTATGTTCGTCGTTCCACATCTAAATAATATAAAAATGCACCTTTCAATTTCACTAATCAACGTCGCCGTGAAAATTTCTTCTTCCTTGGGCACTTTAAAAATTAATTTATTTAGAAAATAATATTTACAGTTACCAGTGTACAGATATTAACTAAATTAAGTATTTCTAGGCATAAAAATATTCATAATTGAGTATAAACTTTTAATAAACTAATATATATTTGAACGAAGGCGCTCCAACACCGACGCGCGGTCCACCCTCGATGATGTCCGAAAACGGACTGCGACAGGGCGACGGAGCATGCGCGCTCGCGTAAATATATTCAATTTCAGGGAAAAATTATATATTCTCTTATCAAACGGGGAATAAAAATAAAACTCTCAATTAATAATATTAATATTTTTAAGACCTTTTTTTGAGTGTAAGAACTATTTAAAAAGCTTGTGCCGTTTTGGAGAAATTTTGCAAAATATGACAAAGATAGGTACTCTTTGGGAATTTTTTTTTTCTAATAAGTGGTTGTCAAAAGTGCAAATTTGGTCAATTAAGAACATTTATCAAATCCTCTTTTGTTACCCTGTATTTTTTCTTTGTGGATTAAATGAACAGTTATTGAGATTTTTTTTACTTAAATATCCAAGATTTAGGCCAACCAAATTAATCAAACTAAACCAAACTCTTAATGCTTGAAAAACAAAAACATAACAAATTAGGAAAAATATTTAAACTATTTTTTGATTTAGTAACAACTAGTTTGATGTGCCCCGGCTTCACACGGGTGATTCCTGAATCATGACAACAAAGCCACCTACCGGGTCCAAATGTGAATGTTAGGATTCATTCAAACACACACAAAAAAATCATCGAAATCCATTCCGTAGTTTAAAAGATCTAAGGTCATCGTCTTTGTTTTCTACCGACTTCAAACAGGTGGAGGTACTCAATTAGACTGTATTTTTTCATGTTACCTCACAACTTTTTTCTGGGTGAACTGATTTCGATGTATTCTATTTATTTGAAAGCTGTTGCTTCACATGTGGTCTAGTATAAAATTGATCAAAGTTTGACTAATAGCTTTTGAGTTATTCTTAATAATTTATATTGAAGTCGGTTGTAAACAAAAATTTAATTTTAAATCATATACTATGAGAGAAATCATCACAATTCTCAAAGTAATTATTGTCATTGTACTTAATTTATTATTTGAGTATTTTGACTATACTTGACTCCTTCTTCGTTTTTCTTGTGTCTCTGGTATGTGTTCTGGAATTGCTACAGATCTGCTTGTTTTTCTACTAGCTATATACTTCGCTCCCAATTATTTTCCCAATAAAAAATCTCTGCATTTAATTTTGCTGTTGTTAATAACTTCATACAATACCTATGCATTAATACCCATTAAATCTAACAAATTATAAAATTTATGAACTGGCCAACGTCTTGCAGGCGCCTTTATATTTACGACTAATTTGATCTACGACATCTAGTCCAAATTCAACCTGTTTTAAAATAACACAGATTCAGGTTTTTTTTTCTTAGTCTATTATTATGTTGGAATGCATGGTACTGAGCATTAGGGAATTTCAATTTGGTTTAGGCTAATAAACATTCAAAGATATATTACATGTTTTTAGCAAAAATGTACGAAATTACTGTTTTGCCCTCTTTACGGAAACTGGTATTTCTATGCGAGCTCTATTGATTGTGCCTACGTTACTAGTATTTTAGACTTCAAATATTCTGCTTACGAAAGGGAAATGAAAAAGTTATTATAAGTAACATTTCTGCCCTTATTGATGTAAGGTAATGTAAGGTAAATTTCTTCAAAACCTAATCACCTAAATACTCGTTTAGTCTATTATCATTTTACCAAGATAAGGAAACGTATATATCACATCATTTTGATCTTTGTCTTCAGTCAACCAAAATTATTGTCCGTGTTTGTTTGGTTTAGAACTCATAAACGGGGTGAATCATTTGACGACCAGGCGACAACTGTTCAGTGATGTCTCCGTAATCGCGAGGGTAAAAACTGGTAGCGATCACCGAATGGTTAGAGGCACACTGAACCTAAACGTTAAGTTGGAGAGGTCTCGTCTAATGAAGTCAACGCTCCGTCCCCCTCGTGCTCTGTTCCAAAGTCCTGAAATCTTTCAACTCGAGTAACAAAACTGTTTTTAGAGCCGCGTCTACGTGCTGTTTTCGAGAGTCATTACGAATCGTCTCGCACGCGACTTGACGACTTCCAGCCTCCCGAACAATCCGGTTCCCGAAAGGGCTTTAGCACCATAGACCACATAGATACCCTTCGGCAAGTTGTACAGAAGTCCGAGGAGTACAATTTGCCACTATGTCTGGCGTATGTGGACTATGAGAAAGCCTTTGATTCCGTCGAAATTTGGACGGTGCTGCAGTCCCTTCAGCGGTGCCAAGTTGGCTGTCGGTATATCGAAGTGCTGAAGTGCTTGTACAGTAGAGCTACGATGGCTATCCGAGTACAGAACCAGAGTACGAAACCTATCCAATTGCAGAGAGGTGTAAGACAGGGTGACGTTATATCCCCGAAACTCTTCACCGCTGCATTGGAAGACGTTTTCAAGCTTCTGGACTGGAAAGGATACGGTATTAACATAACTCGGCTGGGCAGCGTTCGGGAAACTACGACACATCTTCTCGTCAGACATTACTCAAAACCTTAAAACGAAATTGTACAACCAGTGCGTGTTGGCAGTGATGACTTACGGATCTGAGACGTGGTCCTTCACTGCTGGCCGTATCAGGAAGCTCAAGGTCGCTCAGCGAGCTATGGAGAGAGCTATGCTCGGAGTTTCTCTGCGTGATAAACTTAGGAATGAGGATATCCGCAGTAGAACCAGAGTGACAGAAATAGCCCAACGGATTAGTAAGCTGAAGTGGCAGTGGGCCGGCCATATAGCTCGAAGAACCGAAAACCGATGGGGAAGAAAGGTTCTTGAGTGGCAGCCTCGTACCGGTAGGCGAAGTGTAGGGCGAGCCCCCACGAGATGGAGTGACGACCTAGTAAGACATGCAGGAAGTAGATGGATGCAGGTGGCTCAGGACCGTGCTTTGTGGCATTCCTTGGGGGAGGCCTATGTTCAGCAGTGGACTTATGAAAGGCTGTAAAGATGATGATGATGATCGACGGAGACATTTACAACTATTCATTATTGTATTGAGACATAAATAGAAAAGAAAATAATCAATAATCATATGTTTTATTTACAAGCTAGAAAATAACACAGATTGTATTGCAAATATTATTAAACATATAAAAATATTGGGTAAACTCGCAGCATTTAAAGCTAAAAAAAGTTCTAGAATAATTTTCAAAGTACGACTGAAACGTTAAATAATGAGCTCACGGCACTTAGGAAAACAACTAAACCTGACTTTGTGGCAAAGTTTTTGTCAGTTTGCAATATATCAAATCAGCCGTAACAATTTTTTTTTTTTGGGAAAAGTACGATTATTCATTTTTTTTTGAGAATACAGTTAACGGAAACTTTAAATAGATATTATTGTAGGAAATTTCAATGTAGGTACAGGAAAAGGCTTTAATCCCAATTCTGATGTAACAAACTATTCCACTTCTGATGTTGGAAATCATTCTCAAAAGTATTTAAATAAGGGATCCACACCACACAGGTCACAGGCGACGCGCTTGGCAATGGCTCTACGTTAGCACAACGTGTCGTCAGAGTAAGTCATAGGCACTACGTTCGCATAACACAGTAAAACAATAACCGATTAAGTCATAGGCACTACGTTAGCATAACGTAATATCTACTTAAGTCATTGGCACGAGATTAGCATAACTTAAGCAGGATGCGTTAGCATAACTTAACTTGGACGCGAGGCACGACGTTAGCTTGTCCGCCTTCTACTTTTGAGAAAGAGGTACAACGTTAGCGTATCTCAATATTTCTCTTTCAGAAAGGAAGCACTACATTAGCTATTTCTGACATATGTATAACTACTCACTCTCAAAGTAAGCACGGGGCAAGCACACTCCTCGTGTGGAGCTAAATTGACGTTACTGGCTTCATGTAACTTTCCCGTCTCGGCCCTTTTACATACTCTTGTTTTTAAATCTTTACCAATTGTTATTCAACAGCACACAATGAGTGAGCTCTTGAATACATTTCATACAGACTAAACTGTTTCTAAACTACTTTCCATTGACGTCCTTCGAGTTGGGGGTTGATATTTTTTTTTACAGAAAGGTTATATTATATAGCGCACACACATACAATTTCAATATTCGGAAACGCGTACTTTTTGAGAAAAAAATTATTGAAAATTAATTATTTTTGCAATATTTATGCCAATCCCCGTTGACATCCGTCAAGTTGGGGTTTGATATTTTTTTTTTACAGAAAGGTTACATTATTATAGGCACACACACAAAGTTCAGCTGGTGGGGCGCGCCAGCGAGCTGTCTGGCAGCACCAGCGCCAGCAAGCCGCTGCGCCCGCACTAGCGCCAGCGAGCTGTACAGACTTTAAACATTGTAGGCATAGGCACCACTTTGCATACCTCATAGTAGCTGTTGACATAGGCACAAAGTAAGCGTTAATTAGTACCTGAAACCTTTTTCATATTAGAATATTAATGTAAAAGTCAAAAGACGTGGAAACAACTACATCAGATGCACAACCGTGCACTTAAGTACATCCAACATAGGTCTCGCAAAATAGGAATCCAAAGTAATTTAAGATC